>JAQQAF010000009.1:55586552-56786552 GCA_029747655.1 Ensete ventricosum
TTACTATGAATGTTAACCTTTAGAGGATTTTTATTTGTTACTCAGATTACAAGGATCCATTTCCAGGCAGATTCATACAGAAGCAATATGACTTAAATTTGTTCCTGATGACATTCATTGTAATATGAGTAGTATTGCATCGCGACGGGAATAGCTAGAGTAACTATAATTGCATGGGTAGTAGGTTTATGAATAAAGCATACAAAGGAAAGGTAAACAAAAACAACTCAACAAAGAATTTCTATAGACCTACAGTTTTAAGGAGGAGGCTATAAACTGTAAAAGACTTCATACCATTTCCAATGGAAATTGTGCCGAGACCATGCCTTGTATAGTTTGGAGCCTGTGCAATAAACTCGAAGGTGTAGTAAACTTTCCCATCAACATCACGCTGGGTCAAGCAATACAAGTTTGTTTAATTTCTTTGATACAATAATTCAAATCTAACCAATATAGTAGAATCATAATCCAATATCCACTCAAAATGCACAGTCAGTCACATATTTTGCAATATGAACATCAATCCTGTTTTTCCTCTTAGTGAAGTTTTCTTAGGACCCCATTGTCACACCTGACAAAACTAATCTGAGGTGACTTACTTTCTCTGCGCACCTACAGAATTTTGTGTATATCAAGTCTTTTCTACAAGAGGTGCATTAAGCCATAAGGAACAAAAAGTTAAAAAATAATAATATAATAATATAGAAATTGAAATAGAAAAGAAAAAGGGGGTTAGTGATGATTTTGAAATATTTTCCAAGTAATCTATCATCCTTCTGCATGAAGCAATAAATTGAGTCATTTTGGTTGGCCTCTGTTTTGGATTTCTAACCACATTCACCATCGAGGCCTCTTATCTCGTCATCAAGCTCAAGTTATGGAAGAAGAATAAAAAATTCAAATATATGTTCCAACTGCAACTACATGAACTATGCTATTTCTTTTTAATCTAACCATTTTCATTTCATACTAGTAGCTACTAAAGTGGCCACTGCCCTGCATTTGGGAGTCAAGAAAGTTGCCATAATTATGAATCCAACCTTAAGGCTTTGGCTACTAATCAGGGTTGTCTAATAATATGGATGGATCATCGTTTTCATGATTTCATCCAAAGGTGCCTCATAAGGCCTTTGCCTCAATACAAAAAGATTCTGTGTTGAGTTATGATAGAATTTGAATTTATGCCTCATGTTAGGAAGGTTATCCACCTCAAGTTGAAAAAATGCTTCATTCTTGAGCTACGAAAGGTCTTTGATAGTCTTTGCCCCGAATAGAAGATGGGATAGTTATTGAAACTCATTTTGCCTAAAAATCGATATTACTTTAGTTGGAGATACTACTTTTCCTCATGGTTCTCTGTCTCTAAAAGATAGTTGGGAAGGATTAAGATTAGCAAAGCATGTAAGGAGGTCTCAGACCAACATCCTTAGGTAGAAGCATACAAGGCATGCTAATGCTTGGAGAGGCAAGGAAAAAAATTATCGCTCAAGTAGAGGAGAAATAGCAGCTGTTTACAAGTTCTTTGCATAAACTTCCAACTTCTTGGTAAAATCTGTGGGTTCTCTAATAATACCAACGCATCGAAAGTTATTCTCTTGAGATAAATGTCAGACAAGATTGATATATTAGTTCTAACTTATACCTTCGCTCCTTGAAAAGAAGGAAAATTTCATCAGACAGCCGGTTAGCAGATTATCTTCAAAAGTACTATACGAACATTATATCACGTAATCATAATTTCATATACCTAGATGAAAAAAGATCAAGTGCCATCTCTGACTAGAAACTCACACTGTAAGTCATATATACTCTCTATGTCATAGTAGTATACAATTCAAATTCTAATTATATGAGAAAATATGATTATTTTATATAAAGTTATTATTATATTCTATCTACTGTATCAATTAAATGAAGGTACGAGGAACAAACCTCGGCTGCTTCAACCAACTTCGTTTTTTGTGAAGCAGGAGATAAAACCTTCTTAACTAAAGCTTCAGCAACCTGGGATTTCAATTAACTCAGCATATAGCTGGTGACAACCAAAACTTGTTTTCAGAATAAAAATAAAAGATAACCTGTTGCGGCGGTCCGAGGTCCCTGACATCTTCCTTGCTGGTTGCAACCATGTTGACACTTACACTTTCCAAGGGCTCAATCACATCTTTGAAAACCTTATCTTGCCCCTGGACTACGACTTCCTGGATCAAAAAGATCGATATGATATTTGAAGTATGTAACCAGCACGAATAATTTATAATAACAATTAAGGATGCCTGATTTTTTTCTGGAGACGATAAGCAAAGAGAAAAATGTTCACCTGCCATCCAAATGGGTAGAGGAATGTGTAACCATCCTTCTTATCTAAGACAGCTTGAAATCCTTTCTTAGCCTCTGCTGCAACTGAGCCATATCAGGGTTCTTTTCAGAAATCCATCACAATTCTATGAATTAACAAATTGCACAAATTAGCAGGCAGTACTCAGTGGCACTTCCAATTCTTCTTAAGCGGATGCAAGATACATTCCCTTTCAAGGAACCATGACAAGTGTTTGGAGCAACACTTACACGATGCAGAATTAGAATGAGATAGAGAGCCAAAAAAGGTAATTGCTCCTAGTACTAGTGATTGGCGCCTCCCAGATCCCTCTGCAAAAACAAAGAGATTACGGTCAATGCAGCTAGTAAATCCTAACTCCTTTTTTAAAGTTCTGATGGAAAATGGATAGCAATTGCAAAAGTAAAGGCTTTTAATGCAGCAAACTGTCTACTTGCGAGTTTCTACTATTTTACAGCTTTGAGTGAGAATACAAAGAACAGTTGAATATGACAATTATCAAGTTACTAGGTGCATGAAGCCATATGTCTCAAGCATCAGCAACCTAAGCATCTAATTCTGAGCCATGAAACAAGATTTCAGTAAATTTTTTACCAATTCTTGACATGGTTCACAAAACAACTAACATTTCCTTCCGTGCAAGTGTACAATAACTAGATGATCAATTGTTGCTCTAAATCAAAATTAGGTACAGATATTATTCTATGCTAATAATATAATAAGGATCTAATTCCTCGCTAAATTAGCTCGATCAATTCGAGCAGTATCTTGATGAACCCAGTCATTCTTCCTATCGCAGCAGTTAAAACATAGAGTTCCTATGGCAACACCACAAGCCAGAGCAAGGCGATGAGGTCATCAGCTTACCTTGTTGGGAAATTGGAGAAGCCTCCGCTTTAACCTGAAAGGCAGGCCTTCTTCTGCTGTAGCAGCAAGGGAACAACGCAGGGCCCTGCGACAAAAACTAGCGCACAAGCAAAGAAACCCACACAAACGTCAGCGACACTGTTCCTGCAGCACCGTCAGAAAGGCGCGGAGGGAAAGGAAGAGTACCTTGTGGGATGAAATAAAAGAGGAAGAGTTCAAGAACGGCGCCCGACGGGCTGCAGGAACCTGCGGCAAAGAGGCCATTTCCCTCTCTCAAGCTCTTCGAGGAGGAGCAGGTAGCAGCGACCGTGCTCTCTCGGTGTGTTGGAACTGAGGAGGGATGGGGGAAACGATATCTTCTATGGGAGGAGGAGCCGCTTTGCCTTATCTCGTTTCCGTGATGATGCCGTTGGATATCCGCTCCCTTCATTCGCCACACAACGGTTATTATTATTATTATTATTATTAAAATAAAAAATAAATATTATTTTATTATTTTTTTGAAAAATTATGAATGGAAAGGAAGAGGTTCTAAATAGTAAGCTCGTTGTAATATTATTATAAGATACAGTTACATAAATATCCCTCCAGTGAATTTTTATGATAGAATTTGATATATATTTTTTAATCTTTATTCCATTACGAATCGATTGGGCGCCCAATGTGGTGAGCTATCGTGCCAATTGAGATCGCAATTGCACACCGTCCTTTTGCCGCACGCAGCCCACGTTTAAAGATGGAATGCGCCTTTTGATGGGCCATATCTTCCTTACATAGACGTCATGTTGGCCCATTTACTACATTAATTTTATTTTTCCTATAATTACAATTAATTTTCTTTCCTGGGATCTACCGGTCAAGCCAAGAAAGACGCCAATTGTTGCAATCGCTGTGTGGAAGTCGGAGGACGAGACTGCTGTCTCTCCCTCTCTCCTCTCGATCGCTGACAGCGATCCATTAAAACCCTCTTTCCGAAGGCGAATTCCCATTGAAATCCGGGCCATGGATCCCGATGACGTCGTCGCCGATCCAAACCCTCACCAATCTGACTCTACGCCTGGCGCCGCACCTTCCCAGCTCGCACAGATGCGTTCTCTCACCTTGGAGGTCTCCAACGATGCCGCGGGAGCCGAACAACCAGCTGGCAACAGATCCCTGCCTGCAGATTTCTACGAGACAGCGGATGAGATCGAGGTCACGGAGAAGGGGTCTCGTTTAGCTGGGGGTCTGGCCGGATCTGCTTCTCGTGGCGAACCTGAAGACTGGAGGGAGAGATCGGAATTGGACGGCGAAGTGCTGCCTAGCCCCAGCAGTAGCGGCTATGCTGGCGAGCGGGGCAGTATTGGAGGGTCCAACGGGATCGAGGGGGAGGCCGACGATGGAGGACCATCTTTGCCGGATGACTGGGGCCGCGGGAAGAGGCATCTTGATGAGGTAACTAGTTCTTGGTTTTTTTGAACTTCTGCTGGTATCTCAATTTTTGCTCCTAAAGTTGTGAGCGATTGGTCGATGAAGTTATAAGAATTTTCATATGGCAGTCATAACTTTTTTGAATTCTGCAATATTCTAGTCTGAAGTTCTATTAAGTTCCTATAGGATTGTATTTCTTCTTGATGAGGTGACCAGTTCTTGGTTTTTTTGAACTTCTGGTGGTATCTCATGTTTTTGCTCCTAAAGTTGTGAGCGATTGGTCAATGAAGTTATATGAATTTTCATATAGCAGTCATAACTTTTTTGAATTCCGCAATATTCTACAGTCTGAAGTTCTATTACTTTCCTATAGGATTGTATTTCTTCTTGATGAGGTAACTAGTTCTTGGTTTTTTTGAACTTCTGGTGGTATCTCATGTTTTTGCTCCTAAAGTTGTGAGCGATTGGTGAATGAATATATATATGAATTTTCATGTAGCAGTCATAACTTTTTTGAAATCTGCAATATTCTACAGTCTGAAGTTCTATTAAGTTCCTACAGGATTGTGTTTCTTCTTGTGCTAGTTCATTATGTTCTAATTCCACAGTTATAATTCAATATTATTCAGCATGTTGATTCTCATAGAATCGTTCCAAGCCTTTAACCATGAAATTTGATTAGGTTGGTTATTTTTTCTTTGCATCTGATATACAGGATGATGCTTCGATTTCATGGAGAAACCGGAAGAAGCACTTTTTTATTCTGAGCCACTCTGGCAAACCAATATATTCTAGGTATGCCGAGATTCTTTCGCTGATAAGGCCGGTTTTGGTTTTTTATATGCTTTATATAAGGTTTATGGGTCCATATATGTTATCAGGTGATGGTTGGTTTTATTAAATGAAATGGCCACCTTATTTTATTTTCTTTTGCATATCATCCTTCTTCACTTTCAGGTATGGAGATGAGCATAAATTAGCAGGGTTTTCAGCAACCTTGCAGGCTATTATATCTTTTGTAGAAAATGGGTATGGCATTTTCTGAACAGATTTACTATTCAGACAATCATTTTAAATTTCCTTTGCAATGAATTGACTTGATTCTTTCTTTGTATATTCTGCTAGTGGAGATTGTATCAAGTTTGTGAGAGCTGGAAATCATCAGGTTCGTTTCTTGGCCTTTATATTGTATTCAACTATTGCTCCATGAGGCCTTCTTATATGTAATTACAACAGTTATGTGGTCTTTGTTGCAAATAGGAAGATGGACGCCTACTCATTAACATCTTCTATCATTACACTTCCCGTTACTATTGCCTAGTGATGATTTCTACTTTCGACCAGTTTTCCCATTCATACAACTTTTTTAAGTTATTACATTTCCCGTGCCTAGTCAATTGTAGTGCAGCTATAAAATTAATTGCTGGCGATTATTCTTTTCTGTATAAATGTTGTACTATTAATTTTGTTTTGGTGAACCATCAATTCTTTTTTGTTTATTTTTATGGAAGAGTTCTTTTCCTCCTTCCACTGCCACTGTTGCCCTGATTGTTGCAAGAACATGTCTCATTTGGCAGTCAAGGATGTGCAATCAGAAACAGCATTATTAATTGTTGGGGTCAGAAAAAACAATTGGGTCTTCACGTCTTATTGTTGTATGAACAAATTCACCACTTATTGTCGTCTCCTACCTACATTGCTCTTCCATTGTCTTCTCTATGCTGAGTCTCCTGTGTTTTCCGGTCATGATATGTCTTACTCTTTTCCTGTCTCTCTTTGTTATGTATCCGAAGCTTTATTTCTCAATTTTTGTTGGCAAACTTTGGAAAGAAGAACAATGTTTTCTCATGTATTTTTTTATTTTTTTTCATCTTAATTGCTGTTTTTTTTCTTGGAGGTGTTTCATCCAATGAAAATTATGATATATTGATCTGTTGTTCTGCATTGTTCACAGCTGCCAATATATATTTTTAGACAAATGATTTCCTGCAGTTCATGAAACATTTTTATCATATGATTAGCTTATCATGTCATGACTGTATGCTTAGATTCATGATTTCACTTCTTTGTATCTTTTGCTGCAGCTCCTCTATATACTTCATCATGTTTGATTATCCAATGTCTTTTTGAATGATTCTGATATTTTTGTGGTGTGTCATTTTTTTTCTTTGACTGGATGAGTTGATGCGGAAGGAATGAACTTGTATAATTTAAGTTGTATATACTATGTTCACTCTTCTGTGAGTTATTTTGCATTTCTGTGCACTCAGGTCATTTTTCTTGTGAAAGGTCCAATATATTTAGTGTGCATAAGCTGCACGGAAGAGCCATACGAGGCTTTGAAAAGACAATTAGAGCTTATTTACAGTCAGGTATTCAAGATTATATTTTTTATGCTACACATTGATTTACTCCTCTATTTTCTTATCAGCCTTTGTCTAACTATTCTTTTGGATCTTTTCTTGATTATTTTTGTTCTTATGAGTTCATCTCAATACAACTTTTTTAAGTTTTACATAATTTTGTTGTCTTGATCCAGTTGCTGCTTATCTTGACAAAGTCTGTTGATAGATGTTTTGAGAAGAATCCAAAGTTTGATATGACACCTCTGTTGAGTGGAACTGATGAAGTTTTCTCATCTCTGTGTCATGCCTTCAGCTGGTTTGTATAGTATTCTTTGGAACAAAAACTTAAGCGTCTGGTACATAGTTTTAAATAAACGGTTATTCTACTTTGATTGTCCTGAAAGTTATCATAAAGTTGTATCTGAATATCATCCTACATAAATTTATGCACGGGAAACCATACTTTTAGATCCTATTTTCTAGCTTAGTCACTCTAATATGCCTTCGAGAAAAATCCCGTCATGTTCTACTAACGAAGAAGATTGTTAAGACAATTGAATGGATAGATGCATCATCAGTACTCTCTATAACCTTATGTTTTCAACTAAATTTATGCCATTCTATCCTGAAGAAAGGAAGGGAAGAATATATTGCTTTGCTGAGTGTGGTCATGTGCTATGCCTGTCCGTTGTTTGCTATATATACATATATAGAGAGTATATATATAATATATATATATATTTATTTATAAAGAAAGAGAGAGATTTTCCTGGTCATTTCATGCAATGTAATGCACACACAAAGTTATCTTGAAGTAGCATAAATGTCAATAAAATGCATACTAGTTTCCTTATGAGGATTTTAAAAGGACTACATAGTGATGGAATCAATGATACAAGCCTAATGAATTGATGAAATAGCAAATAAGTATGTTCTTTGAGGTGGTGATGATGTACTAGCTGGTAGAACTACAATTAGGTAAGCATCTACAATGAGGAGTTATGTTATTGACAAATCTTCTGTATATTTCAGGAATCCTGCTACATTTCTTCATGCATATACATGCCTTCCTCTTGCATATTCTACCAGGCAAGCTGCCAGTGCTATTTTACAAGATGTTGCTGATTCAGGGGTTTTGTTTGCATTGTTGATGTGTAAGCACAAGGTTTGTTCAAATTTGTTAAAATATTTGGAGGTGTTGTTTTCAGTAATGAGACTGAAAGAAATTAAACAACAAATTATTGTACTTTCTGAAGAGCCTATACCTATTAACACTATGAAAATAGAGAGCCTATGGTACCTATTAACACAGCCACTTGATTTTAATCAGTTTAATCACTTAACGTAACCACTTGTGAGCATTAGTTCTAGTGCCTCCATTTCTCAGTTTGATTCTATTTACAGTTTTTCGAGTATAGAGATGCATCATCTAGCATTTTCTTCTTATAGAGATCTGTGGAAGGACTAATCAAGGATTAAAGTTTGTTGTGTTTTCATCCTGCCAGTTGGTCACTGATAGGGTGCATTTACAAAATTATTGATTACAGAAGTGAAGGTGTTAGGTTCCTAGAGCTAGAGTAGAAATATACTAGAAACAAAATCTTTTTTATTTCTTAAGTGCCTTATAAATCTTTTGAAGAAAGTAGACAGATTCTGTAGTTCAAGCTAGTAAAAGATGTTTTTATTGGCTAAGGAAAGCTCATATACACGATGTGTAGTTTTGTTCATACAAATTTCTTAGTGAAACCACATAACATAGTTTTTTTCTGGATATATGTCAGTGGATAGAAATGCATTAAAAATTTTGGATAAATCCTGAATGATTTCATTATAGAGGTTTAAGAATTAGTAGACAGTTGGAATTTTCACATATGGACCTGACTAAGTGATGTCACTACTATTTCATCATTTTCCAGTCTTCAATGAGTTGTTCTGTAGCTGCATTTGAGAATGTTAATCTTTCTTGTAATTTTTGTTGGTTGCAACTCAATCATAATTATTTCAGCTGAAATTCTCATCAGAAATTCATGATCTTTGAATTTTTTTATACAAATGCTAATCTTTTAACTTTAGTGTTAAAAGAGCTGAAGCCTTAGCATGTATTAAATTTATGAATATGATATCTTTTTTTTTCCTGTTCTTTTGGTTTGTTGCCTGTTAATGACACATCATGATAAACGACAGGTTGTTAGTCTAAGTGGAGCTCAGAAGGCATCTCTGCACCCCGATGACATGCTTTTGCTTGCCAATTTTGTAATTTCTACAGAATCATTCAGGTAGTCAACTGACTTGGTTTGGAAACCATGTATGAATAACAACCATATATCAAAGTACAGTAATGGTAAATCAGGTAAGGACAATGTTCAATTATAGCATATTAGGAGAGGCAGTTGTCCTAGCAATTTGATACCTGAACTTCATGATTAGTGAGTTTACAAATGTAAGAATCTGAAGCATATCCAATTAGCAGATATGTAAAGTTGGGTGTGGGTGCATGTATATAAATTAATTAATTAAAGGAAGAAGAAATATTTTGCAAAGGGGCTAACACTTATTTGGAACATTCACATGCCCACAGTGTCTGCACAAACAGATGAGATAGATTGTTAAAAATATGCTATGTCAAACTGTTTGTACCCTATTCAGCATAATTTTCTGAAGATTGATGGAAATTGTCTTTCCTACTGAGTAAGTGACACTTTTATAGGGTGGTCTGGTGCACAAGTCTCATGCCAGGTCTAGGGAGGCTTAATGTGCAGTCTTATTCGCATGAGTTAGTGGGTTATTTCCGTGACTTGAACTTTGGTTATGCAAGTCATGAAGGAGCAACTTTACCATGTTTCCAAGACTGTTCTCACATAAATTTTACCTTAATGTTTTATTTTTTTTTCATATATCATTGTTGCAGTTTTCTTCTCTAAATGAAGCTTTAAATATGAGACAACTGGCGAATTTGAAACAGATAAAATCTGTAATTTAATCGTCAAATTTAGACATGGTTCAGGCTTAATTAATCCTTGTTTTCTGATGTTATTTCCTGAGATTTCTCTCTTCTTACTCATTTTTCTTCTACATATTAAGATCTTGTTATCTGGTTAAACCCATCCTACCAGCCAAGAGAGGCACTACTTGTATTGAACCTTAACTTGATGAATTTAGTTTTACCTTTAAAATCCATGTGAATAAATTATGTTTTAAACTATCAGTCTGGCAACTTTTAAATGTCTAGTATGTGTCCACTTAATAAGCCAAGCAACTTGTGCTGTTTAATCTGTTATTCACATTGTTGCATCACTTTATTCAACTAATGGAACCTTATGTGTTATTTGGCTTATTGTGGACAAACTTGTACATTGACGATTGTGCATGGTATATGCAATTACATTAAAAAGTCATTTCCTTTTGTGCATTGTAACTGATCCTGTATTCAATTTTTTTTATACCTTTTAGTTCTCCTAATCTCCTAGGCACTTTTATACTGAGAAGTGCATGCACTCCACAGGAGTTTTCTCCAAGCGTTGAGATCAGTAAAAGTTATTGTTTATATCCTGTTGAATTGATGTACTTTTTCTCAAGAACAACATGAAATTATCTGATTTGAATGTTGATTTTTGTCTTGTACAAGATATAAGGTTTTCTTTTTAGAAAATTTTGCTTATAACATTTTCTTGAGCAAATCAAAGAATTGCCTGTGCTTTTAGAGCTGTAATGTTCACGTTTGTAGGATGATGAAGTCATACTGTAGTATGTTGTGGACCTTTAAATGGGTATTCTCATATATGCATTTTATTTGCACTATGCAGCACTTCTGGATCTTTCTTACGAGTTGATAAAGTGTTTAACACTTTGGGATGACAGAATCATAGTAGCATATATTATGTTAAATCATGAACTTTTAAATGTGTATTCTTTAATGTGCATTTTGTATGCACCATGCAGGACTTCTGAATCATTCTCACCTATGTGCTTACCGAGATACAATCCAATGGTGTTCCTTTATGTTTATATCCATTTTCTTGATGTGAGTGATATATGTCCCTATCAACTTCAATCTTGTAATCTTTGATTTTGCTATCTGAGGAAATATACTTCTGATCAAGTCATGTTTTTTATTCAGAAATGTACCTTTTTATGACTCCCTGGAACTTTCTCAGTTCTGCTCTCAGCAATTTGTCATTGTATCACAGGTGGATACATACTTGATGTTACTTTCTACCAGTTCAGATTCCTTCTATCATCTCAAAGACTGCAGGTGAGCTGCTACACAAAGAAAAAGGACAACTAAAATAAGATCAAGAATATAGCAATCGTTTTACTTTCTAGTTTCTAGTATTACATCACAACCTAGGGATAAATTTTTGCAACAGTGCTGCAAATAACTTTGGTTTTGTTGATAATACTAAGGATTCACATTGAGACTGTGCTTGTGAAGTCAAATGTTCTCTCTGAAGTTCAAAGATCCTTGCTGCATAGTGGTCTACATGTTGAAGACCTCCCAGTTGACTTTTCTCTTCGATCTGGATCTCTGCCTCATCACTTAGCTATGGAAAAGGCAATACCTGATATTTCATCTTCTCATGTCGGCGTTGGTGGCCCTTCTGGACTTTGGCATTTCATATATAAGAGTGTCAACCTTGATCAATATGTATCATCAGAGTTCTCCTCACCATTAAGCGGTTCTACTCGACGAAAAAGGTTGTCACTGGCTCTAAGCAATATTTGATAACTTCTAGACCTTTTTGTTCCTATTAGATGTATGTACCTGGTAGATCCCTCAATAATGAATCTATGGGACATGCAGATTAATTAGGGCATACCAGAAGCTGTATTTTTCAATGCATGACAAACGAACTGGTCCGCATAAAACACAGTTCAGAAGAGATGAAGATTATGGTGAGTTTTTCGGAGTGCTAGTAGGAACATGATTACAGCCTTTAAAATGTCGAAACTGCAAGAACATTTGTATGTTGACCTTGTTGATATATTTTTTACCATAAGTAGTACTTGTTTTCTGTTTCCCTGGTTTTGCTCGCTTTAGTTTTTGGAAAGTTATTTATAATTTTCATAAAACTCTTAATGTGGCAGTTCTCCTATGCTGGATCACTCAAGATTTTGAACTTTATGCAGCATTTGATCCACTTGCAGAGAAGGTGAGTTCTTTCATTTGAATCTATGGCATGTTAACAATTCCAAGATAAAAACTTTTGGCTGTATGAGTTGCTTGTTTCCACCCAAAATGTGTATTCCATCTAAAAAGCCTATGGTATGCTATATAATCTGAGGTTTAGCTATAAAAGATTGGAAGTTAAATTACATCTAAGATGTTTTTGGATGCTTTATAAATGGTTGAAGAGATCCATCAAATTAATGGAAGATACTGGAAAGGTGGAATGAGATGGACAATCACTATGGCCCATCTTTTACCCAGATTTAAGATTATAGGCGCACACAATTTTATCTAAAAAGAATTTCGTTTTGAATCAGACAAATCCTTGGATTATAGTGTGAATTGCCTTTTAAATCTCCACAGAACATTTCTCTTGCGACTACTTTGCTTTAGGCATGTAGGCAAAATTTAGCATCTGTATGGGACCCTGAGGTTTTATCTTGCAGTGAATCTTGAAGCAATGCAGAACATTGGAATATGTCAAACTTCTGACTGCTTACCTTTAAAAACATAAAGGTGGGTGTAAGCTGTAATGCCTTCATAAGCAGAAAAGCTTCAAACCCCATTGACTGTTGTAGGCCGAATCCATCTGCAAATAATAGTTGTGGTAGTCAAAGAAGATCGTCTTCATAATGGATGAACGTATACCTCTTAGGTTTATTGATTCTAATGGTCAAATGAATTGCTGCCTTTAGGTTTTTTGATGTGATGAAAGACACCAAAAATATTCTTTTGTTTGTGTTTTTCTTTGTCCTTGTTTCAAGTTGATGAATGAGGTTCAATGTAACAATCTCTGTCCTAGTAATAGATTATGTTTATGATCGAAAGATACTAAAGATGGTTCTGTCAATGCCTGTACGAGGTTTATAGTGGTGTTTAACACCCACTTTGGTGGGCTTTCCAGTTATCTGATGAACAGATAAATGAAAAATTAAAATGCCTGTGCTCTTCTTCATCATACTGTGTTTCTAACGATGACTATCATTTTTTGACATCGGCATAGTAATTCCGTTAGCCAAATCCATATTCAAGTTATTTTGGGCGATTTGTGTTCCTGATACTATATCCAAACTGACCTGGATCATGATATATATATATATATATATATTTGCAGGCTATCGCAATAAAGACGTGTAACAGAGTTTGTCAATGGGTAAGAGACGTTGAAAACGAGATCTTTTTGTTTGGAGCAGCCCCCTTCTCATGGTGATTCCTAACCAAATACATATACTACTCCCCTCAGGTATGCTTAATAATTCATTTATAACCTTGCAGTCCATATCCTTTCTTGAGAGGTGCAGTTCTCTCGGATTTGTTGCGAATGAAAGGTTTTGTATTGCATTACCATATCCTCATCAGCGATCACTGTACAAAATAATTATTTGAAGTAATAAGAAATTTTTCCTTTGACTATGTTTGCTCGAGAAAATATTTGCACTGCAAACTATTTTGTTGAAAAAAGATTTTAGCAGTAAAGTTTTTGCATGTTCTTATCCTTTAGGGAACTTGCAATGACAACAAGAATATAAATTTTGTTAGGGCAAAATATAATTTTAAATGATGGAAATATCTTGTGGCTGTAAATGTTAATTAGTACTTGTAAATTTTGGACTTGGGACTAAATGTGGTCAAAACCGCAAGTGGCATTTCGGAATTGTAATTGTGTTAATTGACCCTTGGGTACTTATAAATGCTAATTAGTACACTTATTGTGATGGTTTTCTCATTAAAATATATATATATATATATATATATATATATATATATTCCAGTATTGTTACTCTCATAGAAGAGGGGGTGGTATGTTTTTTTCGTGTCATGTTATTATCACATTATTCTTTGTGGGATTTGACCAAATCTGTGGGGGGCAATCACATCGTGGCAACACCGTCGGCTCCTATGACGATCGGTCAATCATGCAGGGTTTGACCAGCCATAGGATAAAAAGGTGTTCCTCCACCACGTCAAAAGAGGTTATCAATGGTCAAGCACTAACGAGCGAGTAGGACCTATTTGTCTTAAAGGAAACAACCAGGAAGCTTCCTTGAACATAAAAAGCTTTTACTTCTTGATGGGTTTTGTTTTCATTGAAATTATTTTTACTATAATAGTTTTATAAATAACTGAAAAAGAAGTTGTGCTCGATTAAGATGAAACTATTTTTTTTTTAACAAAAAACTACTTCATTTTGTTACTTAAAAAGATTGGGTTCAGGATTATTTTATTCCTATAATTTTGGTTGAATTATTTAAATTTTTATAATTTATTCATGTGTAAAATAATTTTTATATTTTAATAATTTATAAGTCTTTCTCGTCAAGTCTGAGTTAACAAATATTAGAGTTTGTTGATATGTTGACTCACAATAAATTATTAATATAATAATATATATAATTTAAATTTTAAAAAATTTTAAAGTCTATTTTAACCCCTATTATTTTGGTCATGAATCACTTAAACCCTTATGATTTGCTCGTGTCTAAAATAATCTCTATATTCTAAAAAAACATAATATATAAGCTCTTCTCATTAAGTTTGAGTTAACATATGTTATAGTTTACTTACATGACATGTTGACTCATAATAAATTATTTAATAAAATAATATATATAATTGAAGTTTAAAAAAATTTAAGACCACCATTAATGATTAGAAGATGTGTCGTTGTAGAAGCGACCACCAGTAATAGTACTATGTCGTTATTGCCTAGCAAAATGTCGTATGCACACAACCTCTCATATGTTGACGACGAGCTCAAGAGTTTATAGTCTTATCAGGTGGATGTGCATCATCTAGTATAACGCTAAACACATAGTAGTCTCTCCCCTCCACCTCCCATGTCGTCCTTTGTCGTGCCCCCACCCACCGCACCTATAATGTGATGTGATGGTTCAACTCTCTCTCACTTATGTCTCTGACCTCTCACATGTAGTCTTTTGTCGTTACGGCCTCCGTCACTTTCTCTTCCTCGACAAGATGAACCTTAACCCCTTTTTAAGCTTAAATTATATGTATCATTATATTAATGATTTATTATGAGTCAATATGTCACGTAAGGAGACTCTAACGTTTATAAACTAAGACTTATTATATACTATATTTTTTTAAATGTATGAGTTATTTTAAATACGAGTAAACTACACGGGCTTAAAAGGTTAATAGACAAAGCCATAGAGATTAAAATGGACTTTAATCTTTTTTTTAACTTAAATTATATATATATCATTATATAAATAATTTATTGTAACTCAGTATGTTCCATAAGCAGATTCTAACATCTATTAACTCAGACTTGATAGGAGGAACTTATATACTATATTTTTAAAAATATAATAATTATTTTAGACATAATTAAATCGTAAAGATTTAAGTGATCCATAATTAAAATCACATGGGTTAAAATATATCTTAACCCTAAAAAATTTATAGGCCAAAAACAATATGTACTAGAACTCAATATATCGAAAAAAGTTCATTGAGCTCTGCCAAAAAAAAAAAAAAATAATAATACTATAAGTTACTTCATTTATATTTCTAATAACGTAATAAAATTAGACACCACAAAACCTATGATTTGGTCAACCTGTCTCCCCCACTCTATGCATAGCAACAAGACAGCCTTGCAACTTGGTCATATCCCGTAGCCATCGCACCGCCCGTTTCGTCCTGCGCAAAGTATCCAAACCCAATACAAACGGGTGTATGTACAAAAGAACCAACCATCACCACTTATGATCATAAAGCCATCTTTCACCTATTTCTATGGTTCCATTATCTTTCCCTTGACCGGAGACCTGTGGTTCTCCGTCCTAAGCCTTTGTTCATTTCTGTAAGCTGTTCTCCTCTTGGCGTCCAACTCGACCATAGGATAGGCAAAAGCATAGATTCGGAATTATTTTTATACCCAAAAGATTTAGCAGAATGCAAACCTCCCGTGGGAGCTGCTTGGATATATTCATCAGAATGTATATTCTCCCATACTTACCTCTTGTGGATCCACTCTTTATCCATATCTCGTATGGGAGTTGTCTGGATACATTCTGATGAATTGCATATTCTCGTATACTTAGCTCAAGTTCTAAACATGATGATATTGTTTATTCTGATTATAGTTATCCTATAAATTAATCACATGAGTGATGATATGACATATTGTATAGTCTATTTACATTGTTATTATTGATATATTCTCATATTATATTATTATTACATATATATAAATTCAGCTCGGTCATCCACCCACAAGTCAATGGACTTGCCGAGGTAACAAACCGGGTCGTTCTCGAAGGATTGAAGAAGAGGATTTTCGGAGCCCTGACAACTTGGGTGGAGGAACTTCCGAGTATACTTTGGGCATCTCGGACAACTCCAAGAACCCCAATAGGAGAGTCTCTCTATAGCCTGACTTTCGGAACCGAGGTTGTACTCCCTCCCGAGGTGGTTTTCCCGACCCTCTGAATCCAAACCCACGATAAAGAGGTATCCAACCAATAACTGTGCGAGAACCTCGACTTGCTAGAGGAGAAGCGAGCTGACACTAGCTTATAAAAGGGTTATCGCCAAACTTTACAACCGTCGAGTGCGCCCTCGGCTCATCCGGGCGGGCAACCTGGTGCTGCGAAAAGCTGAGGTTAGTGACCCGACCTGGTCCCGCGGAAAGCTGGCACCGAACTGGGAAGGACCGTACCGAGTCGTGGATGTTGTCCGAGAAAGAACTTACACGTTGGCAACTACAGAAAGACGGGTATTACCGAGAACATAGCACATTTCAAACCTTTGAAAATTTTACACTTAACATGGAAAAAGTTCTATGATTTTTATTAATGAAACGTGCTTACAAAAGAGGTCGAGGGCAAAACGGGGTTCTTCCCGACCTAGGTTACAAAATGGTTTGTATGCAAAAAGAGGTCAAGCGACAACGACACATTACCGACCTCGACAAAACAATAAAATCACAACCAAATCATAAGTCATGGCTCAGGCGGGGCCGAGTCGTCAAAGGCCTGCTGCCTCTCCATCGGTACCGAGTCGTCTTCGAGCCTGATGGTGAAGGGATCCTCCTCCACCTCCAAGTCCGGGTGTAAGGAACGGAAGCGGGCTAATGCCACCCGATAATCGTACTCGTAGGTGACCCAACCCATCCTCTTCAGGCCCTCTTTGAAGCCTGCCGACTCCTTGTAATGGTCGACCGCTCGTCTCGGCAACTCGGCTCGGGCGTTCTCCAGAGCCTTCACCGACTGCAGCATCTCGTCGTCCATCTTCCGAGCCTTGACCCGCGCCTCCTTCAGCAGCCTCTGGATTTCAGATAAGTTGCTCCGGACTTCATTAAGTTCTTTGTCGGAGGCCTCGAGTCGCTGGAGCGCCTCATCCCGCTCACGCTTAGTCTTCTCGAGCTCTTGTTCTAGTTCGGAAGCACGCTTTGCTGGAGGTTGGAGATGCGGTAGTCCATAAAAGTTATCAACCGGCCCGCGTCATGGACTCGATCGAAGAGCGCCATCTGAAAGTGCTGGTTCTGCACAAAACAACAATAGTAAGAACTCAATCGAAAGGAAACTTGCGATGTCAAGATGAAGGTCAGGAACTTACCAATACCATCTCCTTAGCGGCTCGGGCCAGCAACACCTCCGAGGGGAGTGTATACAGCTCCTACGCCAGCTGCGGGTGGAGGAGTCCCCTCTCGAACTCTTCGGCTATCGACGGGTCGTTCCAGACCTTCGTCGAGTTCTTCAGCCCCTCCCACCTCGGCTGCATTTCTTTCTCGGGGTCTTGATGGGCCAAGTCCGACATGTGCAGGGCGTAGTACCCTGCATCATCTTTATAGACCTTCGTCTTGAAAAGGTCCTTCATGGACCTTGGGCGGTGGAAGATTGGCGACGCATCTTCTTCGGCAGAATCCCCGAGCGTCTCGGACTCTTCAACAGGCTCCGCAGGCTCCTTCCCCTTTGAGTGTGACCGCGATCCCCCTTCGCCATGGCGAGACTTGTTCCTCCTGGACAAAATTTTCACCTTCTTGTGCCTATGAGCCGGATTGTGGTCTGTTCGTTCGGCGTATCGACCGGCCTCTTGGAAGAAATCTTCGGGGCTTCTCTCGATGGGGAGACGTCGACCTCCCGAGCCGACACCGCAGCACGAACCGAAGGGGTTTTCCCTCCGGACACCTTCGGCATTCCACGCAGATCGCCGAGGTCCATCCGATCTGCACCCCGACTCACAGGTTAGGAAGTATTCCTAAGATTTAGAATGGCGTATATAAAATAATATCCCTAGAGGCCGGGCTGAGACCCGCATCGACCAGCCAAAGCTCGATCATTTCCTTGATGGCACGAGAAGAGGAAAGGATCCCCTTCAGTTTGCCGACCAGGACGGACTCCTCCTCAGATAAATTAGGAGGGACGTTACCGATCGGGTGCGCCGACCAGTCAAGTGTAAACCCCCAGACCGGACCACTCACAAAAAGATAATGGGGTTTCCAACCTTTATTGTTGGAAGGAGCTCTGCTAACCCTAAAACTGACGCGAGCGATGAGATAATAGCCGCCCCGACTCTTACAAAGGTGGAAGCATGCCAAAAATAAGTCCCGGGTCGGGATAATCCCAGCCCCTCGACACTCGCCCAAAAACACAACAAGGTAGCGCCACGAGTTGGGCGCTACCTGACTGGGGGAGATCCTCCACCATCTAATGCATTCTTCTATAAGGGGATGAAGTGGAAACCGAAGGCCGACCTCCAAGACATCCACCAAAATGCATACCCTGGGCGCGTTCGAGCTATAGGGACGTTGCCCGAACCGTGGAACGTGCAACCCGTATTCAGCCGAGATGTTGTACCGCTCCCTAATGACGAGTAACCCCTCGGTCACCGCCGTGTCTAGGTCATGATCCGCTTTCGTGACCTTTAAGTTCCTTAGGACCCTAGCGTCGACTAGCGACAGGGGCCCTGAAGACGCTCCCGAGGGACTTGCCTCGGGATCACCCAGACCTACTCCCGACCCGACGCATTAAATGCATAACCGCATTGAATGTAGAGCCGCACTGAGGGCGCTGCGATGCAATATATATATATATATATATATATATATATATATATATATAGTAATAAATAAGAATAATGATAATAGTGACATGATAAAATGAGGCGACAAAATGAGACAGGTTTAACAAGTACCCTCTCGGCCAAATCTCCAAGATTTGTGCCCGAGTTCGCCCTCTCGGTCAAATCTCCAAGATTTGTGCCCGAGTTCACTCTCTCGGCCAAATCTCAAAGATTTGTGGCGAATCTCAAAGATTTGTGCCCGAGTTCGCCCTCTCGGCCAAACCTCCAAGATTTGTGCTCGAGTTCGCTCTCTCGGCCAAATCTCAAAGATCTGTGCTCGAGTTCGCCCTCTCGGCCAAATCTCCAATATTTGTGTCAGAGTTCACCCTCTCGGCCAAATCTCCAAGATTTGTGCCCGAGTTTGCCCCCTCGGCCAGATCACATGGACTGGAGCCCGAGTTCGCCCCCATGTCCGAACCGCCAGAGTACGGGTCAAAGTGGATTACCCGAGCTCCCGCTCGGTGGGATCAATTCCCGAGCTCATGCTCGGTCGGATCATCACTCGAGCCCCTGCTCGCTCGAATCAAATCCCGGGTACAAAACCCGACCAGTCCATTCCCCGAGCTCCTGCTTGGTCGGAGCATTTCCCGAGCCCCGCTTGGTCCGATCAGTTCCCGAGCTCCTGCTCGCTCGGATCAACTCCCGGGTACAAAACCCGGCCAGTCCATTTCCTTAGCTCCTGCTCGGTCGAAGCATTTCCCGAGCCCCGCTCGGTCTGATTAGTTCCTGAGCTCCTGCTCGGTCGGATCATCACCCGAGCCCCTGCTCGCTCGGATCAACTCCCGGGTACAAAATCTGGCCCGTCTATTTCTCGAGCTCTTGCTCGATCGGATCATTTCCCGTGCCCCGCTCGGTCCGATCAGTTCTCGAGCTCTTGCTCAGTCTGATCATCACTCAAGCCCCTGCTCGCTCGGATCAACTCCCGGGTACAAAACCCCGCCAGTCCATTTCCCGAGCTTCTGCTCG
Organism: Ensete ventricosum; assembly: GCA_029747655.1. Classification (NCBI taxonomy): domain Eukaryota; kingdom Viridiplantae; phylum Streptophyta; class Magnoliopsida; order Zingiberales; family Musaceae; genus Ensete; species Ensete ventricosum. Next base: position 55,606,738 of record JAQQAF010000009.1, read on the forward strand.
GTCGGAGCATTTCCCGAGCCCCGCTCGGTCCGATCAGTTCCCAAGCTCCTGCTCGCTCGGATCATCGCCCGAGCCCCTGCTCGCTCGGATCAACTCCCGGGTACAAAACCCGGCCAGTCCATTTCCCGAGCTCCCGCTCGGTCGGAGCATTTCCCGAGCCCTGCTCGGTCCGATCAGTTCCCGAGCTCCTGCTCGGTCGGATCATCACCCGAGCCCCTGCTCGCTCGGATCAACTCCCTGGTACAAAACCTGGCCCGTCCATTTCCCGAGCTCCTGCTCGGTCGGATCATCACCTGAGCCCTTGCTGGCTCGGATCAACTCCCGGGTATAAAACCCGGTCAGTCCATTTCCTGAGCCCTCGCTCGGTCAGATCATTTCCCGAGCTCCTGCTCGTTCAGATCAACTAATGCTCGGTCGGGTCAACCGGCTTTCGAGATTAGTCTGACTTCACCACATCCCGACCGCTCAGCACAAGATCTCATCTTCAGCACTCTAATCGGGAACCTCAAGAAGGTCTTCGGGGGGGGGGGGGGCGGGAATGATATGACAAATATTGACCTGGCTGCCACGTCCTCGTACCCTCGGACAACTAGTCCGCCAACATGGCTGACCCGACACGGTGGAGCTGGCCTGACACAGGCATGGAGGGGTCAACAGTCGTATGGCCGACCTAACACAGGTAAGGTGGGTAAGGTTGACATGCCCAAGTTGCAAGAAGCACGACGCGCGCCTCGCTGCAAGGACCACGGAGGGCGTGGTGAAGCACAACGGCATGGTAAGCGACAGGGAGGGTAAGGACCTCAGGTACGAACGCCTCGTAACCTTTACTATAAAAGCCCCTGCGCCTTTACGGAGGGGAGAGGGATCACAAAATCAACAACCAAACTAACTTGACCATCGGAGAGGTCACGTCGAGAACCCCACCCGATCCGACCTTCTTGCAGGAATTAGCTGCCGACCCGAACTGAAATACTTCTTCCCGACCCGAGCTCCGACGAGCCAGCTTCTTCCTTACCAAGCCGGACCCAAGAGCTCCCACCACCCAACGCTGCCTCACTTCCTCTCCGTCGAGACGATCGCGGGCGAGCTAACGTACACGGGCCTGAACCAACCGTGTCCGCTCAATAGACACGGAGGCAGACCGCGCCTACTGCGCCTCTACGGAGGGGGGTGGGATCGCAAAATCAACAACTAAACTAACTTGACCATCGGAGAGGTCACGTCGAGAACCTCACCTGATCCGACCTTCTTGCAGGAATTAGCTGCCGACCCGAACTGAAATACTTCTTCCCGACCCGAGCTCCGACGAGCCAGCTTCTTCCTTACCAAGCCGGACCCAAGAGCTCCCACCACCCAACGCTGCCTCACTTCCTCTCCGTCGAGACGATCGCGGGCGAGCTAACGTACACGGGCCTGAACCAACCGTGTCCGCTCAATAGACACGGAGGCAAACCGCGCCTACTGCGCCTCTACGGAGGGGGGTGGGATCGCAAAATCAACAACTAAACTAACTTGACCATCGGAGAGGTCACGTCGAGAACCCCACCCGATCCGACCTTCTTGCAGGAATTAGCTGCCGACCCGAACTGAAATACTTCTTCCCGACCCGAGCTCCGACGAGCCAGCTTCTTCCTTACCAAGCCGGACCCAAGAGCTCCCACCACCCAACGCTGCCTCACTTCCTCTCCGTCGAGACGATCGAGGGCGAGCTAACACACACGGACCTGAACCAACCGTGTCCGCTCAACAGACACGGAGTCAGACCACGCCTACTGAGCAGGCACAAGAAATTTATACAAACATCAAAGGCCTATCCACAAATAAACTAGTGTCCTTCAGTTAAAAGACTCCTCACCGGAGAATTGGAAGCAGAAGACCTCCGTAGCCAAATCCAGAATCTGCTGTAACTCCAGTGATACTTTTCCAAATTTTTGGTTGGAACTCACTGTAGATACTCTAGAGGAGGAGGAGGGTGCTTCCCCAGGAATTTATCATATAAACAATTTTGTCATTCCTACTTAACACTCGACATCTCTTGTGGGTCAAGCTCTAGGGTGAGTTCGGAGCTATTCTGTATTCTCTGTGTCATCCTCAAACCTTTAGCTTTCCCAAACACGCTCGCTCGTGACGGAGGCCAGTTTCCTTCCTACTCGTGCCCAATTGTAGTCCTGTCGCTTACAGCGTTCATTACAGTCTCAAAGTTAACATTCTGTGCCTCGCCGGGGGAGGGAGCCGTCGACGGCGAAGAGAAGGGCACCACGATGGAGGACGAGGACATCAATCACCCTTACAAAAAACTTTTCGTCTCCCTCTCTCTATAATGTTCCAAGTGTTGGAGTAGCTCAAAGTTAGGATTGAGATGGAAGTTAAAAGAACGGTATCATATGATTTAAGACATTGATCATTTTAAAATGGCATGCAGGCAACCATCGACACATCATTCTTATCTGGTGATGTGTCATCTTCTCTGTCCAAACAACAGTCAAACCTCACAGTATCTAAGCCCCAACCCCTATAATGTTATCGATGTGGTGGCACTAACGACGAAGTCAACTTAGCTCCATGTTGTCGGCCACATAGCACTGATAAGAAAGCTGATCCAATAAGTCATTATTTCATATCTTTTAGAATCAACATATGATCTTACGATCTCATTGATTGATAGTAGTCGGATGATACACATAATCGTTCTTGACATTATTCTGATCTTAATATAATGATCGTTTGTACATTTGTTGAATCATCTTAGGCTATTCTAACTTAAGCATTGGGGTGTTATTGGTATTGTAAAATTTTATGTCGTAGTCGATAAGTCAACACGGTTCGGTTCACCATTGTGTGTAAGCTCATCCCATTGATCGAAAAGCGGTGAGGAGCTCATGAGAGGCCGACGGGGTATGCTCCAGAGTTTAGCTCGAGTCGATGACATCCACTCAGGAGTTCGACTCGGGTCGATCGAAAATTCCTACACAAAGGTCTCGTCGAAGTGAGGTGCCCAATGTGACCCCTCTAATGATCAAGTCAATGTCCCGACCTGAGGAGCTCATGTGAATACCATATATTGAGAGTATGAATTTCTTTCCTTTTACTTATGATCAGGGGTGGTTTTTATACATACCGACCTGGGATCGATCATACCACAGGTTTTAATATCGTCGGTATCCTTGGTGTACGATCTTGCATGGTTCCAAGGTCTTCGAGCGTCGAGTCTACATCAGACGTTACTGTGCTACGCACTCCACGGTCGTCTTCGTCCAGATCTGATTTCCCATTATTAGGTTGGGTTCTGGTGTGTCCAGTCGGTTTGGTGCTTTGTCTCTGACACATAACAAGTGATTTGGTCGGTCGGTTATAAGCCCTATTAATTTGATATAGGTTTTACATTATCTAAGGTTAAATCTCTTAATTTCTAAACACTTCAAGCAAAGACAAATATTTTGAGATAAACCTCCGTTGCATTATAAATAAATCCCTGTACGCGTCGGCGGACGATTACAATCGAGATGGTTTCACATATCAACATCACCGACGTCCAAGTTGTAGTGGAACAGCATGGCGGCGGTGTGCTTGATCACGATGGGGAATAGATGCACGATGTTGCTGGGTTCCTCCCGTGTCCCGTGGGGCAAGAACTGAGGAGGAAAGTGATGGGAGCGGGTGATGGAGACTCTTTTCATTTCTGCGACCTTTCTAACAAATCAGATGTCTGCCCTGCTCTGACCATGACGACGACGACGATGACCATCCACCGCTAGCTTTATCTTGTCCCCCAAGATAACGCTGAGATAATTGGGAGCAACAAGGTCCATGGCCAAAAGCTCTTGGATCAGCAGACCAATTCCTTATCTTCTTCTTTCTCGGAGGAGTGAGAGAAACTGTTTGGCGCTCGTCGATCTACCATGAGGCAGAGAGAATGATTCTTTTTTTCAATGAAGATGCAGTAGAACGAGCTTTGAAAAAAAACCATGAAGACAACAGAGGAGGAGGAAACTTTCTACAATAGATGACTGATCTTTGTGATATGGAACATCGATGGATGCAGGGCAGCATATCAAATTTTACGTAGATGTAGATGTAGCAAGCATATCAGAATTCATGAGGAGGGAAAGCAAGAAGAGGAGGCATGGGATTCAGCATCCTTGTGTCTTCATCATCTACTCCCCACATGGAACAAGGCATGGGAGGGCAGCAGTCTTGCTCTTCTTCAAAGCTCAACCCACTGGCCGATTCCGATGCAGCTATCTCATTCCAGATCTGATCCATGGTGTATCCTTTCGCGACTTCAACGGTCACCCCAAGCCCCGAGATCAAGGAGCTGCTCCCTGCAACGCTCCCACCGCCAGGCTTTTCGATCCCTGGATCGACAGACGACGAAGAGGGGGAGGGGCATGAGCTCCTGTTCCGTTCTTGTGCCTTCCTTCTCGTGTGCGTCCTCCAGTAGTTCTTGATCTCGTTGTCCGTGCGCCCTGGGAGTCTCCGGGAAATGCGAGACCACCTACAAGCAAACCTCTCAGCCTCGAGCCACCAACAGCTAACAAGCGACCGACCGTACAAGGAAGATTTGGGATTGAGAGAGACGAGGGAGAAGAGATGCACGAGGGGATCGATCAGACCTATTGCCCCACTTTGCATGAAGGTCGAGCACAAGGCGCTCTTCCTGGGGCGTCAGGCGGCCGCGTCTGAGGCCGGGGTGGAGGTAATTAACCCAGCGCAACCTGCAACTCTTGCCTGTCCTGTTAAGGCCTACAACACGAAGCAGGTTAACGTACAACGCGAGATTGCCCTAAGGGCCTTCCTATCCCCCCGCCACCGCTCAAACCTGACACCTTGGCTAAGATATCCCAACGACGTTCACCGAACAAGCGCACAAACCATACCAGTTGGAGGTCCTCCTGCTCCGTCCACGGGCCTTTCCTCGGCTGCGTCGCTTCCATCTCAGGCGGCGGCGGCACCATCACTGAGTTGCGCACGTATGCGCTCGCCCTTCTCCACTCTTCTTCCGACGATTCCCGAGGCCTTTGGTCCGAGTCATTTATAGTGCTGCGGCAAATATGTATCTAACATTTATAATAATAATAATAATAATGATAATAATAATAGAGTTCAATATACTCAGCTATATGTTTTTGGATTTTAAGTATATCACTGTAACATTCTGATTTAGTTTCACATAGGAATACTATTCTTAATTTTAGTTTAAATATTTTAAATCGATAATTTTGGCTCAACCTAAATTAACAGTTAAATTATCCCATCAAGATGATGACAATTAACATTAGAGCCGATTTAATATTGGGACTAAGGTATAATAGAAATATCGATAAGAAAATGACTATATGTGGAGATTATAACATCTTAATTTAACTTTGTTAAAATTAATATTGACTTTTGAGTGATTGATGGATTTATTGAAAAGTCAGTAAGTCAACTTTATAGTTTATCCCCTACCCTAATTAACACAACCAATGAAAGCTTAAGTATTATTATTATTATTATTATTAGTAAGTTCATCATAAGCCGGCGGATCGTTTGATTCATTTTTGTCCGATCGAGTTCTCTTCGTCTTGCATGATGTGGTCTTCATCTTTAAACAGTAGAGACGCTACTGCTCGCATCAAGGAATCGATTGAAAGGTGCTGCCGGACACACTTTGCCCCCACGCACTGTGCGGACTGCAGCGAGCATCCTCGACGACGAAGAACAGCGCATGCAGAAGCGATAAGAAGTGCTGCGGAGTGGTGAAGTGCGGGGCGGCAGCCAAAAGCTATGGCAGTACTGCGGCGTGGACGCCACCCACCACTTTGCCATCACCTTCAGCGTTTTGGCCTTCCTCTCCAACTTGCTGTGGTTCTACCCCGAGATCAATCGGTTTTGCGTGCCAAGAGATCAATCTTTGGAGCAATGGGGGAGTCTTACACGAGATAAGATTTCTTACTTCTCTTCTTTTGTGAGCAACTTCTTCTTCTTATGTTTCGAAGGCGTTGTTAGCAAGTGCATCTTTTGATCTGTTGTCTTGCTGCAGGATAGAGAGAAATGGGTACAAGTGAAGGAAAGAGACATCAATTGTTTCTGTCTCCCTAAACCTAAACCTTGCTTCGCTGCTAACGCAACAATGGTGAAGAGTCAGGGACGTGAAAACGAATGCCACGGCAATAGTTTCTTTGATGGGGAAAGAGTATTCCTAGAGATCAGGCTAATACGGGTGCTTTTAAATTCGTGCCGGACGTGTGGGAAGGCACATTAGAAGCTGCAGTGTCACAAGGCGTTGACTCGGCCAACCAAACGCACTGCGGAGACAAACGAGAGCATATATATGCACAGGAAAAGGCGACAAGATCTCGTATTCTTCTATCCTAAATAGTTGGTGACCACATCCCCCCCCACCACGTGATGGCGCCAATAGTCCACGGAAACCCATCAAGTCTGTGTTCGTTGGTGGCCGTCGGTCAACGATCTGCCGTCTCAGGCTGAGATGCTTTGGCTCTTCTGCGTCTAATTGCATCCACACGACGATCCAAGTAAGCAGCTGCGATGCTTCAAATTTGGTGTCAATCCTTTCACATGAGATCGAAAACAAAGAGCTTATTTGGATGCATAACGTACATAAAACACTACATTAAAATGACGTACATAACAACGTGAATTCACCTATCAACCACTAACCAAGTTTAATGCGCAAGCGCAACACAGGCAGTCTGCAAATAATTGAAGAACTGGTGGCCGGCAAACACTAGCATCTAGGAATATAAGAATGATTCAGCAATTGTTTAACAGCACCATCATCCCTTGGCTTCATCAGATCGATACAGAACATGTGAAATGGAATGCTTGGAGACAGAACGTTAAGAGCATTAATTAAAGGTACAATACCCATTTGTCAAGATGACTTGATCTGGCTACAACAAGGCAACAAACATGGTGGTAATATACAGATTCTCAAAGAAATTTTGGCGGCCAACGAACAAAATGCCCAATCGCCAAACTTTTGTACTGCTGTTGACTGCATTGCACTAATCAAAACGAGGTTGATTAATTGAGCTTAATTGGCACAGCATAGTTCAGAGGCAGTGCCGGTTGTCTGCTCATAATGAGTTGACGGGTGTAAGTGGACTTCTTGGGGTTGGCGTAGGTACACAGACATACTGCTTTTCTTCAGCTTCTCTTAGTTTGCTGTCCCGTCTATCATGCTTAATTGGATCTTCCAACCGTGTCCTTAGTTCTTCAATGGATGCTAAACTCGGAACATTGAGAGAACGCTTTGTGGGTGTAAGACTAGTTGGATTGTCGACCTGCCAGGAAGCAATTTAACATCATCAGACAACCTAATTTACTAGAAATTATCAGACCTCTTAGCAACCGTTAATATATTGTATAAATATGTGAAAACAGAGTAGACAGAAGGATTAAACGACAAACTGGTGCGTAACATGAAAACACTGCACAGCATTTGAATAATGTATGTCTAAATCCAATCTAATGCCATGTTTAACCCTATCATTTGAGTCGAAGAATGAAAAAATACATCCAATTTCTCTCCATTTCATATCATAAACAATGACTTAATTGATTAATTATTTAGGAATATATAATATTTACTTCAATAAAATATTTTTTTGAACTATAAAAAATAACCTGCATAACATTGCCACTAAACTAGAATTACATAAAATGAGTACTGCAGATATCAGATAATAAAATGCAGTTAATGCATGGCTTGCCGTGTCAACATAAGTTCACCTGTTTCGAATTTAGATTTGGAATGACACTAGCCAACAACATCATTTACAAGGACCGCACACATTGTTCTACTGGAACCTGCTTCTAATGCTTCTGTTTCAGCATGGACTTCTTTCAATAAATTTGGGACTCACAAGTCATATGTTCCACATGCAAAAGGGAGTCCAATATACCCATATAAACTAAGAACCTAAGCACCCTTAAGAATTGGCATAAATAATCTGAAGCATCCAATGGAATTTTTTTCTCAAATTATAAAAAAACTTCTTTATTAATTTTTTTTAATTTACAACCATTCAAGACATCGGGATTTACTAGCACTATAACCATAAATTAAAGGAAAGAATAAAAAAGGCATACCGTGTATTCACTTAGAAGGTATTTGTTTGCCAAACTTCTGATATCTTTAACATTTTCACTATGAGTATCCTGCAAAGTTTTTAGATGGTGGAAGCACCTGGTTGATGCAGACTCTATGCTCACCATAGCCTTATGGTCCAATACAAGTGACACTGCAATTCAAAACATGTGGCAATGAGCCATATAAAAAACAGGACAAAGGAGACTTGAAACCTGAAAACTACATTCAAGTGAATATAATTACTCTTAGCAGCTGCCTGGAGATCACTGGTTTCAGAGTCAAATTGCACATTGTTTTCAGAGATCGCTGATGTGAATTCTTCAAAAATATTTTTCTTTTCTTGGTTCCTGGATCTGTCAGGAGAACAAGAAAAACAACAGGTAAAAATTACACAAAAGTGTAGTACACAGGAACTCATGGATTCAACTTACACTACAAAACAATCAACTTCAGCAGTTGAATCCTTGTGCATGTGATCTATGGTTGATTGAATGTTCTTCCAATGATGCAAAGACTGACCCACTTTTATTGAACTGCACAACAAAGAAGTAGGTATGTGGCAGTGTTCTTATGAAGGCTGAAATTCCAGTACAACAAAAAAACCAAATCTCAGAAGCACACCAGTTCTGAAAGATGTTGTCCATTGTCGTTCTGATCTTTGTGCTTGAAGCTACATCCTCTTGAAATTGACTTTCTACCCTTTCTATGTAATTGATCCATGACTTTTTGGCATTGTCAGATGTTAGCTGCATGTTGGCCACCTCCACCTGCTGCCTCCTATTGTCTTCAGCATATGTATCATTCACATTTGCTAAAACCTCAGACACCTACTCAATTAAGAAGATATGTTATCTAGGTGTCATATTTAGTTAAACTATATCAAGTTCCAATTGTGTACATTTCACAAACTAAAGAATACTTACCATCTGCATTTTTAATTTCATCAAATTTGTAAATATCAAAGATATTTTTTCAAATGCTTCTTTGTCTTCTCTAGCAGATAAATTCTGAACACAAAACCTGAATCAGTTTGAAAGACCTATGTTAACCAGGTGCGTTAATTTTATAATTATCATTTACCACAAAGTTCTTCTCAAATGCAACTAGGCGGCGTGATTTTTCCAACTGGTCATGTTCAAGATTCTTTAAAAGCTTGGAGACCTGTCTCTGCAATTCATGGAAGAAATGAATTGTTGTCTGGGAAATGGCTTCTGTCGAAACAAGATTTCTTTGCAATCCCTGTTGTTTTCAGGAAATATAAATTAGGCTGGAGCAAGAGCTACAAAATTTTAAAGGCCAAGCAGTTCTCTGACCATCAAGATACATTGTCAAAAAAATAGTCCATACCGCCTCTTGTTGCTGGACAAAAAAATCCAGCAAATCCTTTTGTTCAGACAGGGATATCTGAATATCATGCAGAACCTGCTCAGCCTCTGAAGCGGCAGTCACAAGAAACTGCAGAGTACAGAGAGTTTGAAGTATTTTAGGATTGGCATACGTAATCATATTATAAAATATGATATATTATATCCACTCATACATTCTCAACAGCGATCATCTGAGCAAACATTGTTGATCTAGTTTCTTCTAGGTCTGAAAAGGCTTTGTGTTGTAGCACACCTGCAAGTTCCTTCATATGCAGGATACCAGAACTGTATATGCTTTTAAGTCTCTCATGTTTCAAATCCAAGCATTTGGCTGCCTGAAAATATCATATGTAATAAAAGTTTGAGTAGCACAAACCTTCAATATATACATAAACTAATAATTTCACATGTTACCTCACATTTGGCTGCAACAAATGAGCTAACATATTCTTCCATATATTTTAACGATTCATGGTTTTCACAAATTGATCCTATCACCATCTTATGTAATGTTTTGAGACTCTGATCAAGCTCAGAGCCAAAATCAACAACCAAGCCATGGTTTTTTGCTTCGATTTGAGATTGCCGCTCTACAGAAAAGAACAAATTATCACATAAGAAATATAAGATAATCCATACATACCTTTTTGTTAAGCAGACAGTATGGTACTTGCCTATTTTATCAAAGAGGAGCGACATGTCCTCTGATGCACTTTCCAGATCGCTCCGCAGCACCTTTGCACGTGTAAGAATAGTATTCTCTATTTTGTATTGAAAAGTTGAGTGACTCAAGAGGCAGTTGCTTATACTGAACCGACCACACTTCTTTAGCTGACTTACCAGAATCTAACAGGTTCGAAATGATACACTCCCTTTCCTTGAGCATCAGATTGCTTCTCATTAGAACTTCTTGCGACTCCAAATAGGCCTTCTTGTTCTCTTCAAGATTTGCCTAAAAATGGAAAGTTTGGGCAATTTTATTAATATGTTGTTTTATTAATGTAGCAACCAACTAAGTAGCAAGAATTTCACCTTGCATTCCTTGAGTTTGTTTTCCAAATCCAGATTCCTTTCTTGTTCAGCATGGTAAAGTTCTTGAAATCTGTCAGCTTGCTGTCAAAATGAAAGATTATATCTGTGTGAAGGAAAAAAACAAGTCCTATTAAGTTAATTAAGATCATACCTTTCTTGCATGATCCAGATCAAACTCCAAAACATCTATTTTTTCATGTGTTGCCTGTATCAGCATCGTTTTAGATTGACAAGCAACCAAAATAACCAATGGCTACACATCAGACCAAAAACAACATATCAAAAACAAGACTTTCACCTTCTTCTCCACCTCATCCTGTAAAAATCTTTCTTGGGGAATGTAAATGCCGTTTTTCTCCCTTGCTGCTCTTACATCTATGCTAGATCAATCAAATGTAAGATAAGTATCCATGACAACAAACAATATGATTGTCAAACCAACAACTCATGATCTCACCTTGTTTTAACTTCTCAATTTCTAGGAACAGATCCTTCAGAAGTACAGACTTCGAAAATTTTTTGTTTGCCTGCAAAAGAAATGGATATCTTTAGTAAATACATAAGAGAACTAGATGTTAGATACACACCAATATCATACCTCGGGCTTGTTCTTGATTCTCTTCGCACGGCATGCATAATCAAGGGTGTTTAGAGTTTCTTCTAAAGAGTGAGCAGATGGAGATATTGTTGCTATTATACAAGTTTTAGCTCTGCCACCTAAAGATTCCCTTAACAACCTTGTCAACTTACTATCCCTGCTTAATGATAGCTGCATTCAGAACAAACTGAACAGCAGTGGAACTGTACAAAAGTGCCATGAAGCTCAAGATTTCATGTCCAAACCTATAAGGTATGTGGCTAGAATGCTCTGCCAGCGAAGTTATGACACGCCCAAGTGTTAATAAGCTCTTGTTCACCTCTCCTGCTTCCCTTGCTCTACCCTAAGATTGTCATCCATATATATAGCAATTAGGAATACTCATGATGCCAACAACTAAAAGACCATAAATAGTTAATAGATTGAGTATCATATTATCTTTACTACCTAAGCAAGACAAAGTGATAAAGGTACAAAACATTGGAGCAAACAAAAAAGTTAAACTGACCCAACTTAGCTGAACTTTTTAAAAGAATGAGACAAAATTAGCTGCACATGCAAGAATATCCCAATCAGTCAAGTCCACTCCAGCTCATTTATTGTTCCCACCTATCTTGCACTTGTTCTCTGTGAAATCTCTGCCGCTGCCTTGCATGTGTACTACCCGGAGCACCAAAGGGGACTTGCTTCAGAGGCTTTGACAGCCGTCAGTATTCTTTCCTTGCAGATTCTCATCCTTGATTGGCACTCATCCTAAACAACCCCTGACAGGATGAATCACAAGTCTACTGTAACAAAAGTACTCTTGATCTTGGTTTCAGAAGAAAACCATTTGCCTAGTGCAACAAGAAACGACAACGGAGGATTTGTGCATGGCTTAACAAATGCTTTGCCATACTGTTGTTATTATTTTCTTTGATATTCAGGTAACCAAAGAGCCTCATCCTTTTGAATTTAATCTAAAAGAAAAAAGAGGAACAAGCTAATATTTTGAAAAAAAGGAATATAACACAAAGGAAAACAAAGAAAGAGAACAAACAGCTGGAGTGCAGGAATAAAAAGAAAGCAAAATACAAATTCAAGAAAAGACAATTTCTCCACAAGCAAAGAGAATACAAATTAAGAAGAAAGAAAGAAAAGGAAAACAAGGACAAAGTTGTAACAATAAGGTGGCAGCAAAATAAGAAAAGGATTACAAAAAGGAGTCACGATGTCCTTCTTCCCCGTCTCAACTAATTAAACCCTTCTGATTATTTGTTATATATATATATATATATATATATGAATATAGAAAGCAAAGACAAATCAATAAAAAGAATATAAAATATAGAAATACATCTAATAAGTGTGCACACCTTCTGGCAAGTCTTATGATGCACACACCCAAGTAGACATCATTAAAGCCAGAGAATCTTATGAGGCATGATTACAATTTGAGCTTCTGAAAACAATGTATTTGGCTAAGCCTTCCAAAAGTACTAAATACTACATACAAGGTTCTAAAATGGGGTCTGCTTGGATGGTCATGTAATTTTATATATCCATCACATTGTGCTATACAATATCTTGATCACTGTAGCTGCAACCACTTTTTGGAGCATTTAAATACTTATCTGCACATTACTGATGTATATTACTTGTGTAGGTCCTTGAACATATATAGATATCATTTGTACGTGGAAATTTCACTATTTGACATAGTTGCACTTTTATTATTTAATCTCGAATGTAAACTGCACATGCACGAAGTTAAACCCTTGAATGCATTCTACATCTTTTACAAGCTTGCGTTTAGCATAGCAGTTTCATAATAGTATCTACTGTATTTACACAATTGTTTAGTAAGACAATTGCAATCTTTAGGAAAAAAGCATTTTTTGTTTTTACACAATATTGATAACCTATCTACTGTTGTAAGATTTTTGTACCCTATATTGGATCAGTATCATGCCCAAAAAGACTGCAAGCAAACAACCAAAATCTGCAGTCTCTGTTTGACTACAACCAAGTCATGCAGAATAGGATATAATCAATAGGTAGCAATGATTCATGTAAGAAGAAATATCAGCCGACTCATTATGTACCTTATGGATAAAAAGAAGACACAGTAGCTCACTTATATGGTTCCTTAAGGATAAAGTAACCCTATCTGCAGATCAAATTTACTTGTTGGTAGTTTGAAGTCATAAATTAAGATGAGGACATCTTTCACAAGCATATGGTCAGCTCAAGTTCAAGCATGTATCGTGATCTGATGAAAATAATTCATAAAAGCCATTTCAAGCAACAACTTAGTTCATCAGAAAATCACAGTTGAATCAGCTATAGATAATGCACACATAATGAACAAAGCAAGGAAGGTAATCAGGACAAAATGCTACATATTGGGTGATACAATAAATAATTCTTATACAAGAAGATGATATCATCTCCAGCATATTATAATGTAATAGATAACTTGGAGCAAAAATAAGATTTTGTTTAGAGTCCAGATGGAGTTCAGTGAAAGTAGTTACCTCTCTTGCACCAGAACGGAATATATTTTCTGAGCCAGCTAAATCTACAAGATTAAGCCTGCCACACTTGATAAGTTCATCATTTCCTATAGTTGCTTCTTTCACATGGATTGTGATAGAAAAGACTGAATGCGACCGACTGCCCAAAGAAAAGGGAACCAAGTTGCTGACTACTCCATGCAAATCCTTCCACTGGAGAATAATCAAAAAAGGACGGTAGGGCACCTGCTCTGCTTGTTTAACAGAGTATCTGCTGTCCGTCTCTTGGCAGATCCACGTTCTAGTAGACTGTAAATTTCATCGACACTGTAGACAGCCACCTCTTCTAAACCTCTTATAACTGCACCACCCTTACCATCTTCCATAAGAGAGATTTGTCTCCTTTGTCTATCTTCTGCAAGTCTAGTTTGCTCTTCGGTAGCTAGCAGATCAGTTATTTCTTCATTGTACAGCTCCAGAAAGGTTACCTTCATACTATAATCAGCCTTTCGGCCGTCTAAAGAATCGAAAATATGGCGGACGGCTCTTGGAATCACTCCAGCATCGACCGATAGATGTTGGCCCTATACATAAAGAAGCAACCACCGGCATACAAGTTCAAGTTCTCTTAATTTAAACAAACCAATTTTGGATCAGTATCATTTACCTTAGGCTTTGTACTTCCCTCCATCGTATAAGTTTTTCCTGTGCCTGTCTGACCATAGGCAAATACAGTGCAGTTGAAACCTTCGAGAACATCATTGACCAATGGTGCAACAGCGTGGACGTATGTCATTCCTTGTTGAGTTTTGGGTCCAAACACCTGCCGAAACAATAAAGAAGGAAACCAATGAAAGACGACAGCCATCGTTGCACTTTAATTGGCTAGTAAGCGAAAAAAGATTTGAAAAAAATAAACCAGGAATACCTTGTCGAAGGTAAATGTCTTATCGACTTGTTTGTTCATCATGCCCTGTATGACAGTCACCTCGTTCTTCTGTTCGTTGAAAGATATCACCTTCTGAGCATTCAGCCTTTGCTCCTCATCATTCAATGGCCTGTTAGGTGGTCCATTCAATAATTGGATCTCAAAAACCATCAACAAACCCAGAAGATCTATAAAGAAAAAGATCTAACTCTCTTTGTGCCACCAAAGGTGTAAGCCTATTAGAGCTTCATCGCCCTCGAACCATAAACCACACAACACATGAACCAAAAGAAAGCATCTCTTAGTCATAAACCGCAAGCAACCATGGAGAATTAATAGCAGTTCTGATTCTAAGATCTAATCTCCCAACAGGATAGCGCAAAAGGATTACAAAAACGACTGACCTGCATCTGAGTACGACTTGAACGTTGACCTCCTTATCTTTGTCATGCCGGTTGGAGGTCGGGCCACCGTCAGCCCACCTGAGGTCCAGCTGCCGCTTCTCGGGCCGAGGGGTCAGAAAAGGAGACGGGGTCGGGGGTAGCGGAAACCCGAATCTCCGATTGGGAGTCACGGACATGATTCCAGCAGCAGAGAACCTCTCCTCTCCACAATCCTTCAAAACACCAATCACACCAATTACTCGAATAAGCAGGTCAAGAACACTTTAGGAGAAAGAAAGAAAGAAAGAATCACAAGATTCCGGAATCAGAAACGATGGAGCATTCGAGGATTCTTACCTGATCGCCGGAGATCTGAGCTGTGCTCGAGACTGGGGAATGGGATCGAGCAGATCTGCACTCGGAATTTTGGAGGGCTTTTGGCGGAAAATTTGAACTTTCAAAAGACGATGATTCTATCGCTCCGTCGGAACCAATTAACAATTTTCATGTCGCCTACGTGGCAAACGACTAGTGGATACATGAATTGGTTGTATCTATTGAACTACCAATGGAAGAATGGATTTAGAGGAGCCGGCGGAGTAATTCGTGCTCAGGTCCTTTAGACAAAAAAAAACCCTTTATTTTTATAATTTATTTGAATTGGAAACCTAGCAACTTGCAATTTTACACATACCATTCAGAGAAATTTTAATTCAGTCCTTGGGATGGATGACTCCAAATCTTTCTTTTTCTTTTTCTTTTTCTTTTTTTCAAAACAGAAGAAGATCTAATTACCCAGCAGCATCAGAGTTTACTCTTATAACATTAAAAAATTGAAATATAAATTATAAAATCCTAATAGTTTTGAATTATTTTTATATATAAAAAGTGAATGATAAAGACAGATTTGATCCCAAAATATTACGATAAACTATAACAGTTTTGCTAACAAAAGTGACTAGCATCCTTAAAAATATATTAAGATTTGATAAAATGATCTAATATATCATCATCTTAAAAAATATGTCAATATTAAAAAGGTACCCAAAAAAAAAAAAACTCAACCAAATTAGAATAGTTTACCTCCGAGATAACTTGGGTTACAAATATAAATATCTTTTCTCATAGTTGTTAGTGGACTTTATACCGTAGAGGAGTCAACACGATTTGGTCATGCTCGTGTGCGTAAGATCATTCACATCGATCGGGAAGAGGTGAAGGAGCTCGAGAGAGATCGGTCAGGTCTCGAATGTGCGTCTCGAGATACTCTGGCCCGGGTATGCATCTCAGGTTGTTCCTGCTTAGTAGTATGCACAAATGTCTCATTGGGGTGGGGTGCCCAATGTGGCCTCTCCAACGTTCAAGTCAGCGCTCCGACTAAGGTCTAGATCCAAATATAATTAATATGTAGAGTGTATTAGTTTTTCCCCTCTTGACTTGTGTCTAGGGGTGACTTTTATATCTATCGATCGAGGGGTTGATCGTACCTCGATCTTTAATGTCGTCGATGCCTTTTGTTGAGCTGGTTTACGGTCTTACGAGGTTCCGAGGTCTTTAAGCGTCAAGTCTGCATCAGACGCTGTCGTGCATGACACTCTATGATCATCCTTGTCGGGTTGGATTTTTCTATGCTAGGTTAGATTTCTCTATGCCACGTCGACTACCGACGTGATACTTTATCTTTTATGTATAAGAGACTTGAACAACCTATTATCAGCCCTATCAATTGCCAAAGCTTCATAGTAGCATCATAGAGACTGCTCCATTATAAACCTACCATCCAAAACAAGATAAACATCCTCGAATCAAGAGAGAGAGACTTACGATGGACCTAAAATTAAGATGAAGGCTTCAGTTTGGCTGATTTCACAAGCTAATGATTTGTGTCATTAGCACTCATTACACTCCTCCCTCCTATTTCCTGTGAAGGAAGTCTAACACGACTTGTCTGCGTGTTGTATTGTTGTGCAGTTGTCATCTCAATGTTGTGTAGAAATGATGCACCTGATTTGACGATTGAGAGGAAAGCGTGTGTCTAATTCATCTCGTCGTCACCTCTTGACCTTAGTGTATATTATATGCAGCGATGGTTACCTACCAACATCTCGGATAAATGTCCTCATGAGAAGTGTGAATAATAATATCTCATGATCTGCTCTCTCTTTTTTTTTTAATCAAAAGCTTTTAATAAATCAATTAATTAAAAGGTTTGATAAGATAATTATCGCAAACCATTCGTATGTGCAAGATTTAACGTTTATTACTTTGTTTTTTTACCTTTGATGTAATGATATATATATATATATATATATTCATTTTATTTGTTACAAAGGATGAATAATAATCTTATACATAGTTTAACTTCTCAAATTGCTGACGAGAATCAATGTTGATAGCCTGAAATAATTTTGCTCATACAACGAATCATCATAAAAATATTATGGAATCCATGATGAATACGATTTTTTTTTTTTTTACTCTAGTCTTCTTACAAATTATAAATTACCACTCAGAAAGTTGATTTTTAACTTTTTTTTTCTTTCAATCTTCACATGATTGGCAATTACCATAGACCACAAGTTACAATAAACTACTAAATATTGTAAAGAGTAACGTGAACAAAGAAAGATAAGCTCACTCTTTTGGTTCAAAAATTATATCTTTCCTGTTCTTCTGATAAGAAGTTAATTGATTTTTATCAGAATAAAATTGCAATTATGGCACACAGACAGATCGTACATGTATAATCGATAAGTTATTCAAAGAGTAGCAGATCATCAACCAATAAATGAAAGTAACTTTTATCTCATTTAATAGCATTTTACTTAGCATATCAATGACAACTAAATTTAAATCCGCAAAAAGATCTCATTTAATAAAATATATCAGTTACTGTTCTACTACAGGAGGGTTTTATGTCTTTGAAGCAAATGAAATATGATGAGTGGACAATCTCGATTAACCATTGGTCAAAGCAAACAGTGGTGTATAAAATAGCTACACTGCTCTTTGTAATTTATATTATAAAAATCGATGATTTAAAAAACTTTAGACATCGAGATCACAAAATGTCTATTGCGTTAGGTGATCGCTCAAACAAGTCACTCTAAAATATTAAAATATTTTTTAAAAAAATATAATATAATTATATAAATAAAAAATATATTAAATTAAGAAAATCTAAATTGCAAAGTCACGTTATTTATCTTATAATAATAAAAATATCAAGAAACTCAAAATAATAAAGTTTTATATCAAATTTAATTATCTTTATCATCAACATCTTCATTCACAAATATATCATCATCTTTGTCTTCGTGCATCTTTATTAAAATAAGTTTATTTTTCTTCAACGTTCGTAAGAGATGAATTTAAAACTTTTGTACTCATTTTTGTTTTCATTATATGTTATATATATATATATATATTTGTAATCCTCTAATATTTAGTTTTTTTTTACATCTTCCTATGTCAAGCTATCATCTTAAATACAAATTCATCTTTGACATCTTATAAGTATTCACTCATTTCTCTTACCAATCACTCATTTGAATCATCAATATTTTATAATAAGATTGGATCAATATTATTTCATAAATCATAATGAGCTTTTAATGCTTAATTATACTTTATATAAACTAAATCATATAATTATTAATGTTATAATTGATTTCTTCTCCTTGTATGAATCTATCATGTTATATATTTTTAAAATATATTAATATATATATATATATATATATATAATTCGTTAAAATAAAAATATTCTAGATCCATGTAGACTCAAAGATACTTTAGTTTTACTCTCAACCCAAATTGACTACGACTAGAAAATTATAAAATTTTAAGGGTTGAATTTTTTAAAGATAGGCTTTTAAAGTCCCAAAAAAATATGGCTATTTAGGGATTTATAACATATTTCCATGACCTTAAAAAATTTAAGTTAAAAATCTAATAATTTCATCTTAAATTGACCAAAAATAAAATAAAAACAATTATAGCCTTTTAAGGATTGTTAATTAAAAAAATCTTTTAATAGGCCACAAATATAATAAGTGTTCAATTAGGGTTTCATTAGATATTTCCAAGTCTTTTAACAAAATAAAAAATCATGTAATTTAAATTTAAATTGGCCAAAAACAATAAACATTTTAAGGATTAAATTAACTGAAAGTAGGTCTTTTGATGACCTAAAAATAGAAAAAGTGGTCAATTTGGACTTCATAAATATTTTCAAGGTTTTACAAATATCTTGACATTTTTGGATAAGAATGGACGGCTATTTTAATAATATTAAATTATTTTTGAATAAAATAAAATTAGTATAAATTATAGATTAAATAAACATTTTTCCTCAAAACTTTTTTTTAACAATATAGAAGTCATTTTGTGGTCAAATATATTCTTAGATTCACCTTAAATTAGTCGAAAATAGAAACACAGGAAAATTTTCAACCTTTTAAGCAATGAATACGTATTTCCAAGCTTTTATTGAAATTTTTGGCCAACAGGTTAATTGACTAAAAATCAAAACAATTTAACATTTCAAATTGATGATATTTCTTAATCAGATTGATTTTATTTATTTATTGCTGAACAATTAATATCGAAATTGTATCCCATAGTTTTTTTTAAAATAATTCACTATTTATCTATATATATATATATATGTCTCATCCTTTTTTCTTCCCTTCTTTAATACTATAATGAAGTAGTAAGTAATGCACGAAGAAGCAATAAATGGGACACCTCAACACCCTTTTGTCGCTAAGCAATCACCATCTTCCATTTAATTAAACCAAGTCATCATCACACCCTACGAAACTTGCTATATTTTTATTTACACTGGTGATTCGTCTCGATGGATACTTACAACCCAACCTTTGCTTCAACAAGTGAGACTTCTCCTTCTTTTTTTTTTTTCTTCTTCTTCTTCTTCAACAAGTGAAACGTTTGTATTCAAAGGCACGGCACGGCACACGTCTTGTCTTCATGGAAGTGTTAGGGTTGAATGAGAGACGGCAGAGGAGGAGACCACTTTCTTTTATGCATCGAAGGTGTCATCAAGAAAGGCACCAAATCAAAGGTGTTTGAATTAGACCATAAGCTTGTCACTTAAAGGCACAACCACCTCCCCCAACTTTGGTGCCTTTTACTTATTCTTCCATCTTAAACCCGGGATTTGGTACCATCTTTTTTTTTTTCTTTTTTTTTTGTTCTTTTCAAGTATGCTATCATTTCATGGAGGCAAAGCATGCCACCTTTCTTTTTCTATCAACTCCTTGGTCTGTTTTTTTATCTGTGAATATAAATATATATTTTAATATCTAAAAATACATTTTTTTTATAGAAGATGTCCTTTTTTCGTATTTCCCAAAAGATATTTTTCGTGGTTATATTTTTTTATTTTTTTCTAACAACTTGATTATACCATATGAATCATTGGATGTGGTGAATTAATCCGATTCATCCATATGATTTCAGATGTGTATTTTTATTAACTTAGGAAATATAAATAGCTAAATGGGAAGATGTTTTATGTCTATTATAATAATTTTTTAATAGACTTATGATATTTTTATCACCTTTAACAAAACATTATCGGTTTATTCAAAAATATTATAATTGAGAAATTAGATCAGTTCATCTTATAATTAGCCCATACAATATTATCAGTAAATACCTCTCTAATTATCTTGCTATAGAGGTATTCCAGGGATTGTAGCAAATCAGAGACATCCTTTGATAAATATTAAAGTGATGCTTATCTTGAAAAAAAAAACTAAAAACATTTTTTTTTAAACTCACTATGATTTTTAAATTTTAAAAAATAATTTGATTATAAATATATTTATATTAATATTGAACACTGTTTTTTATTTTTTTTAAACCTCAATCTCATTAATGACAAGTCTGGGTTTCACCCGATCTCTTAAGCAATATATATATATATATATATATTATTTATTTATTTATATACAGCTCTTACGAGTTTATCTAATATTATATATCCACCTGCTGTCTGCCACGTGTTTGTGTTATGTATTCAACTCCATCCGCTTTCCTTTCCCACCTGTCTCTAGAGCGAGCGACCGGCCACGAGAACACCATCTCCCACTGGTTCGTAGATTGGGCCCCGCAATACTGTAGCGGGACCAATTGGCGGAAACCCAATAGGCAGCGAGCGTGCAGTGTCTGGTGGCTGGGTCTAGAGAAACAGGAGATGCACCCGTTCACCACCTAAAAATATCTCGCTGCTGTCCCACTGCGTTACTACTTTTCATTTGGAACTGCAGCGCCGTGGTGCTTGCAGTCACCGCGAGTAAGAATAAACCACATAACTTAGTATTGGATTAAAACACATATTTATATTAATACTCTCTAATACTACCTTAATGCATGTGAGATAGGTCAGAGCTTTATTCGTACATCACAAAGAATTAACTTTGTCCCGTGTTCTGCTAATATAAAAAAAATAATAATAAAGGACACATGGCAGCTCATTCAAAATCTACATGGAAACTTTGACCAAAGTGTTGTATCCACATGCAAAAGTCTGCCCCATAGTTATTTATTTATAATTTAAAGTATTTATTTTTTATAGGAATAATGCATATGCATATGTATTCATATATATAAATTTGCAGAAATTTTATTACATATATAATATGAAGATTTGTAAATAATTATTCAACCTTTTTTGTTTTTTGCAAATGTGGTGCCTTCACCTGGAGGTGACTTGACGTGAAATAAGTTACGCTTGATTAATACCTTAAACCAATGAGATTAGTGAACAAAACCTCTCAGCTGCCTCTCTCGGCTTCCTCCCCTCCCTTGTCTCTCCTCTGCTCCCTTCTCCTCCTTGTACGCTGGTCCGGTGCTCGGAGTGAGCGAGGGGGGACGAGCGGCACGGGATGGGCCAGGGGATGAGTTGCGCCGGGTCGAGCTACGAGCATGGCTTCTTCAGCGCCGTCCAAGACGGCCACTTGGAGACAGTGCGTCGCGCCATCGATGAAGATCCATCGTTGCTCCGCGGCGCAACCATCTACGATCGCCTTTCCGCACTCCACATCGCCGCTGCCAATGGGCGCGTCGAGGTGAGGATCCCGTGCCCGAAAGATCTCTCCTTTTTCCGCACTTCCGTTTCTTTATTTGTAATCTATGGAAACATGCGCAGGTCTTGACGTTGGTGCTGGAAAAATACGGAAATCCTGACATAGTTAATCGACATAAACAGGTGGGGATATCATATATGCTTGATCTTTTCTTCCTTTTTTTTCTTTTGGCAATATGGTGAAATATCTGATTTTTGCGGGATCTGGTTGTACTCTAGACTCCATTGATGTTGGCTGCGATGCACGGAAAGATTGCCTGTGTGCAAAAGCTACTCGAGGCCGGGGCAAATGTGAGCCTAAGATTCTATCTTGTTTTCATCTAAAGATTGTTTTTTTTTTTTTTTTTGCTTGATCTGTTCGCTAAAAGGATTCAATCTAGTGGGAGGATGAACTGTTTTTAGTTTCGTTTGGTTAGATTCTGATGTTCGATTCGCTAAATGGAAGAACTTGCCTTCATCATGCTGCTTATTATGGTCATTCAAATTGTCTTCAAGCCATTATATCCGCTGCCCGATCAACTGGCGTCGCTGATTCTTGGTGGGTTCTTTTGAAGTCACCAGTTTCGTTGTTGATTGATGATTTTTGGCATTCTTTAAGATACAAAACCTGTCTTCTGATCGTTCCATTTTGTATGTTTGACGAAACTACAGGGGATTTGCCCGGTTTGTAAATGTCAGAGATGACAATGGGGCGACGCCTTTACACCTTGCAGCAAAGCAAAGACGGCCAGATTGTGTCCACATTCTTTTAGACCATGGAGCTCTTGTTTGTGCTTCGACTGGTGGTGGATATGGGTATGTTTATTATAACTTCATCGATTTAGCACATGACCTTCCACCCCAAGCTGTGTGTTTAGAGTTTGTGCCATGAACTAATAGCCTCCGATTCCAGTTATCCTGGGAGCACCCCTCTGCACTTGGCAGCTCATGGAGGGAGTTTGGATTGTGTTCGCAAATTGCTTGCATGGGGAGCAGATCGGCTTCAAAGGGATTCAGTTGGGTGAGTAAGCTGTGTCCTTTGGACCTTTTTCTATACCCTTGTAGAGATCAGAACTAATAATTAATTGTCTGGTGTCCAAATGGGTTTCTAAACAAATTGATCACAGAATTAATTTCGAATTCTTCATTCAATATCTTGCTCTCGACCCTTCGATTAATTGACGTATTTTACTGTGTGTTATCCTACCAACCATGCAGTATCAGATTTCTAGGGAATCAGCAGCTGGACCATTGGATTTATCATATATATTAATATATGGAAATACAAAAAGTTGACCTAAGAGATCTAATACCCACAGCTTATCTCACTGATACTCTAGCTATGAAATTAATCATTTTTAATAAAGAAAATGATAAAATTTCATGGTCTTTTAATAACAAAATTGATATAAATTAGGACTTGTTTATTGATTTTTGTAGGTTATTCGGCTATTAGAAATCTTTGGTGAATTCAAAATCTACCAATATTTTACAATATACTAGGATATTAGACTTTTGTCTGTTTATCATCATTTTGCTGATTTCTGTTTTAGGCGAATACCGTATGCCGTTGCCCTTAAGCGAAACCATGGAGCTTGTGCAGCTCTTCTAAACCCATCAGCAGCCGAACCACTTGTTTGGCCTTCTCCATTGAAGGTAATCAGTGAACTTGATCCAGACGCAAAGGCTCTGCTAGAGGTTGCTCTAACGGAGGCTAACAAGGAAAGAGAGAAGAAGATCTTGGAGGGAACAAAATATTCATTGTCATCTCCTTCACATTGGGATGCAGCAATTCCTGATGATAGTTCTGAGGTATTGCAAATTCCTGATTGGATTCATATGCAGCAATGTGTATCCATGTTTGCTAGTGATAATGATTATTAGCAACAGGTACAATTGGTTCCAAGCTGATAGTTTTTTACACCTACAATTGTCAATAGAACCTTTTATGTATTGTACTAATTTCTACTGTAGATCTTGTGCTAATATGATATTTTCTACTGTAGATCTTATAGAGAATTTTCATATTATATTTCTCATAGTCAAGAGGCCACGAAGTCAGAATTTGTTTTAGATTCAATTAATGTGGGGGCAAAATCTTGCAGGCGAGTGATACGGAGCTTTGTTCCATTTGCTTCGACCAAGTCTGCACTATTGAGGTCAAAGACTGTGGGCACCAGATGTGTGCTCACTGCATGTTGGCTCTTTGCTGCCACAACAAGCCAAATCCCACAACCTTGTGCTTGCCTTCACCATTATGCCCCTTCTGCCGCTGCAACATTGCCAGATTGGTGGTCGCTAAGACACATGACAAAGACGAAGGGGAGAAGGGCACCACCTCTAAGCTAAGGAGGTCAAGGAGGTCCCATAACTTTAGTGCAGAAAGTAGTAGCTTCAAAACTTCGGCTATGGGATCATTTAGTAAGATGGGTCGTGGCTCAGGGTGTATTACTGATATCGACGACATGGTGGACAAGCCTTGATAATTGAATTGCAGTTCAAATTAGCCACCAGATTTGAAATCTCCAGTAACTGTTGTTGAGGGAATCCATTGCTTCTGTAGATTCTTGCATTCAGAAAGGTAAAAGCAGTCAAGTAAGCAGTATCTTTCACCGATCTTGTGCTGCCAGTTCTCTCTGCCAACAAGTTTGAAGCTTGTGGTTGTTAAATGTACACATCTGGTTCGGGCGAGTTCGAATCTGTTTCTTAGGCTAAAATTTACAATCTTCGGAAGGTAAACCATATTCATCAAGTTTGAAGTTGTAGGCTTGCCCATCTACTTTGCAGCATGATGGACATGTAAATTAGCATTTCATTTTCAAGTTGCTGTAGGCTTGCCGGTCCGCTACTTGACACGGTAGATGTTGTGATGTGATGATGTAAAATTTATTACATTTGCAAGTTGTTTGGGAGTGTTGAATATCTTGTTGACAGTTTTCACATAATTGAGCATGAAAATTATTTGTGTTGTTCAGAAGTCCTTTTTAATTTTTTTCTGTAGTGTCCAAGATGTCAATTTTTTGCTTCTACATCTGGATGTTGAGGTGGTTGGACTGTGGGATTTCTTCATCATCATGATGATGATATGGGCACAGTCCTGAGGAAAGAAGTCAAAGAATTGTCTGTTTCCTGGAGAGCATGGCACCTGTTCATGTGGTTTGAGACTTGCCATGCAGATGCCCAGTCTATCATGAGGGCCACCAAGTCACCAAGTGGTATAGATCCAGTTTCTTAACATAGTTGCAGTCCTCTCCTCTCCAATTACCCCATGGGTGTGAAGGTGATGATGTTCTTCAACAGGAGAGGGGCTGTCACAAAGCTCCACCAGATTAAGCTGATAGGAGATGGCTTGGACTGGTGGATGGTAGGTCAGAAGTTTGACATAAAGCTGTGAGAATATTACTGCACAACCTATCTTCAACATCAAAACTGTTCACTTGCTGAGCTCTCACCATCACTTCTGATGTACTGTGACATGCTTTTGCTTCACAATTTTCTCTGTTAGCTATATATTGGTACAACCTTCCAAAATATCTATCTGACACAGCATCATTTGAGTTGGCAAAAGTGAGGTGGTGGTGCAAGTGATCTGCTGCAGGTTGGCAGTAGATTCAACATATTGCATCATCCTGGACCAAGTCATAATTTGCAACATCATGGACTCATACCTATGACTTGTGATTGTGAAAATGACATATCCAAATCTTCCAATAACACAGGATTTGTAAAGGATCAATGTATATTATCTTTGTAACTCGAAACTTGACCTCCCAGGCTGGAGAGTAGCAGTCTGACTCTGAGGTTGCAAAGGTTGGTCCTTTGAATAATTTAAAGAAGCAATCTTTCAATATTTTGTGAACCTTAATACTTTTCCAAGTGTTGGCATCAGATGCAATCCTTTACCAGTAGTTATAAAAGGTATATATAATATAAGGAGAAATAGCATTCATGATAAAAGTTGATACAGCTCTGCTTATACTCCTCTTATTTAGATTCGGCCATGCCCTCTCACATATGATAGATATTAAATGTCACTTAAGAAGAAGAGGATGATGGCCTCCATTGGCTCTTGAAAGCCTCAGTTACAGCCGCAGCAAGCACAGCTGCAGCTGCTACCGCAGTTGCATTTGTTGCAGCCGCAGCCTCCACTCTCAGACCCGTCCGCCACCTCGTGCCCGTCAATTCGCCTGCAAAATCCCAACTCGTTTGAACAGGAAAGACAGCAGAAGCATCGCATCTTTACGTAGATGTACGTGACAACTTGTTTGACCATCTAAAATGTCCTTGTTCATCAGAACTAGGATCATATTCTACTTGAAAAAGCAGGTGGTTTGGAGGTTTTTTTTTATTGTAAAGCAATGCAGATTAAGTTTTAGGAGTAAGATCAAAGACCCTTTCTGGGTTGCGGCGCCAAGGTCGACCATTCCTGCAGTGTTGGTGCCACGCTCCCCGTACAAGTCAGCGTACATCTTGCAGCTGCATTTAGAGAAGAGCATGAGCAGTCATCGGAGCATGGAAAGACGACGGCGATATCCAGAGAAGATGATAGAACAGAAAGCGGTGATCGCTACCCTCCGCAGCCACTGCCGCAGTTGCAGCCGGAGGCGCATCCGCAGTTGCCACCACAGCAGGACATCTTCTCGGAAGAAAGGAACTCACAAGATGGGATCGTCGAGGTTGTGGCTGTCTCTGGCTTGTGTTGGAGACGAAGAATGCCTCCTATTTATAGGCTCAGAAGAGACGGAGGGTTCTCTACTGTTGTAAAGGCAGCAGCATCTTCACACTTTTGATTAAAAATGAGTATATAGTAAAGTGGAGTGTATTAGTTTATGTTATCTTATTTAATTAGATAGATATATTATAAATTTAATTAGATTTTGATTATGACTATAGATTCTAGAGATTACATTATAAAATATATTAAAGACCTAATATATTATATTATAAAATATGTTAAGATATTACAAATCTTTTTTTATTTTTCTCTAGAGTTTATTTCATCATTTATAGTAGTCCTATATAGAATAATAATAAATAATGATGATATGCTTATACATCAGATAAAATTTTTTCTATATGGTATTAAAAGATACACTGATCTTGATATAATCGTCACTTTAGTGGCTACAAGACAAATACGATACTATAAAATATAATTTTAAAATATCATATAAATAATAAAATATATACTATAATTCACATTTCATAAATCTATCATCCTACTAGTAAGATAAAACTTAGGAATTTAAGTTATAAATAATATTCACTAAATTTTTTAATCTAATTTATGTAAAAATAGTTTAATAGTGATAAAATAATAACCATAATAATCATTTAATATTAATCAACATAAAAGAAACTCATATGATAATTGTAATGATCCGATTGGATAAAAATGAACTAAAGGACATAGATTAAAATTGTTTGATTTTTGAAGGGTAAAAATATCTTTTTGTTTAATGAAACCTAAACCTTAAAACCTTCTCTGACAATCATGACTACATTCAATCGTGCCTGTGTGTGGGTCCTCATCGGCGATGTAGCCACCCCTTGGTCGGTGACGTAATTCTAGCGTGATTCACCTTTCGACTATGGCCAGAGTTGTTACCGACAATTGTAGCCACCTGACTTAATATTTACGCTAGCGAATGTCATCTATCACAGACATGGGCGCCAAGACTCACTACTGTCAGCAATGCAACCTCTGGTGATACCATTAGGCTTGCATAATCATCGCTTGGAGCAACACCCAAACCATCACCGCTCCCTTCCCGTTGCAACATCCTTCTGCAACACTTGAGCGACCGTCACCTAGCCTTCGATTTAGACATCGTCATATCTCGACATTGCGATGATTTGTCAGCAACAATCGTTAGGCGTGCAATGACTAGCCCTGACCAGAAGTCGTGATTATTATGCACACAATCGTTGTAGCACTTTTGCTGTTGTTGTCTGTTGCTAGCTATTATCGCTGCATACCGTAGCACTGCTACACGTAGCAGTGACACTACCCAAGATAGTCGTTACCCATGGTGGCAACTATCGCACACAATGTCACCGCTTCCCTCAATAACAACCGTTACACACAACACTGCCACCTACACATTCTTTCTTCATTGCCTACAGAAGTAGATGACAATAATAGCATCACTATCTATTCAGACATTTGCAATAGTAGGTCTAATGACCGTAGTAGGTCGCCACCCTCCATAATATTGTTGTTGACAGTAAGATGCCCATGACAGCCTATCGATAAAACATAAGCAGCACCCGTTTCTACTTGTGTAGGGCAAGAAACCTTATATCACCTACAAGCAGAATACAAGATGAACGAGATACGAAAGTAGATCAATAACATAGACAGATCATTCAAGCATTATATAATTTATATTGAATATCTTTTGCAAGGGAAGGGTGCTAACATACAAATCCAAATACAAAATAGATTTGATGTACTTTTACGACCTAAGGTATTTGATTGTAAAACAATAGACTTATATGCATAAAAACTATAATAATGCTTCTGTTATACAAAAAAATCTAATACCATAATCAAAATCAAATAACGATATATCAAGATCAAGATAGTATACTTTTTAATACCATTCAGAAAAACCTTTATATGATATACAAGCATACCATCATTTGATCCGAAGGAAACAATAGACTCATCTTATTCTCTGTTCCTATTTTTTTATAGGACTACTATAAGTGATCAAAATAAAGACTAGAGGAAAATGAGATAAGATATATAATCTATTAACATATATCATAATGTAACATATCGAGTCTTTAAGAGGACATATCTATTTATAGACAAAAGCAAATGATCTATGATAAGTAATTAGATGAGTCACTCGTCATCTCCTAAGGAATCTTATTATAAATGAATTTTATTTATGTTACCCTATAATCATAATTAAAATCTAATCTAATCTATAATATATCTTATCTAATTAAATAAGATGATATAAACTAATACACTCCACTTTACTATTTAGTCATTTTTATTCAAACGTGTGAAGATACTGCCTTCTACTACAGTAGAGAACTCTCAATTTCTACTAAGCCTATAAAAAAAGGAGGCATAATATTTTATACTCTTTTAATTTTATATTAAAATAAATTTATATTATTAGTAACATAAGTTAAAGTATCATAATCAATTCACCAAGTATTAGAACATGACTTTTATAACATTTGATTCTAAATATATAAAGGTTAAACTTTTATATTTTCATTTTGAACCAAATCCTATATTCATTCACATGACCTTTCTTTTCACAAAAATAATATTTTATTATGAAGATCTTTATTTTATGAATTTATATAGCATTTATACTCGGGTGATTTACGCTTCAACTTTCTTCTATTGTTATCCAATCCTTGAGTTGTATCTGAAATATTATGAGTTTTTCTTATTTTAATCATAATTCTTCCTAAATGCATACACTAGTCAGTTCATTCAAGTTTCACTTATCTTTAACTTTATTATAGTAAACTTTAAATGAGATAAATTATAAAAATAAAACTAAGAATAAATTATACGATAAATGGATCAACTATATTTATAACTAATGTTCTAGACCTTTGAAACTTGGTTAGGTCTATTGAAAATATAATATTGAATTTGTCAAATATCATCGTATTAAGTTTCAGTCAATTCTTTTATTAAGATATCAACTAATAATTTGTTAGCAAATTTAAATTGATATTTAAGTGTTCTAGAATGCAAGTTATAAATTATAATAAAGTAAATATTATTAGTAATTATCATAAAATTAATCCTTTTAGACCGTTTTCAATCATTCATCTTAATCTTTTATTCTACAGAATTTTAAGTAGTTATATCTATAATCATTTTAACTAGTCCGATCAAGGTTTAATGCACCCAATGTAAATAGCATATGCTTAAATTGTTTAGAATCAATTAATAAAAAACTATATAGATACTATAAGTGTAGTAAAATATAAAATAATATTAATATGTTAAATTTTTTAAAATATGATGAAGTATTGATATCATATATAGTTCACATTTGGATGAAATATTGACATATCCAGTGTTCACTTAAAATTAGATACGAAGGATTAATATCATTATTGTGGAATAGTATTGATACCTCTAGGTATACAATTCTAAATTATAATGATATCAAAAATAGTATCAAAAAATATTTTCTTTTGAGATTATCTAAATCTTCTAGTTATGTATGCTTTTGTGAATATTATTTAAAACTAATATTTTAATATAATTTTATATTATGAAGAATAGAAAAAGAGGAGAAATATCAAATTGGTATCGATGATTTATTAGAATCGAATGATAATATACTTATAGATTAGAAAAATATATTTTTTTAATAACATCAAAAGGTATATAATCTTGATTTATTGTTGTTTGATTTTAATTGTAATATAAAAAAAAATATAATAAAAATATGATTATAATTTTTATGAGTGAATAAACAAAAACATAGAATGTAAGTGGCAACAGCTTTTCAAATGAATGCTTATATATATATATATATATATATAATCAAAATTTATTCGAATTTTTTATGTCCAACTTTTGCAGCAAAAAGATAAGAGTGTCGAGTCAAATGGAGAGGAGCATATATTGAGCCACCACTCTTCAAAAAGCAGGATGGCGTTGATGATCCTGGAAAAAAAGATACGGCAAAGTGAAGCACACAACTCTTCCCCACCATCCATCCATGTATGGAGGAGGATAGGAGGAGGAGGAGGAGTCATATGCGAGAGAACAAAGGGAGTCATATGCGAGAGAACAACGGATGGCTTACCCACACTCGAATCTCTTCATGTCGAACCCTTTACTTGTACAAAAAAGCAGGAAACCAACCAAAAGAGTGGCTCCTGTAAGCCCCCCTTTTTTATATACAAAATAACACTCCTAACCCCTTTATTATTTTTTTACTTACCCAGCCAGACTCGAATCTCTTCATGTCGAACCCTTTACTTGTCCAAAAAAAGCAGGAAACCAACCAAAAGAGTGGCTCCTGTAAGCCCCCCTTTTTATATACAAAATAACACTCCTAACCCTTTTATTATTTTTTATTACTATTTTTGTCGTAACCATCGTCGTCACTTGATTCTTCCTAAGCCCTTTATTATTTTTTTACTACTATTTTCGTCGTAACCATCGTCGTCACTTGCTTCTTCCTAATCCTTTTATTATTTTTTACTACTATTTTCGTCGTAACCATCGTCCTCACTTGCTTCTTCCTAACCCTTTTATTATTTTTTACTACTGTTTTCGTCGTAACCATCGTTGTCACTTGCTTCTTCCTAACCCCTTTATTATTTTTTACTACTGTTTTCGTCGTAACCATCGTCGTCACTTGCTTATTCCTAACCCCTTTATTATTTTTTACTACTGTTTTCGTCGTAACCATCGTCGTCACTTGCTTATTCCTAACCCCTTTATTATTTTTTACTACTGTTTTCGTCGTAACCATCGTCGTCACTTGCTTCTTCCTATACCTTCATCGAACCTCAAGGACATCGTGCACATAGAGAGAGGTGGCTCCTTCCTATACCCTCATCGAACCTTAAGGACGTCGTGCATGTAGAAGAGGGTGATTATCACCAACCCACATGTAAAAGACACAAGCGATCAAGAGAGAATGATCGACAAGACAAACAAACGGGAGATATCAGATTGAGGGAAAATGATAGGATGATCATTTTATAAAAAATTATCTGAAAAAAATTATTTTATAAAATATTTCTAAACTTAGGGCTTCAGATTATTCTATAATTTATGTATTTAATAAGATTCGTACTGAAATTAAAAAAAAAATAAAAGGTTGAAGAATCACTTTGGGGTCATCATACAACATTGATCGGGAGAGAAACATTTTGCTTTGCCTTCCCTAATGTTCGACACACGCTTACAAAGACTAAGAAAGAGCACGATTTTATTTAGTTTTTCCCAAAAACTCAGCAGTAATGATTTGCCAAAAAAACATTGATCATACATAGTCTTTAACAAACAGCAAATTGCTGGTCATCGTTTGTCGGAGGAATGTTTCAGATGAACCAACAAAAGGTTTAACATTTTGACTGCAATTTAGAATCACATAACTGAAAATAAAAATTATACAATAGTTGATAATCAATAAATGAAAAGAGGTAGGTATACTCTTTAGAATTTTGACCACAAAAACTCTCCTATAGTCAGTCAGTATACAGAAAGAGCATGACCCATTAATTTCACCTTAGTTTGTTGGATAAAATACCTTCCCATGCTTAGCTACCAGTAAGTTTTTCTTAAGATGACCTTCTTCTTTTGAAAGATATAGCTTTCTTCTGATCCCTCTTTCTCTTTTTGGATTCTATCTGGTGTGATCTTCCAACCAATGAAGGTTGATCTTTCAGCCCAAAGCTTCTTGCCACGTGCCCCAAATGCAGTTTCTTAACCATAAAAATTCTTTTCAGCTCACCTCGATGAGCCGCGTATGCCCGAACCCAGGAGCAGAATGCGTCATTGGCTAGCTTCTTCAGTTTGAACTGAACAAAATCAAAATGTAACATGGATCAATATACTAGAGGAATTAGCTAATCCTCATCAAACAATATATAGAACTATTATGAACAGATCAAAATGGGTACATATTTAATAACAAGAAACCACTGAATATTGCACGAAAATCAGTGAGAAACTTAGTACATTCTTACATGCGTAAAAATTAACTTTCAGTGTTTTATGGTATATATTAACCATCATGATGTTCAACTAATATCAAATGTAGCAATTCGCATATCTTATGCTCAAGAGGCGAGAAGCAAAGTGCATTGATCTAGCAATCTAGGTGCCATGGTCTGATGTAAATAAACATGATGCAAAATAAAGTAAATCTGCCTTTGGAAGCAATATTTTTTCTGAGATCACTACCAACTAGCAATACTTCTTCCAGCTATTAACAAATAATTCAACAGGTGACAAGCTATTACCTCCGTCCAAATAAACGTTTCAAGTGTCCTTTGCAGAAATAATACCCATGGATGTGTCTCCAAGGAAATTAGCTTCTTGTAATGGTGCTTCTGCCCATGCATTGAGAAACTGTCTATAATCTTTTGAAGCGGATATTCTTTTAGGATGACACCATGATGCTGCAAATCATGCAAATAATCAATCTCGACCGGTTGAAGGAATAGCAAAGCTTCACCTTTCTCACCCAACCTTGCTGTTCTTCCGACCCTAACAGAGCAAGGGTAACGAAATAACTGTCAGCCAAATATAACATAACTGTTTTGCGCTTTGAACAAGCAACAAAAGATGTGGGATGATACCTATGCACGTATTCAGAAGCCTCCCCTGGAGAATCATATTGGATGATTGACCTGACCTTTGGAAAATCCAAACCTCTAGCAGCAACATCCGTACACAGTAGTAAAGCTGATTTTTCAGAAGTAAATTCGTGAAATGCTTTTCTGCGATCTTCATGTTCCATATTCCCATGCAAATGGAAGGATCTACAACTGACAAATTTTTGCTCTTGATTTGCCTCTGGTTGCAGATTATGAGACCACTTAAATTTGTTTAAAAGCGAATAATGGAAGTCTACTGCATCACATGTTGAAAAGAAAACCACAATCTGCAGAATGAACCTGTAAGCCAACATGAATGCTTAAACTGAACAATGGGAACAAAACAGAAATTATCAAGTGAATTGTAATAAGAACATCAATAATATATGACATACATATCATATGTAACTAACGCAGATCATTGTATCTGGTAGATAAAAAATTGTCAAAAATAACTCCAATCCTGAATTCACCTTTTGGTAGGTGTCTCTTTCAAATAGAAATCTAAGAACAGAGAGAAGAACCACAAGCCTTGAACCACAAGACACTGCAATTAGTGTGACAAACAAGTTACTTTACATGCAAGCAAATGGATAATTAAAAAAAAAGATGATGCATGTAGGAAGAACTTACCCTTAACATATCTTTGAACTAACTGAGAAGGAAGGTTATAGTTTTCTGTCGGCTGAATTGATAATGCACCAACACCTTCCAAATCTCCACCAACGACAGATGCTGAAGAGACAGCATCACCTAATGACAGTTTTAGTGGTACAGCAGAATCCTTCTTGCAATCCATGCCAATCATGACTGGATTCTCTAAACTGATATTCGCTAAATGGTTCACCTTATCATTTAAGGTTGCTGAAAGAAGTAAGTTTTGCCTGGAAAATTTGGCAGACTGTGTGTTCATATACTGTTTGCAGACATGATCAGCTTGTCTTGAACCCAGAAAATCTAGTATATCTTCTACTGCTTTCCCAAATCCCAATTCAAGGATCCTGTTCATCATTTAGAAAAGAAAAAGGAGAATGCAAATGGTTTATTGTGACTGATCAGGTTGAACGACATGTGATTAACAAAAATAACACAAAAACAACATGAAGTGCTTTAAAAATATCAAACCTGTCTGCTTCATCAAAGACGATCCAACGCAAATTTGTGTAATTGAATGATGAAGTATTCTTTAAGTGATCCAAGAGACGCCCAGGAGTAGCTACCAGAATGGATATTCCTGGACACAGCCATAACAATTAAGAGCATGCAACATCACCATGTTTCTTTAGCACAGAGATTATAGATAAACATATCTAAAACATGACATCATTACTTTCAAGCAGCACACATATTGGCAGGAAATAATGCAGTTTCCACCTCTATGATTCTCATATCATGCACTACTCTCCAAAACACACAAACAGTTACTATAATTGCCAAGAAAGAGGTATAATCTTTTGATTCCTAACAGTTACTGTGATCACAGTTCCAAACAAGCCAAATTCTTTAGGGTACACTCAACGTATGTTTACTCACAACACATCAAACACACAACAGTTTCAACAAAATCCTTGATAAGCCACTTTCAGGAACATGTGTGATACAAGTGCCAATTCTAAGTTGCAATGAAAGCCATTTGGTGTAGGAACTCCACAAAACCAAAACAGAGCAGATCCACATGTAGTTCACATGCATCACTAACTATAAAAGGCACAGAAAATTCAGACCTTTCCGCAACCTTGCTTTCTCCTTTCCCCTGTTTTCTCCACCCATAATATACCCAGGAACTATCCAATGGAAACGATGCAATAGTTTCTGCAGAACTCCATGGACCTGCATACACAGTTCTCGCGTTGGAACAAGAACCAACGCTATTATCATTTTAGTCAAGTAATTCTATAATAAACCAACTCATACACTCTAAAATAAAAAACGACAAGAAAACAAAGGTAATCCAGACGATCTAACAAGTGAACTCTATTCGTATGAGTTTAATGTGGTTATATCAGTGAATAAGAGGGAAAGCAGAGGATGTCACTGTTGTGCTTTGATTCACACAATTTATTGAAGACATAACAAACGAGATGTCCACAAGTTTTGCATATATACCAATATTGCTATAAAGAGTGCATTTATTTACTTATTCAAAGGTATACCATCACTTATAGGTTCCAATCCTGGAAGATTGGGAACACTCTGTTAATAAAAAAAGATACGTAATACGAGAAAAAGAAAACTTGTATTGGCCAGAAATAACTGCAGGAGCAGATATCAAGCAATATAAGCATACCGAAGGTCCCGTCGGATCGCTGAACTCGAGGCTCATACATCTGCAGAAGATGGACGACCGGGGCAAGGTACACGATCGTCTTGCCGGTGCCAGTAGCAGCATTGACAAGTCTAAAGCCTTCGCAGTCAACGAAAATCCACAAAGAGAACCCAAAAAGGAAAAGAAAACAGAGAAAACTGTCACAAGAAATACCGAGAAGGATACACATGCCGTCCAGAGACGACGACAGGAATGGCCTGTGCCTGGATCTGCGTGGGGCACTCAAAACCCATCTTATCTGTCACCAGACAAGCTCGATAGCGTCATGACGATGATGATTAAGAAAGGGAGGGAGGAGGGAAGAGGTACAGACCTTGGAGGTGTTGGCAGAGAACGGGATGAAGACCGAGATCGGAAAACTTGCAAGAGGCAAAAAGGCCTTCTCCGCCTGCGCCGGCGGCGGCCTCGGTTCCTTTCTTCTTCTCCTTCGGCTCTTTCATGTCGCTCCTCGTTCGTTGTCCCCTTCTCTTTAGGGTTTCTCTCCTCTCAAAAACCCTCGTGTTTGTGTCTCTCAGAAATCATAAGAGATAATAAAGAAACCAAATCACGTATATGTCCCTACGAAGTTAGTTAAATTTCGTTTTTGTCCCTCTAAATACAATATATTTCTGTTGTAGAATCTTTAAAAAATAATGCTAATTGATTGCTAGAATAATTGAAACAAACAAAGCATTATTACCATAGAAAAAAATTATTATTCTCCGTTATTATCGTATAACTCTATTTTTAATGTTATTCCTCAAAGTAATTTGCTTCGTTTTCTATCCTTTTCTGTCTTTGATAAATTCAAACAATTCAAAAGATAAAAAATCAAACTAGCTCAAAATATCCAAAAATAAAGAAGAAAAATGTGATAAACATATTTTACCAAAATTAAAACTCAGATTGTTGTAGTTCAAATGTATTTCAATGCTAAACTTGATTAATAGAGGAATTATTAGTCGTAGCAATCTAAATATTATACAATTTTTATCAATATAAGTTTTTTAACATAATTATGTCATAATTTAATTTTTAAATATTTGGTAAAAGATTTGGTAAAATCACTAATCATATTTATAAACCAAGTTAATACATAAAATTTGAAGGGCAAACATATCCTGACTAAATATGTCACATTGTTTTATATAGAAGTTATTATACTTTAATTCTAAACACATTTAAACCCAATATTATAGGGTAAGATGTCAAAATATTAAAAATTAATCGGAAATTATGGTCTAAATATTAATAAACTTATATAGGACACTGCCATAAACCTTTCTTATGTCAATACCTGAAGTTTGAGAGTTTAAAAGTTTTGAAGAACTAAAAATATTTTTTTTTTCAAAGAACAGTGAAATTACTAATAAACTATTTGTTTTCTCTTACTCAACCTCAAAGCTCAAAGGATATTAAGATTGCAAATGAGCTATTAGACGAAACAAATTAAAATAGTGTGTTGAATGAATTGTTTAACATATATTTTGATGCATTTTAATCTTATACAATAGTGTGATGAAACTTAAAATGGAAAAAAAAAACTCAATTTTCCTTTATCATCATAAGTTGAAACTCTTACACTAGAGTTATACTCGAGTTAGCTTCAAAAGTATATTAATTTCTATATAAATTAGTTAAAAAGTTAATACACTTGAGTTATTTTCATTCAAAAATATATATATTAAAAATATATAAAATAATTCTAAATTCATCATAAACTAATCGTAAAATCTTGTATTTCCTTTTTCCTATTTTCTATGTTAGCTAAGTTAAACTTGAAATTGTACTAAGTTGTGCCCCATCATCTCACCTATCTTAAACTTAATAATTTTTATTTTGGATAATTAATTATTAAAACTTTGAGAATTCTACTTGAATATAATTTTAACAAAAATATATATTTTTTATTTTATGATAAATTTAGACTAAGTTTATATAAAAACTAATATATTTTTAATAGATTGTAATCCGAGTATAGTTTAAGTATAATGAGACATTTCGAATTAAGGAATCCTGAGCAAGATGTGAATAATAATACTGGATTATCTTTTAGGAATCTTGAAAAGGAGACTTATAATTAGGAAATGAATCTATAATTTGAAAAAGAGAAAAAGACATATAATTTGAAAGAGAAAATTACTTGTAATTGATCTGAAAAACTTGATTTTTTGTTTCATATATTTTTAAAATATTAATATTTTAGATTATCTTTGAAACTTTGTTTCTAAGTTGTTGTCTTCTTCTCCGATGCTTTCTATCTACTTATCCTATTCTTTAGGCATCCTTATAGTGTATGTAGCTTTGGATGTACATTTATTGGATCACCACCATCTGTTTTCTCTCATCAAATGCTCGTTTTTTTTTTTTTTTGGCGTAGCTGTTGTCCTTTGCACTGCAGTTTCCCGCAACGCCGCAACACGAGCCTGCCGGCACGGCCGGCACAAAGCGAAGCTTAATCTTCGATCTCCTCGCCACGCCAAGAGACACTTTATAACGAGGAGGGATGATTTCCTTCCACTACAGACTCCTCCTTTCTCCCTTTCTTCCTCTCAATTACTCGCAATGACAGAGGACAACCGGCAATTCCGCCTCTCTCATCGTGAGTAACTGCCAGCCTTTTCCTTCGGTTCTTAATCTTTGCTCTGTAAGACGCTGAAACCGATTCTTCGATTCATGATGGATGCACAATTGCTTGCATCCATCAAGAGTTGAAGGTAGCAAAAGAACCTGATACGAGAGCTGGTAGGAGTTGCTAAATCTTTGACACTAAGAGTTTTCTGATATATTGATGCGTATCCCAGGAACAGAGCTGCTGGGTGGCGATGAAGAGAGGAGACCTCTCAAGAATGCATGGCCCGAGGTTGTAGGACTCACTGCAGAAGATGCAGAGAAGAGGATCAAAGAAGACAAATCAGAAGCTCACGTCCAAGTCGTCCCACCAAATCACTTTGTAACAGCTGATTACATCGACGGACGTGTTCGAATCTTCATCGATTTATCTGGCAGAGTGTTGAAAACTCCAGTCATCGGTTAGAGAAGAAGGTCCTTCCATAGTTGAATAAAGGTGGCCTCTTCTTGTTTGTAGATGCATCTTAATGAATCCAATGATACATTTCTTGCCAAAAACAAAGTTGTAGGCCGGTATCCGAAAGGTTAGGGGATCGCGATAAGTGAAAATCCACAAAAAAAAAAAAATGAACAAGATAATGTGAGGTTAGCAGACAAATGCACGCCTCACCATTTAAATGTTTGCTGTTGAATTATGTCAAGAAACACCCCGATCGATGACTGGTTAGCTGGGAACAAGAGTCCCAACATAACCGATACCCACAATGAAGAATGTAATGGCTTGTGGGTAGATGTAAAAGAAGTAGTTGTTCTTGCCATACCTCAGATCATAACATGCACATGCCAAGAGATAAAGTGCCATGCCGAGCTCAGGAAGAAGAATCCTGATAGAAAACGATGAAGTTAATGATTAGCTATCGATAAATATAACCGAACTAATTAAGAGCATTGTGCTTCAGACAAAGTCCGTTAACTTCCACGACATTTCAAGTATGAGAAGTTCTGAGACTTGAAAGAGATGTTTCCAGTGTTCACCCAACAAAATTGATAGACATAACAACTAATATGTGCTGCAAATTAAAGAAGGTGCAGAGATTACCTTCCAGAGATGCTCAATCGAGTTTGTTTGTGAGGTTCCTCTGTTTTCTGTTCATTCATTTTGCTTCCTAGTTTCTTGGTGACTACCCATTCATTCACTTTACCCGTCTCAAACAGGCCAGTCCAGACAGCTCTCAATCGATGCATTGACATGACGTTCTCGAAGAAGATCCAGAATAGTAATAGATGAAATGAGCTGTATTCAGAGAGATTGCTATTTAGAAGAGAACTTAAAACAGTACTACATCAACTACAGAATGCATCAGTACTGAAAGCATAAGGTCCAGACCTTGGAGTTCCAACTGAATTCAAGAGGGTAATAGTTGTGGGGATGTAGACCACCCCCCATGTAGAAACTTCAATCTCGGGTACAAAAACTGAAGCTGGTATGATCACACAGTAGAACATAAATGTCACGGTATGAGATATAATCCGCCGAATGATGAAAAAGCTGTATATCAGATAGATTTTCTTCCTTGGTGATACTTTCTGCAACACCAAGAAGAACAAAACATGTTAAATTACATGAAGACAGATGGATCTAATGATCATAAATTTGTAACCTTTGTCTTTAGTATCTCTTTGTGGATCTTCCTGAACAAATTTGCTGGACCACAAGACCATCGAAATTGCTGACTACGATATGCCTTTAGTGTACTTGGCAATTCACTTTTCACCTGCAATAGAAGATTAAGGCTGTCATCGCTTTAAAGGAAACAGAGTTGAATTTGCAGCTTCAGAAAATTTTTAACAGCTATAACAACTATGGAATTGCCCAAAATTGTGATTCATTATATGGATTGGATCATGAATTTATCAATTTGTGGTACGTAATCAGGTAATAAACAAACTCGTCTGAGGGCATCGTTTATATATTATACAAAATAATGAATTGGACATATTAGGCGTAAAACATGTGCCCCTCTTTGTTTACTCAGAAACGGCCTAGGATTCTGCTACTTGATCTTTAAGGCATGATAATAGTGAAAAGAATACCATACGGTTCTATGATTATAAATATTAAATTTTTATTGTCTTCTGAGAAAAAAGTGAAATCATTTCTACCCTCTTTTCATCGACTAAATATAAGAGAAAAACATGCCCCAGGTAGGTTATATATAGAAGCATTCCTGTTTCACAAGCAACTTGTTTGTGCTTAATCTTTTATCAAAATCACAACTTTCAGATGATAAAAATATTAATTGTGCATTATCAAATGAATTAGTACCTTAACATTGCCTAAATAGACAAATTTCCAACCACAAAGAGTTGCTCGTACTGCTAAATCCATATCTTCTACGGTTGTTCGATCTTTCCAACCTCCTGCTTCCTCAAGAGCTGATATTCTCCAAACACCAGCAGTTCCTGGTGAGAAAGTGAAAAATAATCTGCCTGTAAATGGCATTCTATAATTTGGATCATCGATTTATTTATTCGTTATATGATTGGTTGCCCTAAACTGTCATTATCTAGATAAATAAGTAGAAGATTAAGCTCTTGGAGTAATTGAGATAATTAAGCAAGATAACAAAATGAACTCAAACAGCTGAAGCAATTTAAACTCTCACAGGCTCAGAGAAGAGACGATCTCTTATCCTTTAACTTGGCCAAAAATTAAAAGCAGGAAAAATGAAAGAAAATAGGTAGAGTAAGGCAAGGTGTGGTACATTGTTGCAAGTATGGGTCACATATAAGTGCCATATATCCCGACAAATAAATATTAAATTATGTCAAAAAAATGACCTTGACCATCTCTAAGTAAGCATGATTTTAGGAAATAATTTTATAGGTATAAGATGGACATTTTTTACTCTGATACCTCTAGATATCCATGAAAAGAGAAAGTTGCCTGCTCAAATTCATTAGGTATCATAGCCATTACACTTTTAGTTCAGCTGTATTCATATTTAGTTCAACAAAGTGCATTTGATGATGATTGTTGAGACATTTATTATGGTTCACACCAGTAAATGAAGAAACAATTTTCATATACGCCAAAGGAAAATCAGAAATCTTAGATGATTACTTACCATTGAAGCCAAAGAAGGAGTGCATTGTTGAACCCGATTCTTGTTCAACCTTAAAATGGTAGTCCATTGACATCTCCTGTATTCTTGTTATCATACACTCGTTGGAGTTCACTACAAGATCATTGCATTATTCTGTGAATTAAACTTGCAATATTTAATTGTATAAATCTAATCAAACAAAAAGATACTACTGGAGGAAAAAGAAGACAGAATTCACCCTGAAATGGAAAGCCATTTCCAAGGTAATTGAACTTTAATTTAAAGAGTGACCTCAATATATGAAGCTAGATATGTGGTTATAACCAAGGATTGACATACCGGTCCGTACCGGTGTGCCGATATTTTATCGGTACCAGTACAGTACCGGTACCGGGCAGTATGCACAGTACGTATGGCCCGGTATATTAAATATATTACAATATTTTTATAATATAATATTATATATATAATATTAAAATATATTAAAAAAATAAAAAGGGGCGAAACCCGCGGGCGGCGACGGCGCTAGGGCAGCGCGGGCGGCGACGGCTCGCGGGGGACCCCCCGGGCGGAGTCGCCGCTAGGGCGGCGCGAGGTACTTCTCCTCCTCCTCTTCTTCTTCTTCTTCTTCTTCTTTTCCTCTTCTTCTTCTTTCCTTTTTCTTCCTCAATCGACCGCTGATGGTCGATTTCTCCTTAAATCGACCGTAGACGACGGAAATTGACCATCGATGGCCGATCTTAGTGCTACCGCCGGTAGCGGCCGGTCCGCGTACCGATCAGCTGCCGGACCTATATGTACCGGGCGGTACAGGTCTTACCTCTCGGTAAGGAAAACCTTGGTTATAACAATAGATATTAGTCATCTAGGTAGTGCAAGGACTAGAATCTTAGTAACCTGATCAATACAGGCCACAAAAACAGAATGATTATGTTCGTGCACTGTGATTGGTCCTTCATCTTCTTTAACAAAAAGTACATTATAAGTTGACATGCTTTTATGTGGCCCGTTCCACATATCTGACTTGCAACATCAGGATCACAAAATAACAACAATCATAGAAGATGAAACATTGAGAAGGCATATATGAATGTCAATTATGGTGGTCAAAACTTAACCTCAAATGACTCATACCACTACAACTTCAAGTATGTCAACCACGAAAGCCTTCAAAGAATAAGCATTTGACTCTTCTAGCTGTAAATATCAGGTTGTATATTTCCTCATATATCTTGTAATCTTATTCTTTCTATGGAATGAAGTGACCAAAATGTTTAACATACCAAATTTCCACCGTGTTTGTACCAGACAAAT
Source organism: Ensete ventricosum (assembly GCA_029747655.1). Classification (NCBI taxonomy): domain Eukaryota; kingdom Viridiplantae; phylum Streptophyta; class Magnoliopsida; order Zingiberales; family Musaceae; genus Ensete; species Ensete ventricosum. Next base: position 55,649,363 of record JAQQAF010000009.1, read on the forward strand.
ATCAGGATTGTGAATAAGAAAAGGAACTGTTTCCATCAAGAAATCTGCTTCAGGTTGAAAATCGGCATCAAAGATGGCAACGAAGTCGCAGTGACCCACATAACTGTGCTTCATCCCTTCTTTCAAAGCACCTGCTTTATATCCATGTCTGTTGTCCCTTATCTCATACTTCATGTTGAACCCTTTGCTTTTCCATGCCTTGCACTCTAGCTCTACTAAATTCTATAGCTTGAAAACAACAAGACACATATTAAATTGGTGAGTATGAGCTTCCAAAGAAGCCAATTAAAGAAAGAGATGAACAGTAGATCACAAACTGATCTAGTGAGATACTACTTTTTGTCAATATGATCCGTTCTCAAATTTGAATTCAAATGATAGTATGACTCACCTTTGTCCACATTACCAACTTTATATTCAGTATATACAACAGTACCCAGAGAATATATAGCTAATTTAGGAATTACAGAATGGAACAAGAAGATCTGTATTTTTTTTTGTTCTTGAATAGTAGTAGTATATAAAGGCTTTCGTCATTTATGACAAAAGTTCACGGTCCTTCATAGGTCCAAATCATAACGTGAATCATTAAACTTGACAAATACATAGTCACTTTGAAGTGGTCTTTATCCAATATGTCTGAAACTAGCTTATCTAGTCAATGTGTCTCCCAACTTACAGAAAAAAGAAAATAGCAATTGTAAAATTTACATTTATTTAGTGGATGAAATTTTATTGTATATCATGAAACTCATTGTATTGTTGCATTGCGCTTAGGAGGTCAATAATGAATGCTTTCATAAGTATGAGAAAAATTCTAAAAAATAATAAGCAGCATAGCACTCACATATTATGCAGCACTGCACAGTCTTTAGATTGGGACTAAGGATTACCCAACCAACAGAGTCCCTTATTTTTGGTTTTCGCTTAGATCTGCTGAACTTTGAGAAAAATTGCTGTTTAGTTTTACGGTGGGACTACACCAAATTATTAAGATGAATCCCACATCTGATACTTTAAATTATCATTGTGGAAGAAACATGTACCTAAAGAGTGAGATAAAGTGAAAAAAAAAATCCCCAAGTCCTATACTGAACTCTGATTTGAACATCAAATGCAAGGTGGTTTCCAATACATGTCGATAAGGAGGCAAAACTCTCATCATTGACCTGGACAATGCTAAAGGAAGAAGGGGCCAATGATATCGGTTATGTCGGATTCTGAATGCTGCTAGCTCATAGCATATTGTCTGAAGAATAAATACCAATGGGTTGGTCTTTTGATGGTGGATAATAATGACATACATACTACCCCAAGAAATAGCTCATCTGATAACAGGTCACAATTATGATTCAAACAGGAGCCTTTCAAAACGATTTCTAAACATAGAGCCATGGAGATCCACTGGCCCAAACCTTGAAAGAGTCTATGGAGGAGCCAAAGGCCAAAGGTCTCTTCACATGACTCGGAAGATGCAAGACAAGCTTGGAGTTTAGGAAGCAGCCAAAAATTGACCGCATCTTTGGGAATTTACTGCGTACAACTCACGGGCAGAAATAGGAAACTACCAACGAAGAAGAATGGAGACCACATAAATAAGAAAGGCAACAACAATTACCTTGATCTCTGGATCTGTAGAATCGTCCAGCACTTGGATGATGATGCGATCCATTGGCCACGAGAGCCCGCAGGCAGCGCCAATGGAAAGCTTGTAGACCTGAAAGATAAAAAAAAAAAGAGACTGAGAGAAGACGAACAGGATGGGGCAGACAGAGGAAAGGGAAAAATAAAGCAATAACCAAAGCAACCAAGAAGAGACTGAGCTATTATTGGAGAATGCTGCACACGAAGAGTAAGGGAAAGAAGGAAAGGCCTCACCTGCTTCTCATTATACATGGGGATTTGCACAAGCACCATGGGATAACCCACCTCCATGTCCTCCCCCATGGAATGGTACTTGTATCTCCTCTGTGGCCTCCACCGGAACAGCTTGGCGAAGAGGCTGGCAGCGCCCATCAAGATCTTCTCCGAGACGAGCATCACCGACATGAGCATGCACAGCGCCACCGCCACCTGCAGCACCGGCGCCACCACGTTGGCCCTGACCAGCACCCACGCATCCGCGGCCTGCTTCCATGTGAAGCTTAACTTCAGCTCCTCCAACGAAGGAGACCACAGTGAGGCCAATAAGCCCAGGACACGGCCACTCCACGGCGGCAGGCTACTGTCACCGGGTACACTGGCTTCTGCAGGCCAAGAAACCGAGTGCCGGTGAGGAGAACGCAGCGGCAGCATCGAGGTAGACGAAGCATCATTACCTTCCATGTAACTCCACTTCCCGGTACCCAGCTGGAAAAACTTAGTGGCCTCTGTGCTTACTTTTGAGCTACTGCGTCTCTCCCATCTCTGTGGGCTCAACCAATAGGCAACGTTAGATCTGAATCCAACCTATGGAATCTGAGGTCAGGGAAGATCCAACTGGCTTCCACAGCACTCCGCCCATCCACGAAGCCGTCCATCACATGGTCGGACATAAAAGTAAAACATGAAAAGACCGTGTTTTTATGTGGTGCAGTAATCTACTCTTCTTCCGTCTTCTCCGACGCCCCACATGAAAAGGATACATATCATCTCCTCACAAAAACACTTTCCATTCTTTTTGGGATCAGCGAAATCCAGATCCAACAAAAAAGAAAACAACTGAGGAGAAATCTTTTAGACGTGAACAGAACAAACCTATAAAGATACTGAGAAGTTGCTCGCATGACCACCATCTGATATTAATGATTATGAAACTGCAGAAGACTAATTACCTTCAGCTTGACAACTAATCACTCTCTTTGTCACATCTCTATCTACTAGATGGGAGGCATCTATCATCAATGCATGGTCCACAGATAACATGAAACCGGAGAGAATTCATGTCACATATATTGATCTCAGTGGATGTTGGCAGTGCCAATGAGCAGACAAATACCCCACTGTCAGATCATTGATGGCATGCTGCTACCACCGAAACTTAAAAAAACGATCAGAGACGACCAGCAAAACTTACATCCTCTTTTGTAATGGCAGCATCACTGTCAATTCACAAAACACACCAATGGTGGAGAAAGAAAACCAATGTAGACCACAACCATTTGTTTCTTAGTGAAAAGGAATAGAAAGTTCTTTTTGCTGTTCATCCCTGTATCTTTCATGATTAAATTCATTTTGTTTGTTGTTCTTAGATTTTTGCCGAAAAGTCGGCAATAATGTGTATTCGGGCCAAATTTCCAAGAAGAGATGATCAAAGTGGACAGAAATTAAAAATCTCCATCCAACAAAATTTGTCTCGATGTCTCTCCTCTACTAATTAGGAGAGTCCTTATACCAAACACCAGCAGTATACACTTGTGAGGAAAGATTGAAAAGAAAGACTAACAAAACAGTCTTACATTAGTAAGATCGAAAGAATCGATTGAACTCCTAAAATCACTTCCATTGCAACCCTGCATTCCAAGTGATGACGTATCTTTGCCTTCGCATTCAGCAACTCAATAATTGTCGTTAAAATAAGCTGATGAACTCAGAGTTCATAGGAGCAGTGCGAGACCAGCACAAGCACTGAGCGACAAGATGCTGGTCCGGCCTCTCGACACCAATTGACCTCTCCATCAACAATCCTCCGCATTCGGCTCATCCACCAATCATTGTGTTCTAAGAAACAGTGCTTCTTTGTGGCATTGTTGTCCCCTCCCTCATTCCACCTAATCTTTGCTGCAGGGTCACTCGATAGTGCGCAGACGACGACCATGGAATTCCAGGAGGGCGCAGTTCGATGGATATATTACTTATAAATTTGGACTTAACGATGGACAAAGATTAAGAATTTTTTTTTTTTTTTTTTTATACTGACCAAGATAAGTTTGCATTGAGAACTAATTAAAGTTAAACCTATATATATAAAAGGCCAATTTCTTTATTATTAGAATACTAAACTAAATTTTGATTGTAATTAGAAAATTGATTAGCACTGAAAAGTTATTTCAGGGTTTGATCTTTATATGAGATACTTCGAGTGAAATATTGATAGAAAGATGTGAAATTTACACATTTAGATATATGATGGTGCTGAATAAAATTGTAAACAATTTTTTTGTATAAATTTATCGTATGTAATTTTTTCTATGATATTTAAGACATCAATCGTTGGTTGAAGAAGAAAACTATTTTGTTAATTTAGTAAATTTTGTAAGTGTAAAATCATCATTATCTTATTGTTATATGAAGAATTTTAATGTCAAAATATAAAATCAAATAATAATATATCTAAATTTACGATATATATCTTTCAATGTTATTTAAAAAACTTTTATCATATTTACGAGCGTATCGATTTTTAGATTTTAAAACTATATCGATCCTAATATTCAAGAGCTATGAGCGGTAAACTAAAAACAAAAAATAGGAAAGAGAAAATTTATAATTTTTCATCCAATAAAACTAAAGAGAGATTAGAGAAGATTTATAATCTCTTAATAATATCACGTATCTAAGTATCTTAACACCATAATTAATCCCTAGGAGGTCCCATCCGTTTACAGACAATACCAAAAGATTTAGGATATCAAAAAAAATCTCTTCCATTAAGATTATTTTCTAAGAAATCCTATAATTTTCTTTCATAATTTAATCATATTCATAATATATTTTACATATTAATTAGATAGTACTATTAAAATGGTTGTTAAAGGAAGAAAACGATTGCATCAACATTAGTAACGTCACCTTAGAGTCTCCGCCATAGCAAAGGTATGCAGACCCAAAGCAGCAGGCGATCGTCCACTCACGTTTAGGAGTCTGCCCTCCTCATGGCTTCCAACATCTATCTGTAGCAGCCATGTCGTTGGCAGACGAGCAAGACGAACACTTGCTTTCCTGCTCTCTTCATCACTCCAATCTGAAGACTAATTCCAGAAACCCAAACGCAAAGAAGACAAGAGTCCGACGTATATGAAAAGACTGATTCCAGGTTATCTAAGACTCAACCTTATCAATTCTACAAAGTAAAAACCCTAGTAAATTGACTTAAATGAATAACTTATATATATATTATCTATAATCATTTTCAAAAATAATAATGAAGCCAACTCATACAAACTACCATAATCATTACACATATATCATATATAAATATGTTCTTGAGTTGGAGAAAAAGCAACCTAAGAAACATACTACTTACTACTTGTAAGGTCTGTCTGTGTTCACAGATGCTGTATGATCTGCTTCAGCGAAGCATAAGTGCCTGTAACTGCAATCACCGAGCCAGCCACAATAATTGCTACTATGCACGGCAGTTCATAACTCCATTTCCTGGAGCTCTTGAAGATTTTAAGGTAACACACACAAGGCAGCACCATCGTCGCTGTGCTGCTCAGAAATGAACCTGTGAGCTCTACGATGTATCCAAAAAATGGAACGCTTAACGCCACACCCACTGTGCTGATCACAATACCAGTTCTGATGACGAGGCTAATCCACCGATGCTTAGACGCGTGCAGCCAGTCTTCGATGGCACAAGCGATGGGTGTCACCAGCAAAGCATACTTCACGAACGGAGTGATGAGAGTCGTGCAGATTGCTATCTTTGAGCTCAGCTTCCCAGCTTGAAGGTTTAGTGTGATCTGAGACTCCAAGTTTTCGCCGTACATCAAGTAGCCTATCGTTGCCATTAAGCTGTAGTTGAGCGTGCAGAGTGTAAAGGTGATGAACAATACCTGCAGCATGGAACAAAGGATAGACGTATGGGCAAGAGGGAAGGAATGTTAATGGCATCAGCTTAATTACCATGGGGAACATTCTTCTGTCTTTCATGGGAGCGTATATGGTGGGGAAGACGGCATGGCCACTATAACAGAAGGCATAAATGCTGACAGCAGTAGGCATCCCAGTCCAGTTTAGGAGAACTCCTCTCTCGTGGAATCCTACGTCATCGACTGCTCCAGCCCAAAGAACAGAGGCTACCACGACGAGGGAAGCCAACACTCCACCGAGTGACACATAAGAGAGTAGATCTAAGCTCCGCAGCCATGTCGTGGGTAAAATCACAAGGGCTCCAAGGAGAACGAACGCTTGTTTACCTCCGATCTTGAGTCCAGCAATCACGAAACTTTTACGTGGGAACAGCTTCTCCATGTTGTCACCTTCCAGTATCAGGAACTCGGTTGCCACAAGATACAGCTCCAGATACAGGAACACGGATACAAGGATCCTTCCCTTGTTCCCGAAGGCTGTTTCACCTATGTCGGGATAAGTCTTAACCAGTGACTTGGAATCCATGCAACGTTGCAGCAGTATCCCTGTGTAGCAGCAGACGACTGCGACAGTCAAAAGAAGTATGATGCTCGACCAACCTGCTTGAGACACAGCATAGGGAATCGACAGTATTCCGAATCCTGCGAAACGTAACTCTTTGATGTAACTACAGCACATTGTCCATACAACATCAAATAAAAAAAAATATGCAAGTACTGAGACGACGTAGCTGAGAAGGAAAGCATGGGACCTGAGAGTGCATTGACGCTATGGAAACTTGTCCTCCAGAAGCTGGTGCCAGTCTTCGGAGGCAAATCACACTCCATCTGCTCCCTTACGGTGATGCCTTCTTCGATGGTGGTTTGCACGAAATGGCAGGTGGTTCTTAAAAGGGAGGAAGGCAGATTGTTGAGCATGAGTGCAATTATTGGTGATGAGTAGATACCCATTAGAAGTAAAAGATAGAAAGAGAAGTGGTGCTACTTCAGAAAAGAAGGAAGGCGAAGTCGACATAGGTGGGAAGGGACTTGCACTTGTGAGCTGAAACTTCAGTGCAGAAGAACTTGTGGCAGTGATGAAGATGTCCTCAAAGATAAATGCTTATATGCTGATATAGACCCATCTAACGCCACTGCCCTGTGTTTTCTAGGCATCCTCATGTTGCTCAAGGCACTCTGGGACAATCATGCTTGGATCAATCTATTTAAATCGGACAAGCTAAACAAATTAGTTCTCTGGTAAATAATCTCTGAACGTTCGATACAGGCATCAGTTTCAGCTTCCTACATAGTTTGGAAACATTCCATTATCCCTCAGCTCAACTCTCTTGCAGGATAAGACCTAATCCAATACTCAAGTACGTTGTTCGTGTGATGGAGCTTCCAGTTTTGCTGGAGTAATTGAAGTCACAAGATTATTATGCATTTTGCAAACTTCTTTACACAAGACTATTCTCTCTCTCTCTTTATATATATATATATATATGTGTGTGTGTGTTTAGCTCCTTTCCATTGTTTATGTGCTGGTGCTTCCATGAAAGCCGTTCTTGAAAACCCACGAGCTATTATTATACAGACTTTGAGAAGATAGTGGCAATGCCGTTCTTGAAATGATGGTCACAATCAACCAATAATCTTTTAAAGAGAAAGTTGAGATCATATCCATGAAGATATTGTGATGCATTGCTTTTTTATTACAAGGAATTAAATTCCTTACGCAACTCGTAGTGCTCTTTTGGTGAAAGGTCGGTCACACCTTTTCTTCTGTGGAAAATGCTAGCTAATAACAGTTCCTTGAGACCTAGCGAGGCTCTGCAAATGGCACTACATCTCCAAATAAGATCCACATGACGTGTTGCATGAGTTACTTGAGGGGTGATATCGTGGTCAAATTATATTCTCTCCCTTTTTCTTTTAGAAAAACGAAAGCCAGGAGTCCGATTCATTCCAAAAGCTGAGGTGATACAAGAAAGAGAGATGAGGATGGAAGAAAAAGAAAAGAAATTAAAACACCAGAAAACAATAGGCTCAGCAGCAACATGAGAGAGGTCTTCAAACAGTCTAAAAAGAGAATCCAACACCGATAAGGAAACCTCTGTGGTACCTTTATCATCTTGCATACAATTCTGGGTTGCTTGTGGAAGAAATTTTATGTTCTCCATGTATGCATATACCATAAAAGAAACCAAACAGCCTCAGCAAATCCTAGTAAGTATGGAGCACATTGCAGCACTTTTACGCCACTGACCATAATGATTGACTCTCTTTGAAGTGCATCGTTACAAAGATGACCATTAGCATCTCCTACTTGTCTGTTGACTTCGATTCATATATATATCAGCATAAAAAATGGTGGTGGTGATCATGCGCGCTTGGAGCATTGGTTCTCTGAAAGCAGATTACTGTGAGGCGAGGTCACGGTGGCGACTGCTCCCAATTCTTCGTACGCCGTTCAGCATGTCACTTGGGGGAAGAAGAAGGTCTTGAAGCCTTAAAAATGGGAGAAAGCAAAGCCACTGCTTTGTTCCACTACAGACTGCTCCCATAATTGCAACATGCCTTCGGCTGCTGCTGCTGCTGCTGGTGGTGGTGGTGGAAACTCACCGTCTCCCATCTCCAACCATCGGTGCCATTGTGATGTTCATCGTCACTCATCATTCAGGAGCACAAGAGGGTGGTGGTGACTGACAGACAGCCTAATTAGTCTCACATCACTATGAAGTTATTAAGTGTTGGCAGATCATGCGTGCATGATTTGACAACTATAACAAGCATTTAGTGATTCTTTTTTATGTCAACAGACAAGATTGAGATGAATGCAATATGGAATTTAATCATTGATGAGTTTGAGAATTACAACCAACTGGTGTAGGATTGGGCTGATGCACCCAACTCGCACATGTTTGAAAAAAAAATTCTAGAGAAATTATACGTTTTGAGTGGACTCTTACAGTTTTATTCTTTTGGGATGGACTCAAAAAGACATCTCTAAGATAGATAACTCTAATCTTGATTTATTTATTTCTCATCAATATGTTTTTGGTATATGTAGGAGATATTTCACCGATTCTACCGGAAAGAGAATTGAGATTAGGTTTTCATCTGTGTTCTTATACAATTGAAGGAAATTGATGAGATGAACACACAGCCTTCGGTTAAAGTTAATTACATATTATTCTTTGTAGTTAGATTTCTTTATTATTTTGATCATTACATTTAAAAAATTTACATTGAAATCCTTATAGTTAGATCTTTTTAGCATTCCAGTCCTTAGACATAAAAATTTTATATTAAAATCCCTATAACATTTAACTTTATTTATCCTAACTTCGTCGATTTTACCGACAAAATATATACATCGAGTCAAAATTATTTTTTTACGCTTATTATTTTTGTATCATTAGTGACATCAATAAGGTCAACTACCATATCGACTATTTGTAATCACCGTTGAAATTAATTTTTTATATATCATTTTCATATAATTTATATACGTGTTGTTACGTGCTCTATCTTTCATAAAAAGAATAAATAGAGTTAAATATTTTATTTTTATAACTATAATAATTTTAACATAAAAATTTAATTCTAGAAACCAGAGTAGTAAATAGATATAACTATAAAGATTTCAATATAATTTTTTTAAATTTAAATACTGAAATACTATTGAAGTTTATTTTGACATTTAAGCTCGAGCTTCCATATAAGCTTTTTGAAGTAAGTCTCAAGTCTCTTGATGAATAATGAAAGAATCTTTTAATTGTCTAGATTCAGCATGCAACATAACTTACCATCCAAAAGAGACATCTTTAAGGCTTTTATAATACTGCACTAACCAGTAAAATATCTCAAAAGTGATGTTATAATCATAACTCATTTCATAATTTATGAGAGTTCCTTTAGGGCACAATTTATGTGACTTGTAGCTTCTGTTGGAATAAATATGGTATGGTAATAATAACTGCACTATGCATCTCTAATGTTATTTGATCAGATCACATGCAACAAAATATGTGCAGCCCGCCTAATAAGACACATTCTGGTCCACATCATCCATCCATATGTTATGGTATGTAATCTTGTTCCCATCTCATAGGACTGATGGGCCACTCTAGTCCCAAGAGCTAGCTCGTGGATCGGAACAAGTGGCACAACTTCGATCGACCTGGCACAGTGTCACCCGAGTTGTCACGGTGCCAGTCGACCCATCACAACAGTAGCCTCAAGACCCGAAAGACGATGTAGTCTAACATCGACCCGTCGACCGAGACCCCAAGACTAAGTAGTGTTGGACCCCTAGGCAGTGCATCCTGGAGACTCGACGGATCTCTCTCGAGCTTTCTTGCCTCTTCCCGATCGATGTAGATGAGCTTGTGCATATAAGCGGAATCAAGCCGTGCTAACTCTTCGACTACGACAGAAAGTCGAGCAATTATTATTTATTTATATAATAACTTAATGGACTTATTATTATTATTTTTTTAAAGAAGACTTGGATTCAATAAGAGATAACGATTATATTGTGTAATTATTATTTATTTATATATTACATCTGATTTATACTAAACCCACAAAGGGGCACCAATGAGGCTAAATCGCCGTCAGCAACTAACGCCCCGTTACTTCCCCACCCCCTCCATTGGGTCGGACCCGCCGTCGAGCGGGTAACTGATGTATACACCGTGGGACCCACTTGTGGTACCCACAGCTCACCGTGAAGGGTAGAAGACGAATGGGTCGACAAAGTAGTGCAGGAACAATGTTTTGTTCAATAGCAGGCAAACCTTGACGTCGATCTTATTATTAATCATCAATATTATATATATTCCACTGTGGGACCCACCTGTGGTTTCCGCCGCTCACTGAGACGACGGGCAAACGACGAACGGGTAGACAAAGTGGTGCTCCGACAATGATGATTAGTTCATAGCAAGCAAACCTTTCACCCAACTTTTAATATTAATCCATTAATGTTATATATATAAACGCGACTATAAAATGATGGCTCAGAATCCATGGACGAAAGGGCCAGGAGGAACGCGTTGTCACCCGACCTCGTTCAACTTTCGAGGTATGGCGATTCCTTCTTCTTTTTTTCTTCTTCTTCTTTTTGTTCTTTAATTGCAATCTTGCTTTTCTTGGTTGGCCGTTGTTGGAATTCTCGGATTCTGGTGGGAAAACATAACGATTTGGTTCCTTGTTTAGTTTCTTGCCTGTTTTTTTTTTATATTTGCCCTAGGGTCATCATTCCAATTGCTTGCATCAAACTTATGATTTCTTGTTTCTTTCTCGATAGTTTCATTAGTTGATGGAATTAGTTCTCAAGTTTTGATTCTTTATTAGGGTTTCTGTTTATAGTCGGCTCGTTGATAAATATAAGAAACAGGAGGGTGTCAGCGGATTTAACGAAGGAATTTTGGTGGTGAAGACTGAGCGAGGAGATGGGCGATCATGTGGTGTTGCCCATTGAGCGGCTGATGACGATAAGGAAGGAGGAGGGTTCTACGTCTTCTGCGGAAGCTGCCCATGGTTCAGATCGAACACTTTCTGCCGCTCCGGCTGCCAGCTCTGGTGACAAGAAGGTAGAGGAGGAGGACTACAAGGTTGGTGAGGAAGAGGAGCCTCTAATTCAGATGGTCGACTGCCGTATATGCCAAGAGGAGGATCATATCAAAAACTTGGAGGCCCCTTGCGCTTGCAGTGGCAGCTTAAAGGTACCACTTTGTCTCATTGGCTTCGATTCTTGCTGCTCATTGGTAGTTTAATGTATAATTTGAAACCAGTGTAATGCAATTGAAATTAATCGAGGATGGTGTTTTTTGAACTTCTAGCATTGCAGTTGTGTTCTTCAAGTGGGTAACTGTTATGGGCATTTTTCTCTCTGCTATATGACCATATGCATTTTTGGCTATGTCATCCATATATGTTGTATCAATTGGAGAGGGCCAGGTTTTTATGTATTTGTTATAAAGCTTTTATGGCTGTCTTTCTTGTGCTGTCTTACAAGTCGCTATCAAGATTATCATCGCAACCATGTTTTTCTATTTTAGAAAAGCAAAATATTTAATATCTGAATAGAGTTTTTTTCTGAATGAGCCCACTTTTCTCTTCCTGCATCTTCTACCAGTAGCCAAACTGGTTTTCTTCTATTGTTTTGAGACACAAGTGTTGGTGTACATCTGATCCTTCTCTTGTATTGATTGTGAAGTCCACTAAGTGGAGAGCCTCTGAACATAGCAATAAAGAACGAGCAGAACAAAATTCTGGATGATTATTCCATGATTGATGTAGGATTGTTGCACATAGGAAGGACAACCACAAAGGTAACTACTAGACGAGGACCTGGCAATCAAGTGGGCCTTAGAGAGACAAGAGAAGTAGACAACTTACACTCAGTTGATTTCAGTTAACTAGAATCTTGGAGTGGTTGCATGTGTCTTATCATATTTGCACATTAATTACTTCTCGCCAAAAAAGCTTCAACTTGTCCTGCTTGAAACCAAGTCAATAAATTATGGTTTATCCTATACATGACCAGAAAATGTCCATAACTTCTTTTGGATATTTGTTATTAAGCTTCAGTTTTCTAACATCTGGTTGTTCTACTAATACGTTTAGATAATTGTGCAGCTCCTGTACTTGAGATTTGACTTCATGCTTGTGTATAAATTTATGCAAAATCATTGAAACATTTTTAAAGTTATAATAGCTGTTGATTTTTCGGAAGCAACTGATGCAAACATCCATAGGACTGGCTCAATTGGCTACCATCAAATCCTTACATTAATAGTGTAGATAATGTACCAAATGATTGAACTTTTGTTCTTTATTACTACTTTTTCTTGAGTCTTTTGCTGTTTCATTTATGTCTAAATTGTTCTCATTTGGACTGTTCAATATGTAGTATGCTCATAGGGCATGTGTGCAACATTGGTGCAATGAGAAGGGTGATACAACATGTGAGATCTGCCATGAGGTGAGTTGCAGTTCTGGTTGCTGTTTCTCAGTATTTTCTCACAATATGTGTTATTTATTTCCCTTGGATTAAAGAACATACAGTTCTTTGTTTCTTCTTAATAAGATTAAAATGTTTCTTTTGGAAAGACCATGTTTTTGATATTTGTTGTTAGAGTTTATTTGTTGATTCTCAGATTCTTTGATCTCCATTATGTTAATTCAGTAGGAAAACCATATTAATCCTACTTCTTATCCTCCAAGTTCATGTGTAACAAAGTAAATTATTCAGTCATAATTTTCCCTATAGTAGTACTCAACTTCTTATTTCATCTTCGAAATGCAGATATGAGTTTCTTACGTATAGTGTGTATCGGTTTTACAAGAATGATGTATTCTCATATTGGTTGTAATTAGAATAGCATTTTGTATCTGAAATGTCTGTTAATGGTTAGCACTTCCTGTGATTTGCAGCAATACAAACCTGGGTACACTGCTCCACCACGAGTCCATCCTGCTGATGCCGCAATTGATATTAAGTATGTTATCTTCATAATTTTTTTCAACTATTAGTGGTCTATATTTTGAAAAAGGACTGTCATTAATTTGTTATCTCGAAAAACTGCAGTGGTGGTTGGATAATTACAGGTTCTCCTTTGGATTTGCATGACCCTCATATACTGGCAGTGGCAGCAGCACAGCGCCACTTAGTTGAAGATGATGAATATGACGAGTATGCTCGAAATGCTAGTGGTGCTGCTTTTTGCCGCTCTGCTGCTCTAATAGTAAGCCCTTAATAATATGCAGTACAATTGGCAATGATGCTTTATTCTTAGTGAATCCCTTGCAATATATAACTCCTTAGTGAAAATTGCATTTGGAGCTTTTGGTCTCTGGCTGTCCAGGGTACCATTTATCAGTTATTCTCGGAATGAAAACTTGAGTTGTTTTCTTAGGTAACTTATTCACGAAAATAGACATTTTTGTCAAAATTTTCTGACACTTTGCTTTTGTGAAGCTATGAAGATGATATAGGAATCCCTTTTGAAGAGAATGATGTTGTGGGAAAAGGAGATAGCTTATCATAGTTGATTGGAAAATCATAAGAAGCACATTGGCATGTTCTTTTGCTTTTGAAAAGGATCATGTATCACTGTTTTATATTATTGTAACTTAGTTCCACAAGCAATAAAATTTAATTCTCTAGGGATGATTTTAAGTTAAACTTCGGTTTTCTAACTTCTTGTCAAACTATCGTTGTAATTTTCCTGATCATTTCATTTGTTCCAAAAGTTAAATTACATTATTATTTGTCTCTGTAGAAGCTAGCTCCATTTTGTTGTCTTGTGTAGACAACTTTTTGACCTCATCTCTTCTGAAATTGTAGTTCTCATCTGAAGCTATCATTTAAATGGTTTCTCTTAAAATAATCATGTGGCATGGTATTCATATTGTTTTATAAACCTGAATGTTTTAGTTGTGTACTTACTGTTTTCTCAAATTTTGCAGTTAATAATTCTATTGCTGTTGAGGCATTCATTGACCATCACTGATGTTGATGAAGATGATGATGATGCTTCCACCTACTATTCAGTAAGTAAAAATTCAGAAACTATAATTTTCTCCAAGTCTCAATAACATATAATTTTTTATTTTTCAGCTTTTTCTTTTACGGGTTGCTGGATTTTTGATTCCATGCTACATCATGGCTTGGGCCATAAGTATCTTGCAACGTAGAAGGCAAAGACAGGTCAGCAACCTCTTCAAACTATAAAATTTTATTGAGGCCATTTACGTCTGACCAAACTCCAACAAATTAAACAATTGGTATTACTTGGTATCCTGCTTATATTCTTTTATCTACTTCAGTTGTACTGTGTGGTAAGGTTGGTGTCCTGATTAGTATCTCAACATCATGCTAGTTCAATAAAATTTTGAAATCAGTATGAGACCAGAACTTATAACCTTAATTGTGACCATCCCTTTACATCTAGGTTCCTGCTTACAAATTCATGCATGAAAACCTAGTTTTGCACACTAGATAAAGCTGCACTTTGGCCAAATCAAGTCAGAAGCCTCACATAGCATATAGACTAGTTTTCATCGAATGGTGGACACAACCTAAGTTGGCTCCACTTTAACCAGTCAAAAGTGTGTGTATTTTCTTTTTCGCAAATTAAAGCTTGGACTTTTTTTAGTTACAATTGAATTGTATCCAAAAACTTTATGACACTTCAATCTAAGTTTAATATGGACTGTGCATGCAACATGGAATTATTTGTTGAGTCTAGAATGAATGAGAAGTAGCTGAATTGAATACTTTTGTGATCTGATGGTTATTTTATTCCAAGTGATCGATCACTCTGATACTTTTTCTTTGGGAACTGATAGATGTGTTTTAGTTGCATAGTTAGTGGCAATCATTGTTTGAGGATCTGTTGATTTGAATCAAGAATTTGATCCACATACATGAAGCTAGTGTATTGTTGGATCCTGCGCTTTCCTTCATAGTACTAGGGAAAGATGATTCCTTTGTTTTTGTTTCTTAAGGTCGCTTGTAACCAATTTTGGCGTATGTATATATATATATATATATATATATATATATATATCTGACATTACTTCCAATTCAAATGCTCAGGAAGCAGCTGCCTTAGCAGCAACCGAAGTGGCATTCATACTGCAGTCTGGACGAGGACGGGGCTTGCACCTCACATTAGCACCGGAGTCACCCGCCACTCCCCAACAAGAACCACATCATCAGCAATTATAGCTGGAAACCTCCTTTTCATTGGGCTGTAAGTTTATCCAAAAACAAAATTTTGGTCCATTTGTGTAAAGACTGTCATCTGAGCCACAGGTTGCATCAGCATATTGCTGTCCTGACAGAGGCTGATGACTGATATCAATAATCTTTTCTCTTATTTCCATTTCTCATGCCTGTGATTCCCCTGTGATCACATGATTAAAAGAAAATAAAGCTATTTTTTTTTATTCTTCATACACTTGCGGCCTGCATGTTTTTCTCATCATATGATCTGAAAGCCTTATAAAAAAAAGTACGCAGAATTAGCTGAGAGCATTTATCAAGTATTGGAAATGTGAATTCCTGGAATGCATGCGTGAACTCTGTGCAATAAATAATAAGATTAATTTTTAATTCATTGGTAACATGGATGTTATGTTCTCATTAGGTGGCGTTCTAGAAAGTTTCTTTTGTACTATCCCAAGTGTATGTCGTCTCTTTTTCTTTTCACAAGATTTGGCGCGCCAAACTCTGTTTCCTCTAATGCAAGTCCCTGCTATTTTACATTACTTATGTTTAGTTAATATAGCAAATCTTGCTGTTGTCAGTAAATTCCTGCTAAATATAATTTTGTCAAAAGCAATGTATCGTTCTATCTAATTCATGATCATATTTAGTCACTTGCCATTATATTGTGCAAAGAAGAAGCTGTGTGTAAGTTTCGAGTTGTTCCACCCTACTACTCGAGACATAATTTTTTAGGAGGTTAGAACTGCAAAACCACATTTTCCATAGATCTCGTGTGATTTCTGGCACTACTGACGAGAACCAATGCAAATATTGTGTTTAAATCCTTAGGACTTAATGCTTGTTTTATTTTGAACTTAAATAGTATATATATCATACAACAAAAACTTAATGCTTGCATGTTCGATTAACTTAGAGTTGATTAGATAATTTTCGCGATCGTTTAAATATTTTATAAGCGAAAAACAATCGTTGGAGTTCAATTAAGCTAATTTCTTTATCGTCATGAGATCGACTGATGGTTTAGTGATCCATCCAAATTGTTGGGGGACAAAAAAACAGATGGGCTTTCAGCCACCATTTTAAGAAAGCAATAGACATTTGATTTCTCACACAATATTGCTGAATAATACAAGCATGCAAATATATGGATCAAGCACAGCAAATAATATCATGGACAAAAAAAAAGAGGGAGTTGATGTTGTGCTAAACAAATCCACAGAAAATATATAACCAAGCTTCCATTCATAACCATTATCATGTCAAAAATTTCTCCTCAGCCTTGTCTAGCTCTTTGAAACTTGTTTTTCTTTAGCCTTTTGGATCTTCAGAACCTTCTTGACAATCTTCTGCTCTTCAACCAGAAATGCTCTAATAATCCTACAGAACCAACAGAGTAGATAAATCAAGTAACAAAGCAACATAAAAAAAGTTGAGAATAAATAAAAACCCATAGTTAAGAATCAACTACTGCTAACCTTTCTCTAACAGCACCACCGGATAACACACCACCATAAGCGCGGTTCACAGTCCTCCGGTTTCTGGACAACCTGGATCTCTTGTACTGAGCAGGTCTTAGATGAGGTATCTGTAAGTACCAAAAGCAAATAAATTAATTAAATAAAAATGCAATATTAATATCTCTGGGTTATTGCCAGGTTAACACCCCCATACGATAGTTTGCAAGCTCACCCATTCGAGAAAATTCACAAAATTATGCACAATATAGTCACCACAAATAATGATTCGCTTAAACAGCACATATAGTTGATAATGACTAAATGATAACCATCACATAAAAATCAGCAACTAAAAGCTAATGTTGTTTATTCGAATTATGTCAGGCACAAGCTATCATCCGGTTTTTATCTGATAGCAGATGCAAAAGAAGACCCTAGACTCTGCAATCATTTTCTACCATGTTTAAGAATCATAGATCTCTCAACTAAGGCAACCAAAGATTAAAGGTAAATGTTATTGTGAGACATATAAGCCCCACGCACTTGCTACCAATCACCATCTGGTGTCAATTGCATTGTGTTTCACCTGAAAAAAAAACATAGGAAATTATGCAAGTCTAATGGTTTTGGTAGCACAAACTTCATAATGATGAAAAGGGAACCCGAAATAAGAAAACCAAATAATTCTTCTGAACCAATATACATGGCACCAATTGTCATAGAAGAAAAATAAATTGCTGTAATAAAAAAAATCAATGTCTAAAGAGGAATAAAAAATTCAATAAACAGAAATTAGATTCCTAAGAGGAAACTGGTGAAATAACATGACATCATGTGCAAATATTTAATCCAACCGGAACACTGAAAAGAAAATGCATACTTAAATTCTTAAATCATGGTCTGATGAATATAGAAAGGTTAATACATTGATTTCATTACCCACGATCAAGACTAACTAAATGCTAAAACCAAAGAACTTTTTTGCATAGCAAGATCTGACTCAGTTACATCACCAGATAAATGGCAGATTAACATAAAAGTCTTTTATTAACCATCCTAGAACAAAGAAATTGTTAAAAGCTATAATTATCCAGATGTCAACAGTAAAAAAAGAAAAATGCATTGTAATTTATTCTTCTATTTTTCCCTTCCTGAGTCGTTATAATTATCAAAAAAAATATATATATAAATTTTCATCACCAAACAGGGAAGGGTAGCATAAAAGTAGAACATGAGCATTTTAATAAGAAATAATTGATTAATAAAACAAGCAATCTACAAGATGAGAACATTCTTAATGCAGTCAGTATATGAAAAAAAATTCCAACTGAAACCCTAAGCCCAGTGATGCTAGCTAGCTATCACTCAGAGAAGAAAGAATGAATCAAAAATTAAACGAAAAAGTGACGGATCTTCATGAAATTTTAAAGCAAGCAAAAGCATACTCCTTGGATCCTCTTGCCGGTCACAGGGCATTTCGGCCCACTCGCCCTCTTGTTCGCATATTGATACACAAGCCTCCCACCTGCGCTTCCAAGATTACGATCATCCTTAGCAAGATCAATCCAATAAAAGAAGTCGACGACGGAGGAAAGGAAATGCACAACGTAACAGATTGCAAAACAGAAAGCAAGCAGAAGTTGCATCGATCAGTGGAGAAATTGAAGCCGTAAAGGGTCTGATAAACCCTAGAGCACATGAAAAGGATGGCAAGATAAGATCTTTACCTGGGGTTTTGACCACCCTCGTCTGATTCGATTTGGTGGCATAGCTATGCCTCTTCCGGTACGTCAATCTTTGCACCATCTCGCCTTCCTACCTCTTCCTCCACCCTCCTCTCTCCTCCCTCACTCTTCTTCCGTCCTCGAAACCGACCGATGTCAGAGACATGCAAATAAGACGACCTAAATCCAACGGTCCACGTCGATTTGATCTGACGGCCTTGGTTTCTTCTGTAGTCTAACGAACACGAGGGTTAAAAAGATAATTTTATAAAATTAAAATTTTTAAAAATATTATAATAATAAATTAAATATTTTGTTTTTTTTTTTAGTATAGGGATCTAACTTTTGAGATTATAAGAATCGATATATTAAAAATAACCAATTAAGAAAAATCTGTAATCTAATTTTGACTAGTTCAATTTCAAATCTCAATTTGATTTAGATTCAAGACCTAAAAATTAATTACTTCCAGAAAATATTATTTTTATTTTTCCAATGAATGAGAAAAATTATTTCAACGAGCATTAGCGGTTAAACTATAAGCTTCCTCCTTCTCAACTCTCTCGGAAATTCTTAGATCGACATCACATGAGTAGCGAAAATAGTAATAAATCTTAAATTTTCGAAAATGATCATTTTGTCGTTGTACGATGATTGGTGTGTGAAAAACTATATAAACTTGAAAAACTGTATAAAATCAAACTGATGTGTTACCTATAGAGATCGTATATCTCCGAAAACCACTAGACCCGATGGAGATGTTGAAGGAACACTCATGAGATCCTCTGTAGTGATATCCACACAGTAGATGTGGTGACAACACCATCAACCTCTCCACACACTCTAAGCAGGGAAGAGAACTCTTTGAGGAGAAACATGAAGCTAAACCCAATGTTCTAGCCCATGAACACAGGGGTGTCTCTTATTTACAGAGGTAAATGACATATTCCTGATGCCAATATGAAGCTATTCACATTGAATATTTATAGCATATTTCTTGAATATTCATGGTATATTCTAGTAGTATTCATAAATATCCAACGTGAACAGCATCAGGTTGGCATCAGGAATATGTCATTTACCTCTATAAATAAGGAGCACCCTTGTGTTCATGGGCTATAACATTGGGTTTAGATTCTTATTTCTTCTCAAAGAGTTCTCCTCCTCCTTGCTGAGAGTGTGTGGAGAGATTGATCCCGCTGTTGAGATGTTGTCGTCACATCTACTGTGTGGATACCGTTAGAGAGTATCACGCGAGTGTTCATTCCACATCTCCGTCGGATCTAGAGGTTTCCAAAGATATACGATCTCTACAGGTAATACATCAGTTTGATTGTATACAAGTTTTTGTGAGTTTTTCGCACACCAATTATCGCACAACGGTAAAATAATCAACTTCGGGAATATGAGATTTATTACTATTTTTGTTGCACATGTGATGTCGATCCAAGAATTCCCGACAGTAGTATCAGAGCCAGGATTGCGATGTAATAAATCCTAAATTCTCGAAGTTGATCATTTTGCCTTGTGCAATGATTGGTGTGCGAAAAACTCGTAAAAACTTAAAAAATTACATAAAATCAAACTGATGTGTTACTTATAGAAATTGTATATCTCTGGAAACCTCTAGATCCGACGAAGATATCGAATGAACACTCGCATAATCCTCTCTAGCGATATCCACACAATAGATGTGGCGATAATACCTCAGCAGCGGGATCAACCTCTTCACATACTCTCAGCAAGGAGGAGGAGAACTCTCTAAGGAGAAACATGAAGCTGAACCCAATGTTCTAGCCCATGAACACAGGGGGTGCTCCTTATTTATAGAGATAAATGACATATTCATGATGTCAACATGATGTTGTTCATATTAGATATTTATTTATGACATATTTCTAGAATATTCATGATATATTCCTGAAATATTCATAACATTTTTGGAATATTCTTGGATCTTATCCAGATGATATATTTATGGAATATCTAGATGATCTCTACCTATCGCAATACCTACTATATGTGTGTGACCCTCTAGGCCCGATACCAAATTGATCGTGAGTCTAGCCATCAAACTCTACACAAGTTAGATAATTTAATCACATTTAATGATTTAGTAAGTTTTATAATTTATACTATATATTTGTAATAGTCCACATAATAGAAAAAAAATGTTATTGAGGCATGTTATTAGTTGAAGAATTTGTAATAAAACTGCTAACAAACTTAGCTAAAAAAAGTTATCCTCTCCCATATCGATGCTCTATTAATTCAATAAAAAAATATGAAAATAATAGTTAAATTTTGATGGGATAAAAATGAAAAAAATTAAAAACAATGAAAGAAGATATAAGAAAGAGAGTACAGTACGAGTGTAATTTACAAATATGACATGTAGAAATTTATATATTATAAAATTTAGTCATCCAACTTGAGATGGATAACCTATGCCAAATTAGTTTTTAAACGTTTTTTTTTATTTTGGGGAGTCCAAATTCATAAGTCATGGTAGGAGTATAAGTGAATATAGATCTCAAATACTTTATTGACAAAATAAGAATGAAAAAATAATTTGAGGATAGACACATTTCAATCTCTATTAAAAAATAAATAAGAGATAACACAAAAATTCTTAACCTCATTTATATTTATAAATATTGGCCATCGGTTGAGGGGTGTATTGATAGCATTAGTGATTTCTTAGTACTATGCGTTAAGCGTCTCCAAAATTTCAAAGTATCTTTTTTACTCTTAAAATTTCAAGCGTCAAGATATGGATATTTGACAAGAAAATTAGTCCATAAATTATCCTCTTTGTTAAATAAATGAGTTATACCTTTGGCCCAAATGAACTTTCGTGATTCCCAAATTCCTATTATTTTTTTTTTGGAAAAGTGATATAATTCGGAGGCAGGAGGATGAGCTTGTTTTGGGAGCTATTGTCATTCCAAAATAAAATTTACCTAATTTTTTTTATTTGTTTGATGTTTTTTTTTTTTTATTCTCCAGACAATGTTCTTACAGCTATCAAATCATAATGGATTAGTGAATGAAGTAATTACAAGATACATTGAATCATTCTGTGTGTTAATGTCTTCTTTTATTATTTTATTATTTTTTTGCTTGTTTTTCTATCTTTTGATGATTAAAGCATTTGAGAGTATGAGCTGTGTTAGGAGGATCTCTGAGGTGCATTGGAGGCTTTATTGCTAAGTCATTAATAACCCCATTAAGATAAATCACAGATAATATTGTGTATTCCTCCCCTCAAAAATGATTACATGTATTTATCTGTATCTCAACACCATTACAATGACATGATCAGAATCAAACAATTCAGAGAATTTGATGACACAGGTACTTGAATTAAGACTGTTGACTGAGAGATCAAACATGTACCCATAAACTTGTAGGAAAAAGAAGGTGTATAAACAAGACTAATTCTCCCTACATTTACATGTAAAGTATAGTTGGACTAGAAAATGTGGATCTCAGTCAGCAAGGGAAGAGCAAAAATGAAGGCTCCCTGTGAACTCTTCCTTCTATGAAACCGATGTTGCTCAATTTGGCATGGCACCACACCAGCTGATCTGTGGTAACTCTAGACATTCGGAGGACCCGTGCCACCAGCTTCAGGTCTACTTGAGAGAAGAAGAGATCCTGGTTTGATCTGTCTTCTTTAGGCTTTTTGAACTTCTTGACCAGGCAATTACCGGTTCGCAAAATGTCTTTTAGTTTCCTTTCTTTCTGCACAGCAAGAAAAAATAGCAGTGTCAGTGATTAGATCAAATGGATGCTTCAGTCTAATATTTACTCTTTGTTGCAGGTTCTATGTTCAGTTAAGAATAGCTGGACTATGGAGCCTGAACAAGCGCTTCTCGTTTTGGTTGGAGACAGAGTTTAGGAACATTTCACTGTCTTATTGGAAAGGAAAGAGAGTTTTCATTACCTTAACAACAAAGCACTAATTCATCGCCTATTAGCTAATGACAAGGTTAGTAAAATTTATGCGATCAACTGCTTAAGAATGGAGGTGGTTCCTTTGTTTCTTCTTAGAATAATTAAAAATAATAATAATAAAATGAAGATTATAATCTACCTTGTGCAATTCGGAATGGATGTCTGCCATGAGCTTGGAGTCAGAAGGATCATGAGGTTGAACATGAGTTCCCATTAAACCCTTCAGAATCCCTGACGTTTCGTCCTTGTCTGCCTTGACAAATTCCCAGAAAAGCCTTATGGACTCCTCCATGATGTCTTCGAGAATTTCACTTGTAATGACATAGTTACCTTTGCGTCGATCCTCCAACTTCTCCTTCAAGCTATCCTCTGTAACAAAAATGATGTATTATTTTGTCGTAAAGCTAGTAGATCTAAATTTCAAGGCTGATCTATCACAAGCAAATTCAATTGATGAAACTACGAACAATTCGCTTTAAGTTCTCAAAGAAAAGAGCTCTGATTCAGTTAAGCATGCAGGCTTTCCTTTATCTTTGCATACAACAGAATCCTTGTACATACATGTTCTACTTGACAAAGTGATGCAACCGAAAAAAAAAAAAAAGAGAAGTTGAACTATCGATAAGGAGATTGGTGTTTGAGAATAGCAAAGTGATGTCTGGATCTTGCCTTACCTCTTACGACAGGCACTAGAAGAAAATTCTGAAAAGCACTTCGATTTTTGACATAATTGGGTAATCTTGGCCCTTGGAAAGCTTCATCCTCGATAAATCTTTGCATGATCACCTGAAATTGTTGGAATTCTCCAGCCACTTGATTGTACTGATGGCTCCGGTAAGGATCAGAATCTGATATCTGCCGAGCTTTCTCAAACTGCCAACGCAAGAACTCCCATGTAAGGCATGTTTGCCCAACATAAACCATTTCCAAATCATTTTGTAGCTCCTTGATGAACTTGTCTGATGGACTAATACCAGATTCGCGGCTGCAAGTCCGCAAACTCTGAGAAAGAATTGATGTGATTGTTGGAAGCAGGGATTTCTGAGATCCCGTTGGCTGAAGAGGGTCCTTTAGCTGGAGTAAGCCTGGAATTCATCAACAGTACTGGTACTTTAGAATCAAATTAACTGATAACTAGGATAATAAGTATGACAGTAAGATATTAGATCTCAAAAGTAAGCAGTTTTGGAGGAATAGACATCCATAAACCATAATAATATTCTAGCATCATATCTGTATTGAGCATATGGATGGCACACTATTGAGAAAAGGAGACACTGGACAAACCTATTGCCTGCACTTTTTGGTGGCTTAAGATGTCAAGCTTCCTCATCCTCTCTCTGTAACACCTGTAGAACTTTAGTAGCTCATCCATGGGATCCTCATGCTGAAACTTGTTGTCGATCTTCCATGGTTTCAGGTCATCGACTGCTTTGGGGGCTTCTGATAACTCTGAAATGGTTGGCAGGCCGATGGCCCTCACTCTTTTCAGTTCCAGTTTGAGCTTTTCTATTAGATCCTGATGTTCCCAGAGGGATTCCAACTCATCATCATCATCCGAATCTTCTAGATCTGTTAGTTGCTCCTCCTTTGCTTCTTTCCTGCCTCTTTCGAGCTCTTCTTCTCGTGCCAGTTCATCCAATTCTGCCATGAGCTGGCTATCCTCTTGTGCTGCGCCGGGAGATTGTTCGGAAAAGTCATCGCGAGAAACATTAGACTCTCTTGTAAACTCCAAATCTCTGTTTGAATTACTACTACTGCTATCTGTCCTATCAATATCTGCATAATTTCCTGTTTCCTTCTCATCCAAATTCTCATGTCTGCTGTTTAGTGTGACCGACTCATTTGAGGAGAGGATGTCATCAGAACTCTTTCTTAAACTGCTATGCCTTTTGGTAGCATGAAGCTCATCATCACTGGAATTAATGGTTTCCACTCGCGAGACATCTGCAGTTGGCTGTTTTGGTTCTTCAAACTCCTGAACTTGAATTGACCCAGCTTCTCGTTGATCCAGTCCTTCTTGCACAGGGTCAGGGCCATCTGATTCATTTTCTGGCAAGTTCTCATCGCGGCTGATGTTTGTGTATCTTCTTTGATTGTCAACAGAAGAAAACTTATCAATCGCGGAAGCAGATTCTGAATCATGATCATGAACGAATCGCGACTGTGCTGCTTCCAATCTTCTGAAATCTTCCAACAGCTTCACTTTGTGTCTACTGGCATCAATGGGAGGAGCTTGTCTAGTCTCCCGTTCATGTTCATACTCGGACAACAAACCATCGCTATCTAAATCAGCGAGGAGCTCCTTCACGGAATAGCCATCACTTGCACTCAGGGATTCAGTATCCGAATCGAAGGCCGACGAGAGTTCCTCTGACAGAAACTTTGCTTGATCGAATCTTCCGGCTTCACCTGATAAATTAGTCTCAGCCCGTCGTATGTGCTTTTCCTGCTCAAAGAGCTTGACGAATGGAAATTTCTCATCTCTGATTCCATCTAGCTTATCGATTGTGTGCATCGGATCATGATCAGCAGCTTTCACACTTTTGCTATCGTAGGAAGACAAAACGGCAGGATCAACATACGACTCTTGGATACGGCAAGTTTGGGCTTCTGGTTCTGCCATGAAGCAGCTGAAATCTTTCTCAGGCGAGAAGCGATAGTTGTGCATGGCAGTGTTCAAAGATGATTCATTTTCCTCGGCGACGGGTTGCGACAGCGGCACTTCATCGAGCAGTTTGTGATGATCAGAGAACTGATACTGAAACTTAAAGCTCAGTCTCGGTGAGTCTTTCTCCTCGAAGGATGAGTCGGCGATTTCAGGACACGGCTCCGCTCTCCTCGAATCATGTACTGACGAAGCTTTGAGGCTCTCTCTCTGACAACTCCGACCTTTCCTAATTCTACAAACGGGGAAAAGAAATAAATGAAAGCCTACCGACGATCAAATACAAAGTTGAAGCTTTAGCCGCAGAAATCAGAGCATTACCTGAACAGATGCATGGCTAAGAAACCGAACAACCAAATCAAACAGTTGGTGATGATGAGCCGGCAAACGCTAAACAAGAAAGCCATCCTTGTATCAATAACTTCACTCGATGGCTTGTTAACAACAGCACCGAGACGGATTGCCAGCAACTCCTCCGATTTCCATGGCTATATCTCCGTCGGAACCAATCAGCAGAAAGACAATTCAAGAGAGCTTTTTTGTCCTTACCCGATTCAAGGAGTCAGGCATCGCACGAGGGAGGAGGAGGAGGAGGAGGGGGAAGGAATTGCTGGATTTCAACAAATGGGCAGATTTTTCAGTCTGGTGGTGGAAGGAAGGTTGCGAGGGGAAGCTGACTAAAGCCAGGAGAAGTGGGAATCAACCGATGATGCCACCTCCATTATGTCCACCGAGAAAAAATTTCCTGTCGCGATCACTTCCCACGTCCTCCTCATCGTACTCCATCCAACGCCGGCGAAACGCTCGACGAAGCTTCTTGGTTTCATCCGGTGGCTGTGGAGGGGGCACACGATTCAAAGCCTCACCATGCAGTAAGTAGTAGTCTTCACCGCCGATTCTGCCTAAATCGTTGAGAAAATTATGGTAGGGATTTGGAGGAGCGCATCAACCTGTATCATTCATTCATATGACCACCACAAAAAAAACAAAAAAAAAAAGGATTCTTTGGATGGTAAATATATCTTACTATCTTCGAAAAATCTGCAGCGAAGGATTCCCAGTTCGTATTCTCTGCCGGAAGTCACGCGCTAAAGAAGATGGACGGTCGCTGTCAGGCATGCGCATCGTAATCGACGGCGGTGGACGGCCGAGAGAAGCAAAATGAGATGTGACCATCGTTAAGCTTAACAATAAAAAAAAGAAGAAGAGAGATTACAGTAAAAAGCTTTAGGCATTAAGATATGCTACGGTCGCCTTCCTAAGGGATTTGTAGTTTTGTTAGGCGCCTCCAAAAAAGTCTTCGCCTTTCTTTTTCTATGGAAACTTACATGACACATTCTAACCCATTTTATACTTCGTTTTCTTTTCGAAGAAGGCGAAGAATTTTTTGGAAAAGCTTTTTCATAATTTTCTAATAATGTTTGTTTTTTTTAATACCAATATTATCCTTGATCACTTTTTTTTTTATATATATATTACTGAAAAATACTCCAAACAACAAAAAATAAATATTTTTATACTACGTTATAATGTTCTTCTAATATTATTAAAAATATAGTAATTATAATATAAAAAATATTATAATCAGATCAGACTAAGGGAGAAGAATATTTCAAGGATCAGACAAATAAAAAACAGAAACCATACCCCTTTTTTTATTATTGATAATATATTATTATTTTATAATTTATAACTCTTGTACTACTTTAATTTTATTTATTTTTCATAATCCCTTATTTCATTCTCATTGTAGACGTCACTCGCTCGATGATGATGTCGCTCGACCTCAATTATGCGTCCTCTCAGGAGAAGAAAGAAGAAAAGTAGTATTTGTATACATCTACAAAAGATAATATAAAATATTTAAAAAATAAAATTAATTTATAAAATAGTAAAAATATGTCTTGTAGAAATGAAAAATACTTTTTATAAAAAAATATTATTTTTCTAAAAATTTATCTTAAGAAACTTATAATGTAGCACACACAATCTTTTGTCATCGGTGCATCTATTTTTTTTGTCAAGACAAGGAAAAAAAAAAAAAAAAAAAGCACCTTATGTTTGTTTGAGTTTGAATGATATAATTGATATCTGATTTAGAACACCTTATATCAAAGTGATGGTGATATTAATAAATTAATTTATCTTATCAATCTTGGTAGATCTAAATCTCATTTTTATCACATATTTTTTTAATGAAAAATAAGAGAACAATAATTACCTGATGAGGAGCATATGATAAATAGGTGGTGGGCTATCATAGTCTTGTCTGATGTAAGATTATATATTATAATTTCTAAACAAAAAAAAATTAAAATATAGCTCCCGTGAATAGATTTTTTAGAGTCAAAAATATTTTAATAAATTGATTTATGATGATTTGAATGTCCAAATTTTAATGTATATGATCGTGTAAGACACGCGATAGTTCGTCCAATTAAACATAAGAGGTGTCGTGAGAGACTCGGAATTTGTCGATGGGGCTTCATTAAGCCACACACCTATTTTCATTTTCATCGTAAGGCACGAGAAGTGGGAACGGAGGAGTCGACGACGACGACGACAACGACGACGATACGTGTGGGCAAAACACGACGAGTCGTTGTTTGCTTGGGAATCATGACATGGCCGTTTCTTTGGCATAGTAAGGTCAGGCGGTCATTGGTGTCGGTGGACGTGCGGCCAAAACCTTTTTATTTAGTCTTTGGTTGCACTTTTGTGCCGACGGAACTGATCTTAGAAGTAACACAAATAATTCTTTTTTTTTATTATTTTTTAAAACTTATTGATTTGATTGATAATGGTTAAGATTTTTGAATCAAAATGCATCTTCGTCGTTGTTCTTATATAAACGTTTTTTTTTTTTTTTTTGTGAAGTTGCTAGTTGATTTGATTGGTACAAATTTATCATATCATTGTAAGATTGTGAGATTACAATCTCTTTATTTTTTTTTTTTAAAAAAATAAAACATTAAAGTATGTGTCATTTATTTAAAAAAAAAAATATTTTGATCTTCATTGTGATGATAAGAGCTTTAAGGATATTATATTTTTTGATAATATTTTTTTATAAAAATAAGAACTAAATTCGATAATTTACAATTATTAGTTGTGAATATGAGTTTTGTTTGTTTGTTAGATTATATGGTTCTAAGATAGATTATTTGATATGATTATTAGACTCTAAATGAAATTTAATTAAAGAATAACTTTTTAGGAGACACTATTGATCGATGGGAGCGACTTTTCTAATTAATTACTGTATATCATCTCCTTTCACATAATCAATTATAATTTCTCTCTTATATTTTTTACTAAATCTAAAAAGAGAAGAGAAGTTGAGTCTATTGATATTATTACAGATATCGGATCGGATAATGGTGCACTTGAAGATCAAATGAAGATTTTTTCTGAATAGTAATATTAAAATATATACATCTTAATAATCTTTTAGATCCATTATTATTTTGACATGAACACTTTTTCGGATAAGATAACAAATAGTGTATTATGGATTCTACGTTAACATGTTTAGATAAATTTTTTAAGGAGTATGTTAACACTTTTAGATAAATTTTTAAAGGAGTATGTTAACATTTTTAGATAAATTTTTAAAGGAGTATGTTTAGGTAATGCTGGATGACAATTTTATCATTATAGTGACATTAAAATCTTTTACAAGCTCTACAATAAAATCATGATTACTAATCTAATTTTTTTTAGTTATGCTTAGAAAATGATTTATCTAATTTTGAAGGGACATATAAAAATTAGATAAATCTCTTTAATAAAAAGAAACAATCATAAAAATTAATAAAAGTCATCCACATGGGTTGCCCATATTGTTTGAAAATGGGCAAAAATATATAATATATGCATATATGTATACATATAATTTAAAAAATAAAATTTTATTAAGATATTTGAGTTGATTAATGCTCTATTGAAGGGATATATTTCAAGTTTGAGTCTACACATATGAACATCACATACATTATTTAATATAATAAAATTTTATCTAATAATATTTTATTAAAAAAATTCAAGAAGATAAGTTCATGTTAGCTTTTGTCCTGCATCAAATTGTTCTATTTTGATGAAACCAAAAAACCTTTTGCTATCACTGTAAATAGCATTAATTGGGTTTAATAACCTGAAAAAAATCAAATCATATCATTAATATGTGATGTGATCATTATTTTTCGTCCACTCAAATCATGTCGGTATTATATCAACATGTACATCTTAATCCTAAACTTCATTAAATTAGATTTAGTTTTTATATTGCTTATGAGTTTTTTTTTTTTTTTTTTGTCGTTCACCACAAACACTTTCTATCATAAATCATGCCCACTTAATCTTCCTATTCGACACATGATAATTCAAAAACCAAATAAAATTGGATCAATTTTGTCACATCGGTTTGACGATCAAAATTGAGTACATTAATGCACTAAAAAACATGTTCGTCACAATTCATGACAAAAGTCTATTCGTTGAGGGAGTCTAATTTGGAGGTGCGGCGAAAATAATGTAAACGTGAAGTGCGGGGCATGTCGAAGACTTGTTAGGACTCCATGGAAGGTGATGTCAGATCTTGGAAATGGAGGAAGTTGAAGGAAGAAGAAGAAGAAGAAGAAGAAGAAGAAGAGGAAGCATTGACCTCCGAGGAAGTGAGGAGGGAGGAGAGTATATTAGACTTTGCAGCGTCAAAAATGGTAGTCTAAACGCCCTTTAATTCTGCGTGTCTGAGTGCACACGCAACCCATTCAAGACAGTGAATTGGTTCCTTCACGGAGGGAGGATGGAAATGATCTGTGCAGCGTCAAAAAAAGGCAGTCTAAACGCCGTAATCCATTCGCAACAACAACAACAACAACAGTGAATTGGAGGAAGAATGGAAATGATCTGTGCAGCATCAAAAAAAGGCAGTCTAAACGCCGTCGTAATCCATTCGCAACAACAACAACAGCAACAACAACAACAGTGAATTGGAGGAAGAATGGAAATGATCTGTGCAGCATAAAAAAAAGGCAGTCTAAACGCCGTAATCCATTCGCAACAACAACAACAACAACAACAGTGAATTGGAGGAAGAATGGAAATAATCTGTGCAGCGTAAAAAAAAAAAGGCAGTCTAAATGCCGTAATCCATTCGCAACAACAACAGTGAATTGGTTCCTTCATGGAGGAAGGACAGAAAAGCTCTCTGCAGCGTCAAGAAAAGGCAGTCTAAACGTCATAATCCATTCGCAGCAGCAACAACAACAACAACAGTGAATTGGAGGAAGGATGGAAATGATCTCTGCAGCGTCAAAAAAAGGCAGTCTAAACGCAGCAATGGGGTGCACACGCAACCCCATCGTCGTTGGAAGCTTTCGTCACCGTCACGTCCAAGGTTGTATTGCCGCTTTAAGCTTCGAGGGTTGGCCATCCATCATCCATTTTTACACGGTAGTGCTTTGGTTAATGTTGGTCATGAAGACAAGGATGCAGATATGAACACAGGTCTCCAGTTCGAATGAAAAAGATTAAAAAAAAAGAAAAAAAGTGTCATGTTAGATCGCTGACAACCAAAAGACTACATCGGATTCAAACCTCGATAACAACATATACATATATATAAATATATATTATTAAGATGAAAACGTCGGTGCGGATGTATAGAGTGTATATGAAACATAGAAAGAAAATATTTTTTACTCGTAAATAATGCTATGGTAGAAGATAAAAAAAATGAAGAAGAATGGTTTAAAGATTGATATATGCATATTTTGATAAGGATATGTATAAATCATAAAACATATAGCTTTTAATAAAATTTTAAATATTTTAACTAAATGAAAGATATAATCCTTTACCAATCTATATAGATGATCATTATTATTGTATTTATTATGATTTTGTTATTATTATATTAGTTGATTAGGCTCTTTTGTACTATATAGAAGAAAAAATATCTAACCAAGAGAGTCATTATTCTCAAAGTCGGTGTTGTTGAAACATTAATGTGATCCATGTGTGACCTCTCATGCTTTTGACCTTTTTGTTTTTTGTTTTTTAATCATAAATTTGATTTGCAAATTTTTAGTTCTTAGGTCTCATATTTTAAATTTGATTTGCAAATTATTAGATTTTTGATCATCATCATCGAATCAACTTATTAGTTTCAGTTTGATTCCAATTCAAATAGAACCATTATAATATATATGATGTCCATATAATAGGTTTCGAGTTGTTGAAGAAACTTTGATGGCTCCATAATCTCGTCGACCAAACCATATCATTTCCTCGAATGGCGTATGGTTTGCAACCCTAAAAAAAAAAAAAAAAAAAAAGAGAGAGTAGTCCAAAGTGCTCGAAATCTCACGGAACCCAAAGGGTGGATGGAGATCGAGTTGGTGGTGGAAGCTTTCATCAGACCCAAAGCTTTTTGATTTGAAGCTTTGCAAAAGATGCACACCGAAGGCGTTGTTCCTTTACCAAAAGAGATCCCCACCACAACCTTATAATAATAACTTCATCCATCCATGTACCTAATCGAGCTAGCAAAAAAGGATCACATAACCTAATTCAACTCATCTTTCTCCCTTTTCTTTTTTTTCTTTTTTTAAAGTGTTCCTTTTGGTTTTGTGGCTTCACTTCAATGGTCCACTTCTCCATCTGTATCCATTTATTTCTTATCCTTTCTCTCTATCTATCATCAGTGGGGATTTGTTTTCGCCCACTCATTGGAAACTTTACATGCTCACATTTGTTGGATATATATATATATATATTTTTTGGGCCATTGTTTTCTTAGAGCGAATGATGGTACAGAAAAGACAGCATTTGGAGTACCATTGTTTTTGGCTTCACTTAAATGAGTTCTATCTTGTTAGATTTTGATCGTTCCATGTAGAGGATGACTCTTTTTTTTTCTTTTTCTTTTTTCTTGAGCATATCATAAAATTCTATCGAGAATATGCTCGATAAAGCCCATTTGAGACTTGAGTTGGTAAATAAGTTTGGATGGTTCAGTTCAATGTCAAATATATATATATATATATATATATATATATATATATATAATCAAATCAAATTAGAGATGAAAGAAAAGAAGCAAAGAAGGCCATTAGAGCATAAATTAGAGATGATGAATAAAAATTTTAAACAAGTACATAATGGATGTAAATGTAAATTCACCAAAATAAGAGTTAACTTGTAAGCTAGTGTAGTTGCTTTACAAAATCGTTCACCATTAATTTTATTTTTTATATTATTATATCATTAACAAGTATAAAACATCACTTCTCTATTTTTTTTAATGTTATATTTCTTAGGGCAATTTTCTTGAAAATATTCTTTTTTTTTATATTTTCTCATACAACATTGTTGTTTTTTTATTTTTTATTTCCCAATAGCGTCTTCTATTTTTTGTAATCTCAAAAATATTTTTCTCTTCTATTCTCTATCGTCAATGTCGCTCGTCGTCTTTGCCCAATAAACACCATCTCAAAAATATTTTTTCTTAATTAATTTTTTTTATTCAAATCTCAAAGGTATCCGATGATCACACAAGACTCTTAGCATTCTTTATCATTTTAATCATACTATTTTTATCATGTGAATAATATCTTTTTCGTTCTTTTTATTTTGTTGGATAATTAATCTATTTAATTTAATTATTTTCTCTTACTTATTTTTAGAATCACTAAGATTATATTTTATATGTTCAGTTTTAATCCTACTTAATCTAAAATCCTTAGTTTCTAAGCCTTACCTTTATAGCTCAAGTATATAATTAATTTCACTTAGACTCTCGTCAACTATGATAATATTATCAGTAAATAATAATAAGTTAATCCATTATCAATATATAAAAATAAAGACTTTATACGAATCCTTATTATAATTCTATGCTAATAGAAAATTCACTGGATATAGTTTTAACATGAATAGCTACATTATAACACTCCCTATAATTTTGTCAAAAACATACTTACATAATATTAAATTTTATAAATATATTGAATTATTTAATCAGTCTAACTTTAGTCAACGAGAACGAAGAAACAACACAACATGAACAACCAATAAATATGCTTTATTTCAGGATTACAAAAATATATGTGTTATATAAAAAAAAAGGCTTTTTAAAAAAAAAAATCCTATTCTTTATTCTTTTTCTCAAGGTAACAATTAAAGCTATAAATATATTGAGTTTTTTGTTTTTTACCTAATAGTCTAGCATTTTGATATTATTGATTTAAAATATTGTCATAACATATCATGAGTCTAGATTTTGTTTCTCTTTTCTAGTGTTTTATCAAAAAAAAAAAAAAAACTCCTCGGTCAACGACAACGAATAAACAACATGAACAGCCGCAATTTATATCACAAACTCTCAGCCCATCATCGCCATCGACCAAATCTAATGCTCGCGACAGCCAATCGTGCTCCCGCTTGAGGTGCTCTTTCTTGCTCCCATCACTCTTCTCTTCCTTCAGCAGCTCCATCTATCTCAATGTGACAGTGTGGGTGGCGGCTATCATCACTGCAATCCCCTCCTCTCTCTCTCTCTCTCTCTCTCTCTCTCTCTCATGAACCATCACATAGAGACATCCTGAAGCAGGCGAGCGAGCCAGCAGTGTGCTTAGACATCAAACAACTATTAATTGGACTGCTGCTCTTCCCATGGTTTCAATGAAGGCGGCCACATCAAGCCGACGAGACGAGACGAGACGAGCCTACCATCTTCATTACAACAACCAGTAGGAAATTGCCTAACCCTCTTCCCCACCTGTAGAGGAGGCTATCTCATCAACCTTTCGGTGTCTGCGGCACACTTGTTCACATGATACATACAGCGCCAAGTAAGTAAATAGCTTTAGACCACCACCACCACCACCACTTCCTACTGCAACTGTTGTTGGCCTTCGCTTTGCTGCTATCTCGGAGCTTATCATTATTGTTCTTGAAGAGACGACAAGGTAGATCGAACATGATATATAAATGATCTCGATGTGCCCCTCTTCACCGTGACAAAATTAAAATTTTCTGATATAAATAATGCAAGGCTGCTGTTGTGCCATATCAGCTCGGAAGCAGTAACGCAGGTTTCGACCCATACTTGGAGTCTTGCTGCTGTAGCACCATCAGCCATTCAAGTATGTTGACTCCCCACAATTCATTCCAATGACAACCTACAATATTTATGGAGATAGCGGGAAAACATTTTTATCAAATGGATTAACTGGTTTGCTCCCTCCTTGTATAATGTTCATTTTTACAAAAATGGAGGAGAATGGTATGCTTTGAGGCTTATCTGCATCACTTTTTTCAACAGTTTTTTTGTCTTCAAATATGTTTCAGAGATGTAATATTTGCCTCCAAAGTAATTATCCTATGATCTAAAGTAATCTTTTTTTTCAAACAAATAAAAAAAATAAAAAGCGAGAAAACAATAATCATAATAAATATGTGTGCTTTGTTGATGAGAGAAAAGAAAACATAGTATATGATTTCTATGCAAACTAATATGCAAAGATTGGACAAAAAAAAAAAAAATGAGAGAGAGGTCCCATCGCATTGAAGGAAGGTCATATGAGTAGTGACTATAGCCATGACGCAACTCCGCTTTATCATTTCCCACCAATAAATATGCTTTTATTGCACTCCCAAAATAACTCAGCAGCCTTGAATTCATTGCATTCAAACATCACAGGATTAATGTTGCTACTTTTTTTTTTTTTCTTCTTTTTTCACTTTTAGGAGGGAGATCTTATTGAAGCGAAAACCCCTTCCAAATATATTAACATTTTCTACGTATAAGATTAGTTTATTTTGAACATATAAAAACGTCCAAGTTATCCTAATCTTTTAGAATCATAATAAATTAAAATACTTAATTGTATATATTTACATGAACACCCAATTATTCTAGGATAGAGTTTGATGCCGATCAAAATGAAGATTTGATCAAATTGAGAATGTTAATTGAGTGAGTGTGTGTGTGATCAATGTGAGATTTCACATAGTGTCCTTTTGGTGAGACTTAAATGGTAAGATGTGATCACATTTATAGGGATCGAGGATTGATGGTTCATGCCGTCCTAAGCCCTTCAAATAAAGGACTACTACTAAATATTAGCTTAGCTATGAGGGTGTTGTAGTGCTCGATGTTAGTACGCATGTCGTAATATTTGCACATTATGTACGCTTAATTGCTTCACTTATGTGTTGAGAGCGATGCATTTTAGTTGACTTATGTGAGCTTAAAGGCTTTCTATGTCTTCTTTACACACTATTGTTCTAACAAAATTAAAAAAAGGGAAAAATGTTCTTCCACCATTTTTTTAGTTGATCGGATGTCCTAATAAGATGGAAAAAAAAAATACTAACTCCTGTCATATTTGAATTCCATAGATTGTTTTCCTTTGTACTGTACGTAAAATGGAGGAGCCATATTTTACTGTACGTAAAATAGATTTTGGCTTAATTTGAAGAAAACTGTATGCAAGATTTATATAATTATTGTGAAAATTGATTTGCAATGATCTTTAACATACACCAACGTAGAATATACAATGATTTTGAAGAAAGTATGCATAATAAATAGAGGATATATTATACCTTAAATATCGGCTTGATGATGGTATACTAGACTCTCTTACCAAAGATTTAGGATTTAAATTTTTAATTAATATATTTTTTAAGGGGCGTTAACTAGTAATTTATTGTAAGGCTCGTTTTTATTATTTATCCTTTTCAAAAGAATATATATATATATATATATATATATATATATATATATATACTGAACAAAGAAGGATAAAAACTAGGATTTATTTTTCTTTAAGGTTACTATATAAAAGGATATCGAATCTCTTAATATATTAGTCATATATTTTTCTTGATTCCAGATATATAATGGGATGTACGAATAGAATTAGGATTGATAAAATTATAACTTTAGCTTTAACATATCCAATGATCCAATCTCTCATGAGTTACCGAAGGTATATAGACGACATCCAACCAAAAGAAGGAATTAAAGATCAATATTCTTGAAAATTAAAAACATAAAAAGTATTTTTTATACGATTGGTCATTTTTCAATATTCATTTCTCATATTAAAAGATAAATCCATCTTATGTTCCCATTTGTCATGTACTAAGTAGAAAAGCAAAAAATACGAAAAATAACAACTCATAATGTTCAAAGTATTTAGCGATCTACACCATTGAGCTCTACTTAGGATGACAACATTATTCAATTTTATTAGTTTTATTCACAATGTTTTTTAGTTTTATTCGTTTATAATAATTTGATATTAGCTACTGTAATATCCTCATCTCCTGCACAGATATCTTTAGGTTATTATTCTTGGTTTCATACTTTTCAAACCTTCATTTACTTCACTTAGCTGATATAATTTTTTTTTAATCATCACCATGTCCTCTTCCCAAAACTAAATTACCTATATAATATTAGTTTTCTGATCTCAATCTGACATATTTGTGTTCCTCACAAGAAAAAGCTGTTCACAGACCTTTTTAGCTTTGTCTCCCAACCACATCATGCCTCCTAGAATTTTTCTCACTTGCAAAAATTTAGAACTTAATGTTTCCATTTGAATGACTAATAACTCTTTTGATGCAATGAACATAATATATATTAATTACCTTAATTTAACTATCATCATAAGCTTGCATGAGACACTGATCAATATCGAGATTCTCTCCCCAGATCCCAAAACCTGCTTTAAAAGCCTCAAATCATCAACTGCTGCCACCACAATCTAAAGATCAACATTTTGGAACTATTAATTCCTCATATGTCCATGCTGGTGTACCATTGATTGCCAATATGTCAAACTATCATTCACTTGTCGAAAAGAATGGCCAAACACGTAGCACAATGAACAGGTGGATCCATGCAACTTGTGGCTCAAAACCAGCCACCAAGCATGCACGATATAAATGATCACATCAACTACCTCAAGAAGATGCTGGTGGAGATGACACATCATAGAGAGAAGACATCTTATCAGAGTAACCCTCTTGATAAGTCCATGGTTAGGTGCATTTTACATGGCTCTATCTCTCTCAAAGAGCATTCAATGAGGAGAAAGAAAGAGGGATTGAAGAAGACGATGGAATGATCTCCATTTATCCTACTGCTTAGGCTTTCCTCAGCAGCCTAGTAGAAGTTTGTCTTAGGGAAACAGAAGAAGCATATTAATCTGCACTGAGGGCACTAAATATTTATGGCATTATTCCTCTTGTACTATGACTCGATAATGAAGTTTAACTTCGCCTCCGAGAAGTTGGGATGTAATTAATGTGAATGCTTTGGTTGAAAGTCTCTGATATGGCAGAACATAATGTATATTATTTGGAAAAAAAGAGAGGTTATTTACGTGAACTTTTATATGCATAAATGTGTAAGCTATTGATTCCAGTAAATGATCAAAGAGGAAATCAAATCTTTAGGTCTATGCAAAGGTGCATTCAAAGCTCATAACCGAGCTTGTTCTAATCACAAATAAATGCTAAGAAATAATTGACCCTACAGTGAGCTTTTCCAGTTGCTTAGCTCCAGTGCTTTGGGATTGAATACAGACATAGATCATATAATTACGACTGCTACATTTTTGTGAACAAGTGTAAAGTTAGTCATAAATGAATTGACAAATCATATTCTCTCTATTTTGAGTTCTGTGGAGTTTAGCCTGCCATCTGTTCCTACCAAAAAGTTGTTCGTTCTCATCATTTAATTTGTATCAGCTTGACTAATGTAAGAAGGTTACATCCTTGTCTATGTCATGCTAATATCCTATCTACCCCCAAGATTCTACATTTGTTTACTATCTATCCTCTTGAAGATTCTAATCTGATTTTTAATTTTCTGTTTTTTAAGTGCAAATTATAGTTTGTTGATTACTTATTTGGCATCAAGTTTTTGAAAATAACTTGATAATATATGAAGTGGTAGCTTCCAATTTAATGGATGCCTTTTATTTCTGGCAGGTTGACTTTATTATGACAAGTCAGGTACTAATCTGTCATATTAATACTTCTCATAATTCATAGATTATGAGAAGTAGATTTGATATATCTTTTACTACTATGGTTGAATATTTTTCCCTGTGATGGTTTTTGTGGTTTGAAGGCTGCAAACTTCACAATCATTACAAGTGACGCGAGGAAAACATAATAACTCCAATGAGTTATACGTGGCAGTATGCTTCCCTTGGAATTATTTTGTCAAATGTCCCACGGTCAAATCAGTCAACGTTGTGCTGGAAGACGTCCGGTCTCTCTCACGCAATAACCATATGTATGTATTCTATCTCTCTCTCTCTATCTATCTATCTATCTATATATATATATATATATAAATGTAATTGTAACTCTACCATGCACTACGTTTACGGTCATGCAAAAACTCTTCGGAAGCAGGGAAGGGAAACACAATAACTAGGGTTTCTGCACGGGAATAGCTGCTGATGATGATGACCGACAGTGAGTACGGATTCAAATAGGTAAAGAATAATTAGGGTTTCTGCATGAAGAAGGGCTGACAATTACTGGGAGTAACTACGAGCTTAAGGTTAGGTGAGATTGAAAGCGGCTCGACATGAAGAAGGCCCATTGATTAAGCAGTTCTTCCCGGTGTAAGCTCATTGAATGCACGCAGTTTTCTGAAGCATAGAGAGATAAAAACAAAGGAGGAGTGAGTCCGTCGTCTCTGCACGCCACCAAGCTAGCTGACTTTAGAGAAGCCCCCCAAGAGTAGTAAATGCTTCCTTGCTGTCTTCTTTTGACTCCACCACACCAAGGCCTCTCTCCCCTCGTCTGGCCTCTCTAAGGGTCAAAGGCAAATGGAGCTCTCCCTTCTTCACTCAGGTCCTCTTCGGTATATATATATATATGACAGTCGATCCCTGCCTTGGACCCTTGTCTGAGACTCCCTCCGAGAGGGAAGAATAGGAGGAGAATACATTCATCTCCTAAAAATCCTGTTGTTAGTCTGCTGGAGAGGGACTGTGTGACATGGGCAGGCCTCCTTGCTGTGATAAGGTAGGTGTGAAGAAAGGTCCTTGGACTCCGGAAGAGGACCTCATACTGGTCTCCTACATCCAAGAGCATGGACCTGGGAACTGGAAGGCTGTGCCTGCCAACACGGGTGAGCTTTTTTTCTTTGTTTCGGCATCGTGGTATACATAGCTCTCACCAGATCCAACACAGACATGTTGGTTCTCGGTATCGTAAGGTAGCAGCTATACAATCTTTTTTCTGATTGCCTGTTAGAACCACAAAACTTTCGTATAGATCTGGTAGATCTAGAAGCGTGAGTGATCGATCCATTTTCCCCTGGCCAGGTTTATTGAGATGTAGTAAGAGTTGTAGGCTCAGATGGACAAACTACCTCAGGCCAGGGATCAAGCGTGGCAACTTCACAGAGCAAGAGGAGAAGCTCATAATCCATCTCCAGGCTCTTCTCGGGAACAGGTATTAACACACATACAACAACCAATGTGAATCTGCCAAACCTTGTGGCTGGAATCATTATTCTTTGGGAGAATTTACTGCAGATGGGCAGCCATAGCTTCTTACCTTCCGGAGAGGACGGACAATGACATCAAAAACTTCTGGAACACTCATCTGAAGAAGAAGCTGAGGAAGATGCAAAACTTCGAGGATGATACCAGCAAATTTGGGGTCTCCAATCACCAACCCATCTCCAAAGGCCAGTGGGAGAGGAGGCTGCAAACTGACATCCACACCGCGAAGCAAGCACTTCGTGAAGCCTTGTACTTTGAGAAACCAAGTTGCCACGGTGACTTGAGGCCCTCCGTCGGCTACTGCTCTTCCACAAATGCCGGTCCGCAGGTGCCATCTGCCACATACGCATCGAGCACGGAGAACATATCTCGAATGCTCGAGGGGTGGATGAAGAACTCGCCCAAGAAAAGAACCGCCCCATCGAACTCGGACTCGTCCCACCACTGGATGAACCACCACCCGGCTGCGACCGAGTCCGCGTCCAGCGAGGAATCAGCCGCCGTTGCCAACAAGATACCGTCGCCCGCGGGGCTCAACTCGTTCCTCAACTTCGAACCTTGTGCATCCGAGGTGTCAGACGCCAGCCTTTTCCAGGGCGAGAGTAAGCCTGATGTAGAGACTCCGATGCCTCTGGCTTTGCTCGAGACTTGGCTCTTCGACGAAACCATCGGACAAGGGGGTGCTACCTTAGCTGACATGCCATTAGATGAAACTGCGGGGTTGTTTTAGTAGCAGCATTAATTTTCTTGGTTAAGGGTTCTGTTCATCGTTCTTTTTTTTTTTTTTTTTTTGTGTAGGCCTTCCGAATAAGCTTCACTGTTTCTTAGTAGTTGATGATTGATCACAAAGGCCCTCAAGCAAGGAAATAAGTGTATATTCTAAAGATCTAGATAGAAAACACTAGGACTTTTTTTTTTTTCTTTTTCCAACCTATTGTCTATGATGTTGTCTATGGGTTCTGCTACGGGAACAAATTGCAACTGCTTTTCTTTTCTGTAGTTTTTTTGCTAGATCAAACATAGGTATGCACAGCACTGCTATGAATCAAGGCGTTTGTTCTTGTTGATGTTTTTGTCATTCCCCTCCGATCTATAAACTGCGGAGATAAGTACGAGACATATGTGATGCCATAGACTGAATGGGTACCGCAGGGCTGGTGAACAAGGGACTCTGACCTGTTATTTGGATGTTGGGTGATGCATTTATTTACATCAGCCATTGTTTCGACTCGCATGGCCGATCTGTTGCTTCTGACCACATGAAGAAGACAGTGCAGTCTTATCACACCATATCCTCGACACTCCAAAAGCTGCTACTGATATATGTTAAATTAATGACCAAGGCATTGTTGAGGATTCATCTCCATATTACAGACTCAGCACCGCAAAGATATCTCACTGGAGTCGAGAGGGAAGAAGAAGAAGAAGAAGAAGAGCTCGAAACCTGGGCATCATATCTCGGAAACGTGCAAAGATGACCTTAAATGCCCAACATGTGAAGTCTCCGCTGTTCTTTTTTAGCTCTTGTTTCTAACAGTTGGACTTGCCAGTTGTCAGCGGCTTTTGTTGGATCATGCATGAACCCGAGCTGTAAAAGCTTGGAAACCCAAAAGGACTCTCATGCACGCCATGAACTTATGACGATGAGGGAAGTCCCTTTAAACTTGATACCTGTAATGAGGGACTGTACAGTGACTGCAGTGGCTTAAATGCTTCAGGAGTAAACTAAATGATGCTCCTGCTCTACATGTGATTGTCCCCATTGGTCAGCAGAATTCAGAGAACTCTTACCTGCAGCAGCAGCACAGGGAAAAAAAAAAAAACAGAGAGATGAAGACGACATGCATGCAAGCAAGCGAGCTTCCGAGGTCGGTCCAGAAGACGGATCACAGGCGACGAGAGTATATGTGTTGCACATTCTGACCTCATCTCAAGTAAAGCTGCCATTGCTCAGTTACTATCTTCTTGTTCATGTATAAACAAAGTTGTTCACAAGACAAGAACCACAAGCCCCACTCCTGCACCGTGCAAGATCATCCTCCATAAGCGTTGCTGCCATTACTCCTACAAACTTGCAGACACCACCATGTGCACCATGGCAGTCCTTGAAGAGGACCATGTGGATTAGTTCAATCTCAAGGCAGGGGCATTGAAATGACTTGAAGGGGGAATCTATCAGAGCTCCTCCACAGTATCAGCTGCTAGTTCATTCTTTGTTGGCATGATGGCCCCATACTAGGTTATCGCAGCTTGGAGCAGTGGTTAACAGAGCCTACTTAGTTTATATATGAATGAGATCGATCGATATATGGCCTAACAAGTTTGATTTGCAGTGTCACCAAAACCCGTGGATTCGAGTCCTATCAATCTCTGGGAGCAGAGTTTGATAGGAAAGATCAGTAATTCCAAATAAAACGATACATTTGGTGACGTTAAAACCTGGACTGCCCATCGACACTGTTTGTAGTTATTGTGGATGATTCGAAGTTACAAAAGCTTTGATTTCTTTCATAGTAGTATTTATTGCAGATCAGTAATCTGCATGTTCTACAGGTCCATGCAGTGAAGTGTGCTTGTGTCCTCACAGTGGGCAAGCTTGAACACTGAAACCATGGGCTCGTGCTTCTTCTACGTACGTCAACAGAGAGAGAGAGAGAGAGAGAGAGAGATACGCGAGTATGAACTGCATGTACTTGTTGGATACCGGAGAGATACACGAGTAGGTAAGGAGTGTCCTCTCTCTTAATGCATCCCTTCATTGACGTCTTAAAACCATTAATCACTCTCTCGTCCGGCCTATATATACATAGAGAGAGAGAGAGATACACACACGGATTGTGTTGATGGATGTCAGCATAGCATATGTTGAAAACATAGCGTATGCATAGATAGGATACACGGATTCTACAATATCGCTCCAATATTTAATTTAGTATAATCAAAAGATTCATATAGTGTAACCAGAGACCGTAAGTTTGTTATATTAGGTTAAAATATATAATATGTTAAATTTTATATTAAATATGAAATCAAATAATAATTAATCTAAAAGATTATTACCATAGGTACCTTTTTTATGTTACTATTCAAAAAAAAAAATTCATCTTATTTGTGAATGCATCATCGTCGAATTTGTAATAATGTCAATATGTAAAAATAATTAGAGTAATATTCTAGTCTCTTTTTATCTTTTCATAAGACCACTATGATTGATGAATTCAATAAATACAATAACATGAGATAGGAACTTTAATCTCTTATTAACTAGTTCACGTGACAAATAAGATCGAGAGAATATATGTAATCTATCAACTATATAATAATATTATATTCTTATAATCTCATTATATGTGTCCCTAATAGGTCATGTCTATTTATAGGTAGAGCAAAGGGTCTATGATAAATAATTATAAGAATTTCTCCTAAAGAATCCGACATTGATTGAACTTCTTTTCCATTGACCAATAATAATAATCAAAATTAAATCATATTCTTAATATATCTTATTTATTTAAATAGAGTCACATAATCTAACATGTTAAGTTCTTTAGGAACACACACATAATCTTTCTATAGTAAGGTCGAGGAATCATTTTGAATTTAATGGAGAGTTAATTTTTGACATTATTATTTGATGATGAAGGTGTTTGTCTAACCATCAAGCATTACAACTATCATATATGACTCTTATTAATATCGATAGATGTGGATATATCATTTGGTCAAACAAACATGACATTAGGTATGCCCATGTCAAAACCCCCCATAGATTATCAAAAAATTTCATAATTATTCACAAACCAAATATCTAATTATTCACAAATAGAGGAAAAAAACTATATTAAATATCAAATAAGATCTTGAATCATGATTTTTTTTATAAAAAAAATAATAATCTCAAAGCACAACCATGCGCTAATCACCTCCTAACATAATCCTTATTAAGCATGAGGAATCAAAGATCATATACGATAGATACAATTACATGGGTTTGGATAATAAGTTCTAATTGGATTTGGGCCCGAGTGATGAACATGACCAAGATCCGATCCATCTACAGCCCTACCTAATACTAATAAGCTTTAGCAAACAGAAAAGAAATAAAGAATGAACAGTAGAAAGCATATTGTTTATTCTCCCACATAAGCATATGATTATTTATTATCGTCGTCACATCGTTGTCAAGCAAAATGATAGAATGTTTGGTTCCACCACTGAGTACAGAAATGAGGGCATAGAAAACAGCCAACAGTGACAGAGAATAATAATGCCACCATAATCTTTTGTCTAACATCAATTTATGACCGCTTTGGAATAAAAGAGGAAAAGGACAGAAAGAGGGCGAGTAGTGCATCCCAGCTTTCGGCTTTGCTTCTCTCTATCGGAGTTGGGGGGGGGATAAGATCCAATGTCGTCATCTCTCCCACAGAGTCCTTCAACTTTTTTTTGACTTTGGATATATGCATCCAATTTGTTTCCTCCTCCATTTAATTAATTAAATCTTTTATTTATTGTTGTAAGATAATATTTTGATAGGACTCAAACCATTCCTCAAAATATTTAAATTAAAGTTAATAATAATTCACTCATTAAATTC
Organism: Ensete ventricosum; assembly: GCA_029747655.1. Lineage (NCBI taxonomy): Eukaryota > Viridiplantae > Streptophyta > Magnoliopsida > Zingiberales > Musaceae > Ensete > Ensete ventricosum. The sequence continues at coordinate 55,693,846 of JAQQAF010000009.1, forward strand.
TTGTAAGTTAATTTTAATATTATCCACTTTTCGATATGAGATTAATCGGTGTGTTACTTATTCCATCCACGGATAGTAATTTTCTACTCGAATCTCTTAACCATGCTAGTTGATTTATCGAATTCGTTTGATCAAAACTAATGATTAAAATACATAAGTTGAAGTTTTTAATTCGACGTAGAAAATAGGTAAATGCTTGAATTGAATTTTAATGATTTAATAAGTGTATAGCCATTGAATTTTAATTCTAAATTATATTTGGGTCATGATATCTTAAGAGAGAATAATATAGACAAAAAATAAATAATTAATTAGACTAACTTATAAGGATTTACTAAATAATTGAGCTTAATATTTTTGGACTATATGATTTTAGATATATCAAACTAACTTATAAGAAAAAAAAAATTACACTAACTTATTTCATCAATTATTTATACTATTCCTTTTTTTTACACTAAATTTGTTACTAACGGATCAATTATTTCATCAAATCGTGACCTTAATAATATCGTGCAAGAATGGATGAACTTAGAAAACTACTTTTAGGAATACATTATATGTTACATTCTCTCATTATAATTTGTATTTATATGAATAATAAAAGAAAAATAAGAGATGGGCAGAAGAATATCTGCCATTTGTATTCGAATTTAGGACCAAATATATACCAATCTATCTTGAAATATTGATTGGAATAATAAATCTATGGTAGTCGACTTAATTGATACAGATCCAACTTATGTTATAAATGATAAGATCATCTTTAATCCTATTGATTGAGAAATAGAAGAACTAATGACTCATAAATAAGTTAGTCATCTCTTAATCTAAAAAAAAAAAATATAATAACTTCTAGAAAGTGAATAGAAAAAGATAGACTCACAATAAAAGAAAAAAATAATTATTCTTAATATCAAGCCGTACAAGATAAAAAAAAATAATTAATGTTTACAAATATCGGAGTGATTCTTCTCAAATTTGTGTTTACATTCATATGATCAAATCAACCAAGTTGAAGGAATCAGCTCTTAAAAGGAGCCAACCAATCGTTGTTGACTTGACCAGCCGCCCTTCTTGCCCAAAAGATAACCTTGGAAACACCACCAATGGCATTAAATAAGCCCTCCTGTGGTAGCCAAAGCTGCCCTAAACAACAACCATATGGTCAAGCAAAAGACAAAAACCAAGTAACTAAGCAAGACTTTTTTATTCAATGGCTTACCTCACATCACCTTGCCCTTTTGTACAGTACTCACGGGACTGCAGACTGCTCATCTCTCTAGCCATGGTTTCTCATGCAGAGAGAGAGAGAGAGAGAGAGAGAGAGAGAGAGAGAGAGAGAGTGAGAAAACAGGCACAGTGTCATGCTTTCTCATGCAGAGCGAGAGAGAGAGAGAGAGCCATGGTTTCTCATGCACAGAGAGAGAGAGAGAGAGAAAACAGGCACAGTGTCATGGTTTCTCATGCAGAGAGAGAGAGAGAGAGAGAGAGAGAGAGAGAGAGAGGTGGAGTGAGAAAACAGGCAGAGTGATGGAGGAGGTCACACAAGCTCCCTCCCATGGATGGATGAACCCTACCAACCCAACACAGAAACCCTTGGGAGAGCACAGCACGATGAGCACTGAGGAGGCTTGGAATCTTGAAGCAACAAGAAACTGTGTCATGTTTGAAATGACAGGTGATATGTGCTTCTTTTGCCCCCCTTTGAGTTCACTATGCTTAAGGCTTACGCAACCACAAGCCTCCTTCTCATTATGATGAGTTCATGAACAGAAGCCACATTTGTTGTGCTACACAACCAAGTTTTAGCAGCCATCTGCTTAATAAAGTATATACTTCCTACATACTACTACTACGTGTGGAAGCCTCAATTAGAAAGGAGAAGTAACTAAAACACATTCTTTTAATAATGTGGGATTGTGATGGTTATGAATCCTAAATAATTAATCACACTCTCTTTCATGGATTTTGAAAGCTTTAAACTAATGCATGCAATCATCTCTCTCTCTCTCTCTCTCTCTCTCATTCACTGCACTGTTCTCAGCCTAACTCAAGTTTACATAAAACGAGCACCAAATTAACCGTAAACAAACAAACAAACACTACAACCGTAGTAACAGCAGCGACGTCAGTAGCAGAGTGCGTGCTCAGCGCACTCAAGAAGGGGAGGGAGAACCGTCGTTCACCGCGTGGCCATTGCCACCACCACCACCACCACCACCACCACCACCCGCATCTTCGACGCCGTTGGCGCTCTGCCCGCTCGCCTCGATCCGACCGACATCGTTGTCGCCGACAGCTCCGCCGCTGGCTCCTTGGCCGCCACCGGCCTCGCCTCTCCTTGCTTGGCCGAAGAAGGTATGCTTGTTGTTGTGCATCCACACCTTGAAGACGCCCTTGTCGACGCCGATCTCCCGGCAGCACTCCTCCACCACCACCTCGTCCCTCTTCTGCATCCGCCACCCCAGCCGCTCCGACATCCCCTGCATCCGGTCCTTCTGCTCCGGGGTGAACTTGGTCCGGAACCTCTTCCTGGGCTGCGCCGATTCTGCCGCCGCCGGCGCGGCCACGGCTGCGATGGGGGCCGCCACCGGGAGCCCGGCCCTGAGGGCCAGGAGCATGTGGGGGGCGGAAGGGTAGAAGAGCGGAGGCGAGGTCGAGCTCAGATGGGGCCAGGGGTGCACCCGCCTACCATCCATCATCTCCGCCTCTTCATCGTCCTCCCCCTCCCCGTCCTCGCCGCCGCCGCCGCCGCCTCCCTCCTGATCGTTGTTGCGGTGTCGGTGGTGGAGGGGACCCGGGAGCCGGCGGTGGAAATTCCGATGGCAGCCGCAGGCGGCGCATCGGAGGGAGGAGGGGTCGGCGGGGTCGGCTGCGGGCGAGAGCATGAACTCGCCGCACCCGTCGAGGGCGTGGCCACCAAGGCTGGCCGCGTGGTTCTTCAGGCACTCTCGGAATGAGAACTCGTCGACCAGCGGCGGCGACCGCTGGTGGTGCTTCCGCAGCGCGCCGTTGGTGAAGGAGAAGGCTTTCCCTTTACCCTCCTCCGGCTCCGCGACCTGTTCGCCGTGGTCCATGGTAAAGCACAGTCCCAATCCTTCCTATATTATCATTATTATTACTATTAAAATTATTGCAGTAAACACAATAATTTAGACAGAAAGAGAGGCACAGCACAGTGGAAAGCAGTAGTAAAGAGGAGAGGGAAGAGAAGCAACTCAAAACGGAGAATAATGCCGGTGATGATAAGAATAAACGGAGAGCGTAAACGGTATATAATTAAGCGAGATGGAAGTCGCGGCACAACGACAAGTGGCATGCGGTGGACGCCACACGTTTTGAACCGGTTGGCTGGGTTAGGATTAGATGTCACGGTTCGGTTCGATTCCATTCGGTTCGAAGGTGTTTGTTCTTTGAAGCCATATGAATGTTTTTATTAGGTGACATTTCAAACTTCAGATCATTATCCAATTAGACCCCACAAAAAAAAATGACAGGTTTGACTCTTTTTTCTCTCTCTCTCTAAAATGTCAAACATCAGCACCACACAACCAACCAAAAAAGCAATGGTTGAGGAATTCATAGATAATCCTAAACAAACAAGTTTTTCTTTTTTCCTTTTCCTGTCTCATAATCATATTGGAGAATACTTGCAAGATTTCAATCGAGAAGTTGTGTGGAAATAAAGCATCTTCTCGATTTTTTTTTTCCTGCCCTAAATAAAACCTACCAACCTCAAATCATGATTCAGAGCTCAATCTCTAACACTGTAGTTTATTTTGATTTATTGGAAAGGTGTGGTGGTGATCCCACCCTACTAACATTGTTCTTCTACTTTATGGCCATGGCTTAGAGTATGGTTTGTCCATAATCCATATGAAGGTCTCAAAGGGCCAAATAGCTTAATTTTGACTTTAAACCTTTGTTTAAAAAAATATGACATGAAAAATTTTATATCATAGAACAACAAAGTCTTATTAGTTATTAATTGGTGGTATCAGAATAAGAAGCCCAAGTGAATGAATTCTTAAATAGTTACTTTGGAGTTACGCAAAGGGTAGAGTTGTTAAGATTGACATATGGCCGATGCATAAGTGTTAAACTAGTTATGATTACCCTATATTACTAATTCAATCTAATTGTTTAAGTTATGGGTGTCCTGAGAATACCATAATCCTATTTAGAGGATCCATAGTATAAGATTTAGAGGATCTTAGACATTATGCAAAGATATTAATTACTATGGTGATCACGTATTATACTTTTTTTTATTATCAAGGATCGAGAGTTCATAATTTTATTTGATATATTTTTAAACTTAAATATTGATCTAATAGTGATGTACTTGATCTACATATCAAAAATTAAAATATTTTAAATATTATTATTTTATATTAAAAAATTAGTTTGATAATTTAGAAAATATATGACTTTTTTTTTACTTATCTTAATAACGATAAGAGATCAATATAGTCAATCCTAAATAGTTGAGACTTATGCCTTACTGTTAGTGTTGTAATTTGATAATTAAGTTAGTAAAACTTTGATGGTTGATAATAAGTCATATATCATATGCTAATCTTAACCTTATCACTTATCATTTATAATAAGAAAGAAACATTGAAGGAGGTTGAATTATTATTATTTTTTTCTTTCAAAACTCAAAAACTAGCCCACAACTAGATAAATAGGTAGGTACACTTAACGATCATTTTCTTCACCTAATTTTTTTTTCTCTCTTGATCTTAATCATCAACCATTCACGTTGAAGCTAAGCTACTATTCTTAGACCATCTTAGTCAATTGACTAAGATATGAAGACTTTAAAGATGTTAAATGTCATATCTTAGTTCTTATTTAATCATATAAGATAGATAAACTAAAAATATTGATTGGATTTTAATTAAGATTATCGATTGATATTGATAGAAAGAAAATTTGTATTTTAATTAAGATTATCGATTGATATTGCATTTTGAATAAATTTTAATTTTGACCTAATTTGTATTTTATGTCAATTAAATATTAGTAATTTTAGATTAATTTTAACTAGTCAAAATTGAGTTGGTGTTAAGCCCAAACAGGTTGAACCCAATGGCCTAATTCTAGGCTAGCCTAATTAAGTAAGGTTGATGGACCCAATTAGATATGATCGATCGGAGCAATCTATGATCTTGTTATGAAAAAAAAATTTATATATTATAAAAAATTTATGATATATTAGTAAAAAAATTATTATTTATGATACTTAAATTATAATTATTATTTTTGAATATTTATATAGTTATTCAAAAGTTATGAAATAATATTTGTTTCACTTAAAGTCATGATTTTTATTTTATATAAATTATTGTCTTCATGTGAGTATTTATTGTGTTGATTAAAGTTTATGTTCAATAATTATTATAAATTATTGAAGTATAACTTATAGCCACCAAAGTAGTCTAGAATATTAAGTTTTCATTATAACTATAATAAATATTTTACCATTTATAGAATATTTAAAAGATAATTTATATTTTTTGTTGGTCTTACGATTATCAAAATGACATGAACTAATAAATTTACAAAATTATATTAGAAATTAGTCTTAAATGATATTAAAAATAATATTTATAATAATACACATAATTATGCTATTTAAATAATCCCAAAAGAGAATATATTTTGAATATCCTTGCATTTTAGGGTTATATACCCAAAGTAGCAATAATATCTCACAATGATAGTATTAGTCCTCTATAATTATAAAAATTTATATGAATACCAGATTTGTCATTATTTTACTAATTACTAGTAATATTTGGTCTTTATTATAATATACAATTAGCATACTAAAATATTTAAAGATTGATTTAAATTTACTAGTAAACCATTAACTAATAATTTAATGAAAGAATTTATTACAGTTCAGTATTATGATATTGGAGGAATTCTATAATATATCATTGTTATTGGATAACAAAGCTATAAAATTCAAAATATTGGACATGATGAATCCATGTGTGATTTATTCTTTTTTTTTTAACTTATTTGAAGTTCACTCTAACAAAAAAATATATATGTGAAATTTAAATGAGCTGATTAATATATGTGTTTAGAAAGAATTAAGATTAAAATACGAATGATTCATAATATTTTAAGTACTATTTAAAAATAGATAATAATAAGAAATATAAATATAAATATAAATCATCTGAGTTGACAAATGATTTCTCGCTAAAAACAAAAGAGGAAAGACAGAGAGAGAGAGATATGAAAGCTTTCATGCACATGAGAGAGAGAGAGAGAGATGAAAGCTTTCATGCACACGAGACACAGAGAGAGAGAGAGAGAGAGAGAGAGATGAAAGCTTTCATGCACACGAGACACAGAGAGAGAGAGAGAGAGAGAGAGAGAGATGAAAAGAGAGAGAGAGAGAGAGAGAGAGAGAGAGAGAGATGAAAGGTTTCATGCACACGAGAGAGAGAGAGAGATGAAAGGTTTCATGCACACGAGACACAGAGAGAGAGAGAGAGAGAGAGAGAGAGAGAGAGAGAGAGAGAGAGAGAGAGAGAGAGAGAGAGATGAAAGGTTTCATGCACACGAGAGAGAGAGAGAGATGAAAGGTTTCATGCACACGAGACAGAGAGAGAGAGAGAGAGAGAGAGAGAGAGAGGAGAGTGTTCGTGCAGTGATTTGCATTGTGTGCCTCTCTCTACTGTCAGGCCCATTGAGAACCCAAAGCCGCTGCTTGCTAAGGCGCCTATGGAGTCGAGGCCAAACTGGTTGAGACGGTAGGCAATGTTGGTCGGCTTGTGATATCAGAATGAATGATTGAAGGCAGAGGAAGGAGAAGGCACGGAGGAGAAGTGTACAAAGTGGGACAGCAGCAACAGCAGCTCTGCCGTCGTGCATGTGGAGGCGACAGTGGGTGAGCAGATGGATAGCCAGCGGCGTTTAAGGGCTTCTCTTGAAGAGTGTCGGGAACATCCTTGGAATCCATCAATGGCAGCACATGGCCGCCCATGGCGTCTGTCCCTCCCCACCTCTCCCTCTCCCTCTCCCTCTCTCTCTTTCTCTCTGTCATTTTTACAGCCAAACGCACTTTTCTTGCCGATTGAGTATGTTCTCCTCTTTTGTGGTTTTGTGTGTGTGTGTCTGTGTTAGATCTCATCACCAACCTTCTCTTTTCTTGCATCCTCCACTAACTAAGATGATGCTCACCGTCGTTGCAAAGCTGTAATGCATTGTTTTCTGACAGTATTTGTGGAACTGATCCAAATGCACACAAACTTCCTTCAATTCAAGATTCGACACAGAATATTTTTTTCTTTCTTTTACTGTTTTCAATCTTACTATAGCGTTGAGAAGTACATTTTATGGAAACAATTACTGGAAGAAAAAAAAAAAGGTAAATAAAAACTTAACCCAACATTCTGATACATGTCAACTTGTTAGGCATACAGCTCTCACTCACATAGTGGTAATAATTAGCTCAAAAGAGAAGATGGAAACTGGGGGAAAAAAAAAAAAAGTGTGACAGAGGGCAATAATAATACGATCTGCATCCATGTGTGGATGTGCCCCACATTAAAGAAGAGCGCAGTGCCGAAGAACCACAAGGGAAAGAGATGAAGACGAGGATGCTGTGGATCCCCAGTGGTCTCTTTCTTGCAGGACGACAGCTACGGAAGGAAAGAACATGGGTGGAGGTGGTATCAAATACTTGATTTGATGAACGAACGATGGAGATGGAGGTCCATGGTTCTAAAGGAACCCTCGATGGAGCTTTTTTTGCTTTGTGCTCTTGGATCCAAGTAGTTCTTCTTCTGCTGATTGATTCCCATCAGGGGCAAGAAGAGTGTTGTCACTTTCAATGCAAGTGCTGCTGCTGCCCTTTCTTCATTTTCTTTTTACACCATCTGTTCTTATGGACACCTGTCTGCCCCCATCGAAGCTATAAATAGCAAGCAGCACATCTCCATTTATTGCCACTGCAAGCTCCCACCCAACACATCTCCTTGCTCTTCTTCTTCTTCCTCTGTCGATCTCTAGATTTGGGAAGTGCAAAGGCCAGCCATCATGACTAAGCTGCTTGTCCTTCTGGTCATTGCTCTCCTTGCCATTTCCATAGCTGACTCCGGTTCAAAGGTAACAAACTTCTTCTTCCTCTTGCTCTTTCGAGACCAATCAGTAGTCTGATACAAACCACTACCTGTTCATAGCTTTCTTTTCATTTTTCCCTGTGTTGCAGGTGCTAGCCAAAGCAACTGAACATTCTGAAGAGGAGGAGTACATGCCGGTATACTTGTTTTCTGCTTCAAAATAATTTTCTGAGCTACTTCCTCCAGTACTCCCCAGATCTTTGTAGCAATAAATTTCCTTAATTTTCTTAATCGATATCCACCTTCTTTTCAGGCTTCAAATGGACAGGGAACCCTTCCAACTTATCGTGAGTCCATCGTAGCTCACAAAATATGTTGAATGATCTGATCAAATATAAGCAGTGAAACTTATTATAATACTCTTTGAACACCAAAAGAAAGATAGATACACAAACGACATAAGAATTTATAGACAAAAGAGAGGAGTAGCAGTTTAACCTTTGTGTTAAATTCTTCTGAACAGAGTGCCCATCTCAATGCACGAGGAGGTGCTCCAAGACGCAGTACCACAAGCCATGCATGTTCTTCTGCCAGAAGTGTTGCACCAAGTGCCTCTGCGTGCCATCGGGTTTCTATGGCAACAAAGGAGAATGCCCCTGCTACAACAACTGGAAGACCAAGAGAGGAGGACCCAAATGCCCATGAACTGAATCAACTAGCTCTTCTTCTTCTTCTTCAACCTATTTATTTTGTTAGACCATTCCATTCCGACTAATGAATGTTCTCTGGTTTTACTATTAGCTGCCCACAAACCTCAATATATGATTGCCGAGTTTATAAGAGGCAACACATAATATGTATGAAGCAGCAGTATTTATCATCTTTATTAACCGATAACGATCTTATATAAGACATCTACCTAAATCATCTTGTTGTTTCAGTGAAAGCAAAAAAGTAGGAAACATATAATCCAGTCTTGTGCTACCTTAGACAAGGTTGGACTTGGATCTCTAAGTCAAAACAGGAGCTTACAGTTAAGGCTCAAATTAAATTTAGATAACTTGTAATGATGGGGTACCTACCTTATGTCAAAAACTTCAGGGCTTCAGCCAAAAAAAATGCAAGCATAACTTCTCATGAAGAAAGCTACAGACCAACTCCGGAGTTGAAGGCATCAATCAGCAAACTGAAACTCTTCTCTTGCTTGGGCCTGAAATTGTTGTCACAAGTTACTTATGATAAAAAAAAAAAAAATCAATCCCCTTAATGATGTAATCAAACCATGCTGGGTAAGGAATAATAAACACTAAATTTTCAAAGTTCAGCAGGCCAGCATTCAAGAATCTGCTCTAAAGATATTTCTCTTTAGGTTTGAAGTCAAGATCTGTCAACTTATCCACTTTGATCGAGGACCAAGACAAAATAACTCATGCAAGTGTAGTTTGTGACCTTTCACCAGACCTTCTGAGTCCAACTGCAGCCATAAATACTTTTGTTCCAGCAGGTTGGTAAACATCCAACAACCAAATTAAATGGCACAAAGATACAGAATAGCATGCTGTTGAATTGCTTGCAAGAATAAACCACCAAGGCTACTGTCCTCAGTTCATATAGCATTTCCCAATAGTTATCGACAAAATAACAGTATACAGATATAACACTGGGCACTTTGCTTGGTTGCAAAAAACTACAGCAGTTCTTCAGGAGCCTAATCTCCAAGGTGTACTATTCTGTGAAGGATGTTCTTCTACCACTGGACATGAAATTATGATCTTCTTGTGTCCTTGAAAGACGCTAAAGATCAGATGTCCATTCTGCAATCTATTTTGCAAGTTGCTGTTTGACTTGTTGATCTTGTGTGGTTTGCTCGATGATAGATTGCACGAAAAAAAGTATCTCATTGATATCAGTGTCGTGCGACTAGTAGAAAAATCTCTCCTAGAGGCAGTAGAGATCAGCTAACCACGTCATTAGCCATGCCAATAATTTCTCAGGGTAGATAGCATAGTGACGCACTTTGCTCCCCAGGCCAGCTATGTTAACCACAAAGCGCGATGATGCACTTCACCAGTAATCCCCACAGGAACACTCCCCATCGCTAAAATGATGAAACCTATGCGAGTCTCTCATGATGATCTTCCTCTTTGTGACCTTTGAGATAAATTTGGTAGCAGTATGACAATCTCCACAAACCCTCAGGTTCTTGTGGATCCGAATGGTACTTTCAGGCCTTGTGTTAATATGCCCAAAAACAATAGCAAGTTTCTCACTGTGCATATACAATGACTTAACTTTCGTCTCTTCCTCCACATCATGCAATGCAAAGTTGGTATTTGGCACATATCCCGCTTCTTTAATCCTGTCCATCAATCTCTCGAGTTCCCTATAAATCAAATCTGATTGAGGGTTGGAACAGTCCCCAACTAAGAACTTGTATAGCTTGTTGTTCAATTCTATGACAGTGTAACCAGCTATCTTTTTCACCCCTCTCTTTCTCATGAGAACTCTAATGCTATGGGCTTCTTCAATCTTCCCCAAAGAAGTGTAGATATTTGACAATAGACTGTAACGACCTGAATTCTGAGGGTCCAATTCAAACAGTGAGGTTGCAGCCAATTCTGTGATCTTTGCATCTGGATGAATCCTGCAAGCACCAAGCAAGGATCCCCACACACTCGAATCTGGTTTTATGGGCATTTTCTCAATGAATTCTCTAGCTTTTTCAAGCTGTCCTGCTCGTCCCAGCAGATCAACCATGCATGCATAATGCTCAGCACGAGCAACAATCCCGAACTCTGTGGTCATAGAATTAAAGCATTGCCAACCTTCATCAATTAAGCCAGCATGGCTGCAAGCAGAGAGCACAGAGACAAACGTAATGTGGTCTGGTTTCATCAAGCACTTCATGCGATTAAATAGTTCAAGCGCCTCCCCTCCCCTCCCATGCATTCCATACCCAGATATCATGGTGCTCCAGGTCACCAAATTCTTCTCTCGCATCTGATCAAATATTCTACGAGCGCCGCTTAGACTCCCACGTCTCACGTAGCTATCGACTACAGCTGTTTCGACCATTAAATCCTCAATCAGTAAGCTCCTAATTGCAAAGCCATGAATAAGCCGTGCATCCCTCAGAGAAGCTGCTGCTGAATTGGAACAACCACGAGTGACACTGAGAAGTGTCACCCGGTCTGGCACAATCTCAAGTAACTTCATCTTTCGAAATAGCTTCATGGCTTCCACGAACATATCGGCCCGTGCATAAGCCTCGATCATCGAACTCCAAGATGCCAAATCCTTCTCAGCAATCCCATCGAACAACTTCCGTGCTTGTTCAATCTTTCCACACCTTGAGTACATGCCCATGATTGCATTCTGGACAATCACTTCCGATTCCAGACGGTACCTGATGATCAGCTTATGCAAGTCGTCAGCATCATCGCACCTGATAACACATGACATCACTGTCAAGAACGTCGCTCTGTTGGGCCTACCATGCTCCTCCAGCATTCGACGGAACAATGCAAGCGCTTCCTCTGGATGCCCATTTTGAGCGAAGGCTCCAATCATCGCAGTCCAAGTGACCACGCTTCTATCGGGCATTTCATCAAACAGCCTCTTCGCAGTCTCCAAAGCGCCACTTTTGCCGTACATGGCAATGAGGGAATTGCGGACGAAAACATCGGAGTCGTAGCCGAGCTCCGCGGCGTCGCCATGGACCTTGACGCCTTCCTCGAAGTCCCTGAGGTAGGAACAGGCCTTGAGAACGGGGGGAAAGGTAAAATTATTGGGCTGAGCGCCACCGCGACGCTCTCGCATATGGCGGTAGAGAGCGAGCGCACGATCGTGGGCTCCGGATTCGACAAGGCCGCGGACGAGGAGGTTCCAGAGAAAGGTATCGCCGGCCGGGACGAGGGAAGGATCGGCGACAGCCGGGGAGAGGAGGGAGAGGCCAGCCCGCGGGAGGCCAAGTTGGGAGTAGCGGCAAGCAAGGGTGACGGAGAGGACAAGGTCGTCGGGGCGGTGGCGGAGGACGGCTGCGTGAAGGGGCTTCAGGACTCGGAGCGAAGCGGAGCTCCTGACGGCGGTGGCAAATGAGCTGGGCTCCGGCGGTGCGTCCGGGATGGAGCGCCATTGGTGGAGAGCGCGAAAGACGGTGCTCCGTGGGAACATGGTAACTTACCATGGTCTGGACCACGAACCCTTAACACGAGGAGTAATGTCACGCGATATGCACGTGGAAGGTTGAGCCGATCCAAATGCCGCATTCCAATCGGTCTCGTACGAGCCAATTAAGGTGGAAACCAATAACATACTTCTAATATAATAATTACCTTTCAGGCATTGGGATTTTTCTTAATAATATATATATATATATATATATATATATATAAGTTTTTCTTTTCTTTTCTTATTTTACCTATATATATATATATATATATAGAGAGAGAGAGAGAGAGAGAGAGAGAGAGAGAGAGGAATGAATGGTCAAGGCTGTTTATGTTAATTGTCTTTAGATCTTTGTTATTAATTGATAAAAAAAACTAAATATCTATACGTTCTAAATGTTACATTGTGACGAGTTCTATCCTCAGCTAGGTGGCTGGCCATGGAAAGCAGCAACAGTAATCTCTTTGCTCTTTTGCTTTATTCTAGATTTAAAAGCACAAATCCACCTATTGGTGGAATTCTTTGAATTGGTCTTCCTGCATGCCTTGGATACCATTTTTTTCCCCTTCATGCAAGCCTCTCAGTTTTTCTTAAAAGTGAAGGGTGCAATGCTTCAAGAACAGTTGGGGAAAAAGCTAAAGATAATTAATAATCAAGAGCAAGGGAAATGGAGGTTTCTATCCGCTCAACAAATCCAAGGAGAGAAAGAGAGAGAGAGAGAGAGAGAGAGAAAAAAGAGAGAAAAGGAATTCGGGACAACAAGCGCGCGCGCTCTCTCTCTCTGTCTCTTTTGCTTGGGAATGGATAAGGGTGCTTCCTGGTTCAAAGAGGATAGGTAAAGAAAGGGATGAGGAGATCACAGGATGGGGGGGATAAAGCAAGTGCTGGGGCTCGGTGGTGGCCCTATTCCCCACAGCTCTCTTTAACGACTTGCTTAGTGAGGGAGGGAGAGATGGAAGGAATGAGAGGCAAGGGAAGCTGTGGAAAGATGCTTAGCTTCCCAAGGATTGTGTGTTCCAATCCCTTTACTCATGCCTGTCAGAATCTTCTAAAACAGCCTTGGATTTGCTTGCGTTGCAGGTACATGACTGAAGTGAATCCGAGCTTTATTTGTGCTTTTAGACCAGCATAATAGGGTACATGAAGAAGAAGAAGAAGAGAAGGATCTGCTCGAACTGAATCGCCTCGAGCTTCTGCAACCACGTAGAGGGGCAATGGGCTTCCACCTCGATAAGCTCCTCCTGTTTCTTCTGTGTGTCGTGTTACTAGCTTCCGAGGGAGAGAAGGTCTGCGGCCTGAGAAGCGTCGACCATGTTCTCAGGTATGGTGAAGAAGGTGGACTGGCAGAGAAGAACCGACGCATCATCCTTGCCAACGTCGACGCCGGCAAGAAGTCAGCAGCCAAGTCTTCTTCCTCGTTTGATTCTAACAGCACCAGCAAACGAAGGGTTCGGAGAGGGTCGGATCCCATCCACAACCGGTGCTGAAGCTGCACCTCCTCAGATAGCAACGCAACGCAACGCCGGAGGCTTTGCAGGAGGACGTCAAGCAAGTGAAGATTTCATTTCATTTCCTTCGATGGAGTTTCTTTATGTTTCTTTTGCCCTCTTTTTATGATTTGGTTTGGATAGGTTCTCTCTCGTTTAATGCTTTATAAAGATTTAGCCACAGAGATATATTTGTATAGAGCTGGTAAAGCAAAAAAAAAGCTGAATGATTGCGTTTTCCAACATCTGCAGTAAGCTTAGAATGCCTGCATCATTCAGAGTTTTACTGAGCCTTTTGAGCATTCATTACACTTTCTTTCACTAGCTGTAAGCAACTCTTCTTTTGTTCTGATGGATAGATGGATGTTTATAACTCACACTGACGGATAAGAATGTTAGATTTGAGTTGCTATCTTATGCAAACAGAAGGGTGGATCTGTTAACAGATGAGAGATTTCAGTAACAATTCATTCATTCTGTTCTGTCGAGGAAAATCCAATTCAATCTTTCTTCCATCGTTTCTCTCATTTTATATCATGCTATCATAGCCATCTCTCGTTCTTAGATATTATCTTTATTTCTTCGTTGTCAAACGGTCAGTCTCTCACCGGCATCGAAGCCATCCTCCACGACTGACTCCTCCTCCGTGGCTTCTACCACTACTTTCTCGATCTCCTACAGCTTCATCTTCTCTCATTCTTTCTTCAATCATTATTCTCATTTTCCATCTATATATATTACGATAAATAACTGAGACAAAAGAGTTAATTCTCAAAATAAATTAAAGAAATACTAAAGGAAATGAGGATGAGTCGCACATATTCGTCAGAGAAAGAGGAGTGCTCCTTTGGCATGTTAATTATTTTTTTACAGGTGTTGTCGGATTTGATGTCGTGACCGAGGAGTCAGCACAGCTTGGTTCCACCTATATGTGCAAGCTCATCTGCATCGGTTGAGGAGTTCGTGAGGGGTCGATTGGAGCTGCTCGGGAGTATGTCTCTAGCTTTTCTTTCTCAGGATCTACCGAGAGATCCTGTGCAAAGGTCTCATCGAGATAGGGATGCCCGATGGGGCTCCTTTGACGCCCCTCTGACGATCAAATTAGTGACTCGACTGAGACAGTCTTAAGAGTTTAGGAGTAGGGAGAGACTCCGAGAGAGATCCTCTCCCATTGTTCTCAAGTGAAGTTTTTATACTTACCAGGCGTTCGATCGATTGTACTTTCGCTCTTACCTTTGCCGACATGCTAGATAAGGTAGACGTATAGTCTTTCGAGTACCCACACCGTCGTATGTTCGATCGGCGTGGAGCGAGGGCGTGCGTGTCATCCTTCATTTATGAACGTCCAACTCGATTCCTTCTATCGTGGTAGCCCAATCAGTACCATGTTAGTCAAGTTGGTGTTAGTCCTTCTGCTATCATGACCTATCGAGTTTAAGAAAATTTAATCAGTTTGATCAACCCACAACTTATCCTATCAATAGTCAATTAATGAAAGAATATAGATGTACTATAATAATACACAACACCATAAGAATGTAAAATGGTATGTATACAATAATTCTAATCTCGATCACATTTTCTTAAGAAAAAAATTATTATTAAATACAATCTAATTCTTTTTAAAACCGATTCATATCATCAAACAAAATGTTGATAATACTAACCAAGGTTTTAAATACTACTATCATCGCCGCCGCCACTCCAAATGATACTACGTATGTGATAACCAACATACCAATGATTGGTTACTCCCAACAAAATAATACATATCTCTAAATAATTATGAAATTGCATATTGACTATTTCAACAATAAATTTTGTATACCCTTACAAAATCTAAAAACATAATATATGTCATTTAAATTAATTTTTAATCATATACCCTCGTAAAATCTAAATATATGTCATTCAAATTAGGTTTTATCATTTACTTATAATTTATAATCAATTAAAACACATAGATCGGTTCAAAATCTCATCTAAAACAAATTAATTATTGATAGCAATGTCTTTAAATAAATATCATATTTTGCATTTATTTTTTGTAAATAAAAATATCCTTAAAATTATATTATGACGATAAATTTAAAACTTAAAATAGCTGCTAACGTTAAATATAATTAGTTGTAATTAACCTTTTTTTTTCCGATGTTAAAAAAAAAAGTGAAGCATTTAAGGAATATAAATCAGTGAGGATAAATACACTATTTCTGGATCATGATAGGATGCAGCTGTAAAGACCCCTTTTTCTAAGTATGGCATTTGACAATACATAGTTCTAATAGTAATAATAATTGGTGGAAATGCCATCTCACACTCCACTCGCCACTTCTTCCAATTCCCAATCTCCACTTCACTATCTCATCAATGCCAAAGAGCCAAACGTAGCGCGTCTAAGATCTGGTGCGGAGACACCGCCATCGAACGGTGTGATGGCCGGAGTCCGCCCCGCCCGCCCGGCCACAGGCTTCCGCGCCTTCTTCTCCTACAAGGTCTTCGCCTCCGCCGTCTTCACTCTCCTTTCCCTCGCCGCACTCTCCGCCATCCTCTCCTCCTCCTCCTCTCCCCCTTCCCACTCCGCCGCCTCTGCCGCGGTCCGCCGCCGCGGCTTTCTCGCCTCCGACCCCCTCCGCGCCCGAATCGACCTGATCTACCGCCAGGCCTCCGACCACACCGCCCTTGCCACCGCCTACGCCGCCTACGCCCGTCGCCTCAAGCTCGACTCCTCCCGCCAGCTCCGCGTCTTTCAGGGCCTCGCCGCAACTCTCTCAGACCTTTCCACCCGCCTCGCCGCCCCTGTCGACGACGAAGACGCCCTCCGCCCTCTCGAGAAGGAGGCCAAGGACCGCATCAAGCTCGCCCGCCAGCTCGTTGGCGATTCCAAAGAGGCCTTCGACACCCAACTCAAGATCCAGAAGCTCCGTGACACCATCTTCGCCGTCCGGGAGCAGCTCCACCGTGCCAAGAAGCTTGGCGCTCTTGCCGGCTTCATCGCCGCCGGATCCACCCCCAAGAGCCTCCACTGCCTCGCCATGCGCCTCATGGAGGAGCGGATCGCCCACCCCGAGACCTACCGCCACGCCGCCTCAGTCGCCCCGGCCGATCTCGCCGACCCTGATCTCTACCACTACGCCATCTTCTCCGACAACGTGATCGCCGTTTCCGTGGTGATCAACTCCGCCATCAAGAACGCGGAGGAGCCCTCGAAGCACGTCTTCCATGTCGTCACCGACCCAATGTACCTCGCGGCCATGCAGGTCTGGTTCGTTCGCCGCCCGCCGGCTCGCGGTGCCAAGGTGGAGGTGAGGTCTCTCGCCGAGTTCGGGTTCTTGAACTCCTCCTACTCACCGGTGGTCCGGATGGCCGAGGGCGGGCGGCCCGACCTGTCGGTGCTGGACCACCTGAGGTTCTACCTGCCCGAAATGTACCCTAAGCTGAGCCGAATCGTGCTGTTGGAGGACGACGTAGTGGTGCAGAAGGATCTAACAGGGCTGTGGCGGGTCGATTTGGATGGCATGGTGAACGGTGCAGTCGAAACCTGCTTCGGTGGTTTTAGGAGGTACATCAGGTACTTAAACTTCTCCATTCCTGAAGTCCGGGATCAATTCAACCCCAGGGCGTGCGCTTGGGCCTACGGCGTGAACGTCTTTGACCTCGATGCATGGAGGAGGGAGAGATGCACCGATCGATTCCACCAGTATCAGAGCCTGGTGAGACTTCTTTCCTTCTTCTTCATATGTTTCTGAACAGTATTTTTACATAATTGCTTCTCCTAAAAGCGTCTCAACATTAACTTCGACTGAGATATAACAATTATGTAGTCGTATCACTTAGTTCGTGAGTGATCCATGGAGAATTCACAGCCCTTCGTGTCATCTGACATCTTATTCTCACTTTCCCTTTCTCCTGAAGTTATATTAAAGCTATCAGATATTTTATTGGCTCCATGAGGTCGTACGGTTCACATTGTTATTTTCTGCACTTGAGCTAAGACTTTAGGATTCCTCCAAACCCTTAGCAGGCTAAAAAGTTTTAAACAATCATAGAATACAAAAGAAGTAATTATGCTTTTGGATAATCTTTGTGAAGTAATAATATAAACTTACATATCTGGTATAGGTACCACTAAACCTATTATCTGCCTAGTGTGATTGTGCTGCACTTATGCTTTGTTAATCTCAGCAGTTAAGCTTGATGTGGTGGAGGTTTGTTTAGGTTAAGGTTAGGGGCCCTCTAAGTATTATCTATTTCGTTAGTAGAATTCCCTTTTTCTTTAATTTTATCTGGAATTTCGAGCGTTGCTTTGGTTTGTTAATAATAGTTTATTTTTGTGCTTATGTATATACAACAGCTCAAATTATATCCTCATCTGAGAAGGAAAGGGTACTTCGGTTGTTGATAGGCCTTTTAGGATTAAAGTGGGATCAATAAAAATTTAAATCTGAGTATGCAACTGAGAATGAATAAATATTGTATTAGTCTTTGTAGTGGAAGTGAGCTTATTTCTTTAGCCTTAAAGACATTATTATCTCTTTTTGCCTGTACCCTTAAGATCTCTTCTCTTTTCCTGATATTTTTACTCTACTCCATCTTCCCCCCTTCATTTTTCTTACTGTAACAGCACATAAGTTGCTGTTTAAGATTGAGATCCCATCTGGTGTAAACATCATTCTCATATTTGGTATATTAACATCCATGTTATCCATTGGTTTTACTAGTGGTAAAATACTCATTTATCTACTGACTTCAACCACTCTGAGATAGGGAGCAATTTAGATGAGCCTTTGATTATTGAATTCCCATCTAAAGAACACATACTTCTCAGATTTGGTCTTTTTACATCAATGCTATCCTTTGGTTTTACCAGCGGTGAAAATTTTTGTATACTGACTTCAACCAGTCCAAGGTAGAAACCAATTTAGATTAGCGTTTCACGATGTCACAGTCAAGCCTTCATGCGCATGCATAGACACATATCAACATACATATAGAGTTACATTGATGATGATGGAAAGAAGCCACAGGGCATGAATGTGGAATATGAAAAAAAAGATTTGTCTAAAGTTATAGCAATGAGAAATCTAGAATGACTGTTACAACAATAATGTTGAACTAGATCAGACTGAGCACTCTTATGACCTGTTAGAGTTGAGGTTGTAGTTAGAGCACAGTGACATGTTAAGGTTGGCTTCATATACTTCAGTTATGAAGCATGGATACCGATATAATAATATTCGTAGGATTCAATACAACAACATTTGAATACATGGATATGGAAAATATTGAAAAAATATGGTACAATATTATACAGATATGATAATAAAAGATATTCTAAATAATTTTATATATAATAAAGCTTAAGATATATTTATGGTAAAACGAATATGTGGTTACATCTTGTGATATATATTGATGATATGCAAGCTATTATTTAGAGTTTGTAACTCTGTTTAAATATTATTTATTCAGTTTTTTCTAAGGGAACTTCAATTTACTTATTTCAATTAGCCAATGTCTATAAATTCTTTAAAGAAAAACTTTAGTTGTTTGACATCTGGATTGATGCTGTCATTATGATAGAATGAGGATGGAACTCTCTGGAATCCAGCATCCGTACTTCCAGCTGGACTAGTTACCTTCTACACTACCACAAAGCCATTGGATAAGACTTGGCATGTTATGGGTCTTGGTTATAATCCAAGTGTAAGTCCTGATGAGATTCGAAATGCAGCTGTAATACACTTTGATGGGAACATGAAACCATGGCTTGATGTGGCCCTGAACCAATACAAGCATCTCTGGACAAAGTATGTTGACACCGAAATGGATTTCCTCCAGCTCTGCAACTTTGGCATCTAATTCAGAATAACATAGAGCTTCTCGCCTGCCTAAGGATTTCGGGTACTTGATTTAGAATTAGTACTTCTGATGCTGGGCAAAGTGCCCCTATATTTTCATTTTATGATGGAAAGATGTCCTTTTCCAGTTATGTCATTTGCCAATAGTTGTTTTCCTTTTTTATTTTTCTTCCACTGTGTAGATGTTTCCACCATCGTGATCTGTAGCCCCCCATATATCTTTTAGATATATGACAATGAATGAAGTCATTTTTGGGCAATAAATTTTTGATGTTTCTTATCGACTCTGTTCTTTTATTATAATTTGTAGGATCAATTACTTGCTATATGTTTGCATAAAATTTTCATCTTTATGTCTGTAAACGCTTTTGTACATTGGGAGAAAATGCTGTTTGGTGGAGCCAGTCCGAACACAATAAATTTGTTTACGTTATTCTATGTTGAAACTCTATACTGTCATGGATTTCTCATATATCAATTGTGAAAATGCAATGCAAGATTAGATGGTGACATATCGAAACCTGAATGCCATTGTTTGTTTGATTTTTTTATTACCATTCCTGTATTTTAGCTAAAAGGATGCACAAAATTTACATTGAAAATTTTATAACATGCTTTGTCATTTCTTTACTGGCCTAAATTGACTGCTGTAAGAAACTTGAATGCTCCTGTTTCCTTTGAGCTCTGAGATATATTTGTATTCTCTTTTACTAGCCTTTTCTCTTAGATAGCACTTCTGGATCTGCACTAACAAATGAAAAAGCATTGTACATATTTTTACAAAGGTAAAATACCAAGAAAAAAATGCAGCCTCAGTCTGTAGCTTGAATACTTTTGTTGATTACTTCATATTGTTCAGTTCTTTTGGATGCGTGAACATGAGTTCAGATTGGCATGTAAGTTATCCATATCATTCTATTTTCTTCTATTGTTGTTGGTGGTTTCTTTTGTATTGTGTTTTGGATAAATATCGTCGTTTAGCGTGCTTCAAGTTATCTTATTTCCTCCTAAACCTTCTTCGTTTGGCTTCTCATGGTTACCTGGGAAGATGACAAAATGTGCTTCAGGTTTTGTAGAGGAGAGATTTAATTAGTGGTTTGTCAGATAAGTAAAGGTGAGAACATGGATGATATGATTGTGTTATAGGCTATTTTTTCTGATACTTAACATTTTTTTTTATATGGTTAGCAATCCCACTGAAATAATTAGATGATTATATCTTCAATTGACTTTATAGTTTCATGTTATCCAAAATGTTCTGTTGCTCTTTTATTTGGTCTGATTAAAACAATAAGGTGAAGGTATCAATTAGTAGAACAACCCTTGCATTTTTTTTATTATTTTATAAGCAAACAGAGGCTTATATCTTAGCTAGTGATGGAATGTTGATTGGATGAATTCAATGAAACCATCCTCTGATTCATCTCCATTCATTTTCTATACTTTTTATTACTTTCTCTCGAGTTAATCTGTAGAGAAACAAGACAACAATGGAGGAACTTGTCACATTATTATTAGCCTTAATTATATGTTTGCATTCATTATTAGCTTCTTGGCAGGTCCTTCCTTGTCAATCCCAAACCATAAACCTGATTAGTGTTGGAGCTGTGTTGCAGGTTGATAATATCATCCATCTGGTGTTGCAGTGTTCCACCCAGGGAATTTGGTTAGCATAAAATAACTTTTAACTGCAGAAATTTTATATATGTTGGCTTTCTCATTTTGTTCATGCTTTTATTGTCCACAATAAACTGCTCTAATGGTTGGTTATCATCTATCTGACAGAATATGGAAGAGATGCATCCAGAGGGTTGGTGGGATGAACTGCAGGCAAGGTGTATGAAGAAATGTTTATCCCTAATGCTAGTCTTTTGCTGGTCTTGCTTCCAGCCCCCCGTCCTTCCTCTTCTCCAGCGAGTACGGCATGTAAGTCCCCAGAATCTTATCCCACATCACAAAGAATGGCTGGGAGAAGTTGTACTTGCCGCCGGATAGCTGGTGGTGGATGTCGTGGTAGGCGCTGTTGTTGCTGAACAACACATGGAGCGGGTTCCCCGGAAGCCACAGCCCGCAGTGGTCGTCCACGGTCTTGATGGTGGCGAAGGAGAAGAAGAAGATGGCGGTGCGAGGCGTCATCCCTGAGACGAGGAAGGAGATGGCGCCGCCCACGGTGTCGAGCAGCAAGCCCTCTAGCGGGTGGTTGTACAGAGCCCCGTAGGCGAAGGGCACGATGAGGCTGTGGTGCTTGTAGTGGATGTGGCGGTACAAGAACCGGTTGATGTGCATGTATCGGTGGATGAAGTACTGCCATGTGTCCAGAACCAGCATCGCCACCACGAACTGCATCCCCACCGCCGAGATGGAAGGCTTCGCGGTGGTCGCCGCCTCGGCTTTGGGAGCCATCTGCTCGTGATCCAGGCCAAAGGTAAGGTAAGGCACACTCGAACACCGTCCTAATTTTTTGAGATCAAGTTGGGTTTTTTAAGGTTCATTACCGTGAAGAGGAGGAGGGAGACGGCGATTTGGAACGCCTGCTGAACGAGGACGCCGACGACGACCTTGCCCTTGGAGGCCGAGTTCTTGACTTCTTCCTCCTTCCTCGAGTGCAGCCGGTACTTGTCGAAGAAGGAGCCGCCGACCAGCACGTACACCCCGGAGTAGGCCCAGTAAACCAGAACAGGTACGAACGTCCCCAGCATCTCATCTGAAATCATGCAAGCCATGGCAGCTTCTTCTGATAGAGAAGATGGCCAGTTGAGAGGTTTGATATATAACGCGAGTTAGAACTGAGAGAGAGAGATGTCCATGGTTTTGTTTTTGACGGATTCTCCTTGCCTGTCAGACCATGCTGTCAAACCAATGGAAGGAGGAGAGACAGCGGCATCCAAGTAAAACTGGTTTCCAACTCATTCTATGGGCTGAGGCACTAACTATCCAGAAACAAAGATGGTAAGTGGAGGCCAACCTTGTCTGACCTTTTGATGAGTGGTGACTGTATCAAAAAAAAGATTGCTTAATTGTACGTGTCGAACAAGGCAGGTATCTCTCTCTCTCTTTTTTTTTTTTTATTTATTCTCGACCAAATTTATATCGAAGCTGGGATTGAGAGCATAAAATTCCGGATTTTTTTTTTCTTAAGCAAAACTAGTAGTGACTCATTTGAGGAATTGAAGCGTGAGAAAAAAAGTCAACTCGATCAGAGACTACGGCCCAGGCCAAGAACTGCTCATGGTCGAGGCATCTAGGAAGTCAACTAGAGCAGAGTCTTCAGCCCAGACCAAGCATTGCTCATGGGTGAGGCCTTTATTATTTTTATAATTAATTATATTTAATATCACGATTCTTATATATTTAAAAAATTATATTAAGATCTTTATATTTATAAAAGTAAAATATCTAATTTTATTTATTTTTTGATGTTATCAATTTTATTAATAGAAATACTGTAAGGTTTATCATTGATCATATGCTGACTTGGTCTCATTTCGATTTACTGTATATTATTTTCATCAGTAGAATAGACGGTGTGAGGAAAAATAAAATTAAATATTTTACTTTCATAATTATAAGAATTTTAATATAATTTTTAAAAATATAGGGATCGATATGCTAAATATAACTAATTAGGGGGCATGACAGCTGATACACCCTCCATGATCTTGGTTCCATTGGTATGTTGATGCATAAAGATGTACACGTGTCTCTTATCAAGCAAAAAATTTCTTCATTAAAAGTTAGGATAAACGGTGGTTTTGTTGGGAACCCTCTCATGTCCTACTCTTATGTAGCATAACCACTAGATGACAATTTATTAAATTATTATTATTATTATTATTATTATTATTTTGCTCTTCTTCCTCTTTAACCATCTTGCTCCTACCCTTATGTAGCATAACCACTACATGACAATGCTCGTCAACCATTTGTGGGATACTGGGGAACTGATTAGCCAGCTCTCTCAAGCTAACTCCGCCCTATGAGCTCAAGTGGAGTGGCCTGAGGAGGAGGAGGAGACGACATAAGCTCAAGAAAGCTGTCCTCGCCTTCAAGTCGAGGAGGCGAAGTAGCGCCTCATGGAGGCCTGTAGGAGGGCGAAGGTCAAGACCTCAGAATTGGCCTTGGATCTAGGCATGGCCATTCGTCATGCCAAAGAAGCCAAGGGATGGGCAGAGGAGGTTCAGGATGAAGCGGCTGATGCGGAGGACATTGTTGCCAAGAGCATCATGAAGGCGAGCAATAGATGGAAGCCCTTTGTCGGGAGTTAAAATATGTTTGTTGGCAGTTGGGCAAGGTCATTGAGGGGAGGAGGCTATTAGGGGAGCAATTGTCGACTAAGTCCGAAGAGTCGGTAGCTACGCAACTGGCATCCGAGAAGGCTAAAGGGACTTGGGAGGAGGAAAATAACCAAGCCTCTGAGTGGGAGACAAGGATTGTGATTGCATACAAGGAATCCCAGGGGTTTTGATGCGGCCTACGACGCTCCAACCATGTTGCATACAAGTTCGAGTAACAAATTGCTATTAGACACTTCAAGGCGAGGTACCTTGAACTCGAGGTCGACAAGGATCCGTATCCGGAGCTTCCCTCAAACGCCGAAGTGCCTGCTCCTGCGGTGGTAACTTCCAACGATTGCTCGGCGTCCCCTGTGGCTCTACTTCCTTCAACTTGATGCAACTAGGTACCGGTGATCCTCCATTTTGGTTTTGTTAGCTCCTCTTTTGCAACCTCCCCTTTAGGATGAAATCTACTTTTGTTTGGTTCAATTTAATGAAAAACCTCTTTAGAATGTATTGTTTGTGTTTTGTATAATTCTTAAGTGGGAGATATTCGGAGTATTTTCACATTGCTATTTCGCGAGGTAAGAGTCCCTAAGTCTCGACTGTTGTCGAGGGTTTGGCTCTAGGTCTCCCAAAGGTGAGGGGGTTGAGCATTGGCCTCAAGAGGTCTGGGGGCGGTGTTGCCAAGGGTGGAAAGCCACAGACGTCTGATCCCCTAGGGCCGAAGCTTGAGGGGCACTTCTGACAAGGTAAGCGTGGGGTTCGCCTCCGCCCCTTGGGAAAGGGAGGAGGGGCTTCTAAGACATCCACTAGGAAGAGAGGCAGAAGGGTACACCTACAATGTTCAACCCTCCTTCTAGTGTCAAAATGATGATGTCATAAATACCGACCGATGAATCAACTCAGTTGGTCCATTATCGAAGTTACAGGCTCATCCAAGTGCCTCTTACTGGCTGACATGGGAGACTTGGTGATGTGAGACCGTATATTAAAAGCTGTTATGTCGGTGAGGACTCGGTTCATGATGGCTGGGTAGGTAAACTAGGATATTCTTGCTTACAAGGCTCCTCCATGAGGGCTAGCCGTCCGAAGGTCTCCGTGCTATCAGTGATCCTACATGATTGGTCGGTGCTAGGGGTTGCCCAACGTGACCCCTTCGACGCTTAAGTTGGTGAAGAGGAGAAGATAGTAGTATAAGCTGTATGACAGAGTTAGAGTCTCAAAACCCCCCACTAAGTGTGAGCTGATGGGTCCCTTTTATATTTGATCCCTGGGCCTTCTTAATGGCTGTCCCGGGATGAGATCAAGTTAACCGCCTGATCATTATGGTCTCTGATCTTGATAAGATAGAGTAATTATTACCAATCATTGGAATGCACTACAATGCCATTTTGGTGCTCGTGACTTGGAGCCTTACTTAGTTGTTGGTCTCTATGGTGATGAGTTGGCATGGGATAAAATCATCCCTATCAATATGCAATATCTACTGATAATTTTATGAAATCCTAAACTGAAGTCTTGGAAGCAAAAATTGAGAGTGGTCGTAAAAGACACTCAATGATTTCAAAAAGAGTCCCGAGAGTTTTAGCAAAAATCAATAAGATGAAAGTTTGACTTATACCGGTAAATAATTAGATCAATCTGAAGTCACGGGAAGGGATTACCATTAGCATGATAATGGCTACTCTCGCATAAATTCTGATGCTATTCAACGGTATGATTAGTATAAAATATGTTATGCAGTTCTCTCATGAGAGTAATTTAGAAAGGACTTCTTGTTCATTTTGGACCATCCAAATATGTGATAGATAACTTACCAAGATTCGTCAACCTTCTACTGTGTTAGAGTATCAAAGTCGATTTGAACAACTATCAAATCAGGCTAAAGATTGGACTAAAAGATAATTTGTAAGAACATTCATTGGAAGTCTTAATTTAGATATTCGTTGTGAAGTTAAGACTCGTCAATCTTTTTGATGAGCATCGGTGCAAGCAAGAACTTTTTTTGATGATTGAACTAATTTAAGAACCAAAGATTGAGGTTGTAGACTCTCATCATAAACGTACTAATAATGATGAGATTATTGAACTTGTCACATGTACTATTTGTGTATTAGTTGGCGACTCTAATCCTTAAACTTTTAAAGTTGAAGGGCTCGTGAAACATCAATTTATTATTATTTTTTATTGATACTGGTAGCGACAATCTTATAAACAGCAAGATTGTTGTGGGATTGGCCTATGAACATTGTGATAAGTTCGAGGTGAAGGTTGCTGATGGGTAAATTTAAACTTGTGATAGTAAGTATTCTAAAATGAAGCTGGGCCAAGAGTCTTTAGTGGATTTCTTCTTACTACTATTGAAGTATGGTAAAATCAATGCTCCTTTGATATTACTTTTGAAGAAAGATATATTTAAGAGGACAAAAGAAGCTACTCAAACATTTTATTTCTCTTAAGTATATAACCACTACTACACCAGTTCTTGCTATACTAGTTTTACAAGTTATTCCTAATTAAATCTAATACTTCTTGAGTGAGTATTGGAGCTGTACTAATGGAAGAAGGTTGTCAAATCACTTATATTACTAAGTAACTTTGCCCATCTCATCCAAGTGTATATGTTTGTAATAAGAAGATATTAGCTACTATTCATATAATCACTAAGTGGAGGCCTTACTTCATTGAGCAACATGTTGGGTTGTGTCGTAGATATTCTGATACTAAGGTACTTCGTTCAATTCAATGAGCTAAATTACTAATTTAAATGCCACTAAATTTTGAAGAAGTTTTTAGAATTCGTTGTTGCTTAGCCTTGAGGACAAGACCGTTTTGAAAAGGCAAAAAATATAATGATTCTCTAATTTTAGGGATTTGATATTAATCATTAATTTTCTATTTGGTTTTTTTCTAACTATGATAGGAGTTTTTCCTAATCATGTTAGGAGCCGTATCAAATTAGGAATTATTATTTTTATTAGTCATAGTTGACTAAGGATTAAATAACTATATATATATATATATATATATATATATATATATATATATATATATATATATATATATATATAATGCTTTTGGTTATTTTTCAAAGCCTTTAGCCAATTTGAACGTTGATCCCCTTAAAAATGATAAAAAAAGAGATTGATTCCCTAGATCAAAATCCCAATCTGATTTCTTAGATAAAACCCTAGGATTTTATGAGAGATTAAATAATTATTTAAAAAAAAATGTTGACTAACTTAGTTAAGTAAGTCGTATGATCATTCTCGCTGGTAAATACTGAATAATTTAGTTGGTTGGGATCAAATTATATCTTAACCACTTACTCTTAATATTGTTTCTCCACTAAACAAGGATTTGAGTTCTTTGATAATTATCATGATTATCCAATATAAAGGATTTCAAATTATGCGAATTAACGATTTAAACAGCTGTTAATTGTAATAATTAATTGCGAAAGCAGTCGGTAGACATTTCAATGACACAGAGAAAAGGGCAGTGAAGTGACTTTACACACTGCAAAGTAGTCGTAAAAGTGGATCTGAATTCACCAGATGAAACCAGTCGAACCTCCTCCCCACCACGTCACACACGTACACCGGTGCAAATATAAAAGCAGAAGCAATAGAATGTAGGAGAAGCTAGAATTCAGAATTTTTTTTTTTTTTTTTTTTTGCAATAGATCAAAAAAGCATCATAGAAAAACAACATGGGAAGAAGAATTCGTAGGAACACAAGCAGGAATTTGCAGATCAATTACATGCGAATCAGAGAGTCAGGCGTCCTCCATCCACAGGAGACATCAAATAGCAAGCACTCAAGCAAGATAGCGATATAGTTTCCTGTCGTTTTTATCCCTTTCTAAAAACTCCCGCTCGATGAGAGACTCTATTCGCTTTTTAATGACAACTGGATTTGGAAGGAAGCGAGATTGCAATTGGGACGTGACCTCAGTTACAATGGTGTTATGATCTAATACCCTTCTGGATTTCATAATCCTCACGATGGCAGCTTCAATCTGAGGCTTTCTGTCTTCTTCGACTCTTTGGCGAGTCTCCTGCTTCTCTGGCTCGGACTCCTTTTGCGCTGCCACAGTCCCTATCTTCACCTTGATGAACTTGCTCGTAAATTTGTCATTGAAGTAGAAGGCATCGTCTTCAGCAATGTCCTTGCTCATTGGCTCCTTGCGCAGGACATTTTTACCCTTGACACAAGCAAGAGACTGAAGACAACGCTTCAGATCTGGAGCAGGGATTTCTATTGCCTGTTCTATTTCTCTGTATGTCAACTGATCTGCAGAATTGAACAGCATCAGAATGCACATTTGGTAAGTTGAAACATTCAGCTCGTGCTTCTGACCCTTGCCAAAGGTTGCCTTGATATCAGCCGTGCCCATATTTGTTTGCCATGTCAATCTACGTCCAGTATGAGTTCCAAGATAAAATGTTCGAAACCTCTCGCATATGCCTAGAATTTCAGCTGGAAGGTTGCAAGGTGCACTAGGCTGCGTCGGCCATGAACCGGTTGTGAGAACTTGCACAGCAAGGGTCGGACCGTCTCCAGTCTCACAATACTGACTAGTATAGAATCCTTGCATAGTATCCACAGAGGTTTTCATGTCCGTAAACATGCCTTCCAATTTGGAAGTGAACTGATACCCACATTCCGTCTTAAGCTTAACAATCATACTTCTCTCTGCATCATCGGAAGCAGTTTTTCCTGAAAGAAGCCGCTTTGCCAGGTGTTGTTTGTAGTATTTCTCAAATACATCCTTCTCCTGCAAATACCGGAACAGCATCATCACTTTGTCAAGGACTACCTCTACATCCTCTTCACTTACTCCCTTGAGCCCTTTCCGAAGCTTATCATCAACGTAGAGGGATATGAACTCTGGAGACCTGTTGTTTAGGTTAATGAAGTACTCGAATGAAGAGTTTAACGCATTTTGGAATGACTTGTCATTGTTGAATGCTTTGTTGATTATCTTATCATACTTATCCTTCTCATCCAAAAGATGCTGTACAAAGTCGACCGGGTCCTTCAATCTCTCAGGGTCACCTACCAACTGCTTTCCAGTTTCTCTTAGGTGGGAAGTCATCACGTCTCTAACAGTTGACAGCCCATCAGGGACCCGACGGAACAAGTTGTACATTCTGCTCAAGTCTTCGTATCTGTCCTCTACAAGCATATTCACAAGACCAGAATTCTCCATGTGGACCAGTCTTTGCATGTGGTTAGCAATCATCTCTCCCTCTACCACACTAGTTATTTTCACTTCACTTTTGACATCTAAGTAGTGAGATACCCTCTCCGTCTCTTCGGTAAGACGTCTCTCAGCTTTCCTGAGGTACTCACCACAATCACAGCACTCAATGAGCTGCTGCGACTCGCCACTGTAGAAGCTAGCTGAGACCTCTAAAAATGGTTTCTCAAAATCTTCTTGATACACTGAAGATCCAAGATCCATCAGCATTTTCGTTATATTCCTCATCAAACTTCTATTTATTACCTCACCTGTTCGCTCCCTATGTATGAGGTCAAGGAGTGTATCCAGTAACCTAGTTTGGATTTTGCCGGAACGTATGATGTTATCCCTCCAGAGATTGAGTCCAAGCTCATGAACAGGCGTCTTGTGATTAATAGGAACAAATGTCCTATCCATGTACATCAGTATGTCTCGGATCATCTGCAATGCCTTGTTGTGGTCTCCCCATTTTCTGTCAAGCTCCTCTAAAAACAAACCACCCTGAGAATCTTCTATTGATTTTGCAATTTCTTTTAGATGCCCTGACATGGTGGTTACAAGTCCAGAATAGAGCTTTTCCCCATACTTGTGCAGAACCATATTGTAAGCATTCCTGACCAAAAGAGAAACTAAAATATCAAAAAAACTTGGGTTTGAGCACAGAAGAATTATGATAAGAACAACAACGGGATAAGAACAACTTTAACCATCTGGCATACTAGCAAATGAAATACATTATATCTTAGCCACCAAGAAAAACAGAAAATTTAAGAAAGCAATGAAGCTAAAAATACAATCTTTTGCTAATTGTGGCTCAGTGAATTATATAAAAAAAAATCGCTCCGGAACAGAAGAAAATAAGCTAATGTAAGAGAGAGAACTTTCAAGATTTCTCGCTGCTAAAAGGAAATGAAATATGCACTTTAATCATGGACCGAAACACCCACAGATATAAATGACCACTAAAACAATGACAGCCAAAGTCAGTCAGTCTGACAATTAGATGATTTTGGGAAGATAAATCATCGTCAAACACCCTAAAATATACTAGCATCCAGGTTCCGGATGCCTTCAAATGTAGGCCTAGCAAAAATTCAACATATTCAAGGTGAAGTTAAAATTTCAGCTAGTGGGCAACTTAAGGATGTGAATAGGTGTATTGGCCTAAGTTTTAGCAGTCAATCTGACATGAACTGAAGGAACATAAAGAAGAAAAACAAAAGTCCAATGCACTGTGGTTATGAAAACAAAACAAACATATTAAAACCTCAGACCAGTACGACCGATCATCCGCAATATGGTACAGTATTAGTATTGTACTATACCATATCGCAGTACAGCCAGGTTCCAGACCCAATAAATTCTTATGCATTTTTAGATTTTAAAATTAATAATAAAATGGTTTTGAGATTTATATGTAGGTCAGGGCAGACGTTACAACACAGCATGTACCTGTCAAGGCTGTGGCAGTAGCAGCTTCTTTCTAAATAAAGTTATTTGCTAGCTTAGCATTACCATCACCAAGTGACAGCTTCACTCCTATACAGAGATATTTGCTAGCTTATTATTACTACAGCAGCAACAGCAACGTTGCTCCAGCAACAGTAGTCTTGATCCAATATAGAAGTATTCGTGATATTTATCCTACTAATGCAGCAAACAACGTTGCTTCAGCAGCAGCAGAACCTCGCTCTTGTACAGAGTTATTTGCTAGTCAAGTAGTACTGTATTAACATGAATAATCATACCTGTAAGCATAAGAGATAATTAAATTTAGCTTAATGATCTTTATTTAAACACCCTTGTTCGCTTGGATGTAATACTCTCCCTCCAAAAAAAATTAGATCCTTGATAGGAGACCAATCTGATCAAAACATAGAATATGCTGATGGCTTCAATTGGATGCAGTTTTCATCTCCATGGATTAGTTTGCTTGCCAAAAGAATATTACTCGATAGATTCTAGGACTACTTGGTTCAAAGAAAGTCAAGTGGTTGCTAAATCAATTAGACTCTCGTTGTAAGTTATTAAAGGATATAAATGCAGCAAATTTTAGTATTTGACCATTACTAACAGTGAACAAAAATTGTGAATATTTAGTCTAAATTAGAAAAACTTCACCAAAACCTAATATGACTCTAACCCAGGGTTTGCAATACCGTATCATACCGCTCAGTACACTCGGTAAGTACCGGTCTGATAGAGGACTAATACACTTGGTACAACTCGGTACCTTAGTATACCATGTGTCGGTATGCTCGGTATAGCTTGGTACGTACCGTACCGACAGCTGATCAATACGTCGGTATGGTACGAGATTGCAAGCTTTGCTCTAACCTATATCTAATCTAAACCTTTTTCGAATGAATGACTCAAACTGACAAAATCATCCAGAATCTAAACCCTGGCTGCATTTACTGCACATATCTTCTCAGATTTCTCCCTATGAACACATCAAAAACTCACTGCAGTATGACTTCATTGTTTGACCAATGAAAAACATTAACACCATAATTATCAATGTTTTGAATACCGTACTGTACCACCCAATACGAATGGTACATACGGGTCTGCCAACAGACCGACACGCTGACTGTCAGCTACCGGGAGGTATTAGGTATGTATTCTCTTTTTAGATTTTTATTGATTTATAAGATGGTTAAGCCTATTCTATGTGATGTATGACTTAATGTTTAATATATTGTTCAATATATTTAGATGGTTGTCTTGTATTAATTATGGAGTAATTAAGGTCTTCAATATTATGATTAGTGTGTTTAATATTGATTTATTCGAAATTAGATGCTTAATAGATCAAATATTTATATTTCATGCATTCTAAGTATTGGATCATGTGTTTGTGATGGTATAATAGGTTTAATTAGGTTTTAATAAGATTATTTAATACTGCAATTAGTGATTTTAATAATAATTTAATCAAAATTTGATCAATATTGGATTGATTCAATGTTTTTAATGTCTATTAGAGTGTTTGACATATTTATAGTGTTGAAAGAGAAGTAATTAGTGGATAATTAACTATGTTAATTGTGTAATTCGTGTATCTAATGGTGATTTTAATATTTTATATAATTTAACCTATATTGGATCAAAATTACATATTTAATGCTTCTTTTATGTATTTAACATGTTTATGATGATAAAATATATTTAATTAGATTTTAATAAAGTTATCTAATGCTATGATCAATGATTTTAATGATAATTTAATTGAAATGTGATTGATATTAGGTCAAATCAATGTATTTAATACCTATTAGAGTGTTTGACATGTTTATAGTGTTGAAAGAGAAGTAATTAGTGGAAATTAACAATATTAATTGTGTGAATAATATATCTAATGATGATTTCGACATACTTTAACTTATATTGGATCAAAATTACATATTCAATGCTTCTTTTATGTGTTTAACATGTTTATGATGGTAAAATAATTAGGTTTTAATAAAATTATTTAATGTTATGATTAGTGATTTTAATGATGATTTAATCGAAATTTGATCAATATTGGGTAAATTGAATGGCTTCAATACCTATTAGGTTTTATAGCTTATTTGATTTAAGTTTGGTAGGAATATGATACCAATGGAACAATCATATGATGACGCATGGGCTCATACTGAAAAGATGGATGGAAAACATCATCATTGTCAATGTATTTATTGTGATCATATTGGCAAGGGTGAAGGAATCACTCGGGTAAAGATGCATTTGACCGGTGGATATCCCGATGTTGCAAAATGCAAGAAGGTTTTGATGGAGGTTCGTAAATCATTTAAAAACAAGTTACAACAAGCAAGAAAAGATACAATAAAAAGAAGGCAAGAGCTGCGGAAGAATATTGTAAGGCTACGTAGAAACCAGTTTATGACATGCATAAGGGTCACAGCGATAAAATCGACCCGGATCTCACAACTAGTATTCGTGCATCACTAAAGCATCAATATATGTACGACAAAACAATGAGGCATCAACGATTGGACTCATAATGGGAGCATTGATGGCAGTAGAATCCAGAGATTGGCCAACATGAGGTAGCCAACTGCCCCTCCTCAGTTAGGCCGAACTAGTAGCAAAAGGCATGGTAGACTCCGTGATTTTATGAGAGGTCTTTGCAGGAGGTCCGCACCGAATATTATTGATATTGATCCATAAGCCTATCCTCCACAAACAACAAAACAGATACGGATTGACGATGCATATATAAAAGAAAAGACGCGGGATATTGGGGAGGCACTTTTAAAATGATTCAACTTTCATAGGAGTCCAACAAACACAGCCCAATGTCCATATTACCATAGCATGGTCTCCTCTATTCAAAAGTCTAGCACGGGGATCCAACCTCCAACACCGGGGGAGATTCACGATGTGTATTTAGATGAGAAGGTGGCATAATTAAAGGATTGGATCAAATCCTTAAAGAGACAACGGGATGAATATGGGGTGACACTAATGTTTGATAGTTGGACAAGACCAAAAAGAATGAGTATCAATTTTCTTATTTATTATAATAGACGAATGATGTTTCATAAGTCAATTAATGCTTCTAACAAGATCCAAGATGCGAGCTCGATAGACATCGTAATAAAGGAGATCGGACCATAGTACATTGTCCAAATAGTCATCGACAATAGAGCGAATTTCAAGAGGGCCGATTTGTAATTGATGAAAAATATATATCGTTTTGGACTCCATGTGCAACTCATTGCATGGATCTAATGCTGAAAGATATTAACGAGCTGGACACGATCAACAAGTATGTAGCTCAAGCACGTCAATTACAAAGTTCGTATATAATCATCATTAGGATCACTCTTTAATGCAAAGGTATGTAAATAGTGAGATACTCTGACCTAGAGTCACTCGGTTTGCTACCAATTTCATTGCATTAAAGTCATTACAGCAAAAGAGACAGGGCCTCAAGGAAATGATCAACTCATAGGAATGGTTTGATTCCAGGTATTCGAGATTGAGTGATGGAAAGATGTAAATAACCATTCTTTCTTCTAGATTTTGGAGACAATGATTGAAATCATAAAAGGTGTGGAACCATTTTATATTGTCCTCTGTAAGGTCGATATGGACAAGCATCCACATATGTCTTATCTTAAATATATGATGATTATAACAAGAGAGGACGTCAGGAAAGCATTCAAAGATGATCTTAAGGCCAACCAACACTTGCAGATAATTGATCGTAGGACTGAAGTTCATAAGAATCAAGATATCCATAGTGTATATAAATTCATATTCAGTGTAATTTAATTCATAAACTTTTATTATATAAAAAATTCCTACTAACTAAAGTTTTCCATATTGATCCGTACCGACATACCAAGATTATCTCAGTATAGTACGGTACTCGATACCGGGAGATACACAGTGTGTACTGCCCGGCATATTAAAATATAATATAATATTATAATAATAATATTAATATATTAATATATAAGGGAAAAAAAAGCTGGCAACGTCATTGAGATGGCGCGCGGGCAAGGACGACACGTGGGCGACGATGGCGCGCGGGCGACCCACGGGTGAGGATGGCGCGTGGGCAGCGAGGACGACGCGGGGAAAGCCTCTTCTTTCTTCTTTTCCTCTTCTTCTTCTTCTTCTTCCCTTTTTCTCCGTCAATCGATCGTCGACGATCGATTTCTCCCTCAATCAACCGTTGACGTCCGAAATCGATCGTCAACGGTCGATTTTGGCGGTTCCGCCCGGTAATAGACAATCTACATACCGATTAGCTGTCGGACCGGTACGTACCGGGCGATACGGGGCCTTAACGCTCAGTAAAGGAAAACCTTGCTACTAACAAAATTATGTCTTATAGCGTATTATCTAAACACAACAATTCAATATCGGTATATTCTTAGAACGCAAAACGATTTACTAACGACACTAAGAAATGTTATATGTTGACTCTTGTCAAACACTACTAATGCAATCAATGCTATTATGCGGACCAATTATTCCGAGATACAATTTGTCCATTCTCCGACGTTGTAGCTGTATCGTGTCGTTACACTATGGATCCTAGTGAGGAAAAGTTATATATTGATTATCAACTATATTTGATATTAACACTGATGTTATACTAATAAAGTATCATTTATATCTTTTTACAATTGAGTGAAGGCTACAATTTGGAGGGGATGCACTAAATTTAAGGAAGGTTGTTGTTCATGTACTTTCACAGATGTCGACATCTAGTGGTTGCGGGCATAATTAGTCAATGTTCGTATTGATTCACACGAAGGTCCGCAACATACTATAATATAGACAGTTGAAGAAATTGGTATATGCCCACTACAACATGCAGCCTAGGTTGCAGTGTGTTGAGCTGGACAAGGAGCCAGAGGAACCAGAGATTGATCCAATCAACCTCCAATTCTACAACGAAGATTTAGAGCCGATGTTAGAATGGGTCGAAGCGACACAGAACTAAGAAGATCCTCTACTTGAAGAGGCGAAAGATTCTCAACGTCCTTCGCGTTTTATTACCAACGCAATAGAACAAGAGGAAGCACATCCCCAACAAGAGGAAAATTCTCTTCGATCAGAACGTGGCGGAAGGAGCTAGACAAGATCGACTATAGGAACTAGAGACACCCAACCGTCACAGTCGTCCGCCCAATTTACAAAGGCAAAGACAAAGAGGAAAGCAGTAACATCAGCACCGTTGGAAAGAATCAAGTCCGACGACAAGACACCTCCATAATCGCATTCAGCATCTCGCTCAATCTAGAGACATGGCAATGACGTGGACAGTAGTGCCTTGACCAATGATGGCGGCGATGCCAGGGAGTCGTTGGTCTCGTCTACATAATTTGAGAGTGGTGCATGGATCGAGGAGCAGTGTTTTTACACATGCCATCTAAGATTTAGATCATGGAACTCGACGAGGTATTGATCAAGTTTATGCACATAACGGGAAAGGGAAGGGGAAGTCAACAGATGATTTTAAGCAGAAGCGACAGTGCCTACATGACGTAGACACAGAACAAAGCTCATCGTATTCACAGTCGTCATATTATAGAGAATCTTATGGCCAACAGCAATATAGTGATAGTTGGCCATACCTCCGAGAAGCAGTATAATACGGAGCAGCAGATCAGTAGCGAAAGTAAAAGTTCTAACATTCACTAATACATGCCTCAGGAGCCATTTCATGTACATGTGATTCATGACGATCAACCTACAACCATCACTACATTAATGCACCAATGACATACGATGTAGAAATACATTATATCATGGGATCAATATCAGGATTGGGTCCAACAAACATATCATATTAACATACAGATACATAGGCTCGAAGACCCCGATCTACCACCCGTGAAGGCCCGTCGTTCATTTTAGTGGTAGATTTAGGTATATCTACACATGTGATTACTTAATTCATTTGAATCTTAAAGTTTAAGTTGTATACAAAATAATCTAACAATTTAAATAATTTTCTATCGATAATTCAATATTAACAGAAGGACGATCTGAAACATACTGAAATTGTGAACCTTATGCAAGGCTACTCCTCAAAGCTCAAAGAAATATGTGGCACCATTCTTACCTAATTTACATTAGTTTTGATAAAATTATAGTAAATATATATTTATTTCTAAAATAAAAACCCTATCCTAACTTTTTTTATTTTTCAGGTATTTTCGAAGGGTTTAGGTGAATCACTCAATATGCCATATCGTACTATACCGAGCAAAGCTCGAGACACTAGCATAGTACGGTATTTAGAACCTTGATAATTATGACATTTCCCAATGAGCAATGATAAAGCAACTTTTGGTATCTTTTGCCAACTTCTGAGAATGCTTAGGAAATTATATGTATAAGATCAGAAGAAATGATATTTTCTGGGCAAAGCTTCACCAGTCTTTTACTTGTGCTACAAGTCTATTTCATCATTCTTCCTAGATAGTTTATTTGATTGCTAGAGTTTGTTCCACATCTACTTCTTAGCAATTCATCAACAATCAAACCTGTATTTGACATTATCAACTAGAAATTATTTTGATTTCCTGACTTGTTTTCAGTTCTCATCTATATTCTAAAGGATTATTGCAAAGATGTGAAGGCACCCCAAAGTTCATGTCCTAACAATCACATTGATCAGAAACTGAATAGAATTCAACTTCTTTTGTCATCTCATGCATGTTCCACTCTTATATATGCAAGTAATTTGGCAGACAGGAAGCAGATCACTTACCAAATGCAACAACTAATGTGGCAAAACAACATGATGATACATCATATTTAAAATTAGTAGTGGTTGCTTGACTGTTTACTAAACAACTGCAGCAAGATTTCTGTAGGTTATCAGTAAACATATGAAGACAAAAGGGATCAAGAACCAACATAGAGAAACAGATTGGAGTAACATTCAAACAAAGTAGAAAGATACATAAATAAGGGATACAAAATAAACAAGGTAACAGAAAACACTAACTGAAAGGAAACAAGAAGAGGACCTATCTGCTTCATGAACTCAAAAACCCCCTTTTATGAAAACTTAATGGACCAAAATTTCACATTCACAAGACATAAATTTGAGGATATAGACTCATGGCCCCCTTTCCTAAAAAAACTAATTAGGACCAACCTCCTGAACTGATCAAAAGAAGTTGACTTGCAACCAACTGAACTCCAATATTTAAGTTGAAGAAGATAAAAAATTAAATGCATTTAACCTCTTTTACAATGTTAATATGAAAATCCATTAGAGATACCTTCCACAAATGGTAAAATTAGATCAGAACCAGGACCTAAGATGATTTTAACATATACCAGAACAAGAATTTCTCGATTAAAATAAGTTTCAACCTGACTTACGGTGCGTGTGGAAACACATTTGTGTGTTTAATGTGCATTTAGAAAAACGGTTTGAGTAAATATACAGTTATAACATGCCTTGAGTGTTTGATAAACAATAGATGAAAACAATATTTTAAATATACATTAACATAAATATTGTCTAATAAAATTATATTTCAATAGTCCATTCAATATAGTGTCACAAATTTACCCTTCTTACATTTTTAAAATTTATTCAAACGTGAATACATTTTCTATTTACAAAAAAATTCGTATGGTCCAGATATATAAGGATTAGGGTTTCTATTATATAGTTGCAATCTTGTGATTTTAAAGAATATTATAGGGTACTTTGAGAAATTAAAAAAAAAATCATTAGCATCCCGCAAATGTTGAAATGCTAATGTTATCTTAAGGTAGCATCAACATTTGAGCATTTGCAATGTAATATCCAGGCCAAATATGATTTGAAAAAAATTTATCAAACATCAATCCACATTTAATATGTGCATAGAGTAAATACACATTTCAAATGTTTTCTCAAATGTACCCATAACTCTAATAAAAATGCATAAATGCATCAAAAATCAAACAGGAACCAAAATCAGCTAACCATAATCAAAGCTAACATGCAAAAGCATTCCACACAAGAAAGTAACACTTCTATTTTTCTGTTGAACAATCTGCAGTTCTTTCGGTAGAAATTAAAGAGGCTAAGACTTTTGTGGTGCAGAGTACAGATTCTAAGTTCTGTTGCCTAACTCGAAATCTTACTGGCTAAGTCAGTCATCTAACATGAATTAATATACCCATGTAATGACTTAAATCAGCACGTAACTCCCCAGTCAAGGATAACACCCCGGTCAATTTCACGATATGGCTACACATAATTCACCTCCGTGATATGAACTTGAGCACAGAAAGAACAGTTGCTTATATTCTAGCACAGGGTTCCAAGCTCGCTGGATATCTTTATGGTTAAGGAATACAAAGAGTAATTATATAGAAAATAAGACAGAAACATCCATCTAGCCTCTAATCATCCTCAAAACTCAAACTCCAAATTAGTATATAGTTGAGAAACCTCCAGCTTCCATTCTTTGGCAAAAGAGAGGAAAGCATAACCGAATTAAATTACCTGGAAATTAGAGATTTAAATCATATCTACAGAACAAAAAACTATGGTTTCAATCTAATTCTACATAAGTTCAGAGATCCAATTTACACACAAAAAGACGATTCAGTAACAAAGAAGGGCGGGAATGAATCAGAGAACAAGGGGATCGTTGTCGACCTATAGAGCTCCTCGAAGCTGAGGCCGCTAGCGTTGTGGTTGTAAATCTCGTGGATCGCGTGCTCCAACACCTTCCATGTCCGCTCAGCGTACTTGGGATCGAGCTCCACCCGGTGCTTGAACGCCTCGATCTTAAAGTTCCGCTTCTTCTGGGCGCTCATCCTCGCCACAGCTGAAAACCAGGAGTACCGACCCCTTCTCCCCCACAAATCGCGCGGCGAAGACCGCCTCCTGTGGCGCCGGAACCGATACCTTGAGCCGATCGACCGACCGCCGGTGGCGAACGAAACGATGCGTCTCTCGGTCGCAGGTTAGGGTTTCAGTCGGGAAATGCCGAGGGTTCGAAGAAGAGCGAGGAAGAGAACACCACGAAGTTAACACAATCGCTATTTATTATACGTTTCCCAATCCACCGTCGCCGAATTGGTGATGCACTCAATCGAAATCAAGAAATGGTTCATAGAACGGGCTTAAGCAGGCCGGCCCAATTAACTGTAGATTGCTAAATCTCATCAATTAAATTACAGACTCAAAATTCTAATTGCACTTCAGACTTAAAATGTATTGTGTTATAAATAATGTGACAAAAAAAATATATGATCCTTGACTTAGTCAAAATAAAATTAAAATATACTGTTATTTAGTGAAATTACTTATACAGATTCGTTTATATTAAAATTACAGTATGCATTCTATGTTTTCCAAATTAATTATGCTTTGTTGGCGAGTATGCATGAACAGTTTGTGCCACTAATAGGATTATAATTAGATGTAAGACATTAGTTTCAAGCTAAATGATATGTTAGAGCAACTTGATGACATTTGAGGTAAGAGATAGTTTAGCTGGTAAAATCTTGATAGTTTCTCATAAAGTATTTGAATCCACTTATCCTTTAAACAAAAAAAAAAATGGTGTTATAAGATTTTTCAATATTAATCTTTCAAATGGGTACTACCAAATTATATTTCGAATATATCTCAATAAATTAGAACTAAATGTATATAGAATTTTGAAAGTATTATCTCATCATCTTTGATACCATATGAAAAAACCTAAAAAAAAAAACTATTGTGGAACTGGGGAATGCACCTTTCTGCCATATAGGGCAGAAGGTGAAGTTTCTATTTCTATCCAGCCTATAAAACTTGCCTTCCAAATCCACTCTTACATAATGACATAAGGTATTTGCTTAACTATCCAGCTTTTCATGTCTATGTCCTTTATTCTTGGATACATTTTGTAGAGATATGCTACTATAGGTTTTCTTATTATTAATCATGTCATTGTATTACATGTCCAATGCATTCTTGTTTTTTGTCAGAGAATTTGTCTGTGTGATATATATATTTTTTTATGTGGGTCAAAATAGCTGATGGTTTTGACTTTGAAAAAACCTTTCCTTCTTCCTTTACTGTGCCCACCATCCCCACTCAGCCAAGAATTCTGGTTCATACCCCCCCTGAAGAGCTCCTCCAAATGCCTTAACCCTTCAAATAAGGTACAGCAAGAATCCATCTATAGTTTAACTTGTCTTAAAAGCTATAAAAAAAATGCATTGCGCTCTCCTTCATTCACCCCTTCCTTCTGTCCTTTTAAATAAAGCCTTTGTAATGATTCTAAATCAAACCTTTATTTTCCAGTGACATGCACTTTAAACAAAGGGAACCTGATGATTACAGAGCCCAGTTTTCTGCAGTCTTATGCATTATAACACCACCCTTGCTGGGTTTTGATTCCATTGCTTGGTGAACATTGTCAACCAGTACACAAATGCTGCAGGCCTACAAGTTTTTGTTTGATTAGGAAAGTGTTTTTGCATGGGTTCATGCCCACCTCAATCAGTCTCTTCACCAGGTGAGTGATGAACATATCATGCATTCATTCACCATCACTCATCCTAAAATGCCAAATGCTGTTTTCTCTATAACATGCACTTGTCTCCTATGATTTGGCACAAGAAGGGTACCTACCACCATGGACATTGAGTGCATGTTGATGCTTTAATTATTAGATGTACCACATGGAACTATTTCATCCAGCTCTAGTTGCAGAAAAATCATTAGGAGAGAGGACGAGGAGCAAAAGGTTTAGCCCAAAAGCAGTACAAAGCAAACAAAGTTATGCCCTAAAATTTT
The DNA here is from genome assembly GCA_029747655.1 of Ensete ventricosum. Taxonomy (NCBI): domain Eukaryota; kingdom Viridiplantae; phylum Streptophyta; class Magnoliopsida; order Zingiberales; family Musaceae; genus Ensete; species Ensete ventricosum. The sequence goes on from JAQQAF010000009.1 coordinate 55,735,259, forward strand.
GAGCAAGAGACTAGCCATGAAAGAGGAGCTCAGCAACACTGCAAGGGAGAGGATTCGGAGGACACATCCGGGGATCCCAACCATGATAGTTAGTGAAAGGAGAGTGGTTTGTGCAGGAGAGAGAGGACCGACACCATCATCCTTTCTTTTGCAGTCCCCAGCTGGGTTTTTAACCTGGAGGATTGAATGATAAAGAGAACTGCATGTGGAGTAACAAAAGTCGAAGGGATGATGGTGAAATGAGGAGGAAGAAAAAGGAAAAGAGAGAACAAAAGCATGCATGCTGAAGCGGTCCCTCAATTCCACTGCATTCCACCATGTAATGTTCGCTCATTCCATTTGTTGCTTTCAAGTTTTCTCCCGTATTCTCACCTCTCTCTCTCTCTCTCTCTCCGGTGCATAACATACTGACATTAACCCTAGCGCCCGTTTCATCCATCAATCTCTCTGTTCTCGTCACTGCCTAATGTTGAGTTGAGTCTCTCAGCTACTCCTTGAGATCCGCCATCTGTCACTTTGAACAATCAGAGCCTTTATGTTTCTTTGCTCTTGGAGTTATTCCAAAGACAGTAGTAGTTCGTACTGTTCTCGTTCCCACCACTCATAAAGCCTCGGAGTCCTTATTCCACTGCCGTGGTTTGATCCAAACATGGAGGGCGATGCAGGCGGCCGTCGACGGCCAAACTTCCCTCTCCAGCTTCTCGAAAAGAAGGAAGAGAACTCGTACTCTACGTCGGGCTACGCCTCGTTCGCTATCTCCCCCAACCCCGCTGCGGGGGGCAGCGGCCATGAGCTCGTCGCTGATCTCCCGAGAAAGCCGGCGCCTACGCGGAGCTCCACCAAGGACCGGCACACCAAAGTCGATGGCCGCGGCCGCCGCATCAGGATGCCCACCCTCTGCGCGGCGCGCGTGTTCCAGCTGACGCGCGAACTCGGCCACAAGTCTGACGGCCAGACCATCGAGTGGCTCCTACAGCAGGCCGAGCCGGCTGTCATCGCCGCCACCGGCAGTGGCACCATCCCTGCCAATTTCACATCCCTCGGCATCTCCTTACGACGCTCTGGCTCGAGCATCTCCACTCCTCCTGACTTCAACACCACGACTTCTCCACTCACTGACCAGCGCATATGGGACTACGTCGGCAGCTCGGACTTCTCCTCCGACTGGCGGTCGTCGTCATCATCATCATCATCATCCGTTCTCCTAAACTTCAATTCCGGTAGCGTTGGGCTCCACGCGTCATCAGATACCAACAACGAAAACATTAGCAAGCGGTGGTGGGAATCGGAGTTTCACCATCAACAGCAACATCAGATGGAACAACGTAACCAGGCAAGCCACGGTCGGATCCCAGGAACCGCGTGGATGATGACAAACCCTAACACACAAGGTATGGTAGGTGGTGGGGGAAGCGACGGCGAGCCAATCTGGGCACTCCCTCAGGTGGGCAGCAGCACCATGTTTAGAGGATCCATGTCCAGTGGGCTACATTTAATGAAGTCACCTACGTCCATGGCTCTTCTGCCAAGCCGGGAGCTGGGTCTCCATCCCGGTGGTAGTGGCGGTGGTGAGGGGCACATGAGGGTCATGGCAGCCCCAGACAGCACTTCTCGGCCACCGAACACCTCCCAAGCGATGCGGTCGGGGCCACAATAAGCATTCGGACGTCGAGCAGGCCCGGCGCGTAGCTCTCGATCGGTCCTCCAACCTTGCATGCATTCATGTCTTACGTTTGTTTCCTTTTCGATCCTTTGATTTTAATTTCTCTCATACAAATGCAAGCCATGTTTTGTGTGTGAATCGAGGAAGACGTTTTCGTAGCTTTGTCGAGGTGTTATAATGCAATCACCATTTCCTTCTCGTTTTATGATTACCTTTGCTTCTTGTCCCTTATCTTTGCTTGCAGGGGTATGGAGACAAGTTGACTCGTTTTATACAGGTCTTGGGGAAGACAACCGATCGCATATATTGCTCACACATATTGAGGAAGCAACCTTCGGACTGAGAACTCATTTGACCGTGATGTTAAATTATTGAAACAATATTAACAGAATAGTTAGAATGTTGATAAAAATTCTTAATCTTTTTAATCTTCTCTTTTCTTGTATAAATAGGTATAAATGAAGTAATAAACAAGTGTTCTTAATTTTTTTTCCTAATCTTTTCACTCATTTATATCATGGTATCAGAGTCGCTTGCCTAGAGCAAACTTTCTTCTCGCTGTCAAATGACACCAAATTCCCTTAACTGATGTTCTCTCGCTGTGAAACGACATCCTGTCGGAGAAGGATCACATGGCCCCACCACATCCGACCGCATGCAGCACATTTCTACTTCTCCTTCACAACCTCAGCCACCCCAAATACCGACGTCGTTGTCTCCTCTACTACTACTTCCTTGTTGACTCCTTTTCTGCGAAGCCGCGGTTGTCGATCGACTCCTCTTCTGCAAAGTCACGACCTTTCCTCCATTGTTGACCACACCCTTCCCTTTATAGCCTGTCGCTCGAGCATCGTTGTCGTGTCATCGCCAACTCCTCCACTGCTCTTTCATCGCCCATGCTCGCCCGGGTCATTGCCTGCCGAATCAAGCTTGCCTCTGTTGGAGACAATGCTACCAGCCTCTCTTCCCAACAGCATCCCAAGCACTCGACGTACAACTACTCTTGCAGCAAGCAACACAGAATGCGGGAAAACACAGCAGGCATAATCCTAAAAACATCAGTTTTTGTCTTTTCTTACTGCATCAGCCTTCAGTTCCAGCAATCTGGTCGGCCACGCAGCTGATCTACAACATGTATTTCAGCAAGATAAATTTTTTAGATCCAACCGAGATAGTGATCAGTATTTTTTTTTATCACAATGTCTTCATCGTTTACCTCTCACATTCTTGTCACTATCCCCACAGGAAGTACTAGTACATCTCAGAATACACAGGACTAGTCTATATCAATGCTGTAGTCCTCATCCCTTTCAAATTATCCAAAGGAAGCAACTGCGCATCATGACATGCTCAATTCACTAATCTCTTCTTTGGATATGATTTATTAGGTTATGTTGACGGATCTTTCAGTTGTCCACCAGCAATGATCGACATCTCGAAGACAGCAAGTCAAGTACCAAATACGGAGTATAAACTATGGTTACGTCAAGATCGTCTTATTCTTCAGGCGATTCAAGACTCCGTTGCTGGTTCCGTCGCCCCGCTTATATCTTCATGTATAACTACTGTCGAAGCATGGTACAAGCTGTAAACTACATTGAAAAATCGCTTGTGCACTTGCATGCTCGGCCTCCTCTATAGTCTAATGAATACAAAATAAGAGGCAAGTACGATCGCTAACTATCTCCAAAAAATAAAGATTATCATTGATAATTTAGCTTTAATAGGGCACAACCTTAGTGATGATGAAGTTATTGTCCACACCCTCAATGGTCTTGGGGCTGAGTATAAAGAATTAGCAGCAGCAATACGGTCACGCGACTCGTCGTTATCATTTGAAGAGTTGTACGACAAGTTGACTGACTACGAGACGTACTTGAAGTGTGAAAATAAAACACCAGGACCACCTATCACTACTCAAGTAAGTCACAAATTAAAAAAAACAAGAACGATCAGTTTACTCAAGTAAGTCACAAATTAAAAAAAAAAAAGAATGATCAGTTTTCTAAGCCTGTCAACAAAAGTCTAGGCGAGGCATCGTCTTCCCATAATCCAAGTGGCAAATTCAGTTCCTAACAACCTTTGCATCCTACTCTCATACCTTAACATAACAACATCAATTACCAACAGCCTTGGTGTCCTGCTCCTATGCCTCGACAACTAACAGTCTACCAACTGTGTGATAAAGTTGGTCACTCTTAAAGTTTGTCGATCTCATCCTCATCATTCTGCAATCATACCCCAAGTGCATCTCACTACTGCCCTGACTTCTAATCAACATTCATTGATTATGGACTCTGGAGCTTCTCATCACATAACCTCGTATCTCTAGAATTTGTCCCTTCATAATAGTTATGGTGGTACTGATGACATCATCATTGGTGATGGTAAGTGACTTCCTTATTATTCATACTGGTTCCACATGTCCTGCTCCTATACCTCGACAACTAACACTCTGCCAACTGTGTGAGAAAGTTGGTCACTCCGCTAAAGTTTGTAGATCTCATCCTCATCTTTCTGCAATCATACCCCAAGCGCATCTCGTTACTGCCCCGACTTCTAATCAATATTCTTGGATTGTGGACTCTGGAGCTTCTCATCACATAACCTCGTATCTTCATAACTTGTCCCTTCATAATAGTTAATGTGGTAATGATGTTATCATCATTGGTGATGGTAAGTGACTTCCTATTACTCATACTGGTTCCACAATGCTTAATTCACATACTCTTAACTTTACACTCGATGATGTGTTGTGCGCTCCTTATATTAAACAAAATCTTATTTATGTCTCCTAATAAATTTTTTTCATGACTACTTTATTGTCAAGGATCTGAGCACGGGGGTATCGTTAGTTCAAGACTAGAGTAAAGATAATATCTATCAATGGCTATCAATCTCTTAGCCCATTGCCTACTCTTTTGTTGCTACTCCAATGGATATTATCAATGGCTATCAATCTCTTAGCTCATTCATTGCCTACTCTTTTGTTGCTACTCCAATGGATGTGTGACATCGTCGTCTTGGTCACCCTTTTTCCTCAACCTAACGATGGTTTTTCTCTCGTTATTCTCTTCCAGCTTTTAAAGTTAACTCTATTGTTACTCATTGTGATGCATGTCTTAGCAATAAGAGTCATAGACTACTATTTGAACCTTCATATATTTTTTTCACACAAACATTTGAAATTCTTTATACTGATGCTTGGGGTACTGCACCAATTATTTTATTTGATAAAAATAGATTCTATGTTATCTTTATTGACTATTTTACTAAGTATACTTGATTTTATCATCTTCAACGTAAGTCCTTGAACTCCACAATCTTCCTTACCTTCAAAAAAATAGTGGAAAATATTTTTCAAACACTAACACCATACATGTTAGCACGTAGTATTAAGCATCTTAAATCTCCCTCGTACACTCCTCAACTAGTTGGCTCAACCGAACGCAAACACCGATATATAGTTGAAACTGGTCTCACACTTCTCCGTCATGCCTCCATGTCAATTACCTTTTAATATATAACATTTCAAACTTTAATCTATCTCATTAATCGTATGTCTACTCCCGTACTCCACAATCAATCACCATTTGATAAATTATTTCTTAAAATTTTTAATTATGTATGTTATTTTAACTATGTCCTTAGGAGCACCACGAGAACTGTTCCCCAATTGATCTGATCCTTTGAGGCCGAACTACTATTCAACAAAATCTTTGTCGGAAGCACCTTTTTTTTACATGGGAGAATCGTAATCCCTTATGCTTCTATTGCTGTCACACGTCTCATATCTCTTCAAATATTTTCAATATTTCTGCATTAATCTCAGAAATCATACGAGAAATCATAAATGAATACAAGTTTAAATTTGGTCCTTAGCTATTTAGTTTTGTGCCTAATCCCATTTCATCTTGCGGTTTAAATTGGTGGATTCCGGTTCGATCGACCCGCTATGGTTCCGACCCGATGTCCGCTCGGTTCGGATCGGGCCGAGCTGGGGCGTTCGCTGACCAACTCCACACAACTACTGTCGTACGTGGACGTGACAGCGAATCGGTCACATTCAATTAAATGTCATAGTTGAAGCGGAAACACGGCATGTAATTATAATGCCCAAACGGACGACGGTGGGGAGGGAACGCTTAAATTAGTTATAATCAACGGTGGATCCTTTGGTCGCATAAAAGTGTCTGTGCATGCTATTGAGTGTGATGTGTATGCGGTTACAGGTTCTCTCTCCGAGAGGAGAGAGAGAAGGTAAAGGGCCTCCCAGGCTCTGGAATCAACAGAGATAGAAGAGGCGCGAGCGAGAGAGAGGAGGGGGTTTTGGATCGAAGAGGAGAATGGGATCGGGTGCTTTCCTCAAGGTGGTGTTCAAAAACTTCGATGTTCTTGCCGGGTACGATTTCCCCGCACCAAATCGATGCTTTTTCTTGTTGGAATTTCATCGCTTGAAGCTTGCCATCTTTTGGGCGATTCATGGTGCCTTTGGTTTTCTCCTTGTTCTTGATTTCAACCAATTCGAAGACCTCTTTCTTAGATTTCAGTCATCTGTCACCCTTTTGCCTAATTAGATTTTATTCTTCGTTTAGCTGTGAAGAATTTGTGGGGTCTGTTATTCTTCTGTAAGAATTTACATTGTGACACAATTACTGTAGAATTCGCATACTGTAATTTATGTCCGGGCACTTTTGCGTGCCTTCTCTTATCTAAACCCTTCTTGCCATTGCCTCTTCCTTTTTCTTCTTATGAAATTGTTGTTTTCTATGGTCTAATTGTTTGTTCTTAAAAATTAGAACCGTTCCACTTTGTTCTTTTACTGGCAGAATTTGTACATCAGTTGGAAAATATTGTATGCAATCAATCTCCTTATAATATTTTGGGAAATTCCCATCTGAGATTACCTGATATGTTGTTCTTGTTCTTTCTTTTCTATTTGTTCTACCGTGCTAAGCTTTGATGTTCTTTATTTTAACTTGATTTGGATAATTAGTTTCTTGTAATTTTTCAATTCCATTTTCCTTGTTACACTAGATTTAGTCTCCTTTTTATTTATTTGTCACTTCAATTTGACTTGTAAGATGGTTAGATCAAACCATTCATGTGTACATCATATGACTCACAAACTTCTGTTGGTGTCAGCTAGCCTAGCTGATAAAAGACTTTTAACGGTTTATCGCAGGATCCTAGGCTTCCACCTTCGCCATTTACCCTTTGTGAACAAAAAAAAAAAAAAAAAATTGTCCTAGAATTGTGTTGGATTTATGTTAGATTATAGCACAATAGTGATGGATTATCACAATTTTTTATAGTGCATCATTTGCTATCAGAGCAAATCTTGAAATCCTGATAGAAGACAATATCATCTTCTACCCATTTCTTTCTACCTTCAAATTCATTCCTGGTCTTCTACATGTTTCAGCTTACATGTAGCAAGCACTATAGAAAAGGTCTTCTGGTTAAAGAATATATCTGTTGGCCTGTTGTGTTGAAACAATAATAAAAAATTTCTTCTTTAAACAGATATTAACTTGTTCTAAGCATTTCTCATTTGACATGGATACATTCTAGTTGCATTCCTGTTTTCTATGCATTGTTAAGCACTTTATCTGGTTTTGATTTGCAGGCCAGTCGTAACTCTTGTATATCCACTGTAAGTGGCATTTTTTACTTGATCCTTACACTTATATGAACTTCTTTCTTTTATAGTTTTCAATAAGAATTCAGCTCTGCTGGATCTTGACAGGTATGCATCGGTCAAAGCAATAGAAACCGAATCTCCTGTTGACGACCAACAATGGCTCACTTATTGGGTGTTGTACTCATTTATCACACTGTTTGAGCTTACTTTTGCAAAAGTACTAGAATGGTTAGTCATGATCTTTTTTCCTTCTTAGCTGATACCAGCTGATTGTTCATTCTTTGTGCTTTTTTGTTGGGCATCTATCTTGGTTCTCGAGTGTTCTTGCACTTCCAATCTGATGCTAAAGTATGACTTGCATGTTGATTCATGTGAACCTATTAAAAGTTCAGAGACCAATGTCATAGTCTCTTACTTTAAACTATTACTAATGATACATCTGTAATGCATCAGAAGGCTGCTCTAGGATTATAGAAAATTTAACATTCCACATAATGGCTAAAATATTAATCTTTTCAGGATTCCTTTACTTGTGATGAAGATTAATTGACATTCAATAAAAGCCAATAACAAACCAAGATTACTATTTTAACCAAGCATGAAAACTATGCAACAACTAGCACATCATGAATATGCTTTGCAGGCACCTGATATTAATTACTGCATGATGTGGCCTTTTTTGCACCTGATATGGTCATGTTGCTAGATTCTCCTTAACAGACCATGTCAGTCAATTGATTTTGTCCTAGTCTTACTTCTCATTATGTTGATTATTACAATGCTGCCCTTACAGCATAGCCTGTGACTCACTGACTGACGTCACTCATACCCTTAGTGCGGGTTTTGATAATGTAAATCCAAGCGGTGTTATCATTTCTATCCTGCATAAATTTGTTTCACACAAGACATCTACTTATATTTCTATCTCTGTTGCAATTCACATGTGGGGTAGGGTTCCCTTTTGGTCATATGCAAAATTGATGTTGAGCTGCTGGTTGGTCTTGCCCTACTTCAATGGTGCTGCTTATGTTTATCAACATTTTGTGAGGCCATTATTTGTGAACCATCAGAAAGTAAACTTATGGTATGTCCCTGGAAAGAAGGACACTTTCGATAAACCAGATGATTTATTATCAGCTGCTGAGAGATACATCAAAGAGAATGGACCAGAAGCATTTGAGAAGCTAATAAGCAAGGTATGCTTGATTGATAACCTTTTTAGGTGTTGTTTTTCCTTGCTTCCAATGATAAAGTTGTGTTATTGGTCCTCCCTAAATCTTGCATGGCAGTAGCTTTTGCACATTGGTTCCCCCTTTTGGATTTTTCTTGTTTTCCTGGCGCAGTGATTGCAGTTTCTCATACTTCTTTAATCTGCTTTTTTTTTTTTTTTGTGCTGTGTCAATGCTTAAAAACAACATTGTTTGATGTAGGACCTATCTTAGAAACTTTAGTGTGTTTTACCATTTCAACTTAAACCAGATTATCGCTTTAGCAAATTTATGTTTCCGTGACAAGAACAAATTGAACCATACATACTTTTTGTCATCATCAATTGATTTCACCTCTAGTCTGATAGTTTTCCCATAAGACTTGAATGTAAAGTTATCAACCTCTGCTGTGCTTCAGGACGCAGCTCATAGTAACTTCTTCTAGTTTTAATGTGATAAAATCTTCATCTTGCTTCGGTAGGCAGACAATACTGTTAGTTTGCAGTTCATAATGGGTTGGTGAGAAGACAACAGCATCACACTGTTTATGTTTCTTGATTTCTGATGTATAATAATCGATTGAGATTTCTTTTGGCGTCTGTAATATCCTCTGGGCATTCTTTTCTCACTTCATTGACTTTTTACTCGGACCCGAATACGATCTTCCTTCTAGGTAAACCTTTTCCAAATTTTCCTTTTATCTTGAGAAAGTACAGTAAGCAGTACATTTTTCTTCGCTAATACAATCTTTATTTGCAGTCTGAAGGAGCACCTAAATCCAGGAGCAAGCATCGTACCATTTTGGAGGAGGCGCAAACCGTGGGAGTGTCTCATGCTGAAAGAGAATCAAAATCCTGGAGCGAAAACTATCCGATCTTTGATGAAGATTATAGATACTGAACACCGAAACGTGTTCGTTGTTGCTCGTAGGTGCGCCGACCACGCCTTATCGTGCTTACCATCTTTTCTTGTTTCATATAAGTTAAGCAAAAGTATACGACCATCTGCCTTTTTTTTTGTCACAGTTTGTTCACATGTGTTCTTGCAATGAGTAGAAGTCTGGTGGATTAACATACCCTTGTTGCATTTTTCTGTTTATTTTCTGGTGATCGAGTGAATCTGATGGATAGAAGAGATAACGCCATTGTTTTTCATATTTGGTTTTGATTGATGCTTCATTATTGACCGTCGGTGTTCATCAAAACGAGTCGTAGATCTGATGATTCCACGACATCTTCGAATTCAACAACCTTGACTGCCGTTTCTGCCACCGCAATCATGGCGCAATCAAGTATCCCAAAAAGTTGAGCCACGTCATATCAAGTGACCACGTACGTCGCATGTGATTGCTCGACGACGATGACTCCTCGGTCGCCGACCGCGGGAACCCAACAACCCGGATTAAAACGTGGCATCACGATAGCCTCCACGTGTCGCTCTCCGAACGACTACCACCTTACACTCGTGGATTCAAGATCTGCACTCCACGTGGCCCGCCCGAGCCATCTCCGTTCTCCACATTTCACGCCTTTCAAATATCATACCCGCCCGGGTCGCGTGCCGTAAACGCAGCTGCAAACCTCCGCGCCTATCTCTCTTCCCTTTTACGCCCCCCCGGAGTCCCCACTTTCTCGAAGTGAGATCCTTGCGGGAGGGAGACTTCATACGGCGGCGATCTCGATGGGCGTGGGTGGGGTGGAGTTGAAAGCGCCGCCGGACGGGGATGGGAGTATCCGATCCCGGCCGTTGGCCCACATCCAGGTGCGGAAGATTCGGGAGGAGGACCTCAGGATCGGCGACGGCGCTGGCGAGGGATTGAGCGCGAGGGACCACCGGTTCCCCGTCCTCCCTCATGACGCCACCGGCGCTGTTCTCTGCTCCAGATCCGCGCGGCCATCGTCCCCGCTCGGGAACCGCAAGGCTGCGATTGGATCAGCTTAGGTTCGTTCTGTTCCCTTTCTTCATCTTTAATTTGAATGTTCTTTCCCAAATCGATCTGATCTCGTTTCCATCACTCGTCTCTATCGTCCACCGTTGGTTTTCTCTCTTAGCTTGATCACTTCGATCAGACGGCCGCCGTTAAACGATGCTTTAATGCCCATTTTTCTTCCTACGGTCTTTTTTTTTTTATTATTATAAAAGATTCGTTATTGTTGTCATGTGCAGGTCGCGTGGACCAGACTTCCTGTGCGTGAGAACGGGCGAATAATTTTCTCTTCTTTTTTTTTTTTTCTTTTTCTTGAGCTTGTTTTCCTCCTCGTCACTCTCTGGTGTACAAAGTTAGTTCAATTTTATTTTTGGCTATGTTAGGACTGGTCATACGCATACATATATGGATATAGAACAGTAGCTTTTCTCCATTTAAAGGAGATGGTGCCGTTCGATTTCTGCCCTTTCTTTTCTATTTGATCGAGGTACGTTGTCGAGAGAGGAGGGAGAGGGTCGGATCATTCGATTGCCCCGATGTGAAGCCAAGCGGTGGGCCCTCCGGGCGTCCTTCCTCCATCGAACGGTGGCTCCCGTGGCCGCCTGCACCAATGGCAGAGTTCGACGCCGGAACTCTGCCTCGGTCGAAGCAAGTGACCCATCCCCAACCACCTCACAGATCATGGGTCCTGCGATGCGAGCCTTTCTGCCTCATTTGTCATGTCTTGTTTCCTTTTTAGATAAGAAAATTTTTATTTTTGAAACCGATTAATGGTCGAGACACACGGGTAAAAAACACTTCCTACCCTACTCTTCTCTTTCTTCACAACTAATTAGTAGTTGCCGATCCAGGAAGTTCTATTATTAGGCAAATAATTTACTCAACCAAAAAGAAATGGATGCGATGCAACATTTCAAGTTGACCATCTACGGTTGGCTTTCAGAATTCACGGAACTCAACATGCCTCGTGCCATTGATCTCATGCGAGCACATGGATATATATATATATATATATGAGCTTGCTTACTCTCTTACTATGACCATGACATTTAACAAGCCGCCCCCCTCTCTCACTTGCGTGTGGATAGAGAGAGGTACAGTGGAGAAGCAGACATAAAAATATAGGAGACAGAAGCAAGTAGAAGTCGGAGTGCATGAATAATTTTTGGTTTAAGCAGCTGTCGGTTGCTTGTCTGAAGAAGAAACAACTCGAGCCAGAACTCCAAAGTTAGGGAAAGATGTACAGGAAACTTGAGGGAAACAGGTAAGTAAAATGGCACATTATAGATGTGGATATGTTGGTGTTGACCTCCCTAACTAGAGATGAAGCAAACTGCGGCTAACTATGCTCAGGACCGGAGGAGGCTCCGGACGATCTCCGCCTCGGCGCTGTTGTTGTCCATGGTCTCCACGAGCGCCGACAGACGGTCGCTAAGGTCGTCGACCTCCCGGCTGAGGCTCCTGATGTAGTTGCATGTCTCCTGCAGCAGCTTTGCTGCTGAAGCCTACACATGAGAACACAGGCGCAGGTCAGACTGGTACCCACCTGGGAAGCCGAGTTAAGTTGGCAGGATGCGTATGGTTACCCTGCCGGCCCCTCGTCGGCGGGTCTCCGGCAGCAGAGATTGTAGCTTGGAGATGAGCTCATTGATCTCCTCCTCTGAGATCCTGGACCTCCTACTGGACATCCTGTGGGAAGAAGAAGGCTGAAGTGATGATTTAGGAGGGAGAAGGGAAAGTGGTGCGAGAGAGCAGAGACAAAAAGGGAGGGGAGGGGAGGGGAGGGGAGGGGGGAGAACTTTATAGGACTACTTTTGGAGAGGGGAAGGGAAGGGAAGGGAAGGGGGAGGACTCGATGGAGAGAGAGAGAGAGAGAGAGAGAGAGAGAGAGAGGCCGGTAAAATAGGCCGGAGGAGGATGAACACTATATCGGGAAAGCGTGGAGGCCCACATGTTCCCTACTGTCTCTTACCATGGTCCCACCGGGTTACCAAGCTCTCCGCCAATCATCTGCCGTCAACCCTGTGTGTTACCATCATCTCCTTACGCTCAACCCGTGTGTGTGACCTTTTGTCTCCCTCGTCTCCAACCTTGAGCACACTGCGCCTTGTCGTTTCCTCTGGGGAGCTCATACAATACAACTCCGAGATCTGGCGGCAATTAACAACAAGAATCGGATTCTGCCCCATGTGAGATCAGGCCGCAGCTCGTCGGCCAATCAATCCATTGGCCCATCGTATCTCGCGGTGAATAATCCCCAGTCACAGACAGATCCACACAGACAGGGCAGCTGAGCCACTCACTGTTCCACCGGAGTGGAAAGGCGCCCAACTCAGGGGTGGTTGGTTGCCTTTTGGGGTGGGCATAAGTCACATGCATGCGAGCAAGAGAGACAAGACAGTGAGCGACAGAATGTGGACAGTCCTCTCCCTCCCTCCTTCGAACCTACACCACAAGGGCTGCCCGCAGATGCAGAAATCGCCATGTGAGTTGCCGCCCCCAAACCTCTACCACCCACAGTAACAAAAGAAAGAAGGCGGTCAGTACACAAGTGTGGTTGACATGGGTGGCACTTCACGTCCCTCTCCGACGTGATGTCATGGGACGTGATTGCATGGGGTGGTGCAGGATTTCGTGGGATGCTCCCTGCGGGTGGGGACCCACACGGGGCCATGTCTCACGGAACGCGCGTTTAGGTGCAGTAGTGTAGAGTGAGGAGGGAAGCGGAAAAGGACGCCGAGAGGTGGGCGGTGGTGCGTGTCGGCTCCAAGTTTGTTTCTGTGCCACAACCGTCAACAAACGCCTCCCAACTGCCATGTGCGGTTGGTTTGGTTAAGGTTAAGGTTAAGGTTAGGTTAGGTTAGGTTAGATTGCCAGTGGGGTTTATTACTATGACGTCGAGATGACGAGCGACTCCCCCCCCCCCTCGATTCTATCGAATTCCACGATTTGATTTGATCCCATCTAACCCATTTAATAAATAGCAGACGAAACATCCAAGTTAATTGATTTGTCCATCAATCACTAGATTGGATCGTCACAGTTTGGGACGACACTGATTAATTTGGTACGAATATTTGATATCCGTCAGTATCTATCAATAGAATGTTGAGCTTGAGGCTTTTTATTTATTTATTATTATTATTGGGATTATTGGATTAAATATGCTAGTTTATAAAACAAGAAGCGAGAAAAGAAATCTTATAAGGATATTAGTACAAAATCAACACACAGTTCATCTTCTAGGACTATTCTTAGACCTATGAGTTTCTCGATACACTATATCATCTTTAGGATATGCTTCTAAATCGATATCTGAGATTTTTGAATTATTTATTATTTTTCAAACAATTGACGATGACGATCTCAGGAGTCAAAGATGCTAATATGTAACATCTTATCAATGTTGAATCATTTATATACTTTACATAACGAGCATTCTAATATTTTATCAAAAATAATAATTTTTTTGATAAAATATTTCTCCAGTTATAAAAGTTAAATAAGGACGACACTTTTCACTCTCATCTTTATCTTAGGGAGAAATTACGTGAAGATCGACTCGATATCAAATATTTGAAATATAGATTCTAATGACTCGTAACACAAGTCATATTAGACGATTAGTTGTAACTCATTAAAATAATTTTTTATCTTTAGGTAAGTCATAATGGAACCGAGTCAAGCCGGTCAACCACGGCAACTCTATCACCAACAACATCTTTTCCTATCATCTCTCTTCCTCATGAAGACGTACGTCTATCAAGTCACTTATGGATGGTGGCGTCTCAAAGCGATAGATCTTTTCAAGCCATCGGAATGTACCTCCAAGTTGTTCTTCGACGACGACGACGACGACAGCTACAGCGACAGGCGAGCAACCACTTTAATGGCGGTGGCTTTGGGATCTCTCATGGAGTCCAAATGTGGATTTAAAAAGGACGCTGCTGTGCAAGTCCTGGTAATCATGGAGTGCAAAATGCATCACAGTTCTCTGCACCAACCTTTTTGTGGTCACTAATCATGAATTCTTAATTAAAAGTGTGTGGTCTAATCATTGGACTTTCCAAAACTCTCCTTAATAACATGTAGATGATGTCTTGATTGGTAGAGACAAGCTATTATTAGTTTCAAGATTGCTGCAATGGATTCCACCTGAAACACTCGCTCTCCAAACAAAAACAAAGCTAATATGCAAATATCCTAAACTTATACACCGTTTTCAAACATCACAAAAGCAAGTTAATAGTTAGAATCTTAGTAGAAGTAATTTAAATCTGAGTTCTAAATCTAATTAAGATTTTGTAAGTAACATACTTGTCAACATAGAACAGTAGAGAGACAGGCCTCGAGTGCTATCAAAATCATCCACCAACAAATATGGACAGCTCATTGAAAGCTAAAAGGGAAAGATAAAAGTGCAGTGCAGTGCTGCTCTCATGACCTTAAAGCATAGCTGAGCAACCTCAGAATCTGTCCTATCTGAGAAGATAAAAAAAACTTGAACTGTGTCAGCTATAGAGCAATGCAATAGAAGACTCAGCTCAGCGAGGAAGAAAGATGCAACACCGCTCTCATGACCTTAAAGCATAGCTGAGCAACCTCAGAATCTGTCCTATCTGAGAAGATAAAAAAAAGTTGAACTGTGTCAGCTATAGAGCAATGCAATAGAAGACTCAGCCCAGCGAGGAAGAAAGATGCAACACCACAAGGGGGACGAGTGTTGTTGACCCCACTCGACTGTGACGACGACGGTCTTGGCGGACCACTCGATCCGGTGGTCCTCATCCTGCTGATGAGAGATGTGATGCAGAAAAGCTTCAACTAGATTAGGAGCGATTGCTTCTTTTTAGGGTTCTTCTTCAACTCATGTCTTCTTTGGTCAATGGCTTCGTACCTCGAGTACGACCATGGCTTATAATAATACACCATAGAGTAGTCGATGGATCGACCGACCGACCGACTGCTTTTGGTTGGCTCGTTGAAATATTTGTACTACGAGAAACGATTTGATATGTAATAAACAAATATAAATATATCTTACGTGAAGAAAAATTAGATTTTGTGTACCAACATCGATGGGGACGACAGTGGTAAACTCGAATTATTCTCACGCTCAACTCAGTTAGAGATCTTACGCATGGGTCGCCAAAAAAAAAAAAAAAACTCTGTATCCGATAAATATCGAGACCCGATTAAATTTGAAATATTGATCATATCATTAAACTCATCTAAATTATCGAATAAACTCAATCCACATTATCAAACCGTAGAAAATGATTTAGGAATTATCCTCATCTAAGATGCTAATATGGTATATTCTAGCATAACCCCTGTGGTGACAATCATCAAACGTGGAGACGTCAACGGAGAACCTTAAAGATGATATGTGAAGTTGCATCAGTATAACCCCTCGGACGTTCAAGAAACCGAAACCCGTACAAGACGGCACCGCAAGATCGCTCTGGAAAGATCGAAGCAACACCGTGCGACACTAACCCACGTAGGTCGATCGACGCCCATACAAGATGTACGACTCGATCGCCCAAAACGACGAAAGCCATGAATAGGTCACATACGACTAACTTCTATCCACAAGTATAAAGTGAACCCCCCACTGAATAACAAAAAAGAGGACTCTCAATATTTCTCTTTTCTAACTTAATCTTCGGAGGGGTCGGGTCGGGAGATCATCGATTCTAATATGTGTGCAAGACCCAACAGGTGTATCTCCTTGCTCTACCACCGATCACCTCGGGAGCGAGCAGCTGCACCTGATCCACCTTCGACGTCAACATCGAAAGGCTACGTGGGCGGCCTTGCGTGTTCGAGGTTTGATCAAGTCATGCTGATGACTCGACTAAAGTTACATAACATATGCATTCCCAAAAATCACCAAAAGAAAGTAGGATTAACATTTAAAGTAAATGAAAACATCTATCTCAGTTGCAAAATCATAGAATATAAAGGAATCGACGAGTTAGATAGGATCGAATCTGATGTAGAAATAATTTTATGACCAAAGTCTCCAACGCACAAAAAATCATCTTTCCAGACACCGAAATATAGTGATTATTGGATATTTAAGTGTCTCCCACCCATCAATACGTCTCGAGTCATTAGTGATGGATGTTCACAAAATAAAAATAAAAAAACAGGAGATGAAATGAATGAGGAAGGTTGCCAGTAGAGATGAACATGATGGTTCTTTGAATAGTAAGTTAGGAGCTACTAGAGACACTTCTCACTTAATTTGATAATTTAAGACCAAAAGGATAAAAACCACTAATGTAGATTTTGATTATTGTGTCCAGCTTCAAGAATAGAGTCAAAATTTAAATTATCATAATTTCGAGATACTAACGATACTATCGTTGGCACCAAACGATATTACCATCGTAACTGGATCAAGAATTGTAGCTCTAGTGGTATCACCATCGGCCTAAGCAATAAGATCCCCATTATAGACGGTATCACCGTCGATAGTGTTGATAGACACAAAATAATGATTGTCGATTGCTTCGGGCAATACAATTGCTTGGGCTCGGTGGCACCACCACCAAGGCCCGCTCAAGACTAATGATTTGGCCTTATAATGGGCCTTGTTTGGCCTTAATCCAAGCTCATTAGCTTCATCCATAAGTTATATTTTTTTTAGCTTAATACCAACTTAATTTGATTCTAAACAATCATGATTAAGATTTAAACACTCCAGTCATGTATGTAGCACAATCACAAAGCTTTCAACATATTGTTTGGTATTCTGGCATGTTATTTGATTATTCGATACTTCTTCCGAACCTCCGATGCATTGTCATTCCTTTGGCATATCGCTCGATTTATCGACATGTTGACTTTTTCATAACATCCGGTATTTTGGCATGATACTCGATCCTTCTGGCATGATGTCTGAACTGATAGCATGAAGTTCAATCTTTGGCACGTCGACCAATCCTTCAGCTCGACGTTCAATCTCTGATATTATATTTTTCCAACTCAACGTTCGATTCTCCTACTTTAATAATTTATTATTTGATGGTTCGAGTACATGATCAAAGTTTTTCTTGTGTCACTTATCCCAAAAGCATATTAGTCCATAAACTCATCAATTAATTTTATCATTAAAATTTTAGTTTCAACAATCTCCTCTATTTTTATGATAACTACAATTGATGACGAAGTCCTAACTAGGCTCCCTCTATCTATATATCATTTTGAAATATTATAATGAACTAGGATTCAAATAATTATATATAATTTTAAATGTATATATTGAATACAAGTTGAAAGAAATTTTGATCTTATCGATATCATAATTCAATCATTTAATCCTAAAAATCAATGTTCAATTAAGTTTCAAAAATCATAATCATTTTAAGTTTAAATTTCAACAATTATAATATCAATCAAAATATAACTATAGCTTAACTATTTATCATAAGTAAAACATCATGATTCTCCACCTTTAGTTAACAAAAAATATGGTTCTTCCCTTTTGTTAAAAAATATACTTCTCACCCTTTAATAGTAAAAAATGTAAGCTAATGTTTCTCCCTTTTGTATCATAAAAAAGAATAGTGATACAATGGTATCTTCGTGCTACTTGTCCCTCATATCAATGTTAGAATTATAAACATAAAATTATTTTGATATTTTAAATTATCAATATCAAGAGATCAATTGATGATGGGATATTAATAAGACTTTCCTTATCTATATGTCATCTTAAAAATATGATGAACTTGAATTCAAAATAAAATATTTTCAATGGTACTCTTGAACTAAGTTATCATGGTAATCCCAAAAATTTAATGAAACTTTAAACTTTAAAAAATAATTAATAAAAGTTAGGCATGAGTCACTACTAATAAAAAATTATTAAAACATTATAAGTCTCTTTGTTCAACACATAAGCTATTCAAGAATCACAACTTCTCATGTTTTGTCATCAACACATATATGAGTTACTTATTCTCATTTGTCATCAGTAAAATGGAGTATACAAGTTATAAATATAAAAGACTCATACAAAATAATTTCCAAGTCATAAACATTGAGAAGTCAAATAAAATATTATGATTCGTTTGAAAAAATCTCCTATTTAGTAAAAAGAAAAAATCATTAAAAATAAATATGAAATAAATCTCAAGTCATGACTATCAAGAAGTCAAATGAAAAGATTATGATTCGTTTGGATAAATATCATTTTTAGCAAAAAAAAATCATAGGAGAATAAAATAGTAAAATATCTTGATTCATGCATTTGAACAAATATTTTTTAACATAGGACAAGTTTGAATATCTTTTATTGTTTTTCCAATAATCAACTCGTTAGCAGGTATATGTATATACTTTCATTCTTTAAATAAGATTTTTTTGGAAGTATATGTATCCAAGTTACTTTGGAGGAGAATTCTTATTCAAATTTGAAATCATTATCAAAATCATTTTTCATAGATTCATAGATTACTCAATAATTAAAGTTCTCTTATTGAAAACTCAATAAGCTTTAGAAACAGAGAAATATTAAAGAAAAATGTCTTGATTGAATTTTACATCAAATTTTCCTAAAACATCCTTTTCATTTAAACTAAACTTTTACATCTAAAAACTTTTACATCCTTTTTTATTGTTTCACAATTCATAGAGAGTTTTAGATAGTTGATGTCTTATGAGAACCTTGTTTATGATATATCATATTGATATGACAAATGCCAACCTGGCTGCCAGGTCATCACACCCTCGGACAGCTGGCTCGCCTACGTGGCCGACCCGACGCAGGTAACAGGCCGGATATACGGGGGGCGCCAGTGGTCGTACAGCTGACCTGACACAGGTAAGGTCGGCACCCCCCACCTGCAAACACACGCTTCATTGCAAGGACGACAAGCATGGTGGGGGGGCACGACGATATGGTGGAGGGCACGGCGGCATGGCAAGTCATAAATGCGGTAAGGTCATCAGGTACGAATGATCTCTAGCACCCATTATAAAAGTTCATCCATCTTTACGGCGCAGGGGGAGGAGAAAAAAGGACGAATCCACGAACTAACTTGATCTTCGGAGGGGTCTCATCGAGGGCCTACCCGACCCGACCTTCTTGCAGGAGTCGGCAGTCGACCCGAACTGGAGTACTCCCTCTTCACCCGAGCCGGGCTTTGAATCACTAGACATTCGGGCGGGCTCCCACTCCGTGCCGAGGAGACCACGGGCGAGCTAGCGCACACGGGCCTGAACCAACGAGTGCTTGCTCAGCAGATTCGGAGGCCAAACGCACCTACTAGGCAAGCACCAGATTCTCCACTAACACATATAATGTTAGCTTCGACCTAAAAATATTAAGATTGGTTATGTTTATTAAGCATGATTTTTGTTATTTTTTGTAAACTCATATTCTTTCTCTCAATAATTTTATTTTATTATAAATTTCTTAGAGTGGAGAAATTATGATCATACCCATTTGAATCTTAAAATTCTTTAAAATCATGATTTTTAAATTCACCATCATGATCACTACAAACAAAACAAAACATAAAACTTTTTTTATTATGAACTTATTTATAAAACTTTATAAAATATTTAAAATAATTACTCTTATGTGCCTAGAAATATGTCAAAGTATATCTATTATAATCATCAACAATCATAAAAGCATATTTACAACATCCTAGACTTGGGATATCAATATATCAAAATAAATCTATATAAATTTATTGTAATGGTCTAAGGGTACTCGCTGAACTTTTAGGTCTGAATTTACTCTTTGTGTTTTCTTAGTTTGCACGCATCATAAATTTTATCTTTAACAAATTTAATTTTCGACATTCCTCTTACAAGTTTTTTAGTTCTAATTTTTAGATTAATTTCATACTTGTATATCTTAATCTCCTATACCAAAGTCATATATCATTATTTAAAATCAAAAAGTAAAATTTATCATAAAAATTATCAAGGTCAATAGTATAAATATTATCGTTTATTAAAGTAATCATATATATATGATGCAATCATTAGGTTTAAATTTAACTTTATATCCCTTATCATAAAGTTGACTAATACTTATTAAGCTATATTTCAAATCATTCAAACATCTTCGATCAAAAGAATCAATTGATTAACAATATTTTCAAAACTAATTATTTTTTCATTATTGTTATATCTGGAGGTGACATATCCTTCGTCTATACTAATAAGCTTTGAGAAGTGTGTTGGCTCTATGTGCCTTGAGCATTCACTATCAATATATCATCTTTTACTTCTAGCTCTTGTTTGGAAATATACCTATAAGAAAAAAATGTTAGTTTTAGGTATCCATTTAACTATGTGTCTTTCATGATTAGATCTATCTTTCTTTATTTTTTGTATAAAATCCTTTATGATTCTTTTAGAAATCTAAACTAATTTATAAAAATTATATTTTTTAATAGAACATGTATAGTGATCAAATCTTTCACAAAAATTATCTTTTATTTTTAAGAGAACATGTAATAATAGCATGAGTCATTTTACAAATTTAGTTAGCTTTTGATGTATCTTTTGTTTTTTATTAAGTGATTTTATTATATATAATTTATCATTCTTGACAATTAAGTCATTTTTCATATTTTCGATAGCATGTAGTTTTTGAAATGACTCATTTTAAAGTTTAAAATTACTAATATATCAATTTTATTAGTAAGTTGTATGATCCTTTTTTAGTAAATTAATCAAATTTTAAAGTCTAATCAATAAGTCATGCATTTAACTTAAAATGCGAGTAAAGATAGCAACTGAAGTAAATCAATAAATGATTAATAATGGCATATGTTTGAATTATAAGAATGCTTATATATGTATGACCTTTAGTAATAATAGTGCCGTGCGTTTTAGATTATTATGTGTTGTAGGATATTTTAGTGTTTGATGGCACGATCGCGGCAATGCAAATTACACATTATCAAGAAGTGCCTTTTAATTCGTCGTCACGTCTTCAATAGAACTGCAAAAACCACATACTTGCGCGACGGTGACATATATGCCATAAACGAGAAGTAAAAAGAGAACACCGGGGCTGTGTGCAGCACAGACCAATGCGTCTATTGGTGTTGCAAGAAGCTGCCTACTGCCTAGTAATCGTCTCCCTCGTCGTCTTCGTCACCTTCCGCCGACTCTGCCCCCACCTCCTCGTAGTCCTTCTCCAGCGCCGCCAGGTCCTCCCTTGCCTCTGAGAACTCCCCCTCCTCCATCCCCTCCCCCACGTACCAGTGCACGAACGCCCTCTTGGCGTACATCAGGTCGAACTTGTGGTCGATTCTCGAGAACACATCCGCCACGCTGGTGGAGTTGGAGATCATGCACACCGCTCGCTGCACCTTGGCCAGGTCCCCGCCCGGCACCACCGTCGGCGGCTGGTAGTTGATGCCGCACTTGAACCCCGTGGGGCACCAGTCCACGAACTGGATGGTGCGCTTCGTCTTGATGGTGGCCACCGCCGCGTTCACGTCCTTGGGGACTACATCGCCCCGGTACATGAGGCAACAGGCCATGTACTTGCCGTGCCGCGGGTCGCACTTGGCCATCATCGACGACGGCTCGAACGCACTGTTGGTGATCTCCGCCACCGACAGCTGCTCGTGGTACGCCTTCTCCGCCGATATTACCGGCGCGTAGGACGACAGCATGAAGTGGATCCTCGGGTACGGCACCAGGTTCGTCTGGAACTCCGTCACGTCCACGTTAAGCGCTCCGTCGAAACGCAGCGAAGCCGTCAAAGACGAGATCACCTGTTCCGATTGCCAACTCAAAATCATTAACAGCCCCACAGGGTTATGAAACTCGAAAACGAGCAGCGCGAGGGGTGTTTGTTAAATTGCCTGAGAGACGAGGCGATTGAGGTTGGTGTAGGTGGGGCGCTCGATGTCAAGAGAGCGCCGGCAGATGTCATAGATCGCCTCGTTGTCGAGGAGCACTGCGACGTCAGTGTGCTCGAGAAGGGAGTGGGTTGAGAGGACGCTGTTGTAGGGCTCGACGACAGAAGTGGACACCTGAGGCGAAGGATAGACGGTGAAGCCCAGCTTCGACTTCTTGCCGTAATCGACCGAGAGCCGCTCGAGAAGCAAGGATCCAAGTCCAGACCCTGTCCCGCCACCAACCGCATGGAAGACCAAGAAGCCCTGGAGGCCGGTACAGTTGTCTGCCAGCTTCCGGATGCGGTCCAAGCACAGATCCACGATCTCCTTCCCAACTGTACCAAAGCAGTCATCATCGTAAACTCACCAAAGAATGAACGGATTCATGATTCGATGAGCAACGAAAGATGGTGGTGATTACTGGTGTAGTGGCCGCGGGCGAAGTTGTTCGCGGCGTCCTCCTTTCCGCTGATGAGCTGCTCAGGATGGAAGAGCTGGCGGTAGGAGCCAGTGCGGACCTCGTCGATCACGGTGGGTTCGAGGTCGACGAACACGGCGCGAGGGACATGCTTCCCGGCCCCCGTCTCGCTGAAGAAGGTGTTGAAGGCATCGTCTGATCCGCCGACCGTCTTGCCGCCCGGCATCTGGCCATCCGGCTGCAACCGAAAAATCGACATCATGATTTTGCACAGCAAGCAACAAACAAAAGGAAAAAGCAGAAGGGACGATGGGGGAGAGGGCGAGCAGCGATACCTGAATGCCGTGCTCCAGGCAGTAGAGCTCCCAGCAGGCGTTGCCGACCTGGATGCCGGCCTGGCCGATGTGGATGGAGATGCACTCTCTCATGTCTGTTGGCTGCCTTGCGAGATGTGGAACGAGAGACTCCAATGGAAGGCTTTCAGGTTTTTAAAATGGGCAACAGAGGCTTGCTTATATAGCAGAAGAGAGGGAGCCGTTGGGAGTGGGCGGGAGAATTCTTTCATGGAAATTTGAGCCAGCGGTGTTTTTTCTGGCCGTTGGAGTTAGCTGTTTGAAATTTGAAATTTGTGTTTTGGGGGGGATTTAGTGTCCATTGTTTGTTTTTTTATAACGAGCTCATATGCTGTAACAGTACGCCATCAATACGTATGTTGGATTGGTTTCTCCACTATTGTTCACCGGATGTGACTCGGATTCAGATTTCGGCCACGCAAGTCACTTACCTAGCGTAACATTAATAAAATTATAATAATAACTATATTAATTTATTTTCCAGTATATTATTCTTTATTATTATTATTATTGGTAAAAAAACTCTTTTTTTGAACTTATCTACCACCCTATTTATCATAACTCTCGAATTTTCTTTTTGATAAAATTAGGATTCCGACGATCACTTGTGTCATAGGCAAAAACGATGAATGCGAAACGTATATGATAAATTTGATAGAGACCAACGAGATTTAAAAATATAGAAATGCTACAAAAAAGGTAAGAGTGATGATATAAGATAGAGATAACAATAGGTCTAGTGAATAGGGGTAAAATAATATTTATATATATATATAAAAGTTACTTTGTGAGAATTTTAAAAGTTGAAATACCATACATAAATATTTTAAAACTAATTTTTTTCAAAAATTCATCATAAATAATATAATAACTTTAAAAATATATTTATACGCTCGAATGTGAATTCAAGACCTATCATTTTGTATAATAATACACAAACAGATATCTTAAAAAATAAACTATTGATTACTAAATATCAGCTGAAAGCTAATAATAATAAGTTTAGAGATCGAGTCGTGTGCCAGAAAAGTGACCCAAATTAAAGTGCGAAACGAGTCTTGACCGGGAACCGGAGCGAGTCAGAAGACCGAACCGGTTCAACCCGACACTTGAGTCGTATATTTTGGGAAGCCGTGGGATCGGATTTCCGCCGACTGCTAGGGTTCTTGCGGACGTTGTCTCGGCTTGGGAGGGTTTCGAGAGCAGGGCGGAGGGAGAGTGGGTTGAGAGAACGCGAGCGAGATCGATGTACAAGAAGAAGGCGTCCGTTCTTACCATCCGTTCACTCTCCGTTATCTCCAAGGTCAGTTCCCGTTCACATCCCCCTTTTCCCCCTCTTTTGACCTCCTTCCCTTTTGGGACTTCTCACGACAACCTCGCGCGTACCACAAAGGCGCCGCCTTTGATCCGGCAGTGGCGGTGGCTGAGCACAGCCGCGCAACGAAACGACTTCCCGCCTGACTCTCATGACGGTCGTGAGGCCACTGGTGAGCCCTGCTCCAAGCTTGGTCGGTCTTTCCCCTCTGGTCCTTATCAGAGTTCCAACTGGTGCCACGGAGGAGAGCTGGGAGGAGTTCGGCTGCAAAATCCAGAGTTGTTGAAGGTGCAGCATGGAAATGGTGTCTCCGGGGTGGTCGAGCATCAAAGGTCGAATCTTGGGGATGATGCTTGTGGCGGAAAACCATACGGTTCTTACAGGGACAACCAGATGACTGGAAATGGTAGTGATAGATCAGTTGCTTGTGGCAGTGAATGGAGAACCAATGGAGAATCGTTTCGCAACCCCAGTAGTCCCTACCAGGGGAACTATTCCGGAGCTTTTGATCAGAATTCAAATGATTTCAGTAGAAACCACACAGTCGGCAGCAGCAAACCATGCCCAACTTGGAATAGCCAGATTAGGAATGGGGAACCCTGCCAAAATTTTAATAGTCACAATGGAAAGGTCCATCAAGAGGATCTTTTCCAGAGACCAAACATTGCTAGTGACTACAAGCCTGTAGCAAATGCTGAATCATATCAAAATGTGAATGATTGGAGTAGAAGTGGGAAATTCTATCAGGACCCTAATCGACAGTATGATGGGAACTGTCAAGTGACCTTTGGAAAGAATTTAAATGTTGCTACAGGACACCATATGATGGGAAATGGTAAACCATATGCAATCGAGGATGATAGGAATACAAAGAGAGAGCTTCATCAGAATTTTAATGACCAGTACAGAGGGAATTATCAAGGTGGTTCTGGGCAAAACCCAAATGTTGCTGCTGTTAATCACACAGTTGGAGGTGGTGAGCTATATTACAGACCAGTCGGAGGATTTCAGCAGCAGCCTGATGCACATTATGGATATAATCCAGGGAATATTCATCATCATCCCAGTTCTTACAGTACAGAGAATCCAGAAGGTGATTTTTCAGGTAACCAGCAAGGAATTTATTCAGGTAGAGCAGCAGATGTTCGTCAGACACCAAATGTTTCTTATAAGGAAAGGCCAGTCGACATTCAGCATGACCCATTTGGAAATCAAAGAGAGGATTCTCCAGTGCTTCAACAAGGTTCTGCCTTTTCTCAGAATGCTGCAGGATATAATCAATCATTAAACTGTTTGCAATCTACTATTGGATCAGCTCCTGAAGGATCTCCTGAAACTGGTAGTTCTAGTACATACAAGGGTACAGTTGAAGAGCTGGATGATTTTTGCAGAGAGAAAAAAGTAACAGATGCTGTGCAAGTGTTGGCTTTGCTTGAGAAGAATGTTGTTATGGTGGATCTCCCAAGGTACTTAAAGTTGATGCAAGCATGTGATAGTGATAAGTTTCTTGAAGAAGCAAGACAAGTACATAATTGCATTTCACGAAGATTTGTCAATGTTGAGGTCGGAGTTCATAACAAGATTTTGGATATGTACTTCAGATGTGGTTCGACAACTGATGCTTTTCAGCTTTTTGATAATATGCCCCAGAGGAATTTGACAACATGGGATACTATGATAATGGGTCTTGCAAATAATGAGCTTGGAGAGGAGGCAATTGATCTGTTCACTCAGTTTAAACAGAAGGGATTGAAGCCAGATGGAGGCTTGTTCGTCTCCATTTTTGCTGCCTGTGGTTCTTTAGGAGCTGTTGATGAGGGGTTGTTGCACTTCGAATCAATGAAGAAGGACTTCAGTATTGTTCCTAGCATGGAACATTATGTTAGCATTGTAGATATGCTTGGAAGAACTGGATATTTGGATGAAGCTCTTGAATTCATTGAGCAGATGCCTGTTGATCCAAGTGTTGATGTTTGGGAAACATTAATGTCTCTTTCTAGACTTAATGGAAATTTGGAGCTTGGGGACCGATGTGCGGAGATTGTTGAGCGCTTAGATCCATCCAAGCTAAATGAACAGTCTCGTAAGGGTCTTCTGCTTGTTAAAGATTCAGACTTGGCCAAAGAGAAAGAAAGGAAAAAGACTCTTGAAATTAGGAGCAGGGTTCATGAATACAGGGCAGGAGACACATCTCATCCTGAAAATGACAAGATTTATGCGCAGCTAAGGTGTTTGCAACGTCAAATGAAAGAGGCTGGATATGTACCAGATACACGATTTGTTCTGCATGATGTTGATCCAGAATCCAAGGAGGAAGCTTTGCTTGCTCACAGTGAGAGACTGGCTCTTTCTTATGGCCTTATGACTACCCCAGCTCGGACAAATATTAGAATCATGAAAAATCTTCGTGTTTGTGGAGATTGCCATAATGCGCTGAAGATCATATCAAAACTCGTTGGCCGTCTAATCATTGCACGAGATGCTAAGAGATTTCATCATTTTGAGAAAGGAGTATGCTCTTGCAAAGATTATTGGTGATCGGGACATGTATGTTTCTGTCAGCAACTTAGCTATTTTATAATATTTTACTTTTAAACCTGTGACAAATCTAGCAAGTGGTAAATGTGGGAAGATTTTTATGGTTCCTTGTGTCATTTACAAGAAGTTCTCAATACATCACGATTATAGATTCTTCTTTTGATAAAGATCCCACATGTACATGATTAGTTGTCTTATCTTTTATAAGATATTTCTACTTAGTTTGGTCTAATTTGTTTTACTGATGTCTCTGTGGATTAGCCATATAAACATAGATGTTCTTTTTGTATATTCACATGACTGTTTGGACCAACCATAGTATTTATTACGAGAATTCTCACCCTGCTTTACATTATTTTCACAAGCTGTTTTTCAGTATCCTATTTTGGCTGTTTATATTATTCAGATTGCACTTGAAGTTTGATGTTACAAAATACTGAAATAGCATGCCACCAATGAATGTTTGAACTTGGAAGTTTGTCCAATTGTACCCATCTCAACTTGACTTGCCAGTTTGCTTAATGAGTCTCATTTGGTTGGCATATGCCAGAAGCTGATCAGAATTTATTAGTTCTTGGCCAAGTATCATATCTAGTGAAGAAGAGAAATATTAGCAATAGCTGACTTCCATCAATACTCTTGAAGAAGGTGGTGAAAAGGAGAGAGAAGTGACTCAACTGCTGCTACTACATCATTGCCATAGAGAGGGTCATAGACCCAGAGTGAGTATCATAGGAACCTATGACCAACTCCTTTGCTTTCTAAGAGAGAGGGGAGTGGATATAAGAGAGGAGTACTAGAAATATAAAATTGATAATTTTAAAAGTAGTGAAGTTTATAGTATAAAATATGCAATAGCATTATGATCTAAAATACTCAAGAGATACATAATCGTGTATATAACTTTTCTAGACTCTACAATAGATTCTTATACACCCTATTTTAAGCTTGAATTCTTTGGGCTCTATTCCTGTATTTTGGGATATGATGTTGACCATTGTAGGTACCAAAAATCTATCAGATTAATGAATTTTAGACTTTGCCACGGAACAAAGTGGACAAGGAGATTGTTGGGACATATATATATATATATATATATATATATAATTCTTAATTGATAATAAAGTATTTCTTTGATAAATTTGGTTAAGAAGTTTGGCCAATGAGTATGATACATATATTTATTTTTTTCTTTTTACATATCATGCGAGGATAAAAAAAAAAAATGCTTGGATCACTTCTAATATATTTTGAGAGACTGGGAGAATATTTTTTAGGATTTGTGGCAGAGAATATGTATTAAAAGACACATGAAGAGTTTAGATTTCTTGTAACATGATTTTTCTCATACAATGAAAATTTTTATTCACTCTCTGTGGACACATGAACAAAGGGCAAACCTCCAGTATCATCTTGTATATATATGTTTGATTTGTTATTTTATTATTTTGATCATTTATTTGGAACCAGAGCATATATACTGATCAGAGTTTTCTTCCCTGTCAACAAGCTGCCTCCGTCTAACATTACTGATTTAACGTGGGCAACAGTGTCCGACAGTCTAAGCTGATTACATCCACTTCCTCTGTCAAAGCATGTCAACAAGTATTCATCTCCCTTGAAGAGGGGAACTCCTGCTACTCTCAAAGTGCAAGTTTGTCAGGCCTCACATTTGACAAGCCACATCGTCGTCCTCCGCCTCTTCTACTCAACTCCGCCTGCGGTGCACAATCCCCAGAGGAGCACTTGCTAGGATTTGAGAAGGTTTTCTTGGGGTTTAAGATTGATGAGTGTTTGAGAATGAGCTGTGAACTCAAAGGTCACATGTGGAGCTTGCACACTCGATGAGCTTGAAGTGCCGTGATCGTCGTCCTGGGTTGCAATGCTTCCTGTCGACATAGCCGGTGCCCAATTTTTAATCAATCTGATTTGTGGAACTCATGATCATTCCCTTTACCATGATGCAGTAAATTTCTCTGGTTTTATAGGTGTTTATGGATTATGTGGATGATGCAAACTGGCCAATCATAAAATTTGGAAGTAATCATCCATACATTGCAGTATATAGGGAACTGAGTAGCTCTTTTTATCCATTTTGGTCACTTCATGTTAGAAAATGGCTGTGGTCATTGAATTTTAGTATATCGATCCAAGCCCAAATCACATGTAATTTTGCATACATGTTGAGGTGGTGACATGATGTACATTTTATATCAAGTAAGTTGGATGGGATGTCTACATGACCAACATAACTGCCGCCCATATTAACTAAGGGGGGTAATACTTAATTATCTCATATATGTATATAATATATATCTATGAGAGAGAGAGATTTTCTTCAAAAATATTTTAAATTTTTTTTCTTCTAAAGGGTCTAATTTGAATAATATTCAAAATACCTTTCATCAATTCCAAGGGTCTTTTTTAATCAGTTATAATGTTTTAACCATGGCGGAAAAAAAAACTATAAACTAATTTATGAATATTATAAATGATAAATATAAATTTATAATTTTAATTAAAATAAATTTTTAAGTTTAAAAATTTGATACCGTAATGATTTATAGGCAATGACAATTAAGATGCAAAGTATGATATCACTTAGAGTTTTTATTTATTTATAATTTTATAGTATTTTTAAATGGATTAATAAAAATATCTATAATATTATTAAAAAAATATTATATGTGAATCAAATGAAATCAAAACAAACATATATATATATATATATATATATATATATATATATATATATATATATATATATATATATATATATTAGGAGTAATATTATCTAAATAAAAATAAAAAATTAACTTGTGTTTTCGTCTTTATAATGATAATATTGTAAAACTTAGAATACTATAAATGACTCATATGAACTCCTAATCTTAATTAAACCAACTACAAGGTTAAAAATATAATATTGTGACGATCTAGGAGCAAAACCAAATAGACACAATATGATATCACCTATAATATTTTTTATTATTTTATAATATTTTTAGTATCTCAATAAAAAAACTATAGCGCTATTTGAAAATAACATAATGAGCTAAATAAAAACATTATAATGATCCAAAACTAGTGAAAAATAATTAAAAAAATAGTGGAAAAAGTATAATTCGGATTGGTAAGAGAAATTTTGAATTAAGAGATAATTTTAAAAAAATAAAATAGGAATTTTTTGGAATTTCTTTTAAATAAAAATCATATATATATATATATATAATGCAAAAACAAATTATAATAAAATCCACATGGCTTTCTAAATCGTGAGGAGCAAAGTTGTGTGTTTTCCACGGGAACACCGAGAGACGTCTCGAGAAAAGGAGTCTTGAGAAAGAGTCATTTGTAATATTTTATACAATTTATCATAGTGACTTATATATCAAACATGAATTGAATTGGATGTCTCCATAAGCGACATGATGTCCGCTCACATGAATGATGCGCATATGTGTCATTTGGTTAATGGCAAGAAAAATTTAATTAAAATATATATATTTATGGATCTCACGATGACACCATATAATAAGATGTAATCTAGTTATTAATAATCTATTCCAAGATGAAGCCACATAGTTTTGTACTAAATAGACTTTGACTCCTCAACTTTTTAGTCAATAACAACATTAGATAAGATCTTATCTGTATACAAGTCATTTTTTTCTACATCTATTATAATATTTGAAAGCAAATACAATTTCTAAAACTACATTATCTACCTCTATTACATCAAACGTGTCTTCTTGAAGGTTTCTTTCTTTCTTTTTTTTTATACCAAAGTACGCAGTGGAGATGGGATGCCCATCTTTGATTCCTTGACTTCAAAATGATGCATCGGTGGAAGTCAAAATTTGTTGGGATGAGATATGATGCCGAGTCAATTCTCTTGGTTGGTGGACAGTCCTTTCTTGACCGTGAGACATCCATTTGTGGATGGCTACTTTGAAAAGGGACGAACAACTTAGGTTAAACCACCAATTTTTTTTTTTTTATCATGAGTTGATTGGGTACAAAAGCAGCCTTCTTCCTATTTGATATGAGAAATCATGAAAGTGATCTCTTTATGTTTAATTATAACAATATATATATTGGTTGATTTTTTAAAAAAACTATCTATATTTTAGATATGTCTCAAAAGATACCTTTTGATTAGAAGTCTATATAGAACAATTTATAGTATTTTCAAGTAGGTTTTATGGTATTTTTATTGTAATGGATAAGATATAGTGTAATAGACTAAAACACTATAATAGGTGATTTTTTGTTTTTTGAGGGACAATATAAATATTTTTTTTAGAAAAATAAAAGTATTAAAAAAATAAAATAGAGGTACCGATTAGGATATATTTAAAATATCAATATTTTCAAGAGAAATCACTAATATATATTAGTCCTTCATATTAAATTGTAGTACAAAATAATCTTGTTATATGATTTAGATATTATAAGTAATCTATTGTGGCAATTTTATCTTAGTACATCAGACTTGGACTCCTCATTCTTAAGGATTTGAGACTAAATGATATCTAAAGAAAATAAATTAAAGAATCACTCATAAAAGTTGGATGTATTCTAATTCATATATATGCTTATCAAATGTTATGAATGGAGGTCATATAATTTTTCTATTTAAATTCCTAATATCGCATCAAATCGGGTTACTATAATCATCATAAGCGATGTGGGGTTTACGATTGTTATGGAGCATCTTGAATTTGTTATGATGCTCTACTAGACTTCAAATTTGTTATGATGCATATAGGATTATGAGCAATTATTACTATTATTTATGATACCATTTTAGTCTGATTTGGATTTGAAACCACATGCATTATTTTCATAATCCATACCAATTATGAAAATAATAGGATCAATAAATTAGGTAAACAATGATGTACAATCTAGATTTAGCACACTTTAAACATATCTTATCTTATTTACTATGAATTAATCTATAAAAATAAAATTAACAACATATGAACACGATACACTCGACACGATAGCTTTATCTCGACACCCCAACTCCACATGACACATCAGGTCCACATGGAGGATACCTCAGTTCTATGTGGTTAACTAGCACGCTCGCTGTGGCCAGCACAACAAAGCCCCTCGATCATCATCACAAAGCCACCTACTTGATTATGTATTGTTACTTCAGCATCACACATACTCCTCGTAGAGTAAAGTCAATTGGACATGGCCACCTTGGCTCCACACGATGAAGTCAAACTTGATCGACATGGTGGGGCTATGTGGTCGATGAGTCGACTCCATGTGGATCGACACAACAAAATCACTCGGCTGACATGGTGAAGCCACCTAAGTCATCACTCATTGTCATCTTAGTGTTACGCAAACTCCTTGCATAGTAAAATCATATCACGTGGAGGATAATTATGTAGTTTGAATTTAAGATGGGCCGATGATAATTAAGGCATAATCTCATACCATCGTTATTGAATGAACTACGTAATAAGCAGTCATAACGTCTCAATCATTCACTATAATAGGAGACTCATAGGTATGTCTCAGGATATTAAACACTGATATTAAATACATATGATTTTATTTATCAATTAACTTTGACATTTAAGGGGCATCATTTAGATGGTATTGACATAGTTTTATAGAATTTAAATATTTTTTAACAGAATTTATTTTGAGGTCAGCTTAAAAAAGGGATTCGGTTAGTTATTATAATAATCAGATATCAAATATCTTAATTATCTTGTGATCTTAATTATCAAATATCGAATATCAAAATCTATCGTGACAATCTCTTAATTATCTTGTGATCTTAAATAAGAGTGTTAATAAAATATCAAATATACATACCCCCAATTGCCACAAGACTAAATATTATTAAGAATATAAAATAACGTTCTAAATATAATGATATTGATAAAACAATTAAGATGGCATGAAAGTGAAATGTCTCAAGAGTTCAAATCTTCACCCGAACACACATAAAAATATATCCATGATTAATATCCACGTGTCAAGCTATAGCCCATCGTATCGTATGAGGTCAGTATTAAAAATTGAAATTGAAATTATGTCTTACGTACTGTTAATGATATTGATAAAAATATATATAAGAAATATTCTTGAGACTACTTGAAACCTTATCCCTCAAAATGGATTCCAAAAGACATCATCACTATGTGTTTTATTGGAGGTCCAAAAAGTCAATAAAAATTAATTATCTGATGCCATTTTTTTTTTCCTTTTACTAGATAAATATATGGCAAAGCTACATGGAACATGCCATGATATTTTTGCATTATCTTTTTATTGGGAGTTTTTCCACTTTATGAGATAGTTAATTTATCATGACCACTAAATAGATTTTCCATTTGAGAAATGAATAGGATAAATAAACTTACATTAGGGGTTGGTATATAAATCGATATTATTCTTGTGGTGACTATTTTAAGTCTTCATTTAGGTAAAATTAATCAAATTAGTCTCTAAAAAGGCTCCTCTTATTTTGATGCCAAGTCAAGTTGATTACCCTCCAAAAACATCCTTAATTTCTCTTGAGAAAATAATAAGACTATAATTCAACTCTTGATTCGTGGTATCAAATCCCATAAAGATCTCTTTATTTAATTAGATTCAACTAAATATACAAGCCACAACAATGATGGATTATCTAATCCTAACATCAAGGTAATCAAGTCAACATGGAGAAGTAGAGTTGGATCCAAACTTCTAAACCGATGTAAGGTTAATAACTCATGTTATGTTGGTATAATAGGAGAAAAATATGTCATGGATGATAAGAGAAATGGGGAAAAGGGTGACCTTAGACTCTTTTATCAAAAACAATAAGTGAAGATTAATGTAGAATATAAACATAATTTAGATAGGATTTTGAGAACATGATCGTCCACTTTGATGCCATTTTGCCATAGATGAGGCATGATTAATGTTGGCATGAGTGGGTCAAGTTTTTTTTTTTTTTTACTTTTATGTCATTACGACTTAGTTGACGATATGACATGATCTCCCTTGAGTTGAGATGATAGTTTTAGTTATTGACGTGATCGATCCAATTTAGTAGGCCTATGCAATTATCCATGTTAAAAAATTAATTTTATCCTTTATCTCACTCTATATTTATTTTTATATTATATTTTTTCAAAAAACATTATTCTCTTTTTCAAATCATACAACCTCACCAACCACCATGTGTTCTTTTCTCTGTGAAGTCAACCCCTTCTCTCTCTCTCTATCTCTTTTTATTTATTAAATATATTTTTTAATATTAAAACGTTATATATTTTTATTTTTTTTAAAAAAAAAATAATTTTGTCCGGTTTTTGGTCGTCTCAGCCACACGCGGCGTTTCTTCCCACCAAACCTCCACCGTAACGTAGTGGTTGGGTCAGGAAAGCCACCAAACCCTCAACACCCCCCACACAAGCATTCAATTCACCAAATTACCCTTCCGTTTCATACCACAAAATTTTCATTTCCCTATCCATATTTTCGTTTCAGGTAATTCTCACGAGCAATTTATTAATATATCCTTTAAAATAACGGAGAATAAAAATCAATACTACCTAAATTGTCATTGAAATGACAATTAAAATTAAAAAAATGGTTTTTAAGCATTTAACTCAGGCAAAAAAACGAATAATAGCACTTGGGGGCATATTGGTAACTTTAAGCATATGTATTGAAATGCAACTAATCGATCACGCTGAGCGGCAATAAATAGCCACACCGCCTCCTTTCGCTGCTCCTCCTCCTCCTAACCCCCCCGCCCCTTCCCGCCGGCCGGTGATCTTATTCGGAGCGACTACGTTGGTCCGATCCTTCAAACCCCCTGCGGGGTTGCTGAGTTTTGAACTTCCGATCGAGGCCAGCGCGCTCGGGAATGGTGCCGGTTCGGTTGTTCTTGCAGGGAGTTTGGGTATTTGGCAACTTGTAACGAAGAAGAGAGGCAGATTTGCTTTTTCTATTGTCGATTCTTAGATCGGGAAATGGAGGCTAGTGCGGCGCTGAGCTTGCAATCCTGCTCTTGGATCGGTTCGGAGAAGGTCGGACGGAAGACTAGCGGCTTCGCCAGGCTCTCCAACCGATGCTTGGAGGAGCGCAAGGTCGCCATGGTTCGATTCGGAGATCCACTGAGGAGTGGAGCTTCGATTAGCACTGGACATGCAGAGCGCAAGATCTTTTGTTGTCACAAGAAGCCATCAGGTGAGTTGTTGCCCTCTTTATCTGTTTTGGTCTCCAGAATTTATTATTATGTCCAATTTCTTGTTAGTTGTAGATTTTCTAACATTTATTCATGAATAGTTACCATTCTTTTGGTTTCATCCGTTTAATTGCTTTCTTCATGCTTTGAATCAGTAACTAAGACACGCAAGATTTTTATGTTTTATTGTCCTATACATCTGAAAAGATTTCCATCCACAGAAATGGTAGTGTTTTTTTCGTATGGGATGGAAGAACCTGTCTCAAAGATTTTTATGTTTTTTGTCGTATGGTAATTACTTCAGATCTTTCCGGTGGTACAGGCTCAGAGAACTTTCACAGCTCATTTGATGAAGCTCTCGTATTGAAGGTTCGACACTGCTTTAATGCAAATTTTGAAGGAAATGAACTTATGTAGTGGTACCATCATTTCTGTACTGTCGTTATAAATTTTATATTGGTCTGACTGCAGAGGAAGTCAGAAGAAGTTCTTCCCCACTTGAGTGGGCGTTGTCTCTATCTTGTTGGTTAGTATTCTTTGAATTGTGGGTAATAAGTCATTAGATAACTTTAATTATGAAACAATAAACTAGGATGTGTGATTGGATTGTTTGTGTTTGATACAGGGATGATGGGTTCTGGTAAAAGCACTGTAGGCAAGATCTTAGCAGAAGTGCTATGTTATTCTTTCTTTGACAGGTTTGTTTCATATTCTTGATAATGTATTATGTTCATCTTATGATGAAACCTGTGTATTATATTTTACTTGTAATTGAATATTTAATGTCTCTGTTCTTTACAGTGACAAATTGGTCGAACAGGCTGTTGGTGTATCTTCTGTTGCCCAGATATTTAAGGAGTATAGTGAAGCCTTCTTCAGAGACAATGAGGTGCTTCTTTTTTCTTTTTTTTTGTCTTAGATGAATATTATATTTTTTAGGAAATCATATATAGATGCTATGCGGACTTGTGATTTCAGGAACTTCTTGTGATTACCTGATGAAAAATGTGCACCTAATGATGAAATTGTTAGCTTGCCAAACATGTCCGAGAAAGTTCATGACCAAACATGTTCACTTCATTCCAAGAGGCACATATTTATCATCCATTCCTTACTTCTCCTGATCCATGCTTAGGCGTAATATATTTCCTTTTGTCATGTTTAGAGGATTTATATAACATATTTTCCTTTCATGCACACACAATTAATCTTATGTTTGTGAACATTGGTGATTTTAATAATTTTTTGAGTTTAGTGGAAGACAAATGTGTCTATTGTGACCCATTAATGTTTGGCCAATAATGTTGGATATGTCCACAGCCATATGTTAACTCATGCACAACTTTGTGACTTGTTTCATTATGGTTACCTTTTCTTGCTTCAGTGTAAATTGGTTCCTAATATTTTCCTTTTCATGCTATAGAGTGAAGTCTTAAAGGACTTGTCGTCAATGCGTCGATTGGTTGTTGCAACTGGCGGTGGTGCCGTAATTCGTCCAATCAACTGGTAGTTGACGTAACACACAATTCTATTTGTTAACCTTTCTTGAAGGCAATGTTAACTAAGTGTTATTATTTGAAACTGTCAGGAAATATATGAAACAGGGGATTACGATCTGGCTAGATGTTCCTCTGGAAGCACTGGCTAGGCGGATTGCTGCTGTAGGGACTGCTTCGCGCCCTCTTTTGCATCAAGAACCTGGTGATCCATACACGAAGGTAACCTCTGCATGATTTAATATTGGGAATCCTAGGAGAAGCCAGATCAGTCCCTTAAATTAAGTAAATCTTCTAAAATTCCTTTACGTGAAACTATATGAAAAGAAACTCACCTACCAGCTGGACTGAAGAGTCTAATATATTCTGATTAGGTGATAAACTTGTGTTGTTGAATGGTCTATTCTTCTTTGAGGACATTTAAGTTAATTAACCAAATGTGCAATTTGCTGAGAGAAAGTGATTGTTAGTTGATAGGTAGACCTATATCTTGAGCTTTTAGTGTCAAGAGTTGAACTGTAAACAAAAAAAGGGTGCTGCTGCAATGAGAACATGGCCTAACTGTTGATATCGTCGCAGGCTTTTGCAAAACTCACTGCACTCTCTGAACAACGGGGCAAGGCATATGCAAATGCTGATGCAAGAGTATCGCTTGAATGTACGTTCAGTGGCATTATCTTGGCTGCTAATTATTTCTAGCTACATTCTACTCGGATCCAAGTTTTTATAGTTCTGGCAAAAAAGTTCTCAATTCGTCATATCATTTATGTGTATATAAATTACTCTCCATGCTGTCATATTTCATTTCTTCCCCCTTTAGTGTAGGAGAGTTGCTCTCAGGCTCCCCATTATTCAAAATAACCTGTACACAATTGGTCATCTAGTCAATCTGTAGCAGTCACCAAACAAAATTAAACTGGCTAAATTTATGTTGGTCGTTGTGCAGATATTGCAGATAAAAAGGGCCATGGCGATGTTCATGCGCTTACGCCAACGGATATTGCGTTTGAGGTATAACTTACACCAGTTCTTTCATCACTTGTCTGGAACTTTCGGGTGTTATGGTCCACCTCTGAAATGTTTCCTCTTTTATGTTCATTACTATTTGGCAGGCGCTGACACAGATCGAGAGCTATGTTATCGAAAATGCAGCTGCTTCGAATAACCGTTCCATTCTGGGATGAAACACCAAGATCATCCCGGGCTCTTTGTACTGTTAACATATGTCCTTGCTTCTATCCATCACATAAATCTTTTTGTTTATTGAAGACACGAAGCTGCTCGGTTGGAGTCCTGTAAATGAATTAAGTGCGAAATGAAAAGCTTGCGGTCCAAATGCACCCAAATTTTGTCTTTGCAGGTGTTTATTTTTTATTTTATCTGATCAAGTGATCTGATGGAGTCAGGTTGAAGAGTCGCTCAAATTCAACATCACGTATATCTCATCAAGTGATTTGATCTTTTGTTGTATCTCTATCATTTACAAGACCATAGAGAGTACGCTTACACCAAAACATATATTAAGGCATGTTGGATGAGCTGCTTGCACCCATGGATAGATTTAATTAATCTCTCAGTTTGTTCTTCTAACAGAAGAACGCGTTGGTTCTCACATTCAAATCCAACTAGATATCTCAAATTGGATTGTATTGGTTGTCGACGAGGTATCACTCACTCACACTCATTGCTCAGCAGCTACGCATCAATTTAATTATGTTGGTCAACTGACAGGCATGCCTTCCGTTGCAAATAAATATTGATGGCTCAGTGATCAAATCCATATCACCTACGAGTTGAGAGAGAGAGAGAGAGAGAGAGATCCAACTGCATCTTGGCCGTGAAATCATCTAGAAAATGGCTTGTGCTAGTTGCCTGGGCTGTTCGAACTCGTCCCCTCATCGCCAGGATTCTTCCAACGAAGAAGAGACTAGAATGAGATCCACTGTACTCTCTCTCGCATACATCTCCTTCCCATGGAAGGAGTAGTAGTGTTCATGTTACAACCTTGATCCCTAGGTTCAGTCAGTAGTTCTGCCATCCAATGGCCTAAATAGCCGCTCTTCTCCATGCATACAGGATAATGCTCCACAACCCCTACCACGCCAGCACGCATTGAAGGTGCAACCATGGCTTCCAGGACTCCTACTAAACCAAAACCCAGTGAAGGTGAAGGAGGTAAAACCAACCAAAATTCCTACTGCGCCACAACCCAGTGAAGATGGAAGATGATAAACGTTGAGGATAATGCTCTCGCAAAGGAAAGACCATAAACCTTTGTATTTGTGTTAAAGGATAATGCTAATAAAAGTTGTATTGATATAAGAAATATTAAGATTAGAGTTTAACTAATTTAAATAATCTAATATACATAATATTATGACGAGTTCTAATCTTTTAAAATTAATCAATCTAGACTATAAATAGGGGTGTGGTCTTCCTTACAAGAGCATCAAGCAAATAAGAAGAAGAAGAACAACAACAACAACAACAGATGGGTTGTAATCAGACTTCTTTCATATATAGTTTGAATTATTCTAGTTCTTTAGCTATGCATATATATTTCAAGTAAAAACATATGTTTGTGGCCGTCAGTAGTGCCCCTATGTACTGTCTCTCTTCATATCCTGTTGTGGAATCCAAAGTGAGTCAACAAGTTCTGTCAAATTCCTACATTAAGCAGAAGTCTATAAACAAAGGATATGTGATGCTTCATGTAATTTCTATTATCCAAGAATCCTTGTACTTCTAAGAGTGTATTTTGGAGTGGAAGGAGATGAAACAGCTCTTGTTTCTTTTCTTATATAGTCTGCATGTTTACTTGGAAGGTGAGATAGAATTTGAGCTTGGTGTTCACCAGCAGCCACTTCTGACCATCAACAGCCATGAATCCTCACGATTAATTACTGTAAGAACAACTTCAGTAGGTAAAGAAATATTTTGTTCTTGACTTGAATTCAACAACAGTTAACAGATGCTCTCAAACCTCACCTAACACTGGAAAAGGACAGTCTCACCAGTGGTCTAAAATTAGTTTCTTTTTTTCTTTTCTTTTTCTGGCCATTTAGTTAGTCAAATATCAGATTGAAAAATAGGAAGCACTTCCAACAACAATATTTTGACTATTGAGATCTCTTTGGTCTTTGGACTTTTAAGTGTGAGGTCAAAACTAGCTTCGATCATGTTGTTATAAGGTAGAAGTAAAGGATGTTGACTTGTTCGAGCTCACATGCATTAAGAGATCTTCGAGTGTCTCTAGCATTTAACCTAGTGTCAGACTTGTAAAAAGATCAAGATCGGTTTAGTTTTTTTATGTGATCTTTCTAACGTTCAAGTTAATTAAAAAAATAATTTCACATCATCCATTC
Source organism: Ensete ventricosum (assembly GCA_029747655.1). Classification (NCBI taxonomy): domain Eukaryota; kingdom Viridiplantae; phylum Streptophyta; class Magnoliopsida; order Zingiberales; family Musaceae; genus Ensete; species Ensete ventricosum. The sequence continues at coordinate 55,775,292 of JAQQAF010000009.1, forward strand.
TATAGTTTTATGATTTATTATTATTATTATTATTATTATTATATATATATATATATATGAAATATTTTCTTAATATTTTATATTAGGTTGATGTCTATGTAACGAAATCATTCATCGGAGTTTTGTCATTCTCGTGTTGATTGTATTATCATACTGACGTATGATAATAAAAGGGTGGCAACGAAATCGAGTGCTAATACTATTTCATGTGAAACTACAAACAAATCTGTAGCAGTTTCTGTAACTTTTCGAAATTGATGGTATTTAGCATCATCCAATAAGAAATCATAGTGGAAAAAGAAGATGAAGCACTGCAAGCATCCGATACCTTTGCTTACAACAGAAAAGAAGATGAAGACAGAGATGAGGAGTGGCGAAAACTCTGCAGGATGGCTGCGATGGTCATTGACTCGTCATCCTGAACGGAATCGAACTCGAGATGGAGATCATCCCTTTGCTCGGACGCAGGTGAAGGAGGAGGAGGAGGCGGCGGCGGCGGAGACGCCATGTTAGGAGCTAGAAAAGGATAATAAAAGTTGGTTCGAGCACCAGCCAGTCCGCTGAAGGAAATGGAGGAGAGGTCGTAGGCGACTGCAGCCTCCTCTGCCGTGTCGAAGGTACCGAGCCAGTGCCTCTCCTTCGTGTACGGATTACGGATCTCGGCAGCATAGCGGCCCCATGGCCTACGGCGAACTCCAAGGTACTCGCTCGATGCTCGAGAGCGCCGCCAACTCTGGCGGCGTACGATAACCAAGGGGCGATCTGCCATTATTTGATTTCTCCGTAACAACACTTGCAACATTCACTTGGAGATCGTGGAAGACGAAACTAAGATTAGGCTATCAGTGGAAGAAGAAGAAGAAGAAGAAGAAGAAGAAGAAGAACTGGGCTGCATTAAATATGCATGCACGTACTAATGATGTCTTCGGGAAGCCCCGGTTCATCGGTTCATCAGAGGAGGCCGTGTGGCTTTTTTCGACATGGCTGGCTAGTTGGGCAGGTGAGATGGATGCACTTCCAAGCATTAATAATAAGAAATGCAAGTGATGCTCGAATCTGCTGCTCTAATGGTTGGCCATGGGGGGCCTCCTTCTTCCTGGTTTTCCTGGACACGATAAGACAACGATGGCCATCTCCCCTAAATCCCTGCTTCGCATGACGCATTGGTATTTGCCATCTCTCCGTCTGTGGAAAGCCAACGCAAAGCAGGTTGATGATCTTAATCATAATGCTCATCTTTTACTCTTACAAACCGAATTAAAGATTTCTTGGTCTTTCCATACGCAACTAAATCAGAGTTGCTATCAGAATTCACCTGAGAAGGGAAGGGAATATAAAGCCTGCCGCAGTATAGCAAAGAAACAAAAGCTTTTGATAGTGGTGGCCAAAAGTTTCAGCAAACTGAGGAGCCTGATCTCCTGGTTGGAAGACCTAATGGCCGCTAGTGGATGTCGGAGAAGAAGGGGGGGAGTTATCTGCCATAGTGGTGCTGGGGATCCCACAGATACCATTAGAAGCTGGAGCAGCTTCTGCCTTTTGCAGTGCAGGATCATGTTCCGAATCTGGCAGCGACCTCTTTGACTTGCCATTTCTAACACGGCGAGGTCTAAAATCTAGAAGAACCTGCAATTTTTGTGGTTCATGGCCATAGTTCTTTCGACCTCGCCATCGACTATTATGCATGTACTTGCTAAGTTTTCTATTCGTTCCCCTTTACTACTGTCATATATATATGAAACATGATCTTTTGATCTATATATATATATGTTATTAACACTTCTCACATTAGTGTGGGGATGACCGACTGAAGTAGATTTATGATCTGATTATTATGAACAAACTCCTTAGAATTCATATTCTATCATGCACTTTTGATAATTGAATTTGATGGGTACCTCCCTTACGTAAATATTTTTTTGTGAATAATAATTTGAAACATATTTTATTGAGTATTGGACGAATGTACGAACAAGATCCTAGGAACCGACAAGGGCAGTGATCAGTGCGGAGCCATACCTAGTCGGTCGAATGCATCGCTCCCATTAAAATTCTCGTTACGATATCCTTCAGGTATAAATACCCCAACTATTAATAACATGGGGGATTCTCGATACATCTTACCACGATCTTCTACTCCCACACATCTCGGAGGGACCACGTCGGGCACACATCACCTAGACCCCGGCCTTCTCAAAGGAATCGACCGAGGGTCCGAGCTCACCACCAATGATCTCTCGACTCGAGGGCTCAACGACAACTTCCTCTCTTGACCTGATCGAGCCGCTCCAGTCCTCTTGATCGACTCGGACGATCCTGTGCACGTGGGCTAAACCGTGTCGTACTGACTCACCAGCAGCTTTCTTATTTGGTGAGATTGTCGATTGTCAATATGATCTAGGTGCCAACGGGGATTATCGAGGTGGTTCAATATGGTCCTTGAGCTGATTAGTTAGGCCGATGTGATCCTCGGGGTGATATGATTGGATCGCTTGGATGTGCCCAATATTTACCCAATCAAGTAGTCTCGTAGAATTATTGAAACATCCCAACATTTAAGCTATTAGAATAGTCTCATTCTTCCATGAATGAAAAAGGAAGCAACGTTTGCAATGATCCAATAGATGTCGCTGCACGCCGGTGTTGCAGAGGGTGGTAGAAGCTCGAGCGAGTCACGAACCCGGTTCAATCGAGACATTGGTGACGTTAGCCTTACGGAGCCTGTTAATTAATCGTAATGAACCCGGTTCAATCGATTCAGGTGGACGTCGCTCTGCTTTATATGGTCGTCCCTCTCTCCTCGCCGACACAGAAAGGGGGGCCGGGATGATGCAGAGCCACGCGAGCCCGATCCCACCATCTCCGGCCAGACTCGGTATCACCGCCACATCCCCCTCCCTCCCCCCCAACCCCATCCCAAACCCTACTCCTAACCCTAACCCTAAACCAGCCCCGCCATCCTCCTCCTCCTCCTTCGCCGCCGCCCAGTACACCGCCGCCACCTCCTCCGCCCTACTCTCCCTCCTCCCCCCGCTCCCCCGTGCCCAGGCCATCCTTCCCCAGATGGCTGCCCTCGCCTCCAAGCTCTTCGACCTCTCCCCTCACCGCTCCGTCTGGCTCGCCTCCTACCGCGGCAACCCCCCCAACTTCTCCAAAGAGCTCAACTCTTCCGCCGCCGCCGCCGCCGCCGCTCCCGTCCCTGCCTCCACCAAGGATCTCATCTCCCTCTTTACCACCCTGCAGACCCAGCTCTTCGAGGCCGTGGCCGAACTCCAGGAGATCCTCGACCTCCAGGACGCCCGCGTCAAGGTCGCCCGCGAGGTCCGCGCTAAAGACTCCGCTCTCCTCTCCTTCACCAAGAAGATCCGAGAAGCCGAGCAGGTCCTCGACCACCTCATCGACGACTACTCCAACTACCGCCGCGATCCCAAGCGCCCCAGAATTGAACAAGATGGCGAATCCAATTACTCCATGTCTCTCCACTCTTCATTGGATTTGGAGGAGATCTTGTCCTACGCCCACCGGATTAGCTATACTACCTTCGCCCCGCCGGAGCATGGGGCAGGGCTCGCCCCGCTCCGTGGGGCCCTGCCACCAGCACCGCAGGATAATGAGATGAGGGCGTCACAGCTGTATCACTTTGCTGACCTTGATGTCGGGCTGCCGAAGAAGGCAGCACCGGAGGCGAAGGAGAGGGCGGCGGCTGATGCTGTCACGGAGATCCTATTGCAGCCAACACCACCAAGGGAGGATGTGCCCGTGGCAATGCTGCCACCTTTGCTGCCTATTGCAGTGCCACCCGGATGGAGGAAGGGAATGCCCGTGGAGTTACCAAGCGAGCTCCCGCCTGTTCCTCCTGGATGGAAGCCTGGGGATCCAGTTACATTGCCATTGGATGGAGTTATGGTTGGTAATAAAGGGGATGAACAACAGATGCCTGGTGTTCCTGGAGTGCTGGTGGGGCAGCCAAAGGCACCAGAGGCAATACAGGTCAAGTATGTGCAGCTTGATATCAATCCAGATCAGGATGATTATAGTAGTGACTATAGCAGTGAAGTTGGAAGCTCAGAGGAAGACGAGGACTGAAAATTTGTGGTAAAACTTCATGTTTTGTTTGTTCTCATGGTTAGGGATTTCAGCTGTCATCTGCCTCTGGATTTTCATGTTTTTTGTATTTTTCTTTAACATGTTTTTATGGCTTAAATCTGCAGTAGCTTAATGTGCCAAATTCCTTCTTCGGTATTGAAGAACCTTTTTTTTCATTATTGGTAACTTTATGAAGTAATGTTCATCTTTTAATTTGAAGGATTGTCAATGTTGCAAAATCTTTTTTGCTATGGTATACAAAACTTGGACAAGAAAATTTTGAGTACGATAGATATTTTTTGTTATATCCTCGCTTCTGATAATTTTTTGGGACGAACATTGGCAGGTTGTGCCAAGGGTGAAGCCAGGCTATTATATTAAGAAGGGTTGGAAATTAATTATGACACCAACTTAATAAGATGAAGCCATCAAAAGTTGTTTTTCTAATATATTGGATAGTTGGGTTCGATATTCTTTTAAACAAAAAAAATCATCTAGAGGGAAGTTGGCAAAACCTTTTAGCAATTGGTAAAGAACTTCCCACTAATTCCTCCGGTACATGAACAAAGAGTTGAGAACATTTAGATTCTGAATCTGTTAATATTTTGCACTCATGCTGTCATGGTTGACGTGTCTCTTTTTATCTGCTTGCATCTAGTCATATAAATGATCTTTTCTTAGAAATTTACAAATATCATCAATTTTGGAAGACTTGCACCCAGCGGGAACTAAAGCACAATTAAGAGTAAGAGATTTCACTGCATTTGAACTGGTATCGGTACGGTTTGTGCAATTGATGATCCATTCTAGTGGTCAAAGCATCTAGTCAATAGTAATGCTCAAAAGTATTTTGATCTTCCTGATGGCTAGTATAATGCATAGGATATGCTTTTATCCGGTGTCTAATTTCGTTCATGACAGAAGAGGAATCCTTCATCTCTTGGATTCTAAATTCTTTGTAGCTGGGACAAGGTGCAGGATACACTACAAAGATTGACAAAATATATTAATAGACTTCTTTAGTTGAAGGCAATTTGAACACAAATAGAAAAGTCATCAGCATTTCATTAATTAAAAATGTTTCTTTATACTACAAGAGAGTTGTTCATTAATGTTAGGAAGTAATATGTGAAATTGCACATTTTCACCCAGCTTGGAATAGATTACAAATGGAAATTTACTAACACTAATTGTTTCCAAGGAACAATCAGACTGAGCCCTATTCTAGCTTTGATTTTATCATTACTGATTACAGGGGAAATTTTATTATCATAAGCAACTTCTGATTGTTATTGTGTTTTGCAAGAATGGTTGACAAATGTGAATCAGAATCCATTTTGATATTAGTGAATCTCTTCATTTTTCATGCCATTTATGATGCACCTACGATTGGAGCAGTACTGACCACTGCGGCATTCAGGGTAGATTAATTTATAACAGTTAGAATGAGTCTATTCTAGCTTTGTGTGTATTTTTATTGATTACAGGGGAAATTTTACCAGCATAAGCAACTTATGATTTGTTATTGTGCTTTTCAAGAATGGTTGAAATATGTAAATTAGAGTTCATTTTGATATTAATGAATATCTTGATTTTTTTGTTATTTTTGTGATTTGCAAGAGTTATAATGCATCTAATTTTGGAGCACTACCAGGGTAGATTCTTGTGCGAATTTTCTTTCACTTGTTTATTGAAATGTAGTAAAAGAGTATTTTTGTGGTTCCCACTAAATGACCTTTAAATGATGGACTGCAGTGCTACCAGCAATGATGCAGGATCTTATATTGGTGACTGAGCCAAAAGAGGGCATTAAGTGTTGGTGCTAGTGTACCAGTTTACATTTTACATGCTAGGGCCTTATCGGCATGAGTTTTAGGTATCTACTACATGCACTGATAGAGGTCTATTGTGGCTATTGGTCTTCTAGTTCATACAATTATCTGTGGAAATGCATATTATTCTGTTTTCATGTAAGTGCTTTTAGGTTGTATTTTGTTATGCCATATCTATTGGTAGTCATCTTAGGATTTATTGAAGGCTTTTTGAACTTGAGGCTTTTAAGCTATTTGGAGTTTACCTTCTTTCATTTTTGGTGTAACATTTAATAGTTTAACTGTAAAGATCCTTAAGGATATGTTCTTGCATGTTGGTGGTGGTAAAAGATGAGAATAGACCTTGTCAAGGTCCTGACTTTTGTAGAAGTGTAAGGGTATCATAGATGTTCTTTCCTTAGAATGGAGTTAGGTAAGCATGATAGTTTTGTCTTTGCTCATATCTGAACTCAACCTTATGCATACCTGACCTGCTCCCAAGACTTAACTGGGATCTGCTTTAACTTTCATATGCTTGATAAAATATTATATGGATTATTTATATGATTTGTCACTAATTCATACCTGACCTGCTCCCAAGACTTAATTGGGATCTGCTTTAACTTTCATATGCTTGATAAAATATTATATGGATTATTTATATGATTTGTCACTAATTCATAGTCTTTACGTTCATGATGATATCAAAATGGAATTAGATTTTACATACTCTTGTTTGGACTCATGCCTTCTGCAACTTGTATTTTTAATATTTGCTTCCATCCATCTATGGTTTACATATTATCTTCCATCTATTGAAACCCTAGTATAAACATGTTTCTTATTTGAACTAGGCTAATACAACGATATCAAATGGATTTTAAGCCACTTTTAATTCTTGAAACCCACTGGACCTGATCCAGGCCTAATGGTGCCCACCCAAAAGACCTGCACCATTCTGAAAGTTAAATGGGTAGGAACATACAGCCGCCATATAAGGTTTCCTTGAGAGTCGGGTGTACTTGGACCAACCTAATGCGATGACTTCAATTACAGGAGAGCAATCTTACCATTCATGAGGAGAGTATTTTTGTTAACATTGTGTTCATTCTTTCTTTTCTGTTTCTTCTCTGTGGAGCTTATCTACTGTCACAAGTGATCAAAATAATGCTCCATTTGGTTTGCCTCTTGGTGGTATTTTTTTCATTTGTGGTGGATTGATAGAAATATGCAGAAGTGATTATGAATGCACATGATAGACAACTATTTTATTGATGAATTAATCACAATTACTGGGATCATGCACCTCATGTGCCTTTTTTCCTTTGTTACAAAAAACATATGGACACTGGAATATTTTTGATTTGACAAGAAACTGTATGGTAAATATGCCTTTGAGGCTTGCTGTTGTTTTTGTTGCAGACTAGTTTTGGTTATCATTTTTATTAGAAGATGTTATATATTATCAGTTTTATTGATTTCACTTCATTTGCCAAAAATCTTATTGTAGCTCATTGATGACTGCAGCAATTTACGTAGTCGGACATTTTTGTCATATTATTTTTCTGTAGAAACTATGAGCACTCTTTTGGAAAAATTAGACCTTGGAATGTTAAGGAGATTTGCTATTACTCATCCCAAAGTATACTGCTCTCTATCTTGAGGTCAAACTGTAAATGCTGAAAATTTTATTCTTCTTGCTGTCTGCTTTTTATGGCACTTGCAGGGAGAACAAATAGGATTAAACAAACAGCTTGAATCAATGGTTGAATTGGAACTTCAAATTTCCAGGATTGCTTATTTTATTGTAGTCTGTGTTTTCTCTGCATCAGACTGATTGCTATACTTAACAGTTAGAATGCGCCATTTTGAAGTGCCCTTTTTAAGATTTGCCTTAGAGATTCCAGATGTAAATGTTTTACTTGAATAGTAAGATTTTTTTTTTTGGAAAGCTTCGATGGTAAATTTGAGGAAGGAATTTTCTTTGAATGATTTATAATTTTTGGCGAATATAGAATTCATCAAAAACATATTTTAGATATACAAAAAAAATATACATGCACATAGTATTTGCTGAGACTAAATCGTCCCTTGGGAAAACCTAAACCTTTTAACTCATAAATACAACTTGGTCTCCAATAGGATGTATAATGTCCCTCGACTATATTAATGTCGACCATAATCTAAATAAAAAATATTTATATAAAATCTCCAAAACAACTAAGATGCCCCTTAGTATCTGACTGTCATAATTTATAGGGATCTTAATATCATTACCATTTCATTGTCTCATTACAAAGACATTGCTTTCTTACAAGAATTTATACATATGCAAGCTTAAATTTATAAGAATAAACACCCAAAAAATTGAATTTTGATTGGGAAAAATAGCACAGCGGTATAGACATACCAAAGAAGTTTCTGGAGAAGTGTTCCCGGCCCCATGCAGCCAACGAAGCAATAGCTAGAGGAAGCTTCTAGCGATCATACACCCCCGGGTGCCAACCGTCCGTCACCCACCCATACGCAACCTGCCGCTGGTCACAATCCGCGTAGCCCGTCACCGCCGGACCCGGTGGCGGAGGATACGTTGGCGCCTCCAGCGGTGACGGTGCAGGGTACGAGATCGCCGGTTCTGCTGCCGGATGATACAGCAACCAATTCGGTTCCGGTCGCGGCGGAGCTGGTGGATACATCGACCAATTCGCTCCGGGAGGCGGCGGAGCACAGGGCGACCAAATCGATTCTGACGGTGGTAGAGGCGGATGCATCGACCATGCCGGTTCCAGCGGCAATGGAGGATACATGGGACTAGGCCCCGTGGCTGTGGGAACAGGTGGAGGATACATGGAATGTGACCCCGGCGGCGAGCAATAAACTAACGGCGGCGGTATGGCCGGGGGATCAGGCGGCGGCATGTACCCTAACACCGGGGCGGAGGGCAAGAAATCGGGCGGCGGCGGAGCGATGTTAGCGCCTCGGCCGTCGATCCGGTACGCGAACGAGAGGACGCCATTTGGCTTCCCGTCGGGGGCGAGCACCTGGTAGCTGACGCGACCGAAGGCCCCGGGCAGCCGCTCCGCGGCGAGGTCCGTGACGGGGACGCTGGCCCGGCCGACGATCTTGTCGCCGGGGAGGAGGCCGCCGTGGTCCTTGAGCTCGAACTCGAGGATGAGGTCGTCACCGTCGACGTCGAACCGCATGGGCTGGTCCCACTCGGGGTTCTCGCCGCCGTCTCTGTCGACGGTGGTCTGCAGGCGCTGGGTGCGACGGGGGCGGTCGGCGTCGGCGGACGTCAAGAAGACGGCGGCCGAGAGGCAAGTCTTCTGGAAGAGGCTGAAGGACTTCACGCCCTTACACGAGATCGCCTTCAATTCGATCTGATCAACAACCGCCATCATCGTCGTCGTCGTCCTCCTCCTCCTCCTCCTCTTTCTTGGTTTAGGGCCCGAGAAGAGGGGCTGTCGGTATTAATAGTTGGGTAGAGGAGGAGGGCAAGACGTGGTGGCTGCCATAACTGTGGACTGGGGAGGAGACGGTCAACTTAAGTTGTTCACGAGGAACAATAGACATTAAGCGCGGGGAGAGGAATCGGGTCATGATGTGGGCCATACATGGTGTGGTGAAATGAGTTGTATTCGTCGTTTTGTTGGCTAATTAAATATTACTTAATTAGTTATTTTATTCTTATATTTTTAAAAAATTATATTATAATTTTTATATTTACGAAATAAACATATTTAATATTATTTCTCCTAGTGTCGTAGATTTTACTAACTAAATACGGTACGTGCTTGGTAGTAAACCAAAATGAGGAAGAGTCACATGGTCGTAAATTTTATTATTATTATTATTAATGGAGTTAATGACATGAGGAGAAATGAGATTAAATATTTTAATTTCATATAAATCTAAATATAATTTTTAAAAGTATAGAAATCGAGATGTTAAAAGTAATTAATTACATGAGATAATATATGATTAGCTCATCGTGAGACAATAAATGATTGATCAGCTTATTTCAATTTGGACAGCCTATTATTAGCTACTTTTAGTATCTTACCCATTGAAAAGTTATATTAGTATTCTTATAGTTACAAAAGTAAGACATCTGGATTCATTTATCCTAATGTCATTAGTTCTACCAATAAAAACATAAAAATAAAGGGTAAAAAAAAAATGTAACGTTTTAATTAATGGTGATAAATAGTGTCGATCATGACGGACGACGACGTCGCTACGGGCTATAGATAACTATTATGGATGAAGAGAGCGATCGTAAGAGGTGAGAATCGCTCTACATTTACGTCAATGCCGACATAGTTGTTGAGTGACGGAAGGGTTGTCGATACAAATGTCGAGTTGTATTGTTTGAGAACTACATTGACACCAGCACAAATGCAGAGTGGCATCACTCGACATCTGCACCGACGATCCTTTTGTAGCTCAATAATTGTGTCAATGTCGATATAGATACAAAACGATTCTCACCTCTAACTGTCGCTCTCCTCATCCATAACAGCTCCTCATTCGTCACGATCGATGTCGTTTGTCACCATAAATTGAAATGCTGAGATAACTACTTTATCTTTTATTTTCGTGTTTCGCTAATAAAATCGATGATATTAAGATAAATAAATCTACATGTTTAATTTTTGTAACTATATAAATATTAATATAATTTTTTAAATTATAAATATGGAAATACTAGTGATAGTCCTCACGATCGGCTTGCTTTAAATGTGGGACATGATTTGGGTCCACAATTCGTGAACGTTTCAATCCTCCACTTTGCGTCATTCGTCTCATCACTCTTTAGGTCCTCATTCAAAGTAGATTTTGATCAGTGTATGACATGTATATCTTATGAATTTAATATATAATGTGAAAGAAACACAATAAAGTGCTTTCGGGATTTGTTGAATAGATTTTTGAGGATGTATATTGGATTTAGTGTGGGCTGGACTCCACTATGAATGAGTCTACTGCATAATATATGTACATGATATATGGATATATGCACATAATGTATACATAATATATATAAATTCATTTAGCACCAATCAATTTGATTTATCCCAAAATAAAAATATAAATATTGTGAATCAAAATGTTTCTAGATTGACCCGACTTATTTACGAGTCATCAAAACAAGATTCCTATATTTGAAATCCCTTTTTTATCATTAGCAAAAAAAAAAAAAAAATTTCAATTGCTCATCATAAAGGATTAGAACAATTGCTTCGAATACGGTTTCTATGCTTATGAAACTTAAATATATATAATCTACTACTACAACTAATACAGTAGTACCTTTATTCTCACAAGTTAATGTATTTATCTGATTTATTTCGTACCCTTCCCAATAAAGAAACTCTCTTATATTTTTTATTTCACATAATATAAATTCTATTTTTAATATAGATAAGAGAATTGAAGATTTAAAAGCTTGCGATGCTAATTTTGTTGCAGTGTATCTTTATTATCTCAAATAAATGGGGGGGGGGGGGGCAAATCTAAATGAATATTTTTAATTAAATATTAGACATAATAAAGACGCAGGAATATAAATCTCAAACACATGATCTTCTGCTATGATAACATGATAAATGTTTTGATTGGGTAACCAATAATAATCTTATAAACTCTAAGCTAATATAATAATAAAAAAATAAAAAAATCCAATACATTTATTATTATTATTATTATTTTCAGAACTGCAATTAAAGGTCAGACAGAATGTGGATGATAAAAAAATATAAGACAGACATTTTAGAGAGAAACAGACCACACACATTTGCCGCGTCGGAGATCAACTGCTATCAGTGTATAGAAGAAGTTGGAGGCTGCCCGCCTGCATACAGCATTTGATACACTGGTCTAATTCTCCACGTCAAAAGCATGCTCAACAGAGTTCCCATGCAACACATCCCGGCAAGAATCAAGAATGTGACCCTAAAGCAGCTTGGCCCCAAGCAACAAGTGCTTGAATGATCCAGGAAGAGAGGGTGCTGCTTCGCGGCTTCTTTGTCATACAAGTAGCCTGCAAGAAGACCTGAGAACAAGAACGCACCGAGAGGATTCCCCAACAACATAAAGTTGAAGAGCACTCCGAAATGCTTCAAACCAAACAGCTCGGACACCGTCGGAACCATGACAGAGGTTTGGACCCCATAGCAGACGCCAAGCATTGCAGTCGATGCATTAAGAGTAGTAGGACTCAGCCCCAAAGCATAGAGAAGGTATGCTAATATCATGAGTATTTGTGTGCATGCCATCCAAATTGGCCGAGGAAGCATTCTTGTCCTGCAACAACAACAACACTCATCAACAACTCATCAAAAGTAATAAAAGATTGAGAAAGCCAAAGAAAGCAATCACACCTGACAAAATGCTCGGAAACAGCACCTCCGCCAAGCCGACCAAGAAAATTGCCAAAACCGAAGAGGCACAACAAGATGGTCGGGTCATCAACTCCAACTGCGATCCCAATCTGTGCCAAGTTATTTAGAACCGTGACACCCGAGCCAACTCCAATAAAGAAGGCCATGAACAGGAGCCAGAAGTCAGCTTTGATCAATGCTTCGTGTAACTCAAAATCATCTCCCCTCTTGGGTCTCCTCTTCTTCTTCTTCTTAACTGCTCCTTCCCCAACAGCTAAGAGCATCTCCACATCATCAACCTCCTGCACATTCCCCAGGTCATATGTCGACGATGTAGCAAGCAAAGGTTCTTCTTCTGTTTTATCTTGACCTCCAGTGGACAAATGGTCTGAAGACCCACTACAAGGGATTTCTACAACAGTCTGCTCCTTATTAGCTGCTGGAAAAAAGGTCATCTTAAGTGGGATGACAAGGGGAGCCAGTAGGAAGACCACCATGATACCAAAACACAAGCAGGTAATGCCATCACCCAGCGAGACATAGCTATTCACGATGGTAAAGGAGAGAAGGTAAAGACCGAGAAGTACGCTGGAAATTTGAATAAACAGGAAGTGACCATGTTCTGATGAGTTTTCTTCTTCTAGAGATGGTGTGCAAGGCCGAACGGTGCACATCATTGCAAGGCATATAACAGGCAGGCCAATGGCTAGAAACAGCAACAAATTTGTCGATGAACTATGAAGCACACCGGCGTACAATGAAGTGAATACCGATAAACTAAGACCCACATAACCTTTGAGAATGCCAGAAACAGTGCCTCTACTAAGAGGGAAGTTTCGCATGTTGGTTACCAGCACTCCCGTCACCAACCATGCACTGCTATTAGTACCAACACATAAAGCCATCCACAACTGAGAAAAAGGTGATAAGTGTCAATATATATATATAGTGAAAACTAATCTTTGTGCAGAAAATGAAAATTCATTAACAATAATTTGATCACTGTAATAGAGGGGATTATCAACCTCAAGATCAACAACATAGATTATTTGGATAATAGTATAAGTGATTGGAAAGATGCATATGTAATGTAAAAACAATAGATAGCATCATCTATATGTAATGTAAAAAAAAAAAAAAAAATTCATGTTTTCATGAATTTTTGTTGGCCAAATGTTTCAAGTTGGGATATAATTTTTCAACAAAAAATGATTAATTACCATATTGTTGAAATATTGAGAATTGACACATAAATGGTTTTTCTCCTAATTTGAAAGATAAAAAAAATCTTTTGTTTCTTCCTTAAAAGTACATATAGAGAGACATATAGTAAGTTAAGGCATCAAATGCAACTATATAAACAAAACACCAACAAAACCGATACTAGTTTGAAAAGATAATTCTTTTATGCTGTCAAGAAGACTAAAAATGTGTCTTTAATTTTTTTCATGGTGTAAAAGAAGACCAGAAATGTGTATTTACATTTTGAACTAATTGATCATATTTTTTAACAAAGTATATCTTGCATTAAATCCTTTATGACACAAATAGGTAATTTCATAGGGCGGGGAACACTTTCTCCAAGTTTTATTTACTCTTCAAAGTAGATAATTGGGTTCCTCTTGTCCATTATATTCCCACAAAATTAATAAAATTGTCCAAGTAGGCAAACATGCAATTGATAACATCTCGGCCCTCAATCCTAAACTCTAATAGGGCCCTCCACAACAAACCATTGTTAGTAGAAAAGACATGCAAGTGAAGAAAATTATTAGTAGGGAATTCTTGTGCTTAATATGTGGGACGATTCTCTGATTGTACACATAAAATGGTAGTCGGTAGGATAATTTTTTTAATTTTATTATAAACATAGTTTATCTAAAATACAGTACTTTGTGAATTAAAAAATATTTTGTCAATTACATGAAGGTGAACCAAATATAATCAATGGCATCTACACCTACAAGCATCATTCAAAATCTAAGATAAAGTGCATATCAAGTACACATCCCACAGCATCCTCTTTGTGATAAAAAAAAAGAAAAGAAATTAATCAAGTACATAGACCATGGTCGAAACAATCAATGCTGTTCACCTACAATTATCAAAAGTTGTCCCAATGACTTCAATGATTGTCGCCTGTGGACTTCACAGACAAAGTCTGTGAGAGAACCATATAGTTCATGAGAGGGAGCCTACAGCATTTCCCCTGATGAATATAATAAAAAAAATGCTTTTTAATGAGTACTGACAAGTTCCATTATATGGCCCCCCCCTCACAGAAAACATGTTGTTTTAGGTAAGTAGAATTCCCTCTCAACATTTTTATCATGAAATCATGGGCCCCACTGCTAGTAATAATATATTTCAATAGTTGAGAGGAACAATACCTTTACCTTTTTTTTTTTTTTTCTTTTACTCTTTCCAACAGAAGAAAAAGAGAGAGAGAGAGAGAGAGGAGAAGATTTATTCCAACTTTTTTTGTTTCTATGTAGATTAAATGATGAAGATGAAATTTGATTTAAAGATCTTACTATCAACAATTAAGAGCCCGACAAATCTCTCTAGGATTATATTTGGCTCCTAAAATTCTTGATTATTCCTAAAAATTGGCCCAGCTAATATGTTCAAATCGAAAGAGACTTGCCTGGCAACATCCTACAGCAATAATGGCAACCTAAACTTAAAAGCTTGTGTCCTTCCTTGATGGCGACAACACGTTTGAATGCTTGGTGCTCGACAGGGGTACCGGAAATCCCTAAATTAGGAAGACAGCAGCAAGCATTTACGCGACAAACGTGGAACGCACCGCAAGCAATGTTAGGCAAACCCTTTCTGCAAACGCAACACAGCGTGCTGCAGACGGTCTGGGTGATATCTGCAACGAAATCACCTCGATATCTGCTTTCTTTGGGCACAAGCAACCTTATGGTCTGATATCCCAATATATTTGTTTCTCCCACAACAACTCTCACATCCAAAAAAAAGGCAAATGCAATATAATTGATGTGCGTTAGCTGAAGCAATTCATCACCCCGAAGAATCACTATCAGCCTTGTGAAGCATTAATCTAAGACTTCAATTCAAAATGATCTGAAACCAATATAACTTGAAGAAAGAAAGGCATGCAGATTTTATACCGAGGCAAAGGAATGAACAATGTTATAAATGTGACATGTAGCAGAGGAGAAAATGATGAACTCACGGTCCAGAACGGCAATCCGGTGACGGTCTGGGTGACGGTGAGCCAGAGGACACCGAAGCCGAGGAAGCAGCAGGCGGCGCCGGCAAACAGAACGAGCCACGGCCGGCAACGGCTGCTGGCGAAGCCGGCGATCAGCCCGAAGTTCTCGCCGATGTCGTTGGCGACGCCGAGCATGGTAAGCTGCTGCTGGTTGTACCCCAGCACGGATTTCAAGGAGGGTGAGTAGAGGGGGAAGGTGTAGGCGTTGCCCGCTGCCACCAGCACCCATACCGCCGCCGCCAGCCCCACCCACGGCGGCCGCCTCCCGGCCTTCAGTTCTTGCATCTTTCTCCGCAATCGTTCTCGCACTCCGCCCTTCCCTTCGACTTTTATTGTCGCTTTCTGTGCCTGTCCGTCTCTTTCACAACGGAGTGACGATGAAACGTCGCGAATGGTTGCACATGACTAAGGTGACTCGAACCTTGCTTTCGGAACGGGACCCACTGGTGGGGTCCCTGTTGTCTTACGTCAGCGTACCGTATCACTAACGGTTTATTCATCCGTATCTACGAATCATGTGACTCATTTTTATTTGATCAAACACATACTATACGTTGAGCTTGACTAAATTTAAATGAAATAATATTATATTTTATTAAAAAAATTATCATTGATAACGTTATCATTACGATGTGGTCGAGATCAGTATGCACAAAATCATATGAAGAAGTTCCTATTGTTGTTACCACTATAAACATTAGAGTCGGAAGAAACTTTTCGAGTCGATCCCTTCGACGCTTAAGTTAATGTCGATGTCAACTTCTTTAGTTGAGTCCTTTCATTCGTAGTTAAGGGTATACTTTTATATGTGATCTTCAGAAGACAGAATATTCCATATAAATTCTATAAGGGAGGCGATTTCTAATCGTTCCAAGCCGTCTCTTATACTCTCGAGAATATTCTTATGAATATTCTGTAGGGGAGATAATTCGTAACTGTTCGGAGTTGTCCCTTGGACTCTCGAGAATATTCATATGAATATTTCATGGGAAAGGTAGTTTGTAACTATCTCAAGCTATTTCCGGTACTCCTAATAATATTCCTATAAACAATTCAAAGGAGAGATAGTTCGGTAACCGACCCGAGCTGCTCCCTATACTCTCATGAATATTTCACAAGGAGGAAGTTTGGTAATTGACCCAAATTGCCTCTTGGACTCATATCCACACAGGCACATGAGTCTTGGGTCATTTGGGCAATTTTTTTCCCCTATGGGCCTTACGTGACAGGCGACGGTTGACTTGATTATAGATTCCCTATCATTTGTCCCCCCCCCTCTCGAAAGAGTGCTTTAGGGCTCTCGAGTTCAAAGCATATTATTTAGTTTTTTCGGCATGAGAGTATTTACTATCTCATCTTATGGGTCAGGTTTTTTCGAATAAGGTGTCTCAAGCATATTAGGCCTTTCACCTTCGTCGTGGAGGATTTTGCTTGGCGCGGGTTAGATTTTTCTCGACTCATACACATTCGAATATAAATTTGGGCCAATTCTCTACCATTATGGGTTTCTTTTTACGCGAGTTGGGTTCCCTTGACTCACGTGTCTCAAGCGTATTTCACCCCGTGCCTCTATCATAGCAAATTTAGTTTAGAGTGAATTCAATTTTTTTTTTCTGACTCATGCATCTCAGGTGTCACTTGGCTCGATCCTTTGTTGTAATGGATTTCAAGGATGATGAATAGAGGGGGAAGGTCTAGGTGTTGCCCACTGCCACTAGCAGCCATACCGTCGTTGCCAACCCCACCCATGGCGACCGTCTCTCGGCCTTCAATTCTTGCATCTTCATTGCAATCGCTTTTTCACTTTGCTTCCTTCTACTTTTATTATCGGTTTCTTTGACCATGGGTCTTTTTCGGAACGGAGTAACGATGAAAAGACGTGAATGATGTTGATGACTAATGAAACTAACAGGGTCACTGTTGTGTCGGATTAACATACGATGTTACGAACGATTTACTCATCCACCTCTATATTATCATGTGGCACATTTTTTATTTGGTCAAACCACATTTTGAACTTAGCTAAATTTAAATGAAATAATATTATTATTTTATTAAAAAAAATATCGTAGATATTCTATGCCACTCTTAAATAGCATAAGCCTCGGTCAAAACTAAATGAATTTCTAATGATGAGCTAATTACTAAATACTATCATATGAGAGTCAATAATTTTCAACGTGTTAAGATTAATAAGGATGTTATCATTCTCTCGTGTGGTATTATTATTAATACTAATTTTATCATTCCCTTTGGTACCATAGGTGTCCTCAAAGGATTGGGCCTATACTTCGTTTTTTTATTCCTAAATGTCATAATCCTTTTTTTATTAAGGACTTTTAACCTATTTCTTTTGTAATATCGATCGTAGAATCTTAACTATGGTTCTTGGCATTCGCTTAAAGCTTTTCCTGTCTAAACTAATCTCTAAGGAGCAATTTACTTTTTTTTTTTTTTTTTGCTTGGTAGGGGGTTTCAAGATACTATTTTGATCATCTAGGAAATTGCTAATACTATCTTTATTTTAAAGCTTAAAACTCATATATCATTATCAAAGTAGATTTCGTTTCTCCTATGTTTATATTTTGACTTCTCAACTTCTTACTCATCTTCAAAATTAAGTCTGTGATTATGATTATGACACTTAATATATATTGATAATATTTTGCTTGACTTGTAGGCCAATAAATGCTGCTTTCAAGCTTTCTTAGATAAATTATTAAGGCATTTGAAGGGCTGACTACTAACTAGAGATTAAATCTACTTAAATAATTTTCTCTAAACACATTAATAGGATAGGAGGCAGGATACTTGCCACTATCTTAATATTAAAGAAGATAAGTTTTCATTTAAATACATGGGACCTGAGAAAAAAAAATTTAATAGAAAAACCAAAATGAAAGGAGTCTTCATCTGTTTAGTTGGAACAAAGTTATTCTTCCTAAAAGTATAAGAGATTTAGGGGTTTATAACCTTCATCTAACTAAAGAATTTAAGCATTTCATTCTAAAATGAGCTGGAGCTTATGTTTATGTTTAATTAGCTGATGTTTTCTCAGCTAATTGATAATGGGGAGTATATAAGTATGATGTTTCATAACTAGTACTAGTTTTTTTTTTTAATGATCTCATTGCTTTTAAGCTGAACAGTTAGAATGTAAACTTGTTGGGCTTCCTCTTTGGTGATATGATTGTGTTTTTTTTGTTGCTGAGAACTCATTGAGGTGATTGTGTTTTTGCAGGTGGGAGATTTGTGAAGAGGCTAAGGAACTCTATACAGTAAACTAACTACAGCTTGTGAGATCCTTCTATTAACTCTAGAGTGTATCTTTCTTCTTGAGAC
This sequence comes from Ensete ventricosum, assembly GCA_029747655.1. Lineage (NCBI taxonomy): Eukaryota > Viridiplantae > Streptophyta > Magnoliopsida > Zingiberales > Musaceae > Ensete > Ensete ventricosum. The sequence goes on from JAQQAF010000009.1 coordinate 55,794,155, forward strand.
ATTTCTCTGTAGAATGAAATATTTTTATACATGACTTGCAACTTGTGTTGGAGTCCTACATTGAGCTATTTCACATCAGTCACCTTTTCCCAGTTTACGAAGATACTCGTCTTCGGTCCAAGGGACACCTTTTCACTATTAGCATATTGGTTTTTGAATTTAATGAAAGACTTTAACAATGAAATTTAAACCTAAATTTTAAACATAAGAAATGTTCCGTAGTTTATCATAATTCAGAAGTACCACGAAATAGATGAGACACATAACTTGAACCTTCACACAAACATAGAGAGAAAATCTAAAAATTTATATGGTATGTCAACAGCTAAAAATTAAAGTTTATTTCTAAGAAACCTTGCTAGTAATTAAAGATATAGACATAAAGCAATATTGCTCTAAATATTTGTAAAACAAAGAATAGAATTATCGAACTAATCTCAAATCATCATCAAGTAATTTGAGATGAGATATCTTTCAGGAATTTATCCTAAAAGAAATTAAGATATGGTTCTGGAAGTCTTGCCGTGGACTATGTATTTTTGGGAGTCTTATGGATGATGCCATTATTTTTGATTGACTTGGTTGATCTGACAATGAGAAAATAACATGGACGAACATGATAGAAGCTCTTACCTCATCACTGCTCTCTGAAGATAAAAATCAACAAATAGAGAATGACCGAAAAGATAGCACATATCGCTTGACCTAGAAAAAGCACACACATTTTTATATTTAATTTATTTATTAATAAAATTATAAAAATCGTAGATCTCAAGCAAAGAAAAAATAGAAAGACAAAAAGACAATGGAAAGACGAATAAACTAATGCCGACTGATTGCCCAATAAAGATTGAAGAATAAAGAAAGAGAAGAGAAAGTAGATTAGAGCTTTTTGACTATTTAGTCATAATCCTCAAATAAAAATAATCTCCTAAATTATTTTACGGGGGCCACACGAGTTTTAAAATATGAGGAGTGATTTTGATTTTGAGACATAATACGTGATGTCACTTAGACGAGTTTTAAAGTACATAAAGTGATTTTAATTTTGAGACATAGTACGGAGGATCACGAGTTTTAAAGTATGAGGGATGATATTGATTTTTAGTCATAGTACATATGGTCACGAGTTTTAAAGTACGAGGGATGATATTGATTTTTACGTATAGTACGGAGGGTCACTCAGACGATTTCAAATTGATTTTAATATGAAATTATAATATGAGGGTCACTTAGATTAGTTTTAAAATAAAAAAGATGAATTTAATTTTAGATATAGTACTAAGGTTCGATAAAAATTTAGATAAAAAAATAAATAGATGGAGATATGCACAAATCGTTAAAAAGGAGATCACCCAACAACCCTTATCCACCTTTCGACATTGAATATATAAAGCAGGTAGCGCACGAAGCGGTGGGCCCGACGACATATCTGAGAAGAGCGGGGCTGTGCCACAGGTTCGTAAAGAATGTGGGACCATCGGATCTCAATGTAGGTAAACAAACCACTAACCAACTGCTTAACTCTGGTTAACCCTAAACCAACAGCATCCGTCTTCCCCTGGCCGCCTTGTGATTTCCACCGACGGTTCCATCAAGGTATCGAATCGCCTTGATTGATTGCCATCGTGATCGTCTCCAACGATCCCTCTCCTCGTCACCGATTCTGTTTCGCTCGCCGCACCGACCGCGAGAGAGAGAGAGAGAGAGCGAGAGAGAGGAGGAGGTGAATCCTGAAACAAACAAATGGGGAACGCCTCTTCCATGCTCACCCAGTACGACATCGAGGAAGTCCAAGAGCACTGCCACTACCTCTGTATCCCCCACTCCCTCTGATCTTCGACCTCTTTTGCCAACAAACGTTAGCACTGAGACGAAGAATTTGATCGATTGTTTGTTGTTCTTGCTCGTGTGCCAGTCTCGCAGCAGGAGATCGTTGCCCTATACAATCGCTTCTGCCAGCTTGATCGCAGCGCCAAGGGCTTCATCTCCTCTGAGGAGTTCCTCTCTATCCCCGAGTTCTCCCTCAACCCCCTCTCTCAAGTTCGCTTCTGCCTCCGTGATTCACCTTTAATTTGTTGGTCTACGTGTTCTATACAACTTTGTTGTTGTTTATGCAGAGGCTGCTCAAGATGGTCGATGGGTTGAACTTCAAGGAGTTCGTCGCTTTCCTGTCGGCCTTCAGCCCGCTAGCCACCGTCCCGCAGAAGATCGAACGTAAGTAATCGAATCCATCGTCGCCTTAAATTGTTGTGTCCGGGGACTTCATGTCATTGAATTCAATGGTTTTTATTGCATTTTGATGTCTGCAGTGATCTTTAAGGTGTATGACGTTGATGGTAAGGGGAGAGTTACATTCAAGGACTTGATGGAGGTGCTTGGTGACTTGACGGGATCGTTCATGTCCGAGGAGCAGAGAGAGGTTAGATCCATATAAAGATTTGGTCATTAGTTCACCTATTTTGTGATTTTGTAGTGCTGCCGTCCTAGTAAGTTGTTTAATTTGATGCTCATGAGATCCTTTGTCAATCAAAGCTTCTGCAAGTTGCAAGCAGATGATTGATGAAAGGGATCCCAACCTTGCAATATATGTATGCATTAAGAAAAAAAGTACTTCAAGCATGTGCCTAGAGGTTTATAAGCATGTCTATTATTTTTAGGGCTAAGTGTTCAAATCCTGATCTAACTAGGAAGTAAATAGATATAGGCTATAAACTAACAACCCTCACAAAAATGAACTGTTATTCCTGCTGCTGCTGCTCTTTCCCTTTTCTCTCCGGCCAGGTTATTGTGGATTTCATGACTGAACCATCCAGACCTCCATGCAATCAAGGGGTGGATCTCTACCCCTACCCACATGATGTGCAAAAAGCTGTGAGTGAACAACATGGAACTATGTGAGACATCTTACGTGTTCGAGGCCTAGCTCACTCCAACAAGTTCCATCAAAGATTGGTACTCCTTTAGAATCAAAGATGGGAGTCTAGGGATTCGTATCAAAGTGAGAGTGAAGAGCTCTTACCCACTTGCCCCTGCTCGGCCTTTATACCTGAGCGCCCACGAGTGCTCGTCAAGGCCCCTTACCCCGCATGGTGGAAGCATTTAATGAGGGTGACCTGTTGGCTTGTGCCCCCAGGGGCGTCGTATGGGGCGGACTGTTAGGGTGGCTCCTCTGATATGATCCCCTTACTTTTCTGGGTCATGCAGGGCGTGGTCCCTCTACGGGTCATACAGAAGGGAAGGTTGGTGAAGGTGGACCATGCTATTGGTCATTAATGTGAAGGCGTGGCTTCTGCTGATGTATCCGTTAGGGGTGGGCCGTGTGGGCCCATTTTTTGAAGTCGGGGTAAGCGATGTGACCTCATACTGGCGATCGTAGGGAGTAGGTGGTTCTCGGACTTTTGCTTAGGTGTTGCTTATGTGGCGGGGGGAGTTGGGAATGTCAAGATTATCCCCATCATTCGTCCCCTCGGAAAGGCGTTCTCGAAGCTTTGAACGGAGGTCTCGAAGGATGTCGTTTTTTTTGCATTCTTGTATAGTGATGTGATTGTTGTTTAGTTTTGGGTTTGTTGCTGGCACCGTGGTTGGTGCAAGACCCATTTGCGTGGGTTGTGCTTTCTTGTTGGGGCGATCTTTGGTTAGACGGGTGTTGACCTGAGAAACCTCTCTTTTCCTCCCTCTTTATCTTCGTTCTCCCCCTTTCGCACCGGAGTTCATTCTCTCTCATTTTTTGACCTCCCCCTTTTGCTTCAGGAGGTTTCCTTCTTCGTTTTTGCCTTCCCCTTTCGCATGGGAGGTTGGGTCTTGTTTTGGGCCTGCCCCTTCTTTCGCTTCTAGGGGTAGGTACTTGACCTTCTGGGTGGGAGTGTAGGTCCGCAGTAGTGGGTGTTTAGCTCGATCGCATAAGCGGGAGGATCGGTATTAGTCTGCAGTAGCAACTTCTGTCGAAGTAGGTCTTGATTCGACCGTTGTAGCGGAAGTATTGATATCAATCCGTCGTACCGGCTTTCCCCATAGCAGGGCTTGATTCGATCATCGTAGCTGAGTATCGGTCTGCCATAGCGATTCTTGATTTGATCATCATAGCGGGAGTATCGATATCAGTTCTCCATAGCGAGTTTTGATTCGATCGCTGTAGCGGGAGTAACAGTCCGCCTTAGTGGCTTTCGTCGTAGCGTGTCTTGATTTGATCGTCTTAGCGGGAGTATCAGTCTTGATTCGATCGCCATAGCAAGAGTATCAGTTTACCGTAGTGGGTCTTGATTCGATTATCGTAGCGGGAGCGTTGGCTATCGATTGCTCTTGCTTCAGGAGGCATGGATCTCCGGGGGTTGATGAAGCCTCGCCCTTCTACTGCTCTTCCTAGGCTTGGCAAGGGTCGGTCGGTCGGTGAGTGACCGCCATCACCATGGGGTCTGTCCCGTAAGTCTCCCGTCCAGGCCTCCAGGTATCTTGGGATTAGCTCCCAGCGCCTCGAGAGGGAGCGAGATCTCCTGGTGAGGATCTTGTCGTCGTTGGGCTCTTCCAACGGGTCTAACTCGGCGCCACTACACCGCCAAAAGAGGCGTCGAGGGGCCCTTGAATCTTCGAGAGCGTCATATAGGGGGTCCAGGTCTGCTTTGAGGCCTACCATTGCCTCAGAGTCTTTATCGTGACCCTCCGTGGGGGTCGAGCAGATCTTTATGCCTGGGTCTAGCAACTAGAATGGGAGCGGGGGAGTAGGGTCGTGGAGGCCCGAGTCTCTGAGCTGTCCCTGGCATTGGAGCTAGCTTATCAGTGAGCCAGAGAGGTCAAGCAGAGGCTTGAGGAGGCTCAAGATGAGCTGGCGGTCGTTGAGGATGATGCGGCGCAACGACATAGACATCGAGGAGCGATTGCATACATTGCGCTAGGAGCTAAAGGATACATGTCGGCAGTTGGGTGACGAGAGGGGGAGGAAGTTGGAGGACCAGTTGTTGGTGAACTCTGACAAGCTGGTGGCCTCCCAGCTTAAGGCACAAGAGGCCTGGGAAAGGGCGAGGGGCCAGGCCTCGAAGCAGGAGAAGGGAGTTGTTGCCACGTACAAGGAGAGGGGTCCTCGAGCTTGGCAGGGGAGGGGTCTTACGTGGCTTCAGCAACTATGTACTGGTTAGCCCTCTAGAGCATTTTTGAAACAGTCGTGGGCGGTCTTTTAACCAGTGACCAAAAAAAGCAGGTGGACCTCAGACCCATCATGAAGGCCTGGGTTATTAGTGAGGGGTGGGCATTCTGAATCCCTCGGTTTTCTCGGTGAATCGGGTGACAAAGGCGGATAGGGGCTCGTCTTCCCTTTGCCTTAGCGCCAGCAAGATAGCAGCCGAGAGCTTTGGTCACATGTTGGCGAGGAAGTGGAGCTCGAACTCTTTGACGAGTTATAAGAAGGAAGAAATTGAGAGGGGTTTTAGACAATCGTACCATTCTTGGGTTGACCCCTTTAGCGTTGTCGGGAACATTTGGCACATTAGACTGTTTGAAGTGCCGAACAAAGACATCAAGGCTCGAAACGTGATAGTGTGCTTCGTGGGGTCGGAGTCTCCATCAAAGGTTTCCAAGTCGGGGAGGCGGAAGTCGGTCGAGATAGGCTCTTCCTAGATGCTTTGATTAAGGGGAAATCATGGGGCGTATCAGGTTCGCCGTGGGAATTTGGAACTCTCGCTGAACCTCGTCCAATTGTCGATTCGCGACTTGGAGTTGCACCTTCATCGAGTCTTCCTAGGAGTCGCCAGATTGGGCCTCGAATTTCGACAAGATTTGGGTGCGGCTTGGCAGAGCGCTATACTATGTCGTTGGTGGACATGGAGCAGTGTGACTCACCTCCCTTCTGTCGAGGAGATCCTTGGGGGGTCAGGTGAGGACTCGTCGGACGAGCTTCGGGGGGAGTATGCATAATTGGTGGCTGAAGGATGGGTTGTTGCGTCGGGATTGTAAATTGTGCCTATTGAGGGAGGAGTAGGGCAATGGCTTGCATCATGCTAGTGAGGGCCTGGACCCATTGCGTGAGGCTTAGGAACGCCACCGATGGGACGAGCAGGGAGCCCGTTCCCAGTCCTGAGGAGGAAGTCCTGGGTCGTTGAGCAGGTACCAGTAGGGCCCAAACATTGTAGGGCCTTGGTGTTTGAGCTGAGGTAGAGGTGTTGTTCTGTTGGAAGGGAGGCACGTCCTTCTTTGCTCGAAGGGGCTTGGGGTCGTGGGTAGCGCCTCCTTGCTGGAGTGCTCGTTGGGAGGAGTGTTAAAAGGATGTTTCTGTGGCATTTGACCTCCTTCTAGTGTCAAAATGTTAACACACGAGAATCGTCGATTGATGAGTCGGCCCGGTTGATTCACTATCGAAGGTGCAGGTCCTTCCTGATGTTTACTCCTTGCTGATGCGGAGAGTTGGTGTGGTGAGCCGGTGTGGGGAGCCTGCCGGGGGGAGGTGGTTCACTAGGAGCAGTCTGGCCCTTGAATGGTGAAGTTGAGTCGAAGAGCTGGATTGTCCTCACTGTTGAGTCGCATCTTGGTTGTGTCTCTGGATGGCATCGAGGATCTTGCACAATTGGTTTGTGCTGGGGGCGTCCTAGCTCGACCCCTCCAATGCTCAAGTCAACAAGACGGAAAGGGAGGGTAACAATGTAAGTGAGAGAGTGAAAATCTCTTGCCCGCTTGCCCCTGCTTGGCCTGGGGCTTGGCTTTATACCTTAGTGCTACTTGTCCGGTGGACGGGTGCTTGTCAAGCGCTCCCTTATCTCGCATGGTGGAGGCATTTAATGAGGGCGGCTTGTTGGCGTGTGCTCCTAGGGGTGTCGCCTGGGTCGGACTGTCGGGATGGCTCCTTCGATCTGATCCCCTTGCTCTTCTTGGTCAAGCAGAGCATGGTCCCTCTATCGGTCGTACGGATGGGAAGGCTAGTGAAGTCGGACCATGTCGTTGGTCATTAATGCGGAGGTGTGGCTTCTGCTAATGTATCAGTCAGGAGTGGGTCGTGTGGGCCCATTTCTGGAAGTTGGGGCAGGCGATGTGACCTCCTATTGACGGTCATAGGGAGTAGGCGGTTTTCAGGCTTTTGCTTAGGTGTTGCTTACGTGGCGGGGGGAGTTGGGAGTGCCAGGATTATCCCTATCAACTATGTTCATGTTGATCCTCTCTTCAAAAGGACAATAACTAAAGTAGTGGCCCTGCCTGTACTGTTCACCTCGTATCAAAGATTTACTATCCGGGTGTACAAATTGTTCTCTGATATCTCTTCATCATCTAAAAATATGGATGATCTTGATATATTCAAGATGAACTTTTTCAAACTTATGCATGCATTTCATTCCTTTGTATTATGTTATGCATATAAATGCTAATATTACAAGATGAAGTTTTTTTTAGCATATGGTGTATTACATTATGAATATAAATTCTAATGTTACTATATAAGCATGTATTATATTCCTTTGTATGTTGTTTCTGATTGTTATTCTAAACTTAAAACTGAATTCAAAGTGAGAGTTGTTTACTTCCAGTTTTTCAGCTGAGTGAACTTAACCAAACATTGGTAAGAAAATATAGTCAAGGATGTCCTTGAATTGTAATATTGATTTAATTTCTGACAAACATTGTTGCAGAAGTGCATCTTCTTAATAGTGTACATAGAACTATCTGAATTGTTGTACTCCCATTTAACTTCTTGCAGAAAGTCTTAAGCCGGGTTTTGGAGGAAGCTGGTTACTCAAGAGACTCACCACTTTTGTTGGAAGACTTTATGAAGGTATTAATTTTATTCTCAGGTATTTATCAACAAATGAACTGTTGCTTTCTGGATGTTCTTTGTTACTCAGTATGGCTGAAAGCAGTGATTTTCCTTAAACATTAAGCTCATGTGTTTTTCGTTAATTTTGCGTTTGGATAAGTGAATATTGAAGTGCTGAGGAGTCATATTACAATCTTTATATATGTTTATCTAGTGTAAATTCAGTATCATTTTCTAAAGATGAGGGAACATTTGTTTGTAAAAGAGTGTAATGAACAATTGGCAGAATTAACAATTGGTGAGTTCCATATAAGGAAGTTTACTATGGATGTATTTGTTAGCAGATATAGCATACTAAGCTTATGATTTGTTCATCTAGTCTTGTGCAAAATTACATGCTACTAAATTCCATATTGTTCCTTGACTATTCTTCTCTAAGGGATGAACTTTATGAGATTTCTACCATCAATTTTAATGAGTTTGCTGGAAACCATAATTCGTATGACCTTACATTTGCATCTGTATGACAACACTTTTTCAAGAATTCTCCAAAACCATATATTGTATGGGCCTAGCACTTATACATGTGTGATACAATTTCCATGGAATTATTTTTTTACTTGCCTAGAATTTCCAAATGTCTGACATATTTTTTGTAGTTATAGTATCTAGTTTTCTCAAGGTGTCCATGCCATAGCTTTTGTTGTATATATTCCAGTTTCAGAAGTGATAGGTGCTAAAAGACACCAAGCTTCCGATGCCTGAGGCACCAGGCATGCACTTGAGCCAAACAAGGAACTCATCTTATAAAATTTATTAAAAAAATTGATGATAAATATCATTAGAAGAAAAACTTCAATCATACATATCATTATATATAAATTAATGGAATTGCTTTGGTTTAATTACTGTTTTGGTCCTTCTGATTTAAGCATGTCCTGCACAAACCGGCTAATCTGCCACTTATTATGAATCAGATAGTTGCTAAATATTTTTAGTGTATCACAAATGGTAGGGATGTTGCATGGTTGAAAATGATCCTTGATATGGAGCTTTGGACAAGCCTAGCTCAGTAGAAATTGTCAAATTTGAACTTATGTGGCTTTTAACTCATGGGTGTACTTAGATTCAAATTAGATTGGACACAGTCCAAATCCATATGATAGTAAAGTTTGGTAGAGCAAGAGTAGACCTTGTCATCTTAATCGAAATTAAGTTTTGTCATTATGTCTATAGCAACATGTTCTAATCCATAGTTGTTGTGTATAATCTAAATGAATCAGATACATGGGTTGGTGCTAGTTAGTTTAACCGGTAGAGATTTGATCAGCCCTGGAATCAAATTTCACCCTTTATCATCATAAAAGGAAAAAAGAAGATACATAGGGTTATTTTCTTGGTATGCATCAGGTCCATATATGATTATGCTTGTTTGCTGCGAAAATATGACCTGATCCTTCATATTTGATACGAATCCAGCTCATCGAGTGAAGCATATTTCCCACAATCTATTACATTGGTGCAGCCATAATTCAAACACAAATATTGTGTACAGGATTATGATAAATAATACTGAACCTGGTCATCAGGTACAACTCATGTATCACAGGATTATGATAAATAATACTGAACCTGGTCATCAGGTACAACTCATGTATCATATATCAGGCTGTAGGTCAGATTAATTTCGCTATATTGTTCCTAACATGTATCCACCGTAATTACATAGTAGGCTATAATTTTGTCTGGTGAGAAACACAAAGAATATTTTTGGGATAAGGCTGTAAGGTATTAAAAGCTACTAACTGAAGGTTTGATCTGATGAATACACCTATTAAGTATTAAGGAAAGAAAAGAGAATGGATTTTTGAAACGTAAATTGTATGTAATAATAAATGACAGTTCAAATATAATTTTGAGAGGGAAGCTTCACTAAGTATATCTTTGGTACAACTATCAGATTTGTGAACTAATAATGCTATTCCATGCCCTTGCCGTAGAGGATGTGGCTTGTTATCACTACTTGTCAAAAGCCAAGAATTCTGAATATTTGACTGCCATTCATCAAAACATATTGTAACCAATTGTATATATCCAGTATATTAGAGTGGTGATCAATTCAATGCCATACTTTTCCGCTGCTGCAGGCTGCTGGCTCTCATAGTGAGACATTGCTTGAAGCTGTGATTGCAGTTAGACATTAGGTTGAAAATCTTGTTTTACTGATCTATATGGTAAAAATATGAAAGGTAGGAATCACTTATGTGTCCATCCACCCACACGTTGCTTTTCTTCTGCACTAAGAACAGAAGTTTGAATAAAGATTATAAATGAAAAGTTTGAATTAGCTTTTACCTCTAATCTTCATGATGCAACTTGTGATATTTTAATTATACACTTTACTCGCCATAGCTGGTGCTATTGTCTCCCAGATTTGTTGGAAGGGATCTTAAGGATTGCTTAGCAATTGCATAGCATATAATTCCAACTAGTTCTTACTGTAGGTTGCATCCAAATGTATAAATTTTGTCATCTTCCATGGAGCACTAAGAAGACTTGGAGTTGCTACACTAACCCAACCCTATGTTGTTAAGAAGGTTTGGGATATTATGAGGTTGAGTGCTAAGAAGTAAGATACCTTGACTCAACAAATCTTGTTGGAGATCTTACTTTTGAAGCCATATAAGGCAAAAGACATGTTTTACATTTCTAAGGAATTGAAATGTCAAGGTCAAGGTTGCTTGCTGTCTCCATGTCCCGGCTGAAACCAGTGCAAGGTTAAAGGATTAAGTGGTCATTTTTTTCACATTATAAGTGTGTTAAGAGAATATTGGGAAGAGAAGTGATTTTTGGTGTTTAAGCTTAAAAATGGGTGAGGAAGAAAAATCTGTTCTTTTAGTCTTCTATGATGATGGAATACCTGCGAAAGAAGAATACTGTCTCTTGTATATTCATCATCAAATTACCAAACAGGGACAGTGTGAACAAGCTGAGATGCAAGTCAGATATTTTATTCGTATCAGTACATTATTCATTAGTATATATATATATATATATATATACTAATTAGCATATTTCTGGTGCAGCGACGGCTGGCTTCCACTTTCTTGATGGCAATGTCATACGCATGATGGCCAATTTCATATATAGGCATTTTGAAAGTTAGTTCATTCTTTATGTTAAAACCTACAATCTGAATGTGTTTTTCATTGTGTCGATAGAATCCTCAATCAATTATAGAATTCTGTTTCACTATGTGTTTTTCTTTCACAAGGAGAAAGAAATACTATTAGATGTCAGCCAAGGAATATGTGCTTAGATCTGTTTACTCTTTACCTGTTGATGTAAAACATTAATTTGACTTGGTTCTTAAATATCATTAGAAAATGGAAAACTGGAAATAATTTTATTCCATTTTGTCATAGGAAGTTGTACTTTTCCAATAGTTTTGTTTGTCATACAGGCAATAATATTTCTTTCTCCTCGTAGGGGTTTGTCAGAAATAGTTAATTCCAAGAGGTTATCATTTTGGTGTTTTCATATTCTAACTTGAAGTTATTTGTGTTACAGGTTCTTTGTAAACCTGGTATGACAATGGAAGTTGAGGTACCTGTTGATTAAGTCATTTGTATAGCAACGTTTCAGTGGATTGGCTCATCATACTTATAAAACATTGCAATAATAATAATAATAATAATAATAATAATAAAAGCAATTACTTCTTTACGTTCCTGGACATGCAATATCAAATGTATTAGAAAATAAGATAAAAGTAATATATTGTTCAACTATTTTGTTGTCATTATAGTTGGGTTTTTTTTCCCACACTTATAGAGCAAGGACTTTGCCCGGACCAGAGTGAAAAGTTGTAGGTGCTCTCTTTCCAGGATAGCATAAAAGTGATCGACGATCATCAATCATATATATATATATATATATATATATATATATAGTCTTTTTGGCCGAAAGTGCTCTGTTGCTCTCTAACATTGAACTTTTGTCTCTTCGCTAGCTAGCATATTTCTTGGATATATCTTTTGCTGTTAAAATCATTGGGCGTGTGGAAGGACAACCAATGAAGAGCAGTTGGTCTCACCATTGCATCACAAGTCATTTTGGCTGGCCTTCCTTCAATTATTTTATAATAAAGATGCTCAGAAAAGAATCACACAAAGAGTTGGACTACTTCGTAATCCACCCCTCCCTCCACCCACCCACATCGAGCAGCACAACATCACTACCTACCTACCTACATACCTACATGCCGGCGCATAAAAATAAGGAATGTGTGCAAAGACAATGGAAAAGGGGGCAACCGTGATGGGCTGTGTTGCGTCGACTGCAACAGGTTCGAGCTCTGGAATATTTCCACCGGAGTCCACAGCTAAGATGTTGCCATTCAACAGCACGGTCTGGCTATGGATGTCCCCGTCCTCGGCTGTCAGGTGGTACTCTTCCCTGGTGAACTCGCTCGTCTTCCCCAGCCTTGGAATGTGGTTGAACCTTGTTCTGTGAGCCCCGTGATGCTGCTTCAGAGCTGCCGAGTACGCAGTTTGAGTGGTGACGAAAACTGGAGTGGTGCTGCTGTTGGTGCCGCTGAGATTGATCAACAGTAGCGTAATCCCTTGCTGCCAATGAATGTCACGAGGCGACTGACTTGTGTTAACAACAACGCAAAAAAAGAAAAAAAAGAAAAAAAAAAAAAAAAAAAGGGCGAGGAATCATTCATCCCTTACACCGATGCAATCTACTACTACTTACGGATCGTCTGGCACAATGTGCGTACGCCCTTATCTTGTTCGTCCCGGTTATATTTGTGGACAAGACCCGTCTCCCCATCAACCGATGCCACAGGAGAGCACTGCAGGTAGAGAGAGAAAGGAAGTTTTCAGTGCACAAGCTTTGTTTGGATGTAAAAGCCACAACAGAAACCAAAGTGGATGGATGGCTCGCCTGTAGTAGTCAGGATTCGGATGGAAGGTGGTGGTGTTGAGCAGACCATAGTTTCCGCCGATCAACGATTGCCTGCAGTAAGTCTTGGTGTCGTACGTTGCCGACATGCCGAGCTGATCCAAGTACCTACCTCAGCTCCATAATAAGACACTTCCAATTATTAATTCAGAGGTTGGGAGGGAGGGAGGGAGGGAGGGGGGTGGGTAAATAAGCTAAAGCTCACCAGAAGCTGAAAACAAAGGAATCCGTCACCAGATGGTGTCCACTGTTGTAAGCCCCTCCCGCTTCACCCACCCAAGCAACAGTAGTGGTTCCTGCACTCCTAAGAATCCTCTGTAGATCCCGGAATGTGCCGGCTTCACCATCCAGATAAGTGGGATCAAGAATTTTCTCAGTCAAGTGCTGGTCAACACCTACAATTTGTCAAGAGTCTTTAATAAGTTTGTCTGTCTGCTCCAGAGAGAGAGAGAGAGAGAGAGAGAGAGATAGAAAAAAAAAAAAAATTGCTGAGCCCTGTCTGTTGCAGTAACTCATATTTACCTGGACCAAGATTATAGATGTGGTGAGTAATCACATCCAAGGAGTTGGGTTTTGTCTTGCCGATGATCTCGGTGAACCAATCGGTATCCAAGAATCCCCCTGGTGCCAACACCAATGGCTTATCCAGCAACCCTCGGTAAATCTCATTGATGATTGATCTGAGGTTGATCACATCTGCAGCATACTGATCTGCCCCAATTCTAGCTCCCACTCCTGATCCACTTAGTTCATTTCCTATGGCACACAGAGGAACATTCAATTTTGTTTCTGCCAACACAGAAAAAAAAAAAAAAAAGGAAAAAAAAGAAAGAGCCTGTTTGTATATAATAAATAGCCTTTGCATCTGGTTAACAAGTTCCAAAGTAAGTATTCAGGAATTATATAGGTAGGACTTACCAAGTTCCCAGCCATGGATGGTGTAACCCTTGTCGACTGTGTATTGGATAAGAGCAGCAGCATTGGTGTAGTTCCAGGGTCCTCCGAGAGAACCATCACGCAAAGGAACTCTTCCATTGAGGGCATTCAGACCAAAGATAATGACAGCCCTGGAGCAAGCAACCACAGGATATGCAACATGAAATTTCTCGATAACTTTTAAGTACTAAGTTATGCACTCAATTCATGGAAGTAGAAAACTCAATACCCGGCCTTTTGGAAGAACTCATTGAGTTCATCCCATCTTGACATTGGCAAGCAACCTTGAGTGAAACCAAACATCTCAGAAGTGCTCTTGACAAATGGTGTACATGGTTGCTTCGGATCTCCTGTGCCATATATGATCTTATCTTGCAAGGAACCCCCAAGACGAAGCTTCAGAGGAGAAAATGCTAAAGAAACCATGCCGAGAACAAGGAGACAAACAGAAAAGCAAAAAAAAAAAAAAATCAGAATACTACTAATCTTCAAGAACTGAGACAACAACAACAGGCAGCTGTTTTTCCACATTTGTATTATTTGCCCACCTTTGACAGCATTCACCAAGATGGGGTTGGAAAGATTCTGCATGAAGGAAAAGATGAAACACCTGTGTCAATCACGATGTTTAAAATTATTCAAGTTTGATGTATTATTAACTCAAGAGAAGAGACAAGTATCTAAAGAAACATATAAAACCACCAAATATGCATCTCATTGTCTCATTGCTCACACTCATTTTCTTCTAAAGAAGCATGTAATTGATCCCTAAAGGGACTTACTAGAAACTATAAATAAAAATCTAAGTACTCTAATAAACTTAACTAAACATATGATGATTCTTCATAAAAAGATGTCAAGAGATCCATGTAACTGACCCCAAATACTTGGGACTTGAGATTTTATTGTTATTTTTAGCTTGATTAATTTGGATGGAATACCATACAATACATTATAGTCCATATAATGATGATACACCTGTGTCAATCACGATGTTTAAAATTATTCAAGTTTGATGTATTATTAACTCAAGAGAAGAGACAAGTATCTAAAGAAACATATAAAACCACCAAATATGCATCTCATAGTCTCATTGCTCACACTCATTTTCTTCTAAAGAAGCATGTAATTGATCCCTAAAGGGACTTACTAGAAACTATAAATAAAAATCTAAATACTCTAATAAACTTAACTAAACATATGATGATTCTTCATAAAAAGATGTCAAGAGATCCATGTAACCGACCCCAAATACTTGGGACTTGCAATTTTATTGTAATTTTTAGCTTGATTAATTTGGATGGAGATACCATAGACTACATTATAGCCCATATAATGATGATATGTGGAAAAGTAATGTTCCACCTCCAGGATACTTCATCAAGAACCTATCCTTAGAATCAACAGTAAACATTCTGAAAGATAACATACCACCTAAAAATATGCGAGTGCTCTATCAAAACATCAAGATCTTGCTGCAACATGCATGACTTGTTAGCATAGCATGCTGCAGAAGTTCCAACCTAGCAAACTAAATTCCAAGAACTTATGGAAATCATGAACAAGGCGTTCTTTGGCACCAAATCCCTAACTAAAACCTACACGACGCATAGATCTCATGGCTTTCCATTCTCTCAAACCCACTAGGAATTGCCTCATCAATTCGATCTCCTCCATCAAACAGTGCCCTCAAACTCCAATTTGTTCCAACGTCACGCCCAAAAGAATCTGCACACGCTCCAGATTTTGTAATGCTAATCGAGAGCCGACAAGAAAAGCTAAACATGATAGCCAGCCACATTAGTACTAACCACCAACGGAACAGAACAGAACTCACCAGATTGAGCAAGGAAGCCAAACCCCAACTACATGTCCCGTAATCACATTTATCCGGCGGCCACCAATCCAGCGTAGCACAGACAAAATCCCCATCGGTCACCGCAATGGCGGCGGTGCCGTCCACGACCACGGCCACTGCGTCGGCACCAGACGTGCCCGGTCCGCCGGAATACACCGAGACCGGGCCCGCGAGCCACAGAAACCCCCAGAAGAAGAACCCGAGGAGCTGGGAAAGAAGGCCACCGCCCATGTCTCCGCGCCCTCTCCCTCCGCAAGCAAACCGAAAGGCTAGCAGCCCAAATGGAGGGAGGCAGAGGAGATCGCGGGACTATATATGCAGCGCATCATTCTGGAGAAGGGAGAAGGGAGAAGGGAAAGGGGGGGGGGGGGGGGGGTAAGGAATTGAATGAGGGCTTTGGTTTGGTTTGGTGGAGAAAATTAAGCTTGGAATCTCTTGTAGTAGAAGGGGCCGAGAGAGGGAAAAGGGAACTTTTGGTTTCCTTTTATTGCATGTACCTAAGGTGACGCGACTCCCTTATGGACCACTGTCTCCACACACAAATGCCGACGGTGGAGGGTTATCCTACCACTGGTGAAGCTGCCATTTACCAGTTAGTAATAAAGACTGTGTGTAGGGATTGCGATAGATAGAAAGAGAGAGAGAGAGAGAGAGGTGGGGATCATGCGAGGAGAAGAAGGTGGAGTGTTGGTTTGGGTGGCATTGGGGGCGGGATGAGAGCTTTTTTGACCGTAGTTTAAATGCAGGAGGAGGGGGGTGGGAGGCCGACAGCGCCATATAGATGCGGCATTACGGTATCGAATGCTGCAGTGCTTTTTCGATGGAAATAATGAGTTTGACCACTGGTCTTAGGCTATGGAAATCATTAACTAAGGTTTATTAATTTTTTATAGTGTCACGCGACAACGTTCAAATCCTCTTCTTGATGAGATTACCACCTTAATTATTTAGAAGGAATTGTTGCTTGATGATGATGATGGTAGATCCAACTAACGTATGAAGGTGATGGATAGGTATGTCTCTAATTATTGGACGCCTTTATGGCAGTGGGGGTTGGTCGTCTTAACCAAAGGGACAAACAAAATGCCACCTTTCTTCCACTCGGATTACGTTTTGTTTTTATGTAGCAGTCGCTTGTGGTTTGAGAAAGGGAGTTGGTGATTGGTTTGACAGGAGAGAGCAAACCAGTAGAGGTTGCATGCAAGCAAAGCTATGTAGTTAGCGTCCCTCTTCCTCAACGACTCGTTCTTAATAGTTTCTTTTTTTTTTCGTTTTTTTTAATAGATGCTGCTGTCTTCCGAGGCAAAGAACTTTAGCTGGGAATGCAGGAAGGGCTTTGGCGTGGGGAATACATCAAACTTTTAGGTTTTGTCTTGTTTGTGTGTACACTCAATACCACCTAAAGCGGTGGGGACATATGAAAAGTCTCGTGAATGGTAATCTAGTAAAGATCATTACATAAAGAGATGCTGTTGAAGATTCAGATGCACCTGTAGATAGATGTAAATGCTCTTTCCACTCCATTCTCCTTTGAGAACTCATTGAGAACCAAGTGGCATTAATTAAACATTGTTCGATGTCATGACAAAAAAATGGCAGTTTTAATCTAATAAAATATTATTGTGAAGCTAATGCAAACCCTTGAAATAAAGCCAGAATTACCAAGTACACATTATTAGGGCCATGTATGATTTGCTGGGGAAAGAAGCAGAATCAAACATAAGAGACCTCTGAGATCCTTCACTGTTGTTTATTTGAACATATCTGGGCAGTAGTTAAACATAATAGGGTCTGCCATTACTAGATACCTCATCTCGTTTTAATTTCTAAATTTCCTCAACTGGCAATGAAAATACAAAAAAAAAAAAAAAACCATAAGAAAAATGATTACTTTACACGAAGACAGTATATATACACAATGGGGGCTGGTATAGGACTTGAGCTGTCAGCAATAACCAAACTGCCCACTACTAATTACACGAGCCAGTGAACAGCAAGCCAATGATGAGAATTGGGTAAATTTTCCTGATTAATGTCTCCAATCCTCCGAGGGTAGCTGCTAAGATACAGAAACCAGTTTCACCTTTGCCTGTGCTGAAGCTGCTGTGCCCGTGCGATCCTATCTGCATACATTGGGAGGTGCACAATTTCGGAAATTTCATTCAGGAGAACTTCTTCTGTAATGTTATCCTTAATGCTGCGCATCACCTGTTGCAGCAAACAGCAGAATTAGATAGATGTGCACTGATAAGTAATGCAACCTCTGACAAACATATATATATATATATATATATATATATATATATATATATATATAATGTTTACCTTTCTGTAAGTGTTTATATCGTTCGGTGTTGATTTATCAGTTCTAATACGCATGCATGACCAGCAGCCTTCTTGTGCATCCCAGGAGCATTCAACAATCTTTCCTGAAAGGCTTGCGATGTCCTCTTCGCCTATACAAGTTTTAAGAATTGAGTTTTAAGCATACAATTTACAGACAAAATGCACCCACATGATGATAATTTACAGCTAAGAAGGAAAATGTACCTTACAAAGTCCAAATCAAGAGTGCAGAGAAACTTAGAACAAAAACTACAGTCAGAAACTAATGCAAGCATGCCAGCTAAACTGATCATTATGTTGCTGATTTAGCACAATATGGCCTTTTAATTTTGTGTAATAGTCTAAAGTTTAAATAAAATATGCTAAACAGACTCCATCATGGCTAAATGTGTAGCTATGCCGAATGTGCAGTGTCCGACTTAACTGAATGTATATTAAGAGCACAGACACATTTGCGGAGCTTATTGAGTACCTATTCATAGTACACTTTTCTCGTCACCCTAACAGTTGCCCTGCTTGATAACTTCAATGGCTTAATGTGATATTTACTAGGTCCTGATTTTTGATAATTCTCCATAAGCATTATTTTTAAAAAGCAACTGCCTAGACTAATAATACACAGGGCTGCCCCACCTTATGAAAAGCTTCAATGATATGCCTAGGAGTCTAACATTTAGGAATATGCCTAGGGAGATAGGTAACTCATAGGCAGTCTATTTAATCTGTCCATGTCGTCAGTTCTGGAGCATTAGCCTAGATACTTTAGAACCAATACCCAAGACAAAAGGATAATGCATAAAGTTCTCGCCAATATGAGGTTTGGAAAAAGTCCATATATATTCGCTTACTCCAAGCAGACAAGCTGCTTATAAGACAAATCCTGGTCAACATAGGTTGCTAAGGAGCAACCTTATCGTGACATCAAGCCTGGTCCTCTCCCATGAAACAGTACAATACAAATAAACAACTTGCATATTAAGTTCACCAAGCCTTTTTTAGGGAAAAATCGTTTTCCAATAAAGCCAGACGATGAAGAAAAAGAAGTGCAAAGAAAGAACAGTTGACAATAAAGCAAGTAGAAGATAGCAAAAAAAAAAAAAAAGAAGAAAGAAATACTGGACAGTAAGCTCTATATCAAATTATGGACCGCCCAAAATTGAGCAGTCCGTGTTCTGTTCCAATTGGAATCAGTATGTATTAAGCAGTGTAAAATGAGTCCTTCCAGCTTGTAGAATTCTGGATATGAATTTGAACATGTCAATATCTGGTGTGTCTTCATCTTATAAGAAAGATCTCTTCTATTAGATTCCCTTGATATCACAATTAAATTTTGTTGTCAAATATCTGATTATACCCCTTACCACATACACATGAATTACTATACAATTATGCTTCTAGCTGGCATCTTACTGAAAATGGAGCCTTTGAACTGATTGATGTTTTAAATCAGCAGAATTATGCATAGTGACACTTTTGGAATTCTTCACAGCATACATAATGCCAGTCAGTAAATGGTGCATGACCAGAACACAGCATATTCTGTCATTTGATCAAAAGACACCTCATAAATGGATGAAGTCCCACTCCATTCGGAACCAAATTCCACAGGGAATTCCACTGCCCCAAAAATCATTCAGTTACCAAATAAAATTAACCACGATAAAAGAAGGAACCCATGACTAGGAACTCAGATGTGATATAGTGCAACAACACTCGATCTTGCTGTCATGTGTATAGACAAATGCAAACCTAAAAGACCACCCATCCACACCTACTAAATTTCTGGTTTGATGGACATGGTTGAGATCTCAATCTACTGCACAAGCATTGGCATCCATGTCAATTGTCATTGCAGAATAGAAGGCCAACACCAACACCAACATGGTTAGAAAATGTTCTGCAGTCTGCACAGTCACATTCTTTGATCGATAATAACACAAATTGAAATAGCATTGATTTCTTTTGCCTTTTATGCTGAACTATGCAGCTGAAAGACAACAATTATCTCATGTATTACCACCATATAGAAGTCAACAAGAGGCTTTTTTTATTTATTTTTCTTTAATTTTGTGCAATTTACTAGCTGGTTTTGGAAATAGTAATTTTTGCATTGAAAGTCAGTTATTTATGGACCAAGTAATTCTATATTCAACCCAATTCAGACAACTTCTGAATTGAATGCTTTCTCATAATGGTGAACATGGTCTCCCTGCTTGTGGAAATAACAATAGGTAAAACCACCATTGATATCATAGTGGAAAGGGCCTCATGCACTGTCATCGACTTTGATAATCTTAAAGTCAGGTTCTTTCTCAGATATATGAGTCCCTAAGAAAAGGGCCAATATATTGTGTAACATTCCCCATTATTGTTACGTGTGCATAACTATTTTTACAATCAAAACCATGACACCCATGCCAACGGGAACAACCGAATCATGCATCAGGGTATATTCTCCAGTATGAATAACTAGTAGACATATTAAGTCAAACAAAGAAGCTCATGCCACTCAGCCATTAAGAATCAGAAGTACATTCAAGAAATGCTGAAATGCCAATAATACTAGGAAACAAACCTTATTAAGCAGCAAGAATGGAAGAAAATGAACTAATAAATATAAATGTATTGTCTTAGCACAAACCAAAAATTTCCCAAAATATAAGATAAATAACCAAAGTCATCACCTGCAAACGAAACACGTGCCCCATCCATGAGTTTCTTTTTTCCTCTCTCAAAAAGGAAAAGCAACTGGCGGTTTTCACTGCCAATCTGCGAAAATCAGACAAAATATCCAATTAAGTAAACTTATAGATAAATAATCTAAAAACTAATCAATAGCATGCTGAGCAGACAGAAAAAAAGTGAAAAGAACAAAGCAAAAGTCATGTGAAAACCTCAAATAGAAAGTCAACTGAGTTCATTGATGGATACTTCCATTTTAGGAGACCCTCATGTGTACGTGGTATATATGGATCATCCCATCCCTGAAATTGAAAAGAAAGAAATCAATATATAATTTATTCTACAACTGAACTTAAATGCACTACATTAGATTATCCTAACACTTCAAATCAATTGTGTTAATGATTAGCATAAGGGACTCAGATGTACAAATACTGAATAAAGCTATCATTTGGGTACTGTTGTTATATAAAGGAGATTTCATTTTAGCATATTTACATATCAAACCCTACTTCTTGCTTTCTCTTTGATATTAACGGTTCAGCCATGTCATTTGTCCCAAGAATACAAGCTGATTTCAAATGTCTTTTTAGAGCTTAAAGTTGAAACAGTGTGTTAGAGTAGAGAAGCTACAGATACATTCGTGAAACTGAAATCTATAGAACAGCCATTTGATGATCTAAAATATGAGCTATCTACTTTATACACAGTAGAAGGTTCGTCTAGTAACTACAAGGCCTTTTAATTTCTTAGGGTTTCACAATATTTATCAACAATGATGTGTTTGGAATAATGATTAGAAACAACATAATTTCAATGCCTTGCAAGCCTTCTTCAATGAACAAAAGACATCTGGCTTCCAAATGTTCACCAGCCTAAGAAGCACCAACCCTACATAACAGCCCTAGGAGGCTGCAGTTTCTCATTTGCATGGGGAACACATGCATTAGGGGATGTCTTGGTTGCCAAAATTCATAATGTACCGCTAAATTAGCTCCATCCTACTTAAACATATGGAGAAATAGTCACTAATTTAGTACCACATTACTAAAAAAGAAAGCATGAATAATAGCATATAAGCAGGTATATTGATTCTTATGTTTGCCCTCCTTTTGCAGTTTCTGCTCATCATTCTCATAACTAAACTAAAAACCAACTGCCACCAAATGTTTGCATGAAGACAATGCGCCAACAAACTCACCGTTACAACTTAATGAGCTCAAGAAATAGCAGTCTTTCAGACATTCAACTATACAAGTACAATTTGAGAAGTTCAATCTCTTACTTGGAGATGCTTAACTGTTATTTTAATTGTCATTTCAATAGGATGTATTACTTGCTGAAAGCATGCAAGCCAAGGCCATGACAAAATGACATGAGATTGTAGAAATAGATGTTTATCTTAATATCCAAGAAACGGTGTCTAATTTGTAAAAGTAACCTAAAGTTATGACAGTAATTGTACTAAAATAATTCTTGTAACTCACGTTTACAAAAAATGTTGACCCACAAATTATGAACAAAAATATAAAAGGTTACAGTGATACCAAACTTCTAGACCCTTACAAGCAACAGTATTTAGATGATCAACTGTTTTTTTCTTTCTTCCTTTAAAACAAGAAGCCTCGCCTCATAATTTTTTTTGAATCAAAATTTCTTGCTGATCTGTGGCTACGTGCAACATGGTACATAAATTGCCAACAAACCAGAAAAAGGGATAGACATCTGTCCATGTAACATATTATGAAAACCACAAAGCTGCTAATGACCCAAGTGGTTGACATTACATGGGATCGAACATCAAGAAGTTAAATCTCAGTCTGATATCAATTTTGGAAAGCTATCAGACCGGCACAGTAGCAATATACTCAACGATACACCTACCTGTATCTCCTGATACCATTTGGTATTATCTGAAATTCAATAATTCAAAAAAGGTTAAACAAACCCATATCAGAAACATGACAAAGTATAAACCACTATATGGAAATATATTCCCAAATCCAATGATGATCGTTGCATCAAATTGCACTAGAAATGAAAGCACAGTCTAATTATCATCATGATATTGAGGAGCAAAATATACAAATTCTACTAAAGACGACCGAGTACCTGAAATATAAGGCCATCAGCTTCATGTGAAAGCCTTGGAATAAACTCCTTTAAGAGTTTAGCAACAGTTGATAAAAACCAAAAATCCTTCCTGCGAACCTGTTTAAAACTAGGATATTAATACATGTTGCACATTAGAGAATACCAAACTGATGTGTCCTTTCAATTACATACTGAAAATGGCTCCATGTCATATCTATAAACAGGGTGCCCTTTGCTCTCAAATTCAAATTGTTTTCTCTCATTGTTCCGTGGTCGAACTACTTCTTCCTCAAGCAGTTTCCACCTTTCAGAAAAGGGCAACTGACAAAAAAAGAGGTAAGATGACGTAATGAACTAATTCTCGCCACATCCTTATTATAAAGAAACAGGAGGTAGAAAAGTGAAATACATAAAAAACTAACTTAAAGGATTAAATTATGTTTGTCACTTACAGAAATTAAATTTATTTCAACAGCAAAAATTGTATAATTCAACGTGAAAAAGTTCAGTATATAAATCAAAAAGTTAAGACAGAAAGTTCTGAATTACCACATAGAATAAAATATAGGGTTGGAAACACAGAGGATAAAAATGTGAAAAAAAACAACCTGGATAATATCCACAAGCAACAAAAGCCAGATGCAATATAGTTGATCAGACTTAGTTAAACACAGAAAGCTAACAAAAAAGAAAAAAATATCAAATATTATATACATCTGGAGAGGTTTTAAAATGTATACATTCACCAAGGACAATCTCTCTCTCGCTAATTCAAAATCAATCCTCGCCAAACCCTTGCATTGATGAAAGCCTCATGCACTGGGTTTAGCCCCTTTTTAACGAAAAATAAAGTATAAAGGGCATTTAAACTACTCAGAAAGGCAAGCCAATATGTCAACAGTGTGTAATAACAGCAGAATCTGGAAATATTTTATTATTTTATTGCTAGAATCATTTTAGATTATCTTAAATGAGGTAAAGAAAGATTTCAATGTATACACAGAGCTAAAAGCTAGCAAACATCTGTTGACCCCGATGTTGCTTTTAATCACTCTATCTTCAGGAATAAACTTGAAAATATTAGAGGTTGTCAAATGTCCCACAAATCAGAGGCAGGGGATAGTGCAGTCCATCTGAGCAGCAGAGAAATATAGGCACATCCAGAAAAAAGGGCAAATTCAACCAAATTATTAGAATTTGATCTTCCGATAAGTAATAAACAATCAACTTCGAGTAAGATGAGAGAAACACCCACATTAGCTAAGCTGGTTAGAATCCTGTTATCTGCTTAATGAGAGTCATTGTATCCTACTCTTACGCAGAATTATCTTTAGCAGATACTTGCCCTGGTCATATCCCAATATCTCTAATTAGATTCAGATTCAAGCATTCCTGTAACTCTGATCTTGATTATAACACCTTAGTGATGAATTGATTGGCTAAAGAGATTCAGATGGCTCCCTTCCTAGCCATTCTTTTTTTCTACAAAAAAGATTAAGAGATGACATAAACAGGATGAAAGTTCAGCTGGGAGCATCAATAGAAGAATTAACTTAATAGGTAATAATGTACCAAAAGAAATTATAAGAAAGAGTAAAATGGCCCAATTCATATTGTAGAGAACCTCAAAAGAACTGACCATAAGACTGGTTTGAAGATAGGGAATACAAGATATATATATATATATATATATATTATCGGTTTAAATCAAAATATATTATCGGTTTAAATCAAAGAGTGATTCTCACCAATCAATAGTTACTAATTATTATTTGTAGTTACTGACCAACCAAAATAAAAAAGTTTGGATCTTTTATATCAAAACAAAATCTTAGTAATTGGTAATCGTTCTTGAATCAAAGGGTTTATCTTTATCTATTTTGATTTGAGTCGAATTCATAACTGTTTGAATTGTGTAATCTCCAATTACTGACATTGGTAACCGACCCAAAGCAACTTGATTATAATTTAATTTGTGACGATCATAAGTAGAAAGTTCATATTCTTCAGTCATTGATAAACAGTTTGTTGGACAATACTCGACACAGTTACCACAAAATATACAGACCCCGAAATCAATACTATAATTAAGCAATTGTTTCTTTTTCATATCTCTTCCAATCTCCAATCAACAATAGGTAGATCTATTGGGCATACACAAACACATACTTCGCAAGCAATACATTTATCAAATTCAAAGTGAATTCGACCACGAAAACGCTCTGACGTAATTGATTTCTCATAAGGATATTGAATAGTTGCAGGTAAACGGTTTGTGTGGGATAAGGTAATTATGAAACTTTGACCAATATACCTTGCAGCTCGTATTGTTTGTTGACCATAATTCATGAACCCAGTTACCATGGGAAACATACTGTGGATCTCCATGAATAAATTGATGTTTCTTTCTCTTGTTTGAAAGAGGTTATGAATCTAGAATATCGTTATCATATTCTGTTATTTATAGTGAAACAAGTTGGGAAGAAGTTGTCAATAATAGATTACCCAAAGAAATAGTTACTAATTATTATTTGTAGTTACTAAGAAATAGTTACTAAGAAATATATATATATATATATATATATATATATATATATATATATATATATATATATTGTAGGCAAAGATTTGGAAGATATATGCAGTAACAAAGGGGACAAGAGCTCCAAAATATCATCATGCAGTTGTTAATGGTAAGGCATAGGAAATTCATTTTTAAGTAGAATTTTTTGCATCCATTTTTCTAATTTTGTCTATCCTTTTTATAGGGATGGAGGTAGCTGGGGTATGGGGTGGAGTTGCCATCAAAAGCATCAAGGACATTGTAAATTTAGGTGAGACAAATGTACTAAAAACAAGAAATACTAGTTGATGCACAGTAAACTTTACTTTGTTCATCAGGGCTGCACCTTGGCTTGTGTTCAACCCAAACATGCTTGACATGACCAACAACTGGACAGGTCGTTTGGTCTACTTTTTTCAGATTTAGGGTTAATTTAGTTAGGAAATCTCAATCAAAACCAACTTGAACGGTTAGAGTTGATTTGAGACCCCACTTGATCCCAACAAAAAACCAGCACCAACTAGTCTAAGTCAGCCCAATCCATGCGCATCCTGATTTGGCAATACAAAGGATTCTACTACTTATTACATAGAATATCTATTAGCAAGAGCCTAAATACGTATTGCCTGCCAGCTCAATCAGAAATTTGTGTGGAACAGGGTTTACCGTGCAGCACCAACTTGTATTAAGCTTTACAGCCTGATATCTACTCGGTACTGCCTTTGTACCAGGTGGTGGGCGTACCATCTAGTTCAAAACTCCCACTCATTCAAGGGGGATCTTCGCTGAAACTTAAGCCAAAGATACCCACTTGAAGCTCAGAGCCATATTCTCTTCACTTCGTTCATCCCTCCAGTTATAAGCTTTGGACACTGAAAATGAAGATTTTTCTCTCCAATTAAGGTAAGTAGTTAACCAGAATTTTTGTTTTAATATTTGTTTCATGCATTACTTCTCTCATCAAAAGTTAGACTTATTAATGTGTGATCAAGCACACTGATCATAGTCTGTAAGATAGGCTTCCTTTGCTTAATTCTAGCCAATATCTACAACTTGGCCAAATCTTTGTAGATCTAGATTATATCCACGTAAATGTAGTCTAAATCTACACCAGATCAGCATGGTTCCAGCCCAGATCTATGTAAATCTTCGTTGCTGACACGCCTTGCATGATTACCATTCTTGCTTTAGCAAAAGCGAACAGTTCATGCATTAACTAAGTTAATTTGCCAATTTTGATTTATACAATTACTAATGAGCAATTGAACTGACTTATAATTGGCATAATAATTTAGGCTGAGCCCAGAAGCAATAGCTTGGATCTACTTTGATATACTATTTTAAACTCTTCCAAGCTTGTGTATGTTGCATATAATCTACACATTATGGCCCAGTTATGTGGTAAATAAATAGTTAATAATAATTAGCATTTCTTTTTCTAATTTGGCATATTTGTGTTCAACATGCCTCATCATGCTTGTTGTGTAAAGATATAGTGCCGCTTGCATGAAGTGTGACTGTCACTATATTGCTTGAAATGTATCTCATTAGTTATTTTTATTTACCTCTTTCACTTTTATAACCTGCAAGGTATTACCATGGCCACCTTTAGTGCAGATTAGCGCAAACCAGTGACCCACATGATGCACAAAATAGGAATCATGCTAACTACTCTAGAAATGTATACCATCATCACAATTATGCTAATCCTCCAGCAGCAAAATATAGCAAAACAGGACAGCACAATAGGTGTCTTATGTGTAAGCAACCCACTTATTAATTCTATCAAAAATTCAATGAGGTACATAAAATATACAGAAAGAGACCCTACCTTTACAACAGAGTGATGATTTAATGCAACCAAATCATATGCTAAATATCTTCTCTTCAGCCCTGCATCTGGGATTTTGTCAATAATCATTTCACCATCAATCAGTGTCCCGCTATGGAAACCCTTGCATGAAAAAACAAGCAGGTTAGATCAAATATAACAGTTCAGATTGTGTTTGTGAGAAACCCGCATGAATTTACCTCAGCAGGGTTTTTCAGAGGAAACCGCATTTGAACCCGCCGAAAGCAAAAGTTTCGATCAATTAAGTAACAGCCTGTATTGGTAATAAACATCATATACCGGGTTCCATCAGCTTTCCATGTAGCATAGTAATACCGTTGTCTTAGTAGTTGCAGATTATCCCTGCATGTCATGTTATACAGTCTAAAAATCAATCTTGTACATTAAGTGAATATGAATCTTAATAAATAAAAATGCAAGACAAAATGAATATCACAACATATTATGGTTCTAGAATAACTGGATTCAAATATCTAAATCACTCGATGAGTTCGATCATGTGCTTGCCCTGTGTCTGCAGAGTTGTGCAATGTGTATTACAACATATTTGATCCTTAAGCCATCTATCCAGTACTTTCATGGGCGAGGTACTTGAGCATGTACATGAACACAGATTTCTTCATCATGAAGCATCTTACATGCTGTTCGTGCCAGCCCAGGCTGGATGCTAAAATTCACAATATTAAAAACTTTTGACAAAAGCAGAGAAACTCATAGAGAGAAGCCAAGTTGGGGAATCATACAGTCAACTTTATTATCTAAGATCAAAATTTTCAATTCTAAAAGTTTCTTTGGTACTTACGAGTTAAAGGGTCCAATTATTCATAAACAATTTAAGACAGTAATAAGTCACATTATCCATACATTTATAACCACCTGGTCTTCTCCAATACATATAAACCAGAAACTACAATCAACATCAATACAGCACAAGCTTTATAAATCCAAAACCAAAACAATGCCCATGAATTATCAAGGACAACGATTAACTAAAATGTAACTTCTGATCACTTCCAAATCTTATATTTTATGCCATGAACAATAGGATGCTAAAGTTTACAATTTTGAACAAAAAAATTACCTGATAATTTTTCAATTAAATGAACACAAAGGATACTAAAGAATAAATGTAAACCTGTTGAGAGAAACAGGATGCGAACCAGGAAATTGTGCACTTCCTCTTCCCTACAAGGGAAAAATTGTGATATAATAAGATAATTAATTAGAAAAGGCAGAGAATAAGGGATTTAATCATGGTCCAACAACATATATATCCTTTTTGCATAATGTTGCATATAACTAACTTGAAAAAGAAAATTGGTCCATCCCCCAGTGTTACCGATGGTTACCGCCCACCAGTCCTCTCGGTGATCAGAACGCGGACCGCCCGCTACCGGGTGGTACCGTCGATTGGGGCTGTTTCCGCCAAGTTACCAACTGAAAGACGGTAACGGTCGATTTCGACCATCGGCGACGATTGCGAGTGAGAGACAGAAGAGGAGGGAGAAGAAAAGGGAAACCTGGAGTTCAGCGCTGCTCTTCGCCCATGCGATCCGCTTCGCCCTCGAGCGATTTCTTCTCCCCACCCGGGGAGAAGGAACGAGGCGATGTCGTCGCCTTTCTTTTATTTTTTAAGTTTATATTATATATATATACACGTACCGAACGGTGCACCTAGGCACACCGCTCGGTATTAGTATATCATACCGTACCGAGCTGAGCTTTAATCTAATCAACTGTATCCTGAAAATAAAGTCCAAACAAATTTTGCCGAGCTACATCCACTTAGAAAATTTTGAGACACCAGTATAGAAGAAAAAAAACTGAACTTGAGAAGAAAGTAAGACATAATTTGTGATATTGCTGATACGGCAAGACAGATAAACCTATTGACCCAACTTCGAGACTAACTGCAGCTACTTTCTACAACTCATGCAATATTGTTTAGTGGACATTTAATGTACATAACATGATTAAAACAAAAACAACAGTTTACAAGATATCGCGGGAAAGTCTAAAGATTTCATACTGTAGCTGTTAACTCAAGCAATTGATAACAGAGATGACGCATGGCATCTTGCTGGTCAATTGGTATTGCATCACCCAGAATATCATCATTTGTCAAAATCTTACTGTCAGTATGCTCCTGAAAAAAGGACACCATTGCAAAATTAGGCAATTTTCTAAGTCAATCACAACGACCAATATATGTCACTGAATGTTAAAATGTGTCAATTTAGTGGGATAAATACAAATGCTTATCATAAAAAGAGAATCCGAGCAGCACCAATCTCATAAAGGAAATTCATATAATTTTAGATTCAATTGAGTATATTTGCAAAACTAAAATAGGCTTAACTTTGTAAAAACAATCAAGATAAATTCAACAGAAAACATGAAAGAACGTAATATCATCAATATGAAAACTGGTCAGACCAATCCATACCACCTGGTATTTACCAGATCGATTACAGAATGGGACATGGACCAGACAGCTGCCCAGTAACCCTACCATACCAGGCTCACCGTCTGGTTTTAGATTGAAACAGAGGGTACCAAGTGGTAAACCTACCACCCAGTGCCCATATCCTCTTTTTTTTCTTTTAACAGCTTTTGGCAGTTGTTCTTTTTTTTTCCTCCCATGCTCCTACCTCTCACCCTTTGTTTCTCTCGATATGGCCCTTCCCTAGTTTTGTCTCTTATTCCTCCTCCCCACTGCCTCACCACCGTTGCCACTGCTCCATCGCCTCGTCGTCCAGCTGCATCATCATATTTGCTCCTCCATATGACCCCTCATTCTCCCCTCTTCTCATCGTGCTGACTGGTAAGCCAGCATATCATGTGCCGATACACCAGTATGCAAGGTTCACAATCTCATACAGTACCAGCGTATTGATCAGTTGTTGGTACAATACATACACAGCTGTACCGAGCAAACTGACACATGGTACACTAAGGTATCGAGCGTACCAATCTTCTATCAGACCGGTACATACCGAAAGTACTGAGTGGTACGATATGGTATTGCAAACCTTGCCAGTATGTGCTCGGACCGAAACTGAAACCTTGCCTAATACAAAGCAGA
This sequence comes from Ensete ventricosum, assembly GCA_029747655.1. Classification (NCBI taxonomy): domain Eukaryota; kingdom Viridiplantae; phylum Streptophyta; class Magnoliopsida; order Zingiberales; family Musaceae; genus Ensete; species Ensete ventricosum. The sequence continues at coordinate 55,824,274 of JAQQAF010000009.1, forward strand.
AAAGGCAATACTTTCTAATTCAAATTTTGATTTACACAATAATGTAGATCACCTATATAATGCATATGTATAATCATGTTACTCATTTTGAAAAGCAAGACTGACCAGAAAGGACTAAGAGAACAAGAGGAACTGAAAGAAGATAGAAACATTATGCATTGATACCCAAAATATCCTTTTGGATGATACCATCCATCATATAGCGCGGTTCAGAATAGATCAGCGAATAATGCTACTTTACAGGCAGACATACAAAATTTTGAAGAGCTAACAGTATCATAGAAAGGAAACAAGTAAAGAAAAGAAAGAAACTTGCACTTAGTGAAACATGCACAGGCAACCGAGCTGCAGTATCACCCTCGTCATCATCATCATCATCTTGTGCAGCTTCACCATTTAGATCAAGGTCAGAAGATCTTTTCCATTCTGGAGTGGAAGGGCAAACAATGTTCTCAGGACTCTCGTGATAAAACATATAAAGTGCTTCGATGTAATCCTGCTTATATATTCCTGGCGGACGTGCTTGAGAAAAAATTTGCAATGCCTGTTCAATAAGAAAACAAAACAAACAATCAAAAGTTTCATAGGTCTATGAATAATCAAACTGTGAGCTACAACGTAACAACATTGCATACTTCAGCGACATGCATTGGCTGTGTCCGCATGAGGTAATGGATGATCATAAATCCTGTACGGTTGTGTCCATGAGTGCAATGAACAAGAATATACTTTTTTGAGTGCCTTTGACGGGATAGGAACTGTAAAACCTGATATCAGAAAAAAAAATCGGGTAAATTATGAATCCCAAATTGCCAACTAATATACAGAATCCCAAACCATAACCTAACAATCTATGCATAATGTCACCAAGGGCTGTCATAGTACTATCGCTATAAACATCATAACTGACAAAAGTTCCACCTGTATGCCTTTACTTATTTAAGTTTTTAAAAGATATACCTTCTGTAGCTCATAATTTGTTGTTGAAGCTCAACAAAAATACAAATATCCAGAAAGAATTTAATTCAGGAAATTCAGTTCTCACCAAAGCTTCCTAGTCTAACCCAAAATAAACTTCATCAAATTTTCACTTGGCCATCCTTTCACTGACATCATGAGCCATAAAAGCTTCACATTTGTTAAATGTGTGCTCTAAAAAAAATATTTGTTCTTATAATCCAAAAAGATTCATTTTGAGTGAATTAAGCCTAAAGCTGCTCAGAAAGAATTAGCTAATAAAACCACTGGTATACCAAGCTTGGTGGATCAAGGAGATGAAAACAACAAAATATTTTCTAAGCATCGGCAAATGGAGAAAGGAAAAACCTTTACTCTGTAGATATATATTTAAGGATGAATAATCAGAAAATTGGACTACATCAAACTTGCCTTCAGAGGTTTTTATACAAATCTATTCTTCACCGATGATCATAAAAGTATCAACGGATAGAACTATATGCACGAAACATGCTAAATCACATGACTATTGTTTTCTCATGCTTGGGATAAAGCTGCTGTTCCAATAACATTCATCGTAACTTTATATAATATATTCTGGGACCTCAGTAACTCTGACAGGTGAAAACTTTTCTAGAATTCCATCATAATAAATGTAATCTAGATAGTATCAGCCATCCATAAACCTTTTAAATTGGATGAAAGAGTTCATATCAAAGATTTCAAGCCCATGAGCCTTTAAATGTCTTGGCTAAACTTTTGACAAATTCCAACCTTTGTGTTGCTCACAGAGGTCATTTCCAATTCAATCTCTTCTTCTTGTTATGTGTTCATCAAAGGGCCGGGATCCTCCGTTGACATCTCATGAACCTGTTCATTATGAAGTTAAACACAAGCTCAATGGCCTCATCTTGAAGCTGGATTCTGAGGAAGTTTTAACACAACTTTCAGGACATTTGACAAATACACCAGAAGGAAACCAATCATCTCCTAAAAAAGTTGTAAGGCAGACAGATCATCTTTCTCCCTTACAGTTTGTTTTGGCTATGGACCCTTGTCATAGTAGCCTAAAAGGCTGAGGTTGGCTTAATTATAGGACTAGGAAATGCACCTCAATTGGGACATTTGCTACTGTCTTTGCAACTTGCAAATGACAGACCCTTATTCTGATAAATGGAGGATACTATTGATTCTTAAAATCATCCTTTACCACCTTGAATTGTCATCTGGGCCTTCTACTAACTGCTCCAAACAAGAGCCAACTTTTTGAGTGGAGATAGAAACGATGCGTTTACTTTAGCAGGAACAATGAAATATCACCTTTCTGATATCCCCCTCCCCTACCTTGGGCTACCTGTAAAACCAGGGACTTCACTCCGTTAGATTGAGAACCTCGAATAAATAAGTTTTAAACTATGACGGAGAGTTGGTAAAGTATATCCTTATCAAAATTCTTTTTCATTCAGCATATCTCATTTCCCAATTCATAACATGTCAGTATTTACTTGCTTGATTGACTAACTAAAAAACTAGATGCAATCCTGCATTCTTTTGTCTTAATTGACTAATTAAGGCACAGAGAATATGTTTCTCCCTTACTGTTTGTTATGGCTATCGACCCTTTTCAATGGTAGCCTCAAAGACTGAAGTTATCATAATTATTAGGACTCGGAAATGCCCCTCAAGTGGGACATCTGCTGTCTTTGCAATTATTCTTTACTGGCCTCATTCTGTAACACAAAGAAGGATTCTATTGATTTTTAAGATTATTCTTTAACATCCAGGCTCTCTGTTAACTTCTCCAAACCCAGTATCCTTTTGGGTGGTGATGGGAATAATGCAATTACTTTAGCAGGAATGATGAACTGTCAGCTTTCTAATATCACCCTTTTCTACCTTGGGCTACCTGCAAGACCAAGGTTTTATACTCCGATTAGATTGGGAGCCTCTGATACTAAAATTTTAAACTTTACGGGAAAGTTGGAAAAGTAAATCCTTATCAAAATTCTTTCTAATTCCTGCCATCTTTTGTCTATAATGTTTCTGTCAGTATTTTTTTGCTTGATTGACTAACTAAAAACATAGATACAATCCTGCCATCTTTTGTCTGGTGCAGAAGAAAGATTGCTAAAGAGGACAGGTGTCCAGTTGCCTAGTTTTCAGTTTACAAAGGAAAAGAACAAGTTGAGATGGGAATCGTCTCAAGATTTCAAAGTTGCCATCACAAACAGCAGTGCAGATTATTCAATTGCAGGCACCTTACTTGGAATGATTGTACACGGTAAATAGCTTACGAGAATTATTAATTTCTGAAATGATTCTGTCGATTTTTCTTATGTTGAGAAAATTATTCTTGTGGTTAAGCTCCATATTCAAGTGCTTTTCCCTTATACTCTGTGCAATGGACATACCATAAGTATTTAGAAAGATCATTGGCCTATTTAGAAAGATCATTGGTCTTTTTATTCTCTCCTGTATTTTTAGAATTCCCTAACATTTTACAAACGTTTCTGTAGCTCAGGCTCTTTAAAATGGAGAACCAAGCCTTTGCATACAGAATCTTCTATCTGGGCGCAGTCATTTGATCAATTCTCTCATACATGTTTCTTCTAAGGTTTCAACTACCGGTCATTCTTCCTGACAGTTATGGTGAATAACTCCTGATAATTCTTTCTCTATTTTATCCATCTAATTTTCGTTTTATTTTTTGTGACACCCTTTGACACCATGGCAAGATTATTTAAAACACATTTGTTTCATCTAAAAAAATTTGTCCTCTAAATACAAAAGTTTTTTTTATGTGGCTTACTTTGAGAGGAAGTATCCGTAGAGTTGATTTGTTAGTGAGAAATGGTTGTCTTTTTAATTCTACTGGATGTCATTGCTCCCTATACACAGAGCATTAATCATCTTTTTTCTGGGTGAAAGGGGGGATTGAATGTCTAGAATTTTTTTATTGTCACTCTGGGATCTCTCATTCTCCCTTGTGACTTGAATACTCAATAGGAAATCAGCATTCTGTAAATGTTCCAACTAATTCCAGAACAATCTGGGAAGGGTTTGCCTCTTTGCCATGCCAGACATCAAACATAAAGATCTTCAGAAATCAGGACACCGACCCTAGATATCTGTTAAAGAGTACTTGAATCTTTATTCATAGTTTCTATTAAAGTATTTTTAGGTTTTCCTCTATCTCTCCTTGAACCACTAATATTAATCATTTCAACTCTTCCGACTACCACATCTAAAGGTCTCCTAAGCATAAGCTTATACCATCTTAAATGATTTTCTCTCATATCTTATCATCCATCAAAGTGATACCTAGTTGTTCATAAATAAAAATATTTCTTTTCCTATCTTTCCTAGTAACTCCCCACATCCATTTCAACATTCTCATCTCGACACAAGCACATGCATGTTGACAATCAATATATTATTTTATCTAATTAATCAAAGGCTTAATATCATAACAAATTAAATCTTGATGATCAGTTGGTTATTTTATCTTCAACCAACCAAAACAAAAATGAAAATAAATCATGTGCATGATAGTGATATTACTCAAACCAAGACACCCAAGAATACCATCGATACCCAAGAATAACTCCACTCATCCATCTCAACATTCTCATCTCGGCACAAGTACATTCATGTTGACCATCAATAGGTTATTTTAACTAATTAATTAAAGGGCTAATATCATAAAGAATTGTATCTTGATGATCAGTTGGTTATTTTATCTCCAACCGACCCAAACAAAAATGAAGATAAATCATGTGCATGATAGTGATACTCAAACTAACATACCCAAGAATACTATCAATTCTTGTCAAGAATAAAAAGATAAACATAGTTGTGGGGTCCGTTTGGGACAAATTCAGCACCACATTGTATAAATCAGTCTGCCCAACAACATTGAGACTTATGTAGGATTATAAAAAATTAAAAGGCACTAAAATAACTTACCTCGTGAACAAACAAATTCACAGACTCATTATCTGGTACAGAATCTCGCCCCTTGCATGCAATCTGTACCAGGAAATGATTTAAGTATCTCAATCTAACAATTATAAAGAAAAAAAGTTTTATAAAAAGATTAATCTCTTACCTTGACATACTTAATACCTAGCTTCGTCCATTCTGCTGATGAATAGTAACGATTTGTATTTGTCAAATCAATGACCAAGCCAAGCTGCAGAAAAGAACTTATGAGAATATTATAGTAAAACTAGACCATGTAACTTACCAAGTTGAATTCAAAATGGAATTCAACCATAAAATGCAGCTCTCAACAATATCCCAAATATGTGGACACCCTAATGCCACCCAAGTGTATGTAAGAGAATGCGAGTACTAAATTGTGTGAGTACCCAACTATGTATCAAACTTAATCAAAATCAAAATTGAAATCAGGATAGTAATCAGCAGTACATGAAGATAATCAATAAGGTTATAAGACAGATGTTATAGTCTCAAAAGAATTTAAATTTCCTAGCAAACAAACATATAATATTCCCTAAAAATACAAGCAACATTTAAACGGTTCATAACAATTCTCTGAAAATAACACTATAAGAACATAGAATCCAGATCTGACGAAAGAGTTATTTAAGGCTTTAAACCGAGTAACAGGATGAAGTATTATAATCATCAAAAAGGACAATGAAAACAGTAAATGAAAAAAATGGCAGTCATATAAGAAGGATCTCATCCAATATTTCTTCTGAAGTTGTAGGTAATGATACAAGTCCTCGAAGTTCACAAAAAAGAAACGGGTGCTCAAGGAGGGGGAGTGATTAATTTCCCACCTCCAGAACCAAGAAAATAACAACAAAAACAGTAAACAAAAGTTGTTTCAGAATTAAATAACAGGAAAGTGAAAAGGTGGAACAAAAAAAATATATGAAGCAGATGCTGGAAACTCAATAACAGAGAAATCAAGGATTGTCAACCGGTCTGTACCGGCATACCGAGCTCTGCTGAATATGATACAGTACTTGGTACCGAACGGTATGCACAGGGCGTACCATTCGACGACGTCGCCTCGTTCGTTCTCCCCACACTGAGATGTTTCTTCTCCCCACGCGGGGAGAATAAATCGCCCGCAGAAGACGGATCGCGCTACGCGGGAAGAAATCCAAGTTCTCCTCTTCTTCTTTCTCCCTCCCTCGGCTGAGACAACTTGAAATCGACCGACGACGGTCGAAATCGAGCGATCTGCGTATCGATTAGCTGGCGGACCGGTATGTACCGCCCGATACAGGGACTTACCGCCCGGTAAGACAAACCTTGAGAGAAATAATAAGGGCCTCGTTGCTAATCCATTTTACAACACAAAACTCGTGTAACACAAACATGCAAGCCTATCCAGCAAGCCTTATTGATAAAGCATTATATAGCCATCCATTTAACTCTAATGCAATACTTTCATTAAACACTAGGTCTCCAACTCAGATGGACAACCAAATTTCGATCCTCACACAACCTACACAAAAGTTAAGACCAACAGTCTAAGGCATTGTTGTTTTCCTCATCCTCAACTCTCTCCCATGTGTTTGAGTTAGACCAGGATCCATCAAAGGAAATAATAAAGGAATCCACTAATGCAATGCTGTCAGCTCACAACTAAAAGAAATCTGGTTGATTTCTTCATCCCACACCCTTTCGCATGTGTTTGAATTAGATCAGGATCCATCAAAGGAAAATATAAGGAAACTGTAACATTATACAAGAACATGCTTCCAGCTCATAAAGCTGGAACAGCTAAACATTGATATTTCAGTTGACGATGTTTTTCAGTTAATTCATCTATGAAGACATTCATCTCTACTTGTGTGGCCACTCATTAGAACAAATATGGTAAAACAAAAAGTATACAGATTTGCACAGCTGCTCCCTGGAACATGTTAGAGGAAAAAATGAACAATACCAAAACCGACACATCGACACCTCCACCCCAGCAATGAGGGCTGCCACCCCTGCAGAACAGTTACCGCATAGGGGGCAGTTGAAACATCTTGGCTTGACGGTTACACCACATTCGCAGGTGGTTGAGCCACGTCAACGGGAGTTACACCACCTTGGCAGTTGGTTGAGTCATGCCACCGTGCTAGATGGTTGGGCTACGTAAGTAACGGTACTCCACCTCAGCTGCCATCTCAACTATCGGATGCACCACCCTGCAATTGCCTTTAACCACTTAAATCACCGCCAACCACAAGGATCTGGAGGCTCTCTCTCATTCGTTTCTCTCTCCTTTGGACTCCTACTTTCACTAGACCTCGAACACAGGTAACTTAGGCATCGGAGGGATCGAATCAGGCTTCCCCTGATCTCAATCTTTTATAGGATCTCAAGCAAGGTTTTACTTACCGGTCCATACCGGTGTACCCGACATATTGTCGGTACCGGTACCGGGCGATACACATAGTGCATACCACCTAGTATATTAAAATATATTATAATATTATATAATATAATATTAATATATTAAATATATTAAAAAAGAAAAAAAGGGAGAAAATTCGTGAGCGAGGGCGGCGACGGCTCACGGGCGACCCACAGGCGAGGGCGACGACGACGACACGTTGGCGAGGACGTCGCGAGGTATTCTTTCTTCTTTCTTGTTTTCCTCTTCTTCTTCTTCTTCCCTTTTTCTCCCTCAATCGACCACCGACGGTTGATTTCTCCCTCAATCGACCGCCGACGACCGATTTTGGCAGTACCGCCCGGTAGCGAGCGATCCACGTACCAGTAACCTGGCGGACCAGTACATACCGCTCGGTATGGGCGGTACAGAGCGGTATGGAAAACCTTGGTCTCAGGCTGCACGTCGAGAGATCAAGCAACATGCAGATTCCAGCTTCCTCTCCGACCATCCTCAACTTCCCAGGATGACACATGTTGCCCATTGTCAGGTTCAAATCGAGTTGGGTTGTTCTTCTCTTTGTTCATCGAACAACCAACCTTGGAGTTAACAAAATCAACAATATAAAAGCAAATCACTTTTTGGTTAGTTGGTCATTGTCATTGTGGACTGCTCTCAAAGATCAACGAAAATAAGAAAAATGACAGAAGAGAGAACAACGGTAAGCAAAAGAAATAAAAAAATTAAAATAGGACCATAACACTGACATGATAAATGGACACTGAATTCTACAATCCAAAATTGGATAAGAATCATTGAAATGTTGATTACTCGACAATGATAATTGATCAAACTTATTAACAAGATCAATAGAACTTAAATGATTGGTACATAGCTACCAAGAAAATGGACACCATTAGCATTCTGTTATTGCTTGCTATTCATGAATTAGAACAGGAATGTCCCATATCATTTTTTTTGGTTGGTTTATATCAATAATGCAAAATAAATAAATAATATTTATAAATTTGGAAGAGTTAGAGTAATTATGGCAATCATGGCTCCTTAAATTATTATTAAGACAATAAAAAAAACTAAAACAACCAAATAATACTTTTTTAACTGTTAACAAGTTACCATTAAAAGAAAACCAAAGAAACCTATAAAAATTATTGATGACAGAATGACAGGACTTATACACTTCCATGTAAATAGCATAAGCTACATGTAATGAATAATGAAGTCAGAAACAGTATTCCAGCCAAAACATAACACTTACTTCTCGTCCTTGTCTTCTTTGTTTATTGATCACTTGTTTAGACGAATATCTTTTTCCAGGTAGCACAGAGTCATTATACGTCTCATCCAGAGGAACTTTAGAAGGAATGATGTTACCAATGCACTGGCCATATGAAGGGCAGTCCAACCAACCTACGATATCAAGAACAAAAGATGCAAATCCACCCAAAAAAATTAGTTATTGGGGGCATAGACAAACATAACTTTTCCAATATACCTGAACAAATAATGTCGTACAATTAATGGAAAGAAAAAGAGTAGTGATGAATGCCTTACGGAAATTAATTATGATAATTGCTAGAAAAACTGGGAATCAGAATTTAGTAACTTATGAAAAGGTGTCACTTATATCAAGTTACATCTTATTATCTCCAACAAGTAATGAACTGATAAATCAAACTTTTAACTTCCCCATGTATGTTAAACTAGAATACAGAGGAAGTCACAATCTTGGATATGCAATTCCCAATTTAAAAATGAAAAGAAAACTCATAATAGTGCAACCATGTCAACTCAACATCCATGAAACAAATTTGATTAAATCTGCATTTAAGTTAGATTGCTAAAATGAAACAAATGGTTTCGTAAATGCAACTTGTTTTTGCATTATTTATGAGTCTAAGCTATTTGGTACATCATTAGGCCTAAAACTAGCATAAATCAATCCAAACAAATCCAGTTAAAACAGCAAAAGGGATAAAACTATAGTAATGTTCTGCTTTGCAAAATAACCCAAAAACAAATGAGTTTGAATTTGACCCACCTATTGCCTAGGTAATGAGGAAATATGAACAAATTGAGTATCAATTATCAATCTGATGGTGGAAGCATACCACTTCTGATGTAAGATGGCTACAATCATGCATCATTTATGTAATACAAGATGAAGAAGAAAAATTCTTCAGGAAAATATGGCTAACAAAAGAAAATGGTTTGCAACTAAAGTACAAGATTCTAGTTCAAATACACCCGCCGACTAAAACACAAGTTACAATAGAACAAAGCAGGAATTAATTAGACAAGTTGCTGGAGGTAAGAGTTCCATGCTGCTCTCTAAATTAAGCTAGTGATCATAGTTCATGACATCAGTGAATCTGAGACGATATGCATTATCTATATCAATTTTTTTACAATCCTGATCTGAATTTAGTCAATCTTCACGCTTAATATCAAATAATGGTCTAAATTAATTCAACATTGGCCAATTCTAGCACAAACTAAAAATAATAAAGAAGAAAAGATGAGGAGAGGTTTGGAGGAGGTCGATGGTTGTTTTAGTTGGTATACCACTGGAGAGGAACGAGAAGCAAAGGGAGGAAGAGGAAAGACAAAGAAAACCTATAGTTATGTCCACGAACAGAGCAAGATATCATTACTATCAAATTTATAAAAAGCTACAACTACCACTTTTGCTACATTAAGAGAGGAGAGCAAGTAATTATTAACCTCTTAAGGAAAACCATCATAATAAGGAGATGCCATGGACTGGGGCAAAAAACCCAAAGGGCCAGTCACAAGGCTATGACAGGTGCTAGTCTTGCTGCAGGATTGCTGCATTGATAAGGAAGAGTTTGATATCACATCCAGATAATCAATTATAGAGCCATGAGCAATTGCTCATCTCCATAACCAGGAATTTAGAGAGGTGAGGCAGAAGTGTCTAGAAGGCTGGACAAAGTAGCAACAGGGTACTTATTGGAACATCAGGATATTTCTTTCATTGGAACGTGACCTATTTCACGAATGCAATTTCGCCCAATTCGGTATGGTACGGCCAATATTTACTGGTCATAACGCCGACCAGCACATGGATCAGCCAATTTCAGGCAATTCATGTGTCATACATGGATTACCGAGCATTAAGCCCAGTAAAACTAATAGTAAAGATTGTGAACTGGGCTTACCGTCTGATTCAGATCCCATAAAAGGCCTGGACTGATCAGTAAGCCTAACCCTTTTAAAATTTTAAAAATAAATAAATCTAAATTTAAACCCTAAGTTATCTCATGTGTTCTACTCTACGCCCACATTCGCATCCTCCATCACCGGCACGGTATGCCTCCTACTTCTTCCTTTTCTTCTTCCGCCTCCTCTTATTCTTCCTTCTTCCTCTTCTTCCTATGCTTCCTCGCCCTTCTTCCTCCCCTCCTCTCCCTCCCCCAGTGATTCATCATATGTTCAGGTCGCCTACCTACCGATACACAAGACACCATAATGCACCAACCCGTAACGGTGTGGGCATGGACCAGTCTAGGTCCGATAACTGAAACTACAAACCTTGATGCATTTCATTGCATACAAGGTAACGCTACAATTAACCATGAATCCTACAAACCAAGGAGCAATAAAGATCCATATACAGAAAATATTGTTCATATCAAGGTTCATCGTACCGCTCCATACCAACATACTGAGTTTATCTTGGTACGGTATGGTACCCGGTACCAAGCGGTATGCACAGTGCATACTGCTCGATATATTATAATATAATATAATATTTTATAATATAATATATATTAAAAAAACAAAAGGGGCGACGTTGCAGAAGTGACATCACTTGTTCCTTCTCCCCACGCGGGGAGAAGGAATTGCTCGCCAGCGAAGAATCGCCCACGGGCGACGAATCACGCGAGCAACGGACCGCGCGTGGGAATCGAGGAAGAACAACGCGCGCAAGGTATTTTTCTCCCTCTTCTTCTTCTTCTTCTTCTTCTTCTTCTTCTTCTTCTCCTTCTTCTTTTTTCTCCCTCAATAGACTGTCGACGGTCGAAATCAACTATCGACGATCGAAAACGACCGCGACGGCCGAAATCGACCGCCGACGGCCAAAATCAACCACCGACGTCCGATTTCGATGGTACCACCGATAGCGAGTGGTCCGCATACCTGTCAGCTGGCGAACCGGTACATACCGCCCGGTACGAGGCCTTACCGCTTGGTAAGGCAATAATTGGTTCATATTTATCACGATAGCAATTGGGTCCATGTTATGAATAGGACTTCTAAGTCCTAAGGGAGCTACTCCTTTTCAAGTGAAAGTGTAGCGCCTTGAAGAGATACCTATTATAAAACCAACTAAATCAAACTAGGTTCTATGTTGAAATAGTAAAATAAACATCTAACCATGAGCATTAGAGGTTGTCATAGATAAACGATTATGTGGCTAATCTTTCTACAACCTCCCAACACCACTGCCACCTTTGGTGCCCTCACTCCGCCAAGTGATGGCACCGACGCCGCTGCCTCGCCTCCTCATCCTTTTGTCCTTCTTCTCTTCCTCCTAGTCTTCCCTCTTCTTGATACCATAGTACATACCGGCCTACCATGTGTGTATATGCCAATACCAACAGGAACCTTCTGGTTGGGGCATTGACCGGCATGAATCCAGTACCCGAAATTGAAACCTTGCTACTAAAACTATGTTAATGCATCAATTTCTAGAATTTTCTTAGCAAAAAAAGTTGCTACCCTCCCTGTTCATCCACCTAAACAAAACCCCAATACTAGTGGTAAGGGAAGAAGGATCAGTGCAGAGCTAGTCTCCACATGACTTAATTGTCCCTTCCTCTTTGGGTGTTCTTATAGTCCTAAAAACCACAGCTTCCAAAAGGAGATTTACTTTGTCCCCTAATCAAGTTAGGTGCTACTATATGATGAGATTTCCTTTGTTTCATACTCCAAAAAGGAGTCCTGACTCAGGTTCATAACCTTCTCAAACTTCCCAAATAAGTCCAGTTGTTGTCCTGATTAAGACAAAGACAGTTCTGTTGTCAGTAGAAATGGATACCATGCAGCCCTCTTGACAGTGAATCCATGCAGCCCGTTATGACCAACATACACTTGCCTTGACAACCATTGCCTTGACAAATATATTTTGTGCCTGGTCATTGTCTTGGTCAAGTTCGAGCTGCCTCGTCACAGCCAAGCTCCCCCCAACACCTTTTCATCAACTGACTAATAGAGTGATTCATTTGACAAATGCTTACCTCTATAGTTAGCTCTAAGATGTTTGAACTTCTCAAAACTCCATAGATATGAAAAGGAATGATACTATGCTTGGACTAAAACAACTTTTAGCAAGAGTTCATCATGACTTTTTTTGTTCAATAACAATTAAAGCGAAACAAGCTAGGAACAACATGCACATGTCCACAACATAAGATTTAAGCTAGTGACTCTTAAGTCAAGCATACTGGCAATGCCATATCCTAACTTCCTGGGGTGATTCCCCTAACTTAAAAACCCGACTCTGAAAAAAAAGTAAGAAAAATAATGTACTATTAGACCTCAACTCTAAAGTGAAACTTCAAATTACTTTATAAAGACAATAGTCATTGTGGCATTGCTTATTATGTGATTTTGTAAATATGTGTAATAGTCTTCTACATTTCCAAAGATCAGCTAGTGAAGAATCTAAAAAATAAAGCTCACAATGTACTCATAGACCAAACCTGAAGCTAATTGATTTTGTACATATAATAGTTGATGTGGTCTTATCTATGTTGTAATTTTGTAAAGACAATGTGAAACATATCACCTAGAACTCTGCTGTTCACGTCTATGCACAGGTATTAAGATAATTAAAATGATATGATTTGAAAAGATTAAGTATAGAAGTGTTTCAATAGAAAATTCTTTTGCAATTTGTGTGTTGCTGAAAAGAACACAATGAACATCCTAATAATAACATAAAAATATTGTTCCAAAAACAATTACAATTTTATCTACTTAACCATCTGATTAGTTCTAACATAAAGAAAGAATTTTAGAAAACATCATGCTATGGTCCCAATATTTTTGTATCAGAATCAAGGTTCTCCTTACCGAGCGGTAAGGCCCTGTACCGCCCGGTACATACCGGTCCGATAGCTGACCGGCTGCTATCGAGCGGTACCGCTAAAATCGGCTGTCGACGATCGATTTCGGACGTCGACGATCGATTAAGGGAGAAATCGACCGTCGACGATCGATTGAAGAAGCAAAAAGGGAAGAAGAAGAGGAAAAGAAGAAAGAAGAAGAGGAGAAGAAGTACCTCGTGTCGTCCTCGCCTACGCGCCGCCCACGGGTCGCCCGTGAGCCCTCGCCGCCCTTGCCACCTACCGGCGACTTTTGTCCCCGCCACGCTGGGAGAGAGACCCAGGCAACGTTGCCGAGGCGACGTCGCCCCTTTATTTCTTTTCTAATATAGTTTAATATGTTTAATATAATATTATAATATATTTAATATATCGGGTGGTACACACTATGCGTACCATATGGTACCAGTCCCATACTGGGACCGACAAAATATCAGTACACCGGTACGGACCGGTAAGTAAAACGTTGATCAGAATGACCAAGATATTGTTATAATTCATAAACTTTATTTTCTCAACCAAATTTTACATAGGAAGCATGATTCAAACTAAATTTAGCCACATGTTTCTCACACAAGATTTCAGATTCCACATCCAAGACTCTAGAAATACATTACTGATCTATCTAGGTACTTCAATCAACCTTTCCTTTAGCAATAGATTCATGCCTGTGGCTTAATGAAGATTTCAGTCTCATTAAACTTTTTTTTTGTTTTATTAAAATTTAACTCATATCTTGCTCCCAATACAAAATTAACTTGCTGATCTTGGTCATATTTTATTTCCATATTTATTCCCAGTTATGAGTAGATAGCTCAAAGAACAGCAAAATGAGTGCCAAAATATAAACAGCATTACTACAAGGACAAAAGGATACCTTGAGGGGGCTCCTTCACTCTTCCGCAGCGTCTCGTGTTTCTACTCTGAGTGACATAATCATTCCTCACCGATTGGGAATATCGATTCAGTCCATCCTCCCGGTTTTCTCTTTTCAACTTCTGGCGTCTTTCTTCACGCTCCTGTTCAGTAGAGAATATAAGATCAGCATATTAAAATTTTATAACATTCAAGTCAATAATTGTGAAACAAGTCTGCCAAAAGCTAGAGGCACACAACCAATTTGACACAGAAAACTATAAATAGGTGTACCCATGAGAAATCAAGTCGAACCACCAAAGACTTATATTCCTAGAGGACTTAAACCACCTTGCCTAAAGCTAAATTGTCTCCTCAGGCACTTGGAATCTTTTTCCCCTTTTCCCTTTTCAGTGTCTGGAATTCAAGCAAAAGTCTCTTTTATTTAAGTGACCACGAAAAAAATGCAGAAAACAGGTTTAGGCAATGTTTTATTTTCATTTTCTGGAAAAAAGATCTGAAAAATAAAGTTTTTTTTCCTAAAAATCTAGAAAATATTTTTTAAAAAATCAGCTTTACAACCAGAAGTTCCCTTGAGGAACCTTTCCTTGCACCGTCCTTTAAGGGAAACAGAAACCAGATATATGATATTCTGATATTCTACAGCTATTAGCTAAGCTTCAGAAAAGAACACAACCATTCATTAACAGGAAGAATCTTGTGGCTTATAGAAAAGCCTTTATTCAGCATTATGTTAGACAGGATTTGACACTTACCAAACTAGCCCTTTTCTCTTTTTTTCTTTCTCTCTCTTTTTTTTTTTTGCTTGACTTTTAGCCTTCTATGAAGGAAGATAACTTTTGAAGTCAAGTACGGCTTTTATCAGTAGTTCAAAGATTATAAAATATTATGCATATTTTTGTGAATATTAAAATGGAAGAGCAAGGTCGTTGAGACTTGAGAATACAGGAGAGAGTTTTCTTTAAACGTAAGAATGCAATAGCACAAAAAACTTGTGACAGATTCTAAGAACAAGAAGGCAAAAGAAATTCACGAAGTTTAGTAGATATTAAAATGAATGCCAACAGAGATATTTACCCAAAATAATGACCAACAATTGCAAAGGGATAAAGCAAAACGATAAGAATGTATAGTAAGTTAGAAATAGAGGTTAGCAGCACGAACCATGCATAAACCCAAATGCTTCATAGAAATCCTTATATTCACAACCATGGCACCTATTTAAAATTATAATCAGTCTACCCCGAACCATATTTAGTATGTTAAGCAATATACCGGCTTTCTCCCTAACAGAACATTTAAATATCAAGATTAATAGTTTTCTACTTACCAATATTTGCTGATGAAATGAAGAGAAAAATATACAATCAAAGATTACTTCCAGTTTTGGATCTTCTTCTCCTAAGGAAATACAACTATTTTGCATTTAATGAAAGAAAATAACATACACACATATAATAAGATATGCATATACACATATAAAAACATTTTTGCTAACACCTCCTGCTCTTATCCTTTTGAACCTTGCAACATCTTCAAGTTGAGACCACATACCCATATCTACAGCTACTGGAAGCAAAGATCAAGAATAAGTTGGAATTTTATACAAAAGCCAACAACCACATAAATTATGGATAAGTGTGAAGTTTTAGAGAGAGCATAGATGAGCATCATCTCAAATTCCTCATTTCCTTGCCTCGTTTTTTTATTGATCCATGATACGTATCTATCCTTGTACAAAAATTCCACCATTGTACATTCCTAACTGATACACAAAAGTTGGAAATATTGTAATGATACATAAAATATTAAGATATATCAACTGTCACACTGACTAAAAGGAGCTACAAATAAGTTAGTTTACAAAAACCAAAATCCTTAGAATAACTCAAATCTAGCTACTGCCATACTAACAGGATATACAGATAAGTTAGCTGAGAAAAACCAAAAAAATAAAAATAAAATCTGAAATCTAATTTCCAAACTCAATGACAAACCAGCTAGAGTAAGAAAAGGCTCTTCCCACATGTTGAAAAGAGTTTGAAAAAAGAGATATGCATTACAACAGAAAACATCTCCTTTACACCAGAAAAAAAACAATACAATTTGGACTTTGACTGTGAACTGAACTACACAATATAATTTGCATGCATAAATGTATAATTAGGCAATGAGCAAAGGAAAGAAAATAATTAACAATAACCCCTGCCAAAATAGAACGATTCTACCATCAACAAAGGAACAAAGACAGAACATCACAATCAACTACAACAATCATAATAATTGGCAGTAAGTAACAAGCTACATGACGCAATATAAGTAAAGAGGAAAGGTACATACTCGACGCATTGTGGCAACGGCAGACTCCACGATTTCTTCATGTATAATTTCGCCCTCAAAATGTTCCTGGAAAGGTTGTTCGTCTTCTTCAGGCAACGGCGACGCATTTAAATCCATGGAAGTATATCATAAAACATCCACAGTTCTGGGTCCACCGTTCTGGGTTATGGCCTATCGGGAATGAAAACGTCGTTAACAGATTGAACAGAGCAAATCATTTAAATTTGCGATGACATGCACAGAAAACCCCAGAAAGGAAGCAAGAAAGAGGAAGCAACGAAAGAAGGAAAATTAAAGATACCCCTAAGGCAGCTGAAGACGGAGAACCCAGCGGGGTGGGTCGATCGGTGCACCTGTCTCCTTGCAGGCAAAAGAATCTACAGGACGGAGCAATCGCGGAATTTGTCGATCGGACGCTTTGCCCTCCGCTCGCCCGCTCGCTCGCTCGCTCGCTCAGCCCGAAGACACGATGACGATGGAAAGCCCTAATTTGGTTCCTAAAAGGCCCGATACCGGTTCGTTCGGGCATTAAAAGATGACTAAAAGGTTTGTTCCCAACCAGACCGGCCCGGGCCCAATTTAGGTTCGAATAAGACCGTCGCCCGTTCCGTTCTACCCCGCAATGAATCGAGCTATAATTATTTAAAGTCAATCGAAACCCAATATAATAAAATAAATAATAATATACCAACTAAGCATGTAAATATTTTCTACTAATAATTTTAAATCTTTAAAATTGATAAGTTTTTACGTAATGAAGACTGCCTATCTATCGATCTATCTATCTATCCATCTATCTATGTAGAGTTCCATTTAAGTCTCAAACAAATAGAATTTGATCCTCAACTAAGTTATCATATATGGGTTTGGGTAAGATCCTGTTTCACAAGAATATATTTTTTAACTATAAACATAATAATATTCAAAAAATATCTCCAACCAGTGCATAATAATTAGGTGAAACATCTCCCATGGTTTCATATCGGACAAAAATCCAATGAGCATGAATATATTCTTTTTTTACGATGCATAAATATGAAAAGTACATGACGTATAATGTGAGCATAAAAAAATGGTTTTTGTGCCTTCGACAAATATAAACTTTCTCTAACACTGAGGAAACAGTAATGCGTTTATTTTAGATAAAAAAAATAATCTAAAACCTATACGATTTAGCTGACTGTGCCAAAGCACCCCTTCAGGTTTGATGCGTTTCTCTAACACTGAGGAAACAGTAATGCACTATTCATGATAATAAAAAGAACGCAATATTCTTCATATGCACCTAAAATAAAATCCAAAACCTCAAATTAATTGATCGGATATGGTGCCTAAACGCATGTACTCAATTATACTTTAAAGTGTCTAATTTAATCAAATAAGCTAAAAAAATCACAGATGGTATGATCAATTATTATAATCTATCGAGCAAATTGGCTCAGATAACTCCATGTAACGAACTTACATCTAAATTCATTCACATATAGATTTTGTTGATTTGATTAATTTCATCACACATTATATTATTAGTCGAAACCTTAAGCTTAAATTCATGATTATAATTGTTTATTTATAATTTTAGATTAAATTTTATATATTTTAATATATAATTATAATTACATATTAAATATGTAAAATTATATTAAATATATAATTGGAAACGGTTTGTTCTTGGGTCTAAAACCCTAACGGAGGAATCAAATCTCACGACTCTCTCCTAAGAAATGTAATCGACAGTGGTTGTTGATTGGTGATCAGCAATCGACAACGGCTGATGATGGGAATCGACGACCGACAAGCATCATCTCCCATTCGATGGTACTCCTCTCTCTCTCTCTCTTTTCCCTCTTCGCCCTTTCACAAATTCGACGGTTGAATGTAGTATGGTTTCCCTGTTTGCTATTTACTTTGTTTGCCCTCTCAAGGCATGCAGTGTTAAAGCGATTTCTGAAGAAAACTTATTAATGTGTTGTAGTGGCCCATGCATGTGTTGTTGTGCAGGAATTTGCAGTAGTTTATTTTCTTCACGATCAAATTAGTTATTTTGCTTCTGTTGATTGGCCAATGGATTAATCTCCTTATTGGAAAGATGTCTGCATTCAATTCAGAACCAATGGTTTGTTTTATTATCTTCCGCAAGTGGTTATTCATGTTCTTCTTATTTGATTCTGTTTGCTTCTCGATTATGCATCTTCGTGTTTGGATACGTCTGTTTGACATGAATCGTGTAAAGATATAATGTGTTTTTAAGCTCAAATGCTCCTTCCTGTTAATTCTCTTTGCTGTTTCTTACTCTGGTTTTAAAATTTAGGTCATTGTATTCTTCTTTGGTGTATTTGATTTGATTTAGTGTCTAAGCATTTCACCGACGGTTCATGAGGGCACTAGAGGATCATTTTGGCAACAAGTTATCATTCATTTTGGTTATATGGTAGGCAGGACAATCTACATGGTTTATTAAGATAAATCTCAAACGGGGCAGAGAATGAGGAAAAAAAAAGAAAAGAGTCAGACCTTGAATGGTCTATATTTGGTTCTCCAAATGTTTGACTAAATGCATTATCTGTGGTTGCAGATCACCCTCCAAATGTTTGACTAAATGCATTATTGCAGTTGGATTTCAAATTCAGGTTGTAGTGCATGTCTGCTTTTCTTCTTTTTCTTCTCCCTCTGCAGTTGAAATGCCTTTTCACAAACATCTTTTTCGGGAAGTTACGATAGTATTTTCTTTGACCCAGAAAAGCAGTACCTTTCTTCCGATTGTATATGATACAAACATCAAGACTGTTGAAATTGAATGAATGTTCAGATGTTCGAGTGGCAATCATGATTCACCCACGAAAAAGGAAAAGTGATTTCATCCAGATCTACCAAATGAAATATTTACATCTGTAACAGTGGTACATGCCTGTACCAAGTGTAAAGCTGCTGATCTTTCTCTATGGACCATTTCCAATCTTAACATTATTATGATAGGAGAATGGTACGCCTTTCAATAATTTATGCTCTAGCTTGATCTCTCTGTGAACTAGTCTAAATAGTACTGATGGATATTGATAAGTCCAAAACCGTCACTTTTGTAACTCGAGGACAAGGTTTTGAGACTTAAATTATTTGGTTTCGTTTCTTTAAGAAAGAAAAACAGAAGGCTTGACCCATAAAATATATCATAATGAAAATCAATATTATTCTTCTTTCAGTTGTAGATTTGTTCAACAAAACTAGTTGACTTTGGTGAATAGAACATAAAATAATACAATAGGAAAAGAGTGAAAAATCTGTCCATAAGAAGAACAGACATGGACATGGCAGCACGTCATTTTTAAAAAAAACTTGATAGGGACACAATGAGGACACATGTATTTTTAACATATATATATGTGTAATTTGATCAACATGAGTTTTATAGTATTTGTACTTAAAATTTATGGACTCAGTAATGTGAACTTTAACAAAATAGACTAGGAATTGTTATATATATTTATATTTTACAGTTTACTCAATTTGTTATATTTTAACAATTTAATCAGAAGCAGTAAAAAAACCTAGATTAGAAAAACAAAAAATAAAATAGGTTAACAATTTAATAAGTAGTAAAAAACCCAGATTAAAAAACTACAAAATAAAAAATAAAAGAGGTTAATAGTATGTTAATAATCAAAATAGGTGTTTTTAAGTGGTAAAAAATTAAACAAAATAAGTATTTATCTTGCGACGTGCTAGAGAAGCAGCTTTGTTGCTAAGGAAGAAGCTTTGTCGAATGCCGTTGAAAAAGATTTTTCATTGGATGCTATGGAAGTTGTTGAGGGCACGAGGGCACGTGACAACTGTCGGGTAATGGTAGACGCAGGTGGGGCGCTTGGGGCGAAGGGCTTGATGGCATGTGGTAGTAGAGGTGCACTCAAGGTGGAGAGCTTAAGAGCGCGATATGATCACTAGATCGCAAGTGGGGCGCTTGGGGTGAAGGACTCAATAGCGTGATGATAGCACGTTACAACAAAGGGGCACTCGGACTAGATGACCCAAGAACGCGCAACGACCGTCGGGTCGTAGGTGGGGCACTCGGGGTTGATGGCTTCACTTCATTGAGGAAGAAGGGTTCACTTCGCTGAGGAACAAGAGTTTGCTTCGCTGTGAAATCTCTGGTTCACTCGGGAGTCGGAGCAGTGATGGCCGGTGGGTGGTGGTGGTCCAGGGGGCACTTGGGGTGAGGGCAGAGGCTTCGCCGGTGAGGAAGAAGGGTTTGGTCAGGGCAGGACGTGGCATTTAACATTGATGATATATTCGTGTAAGGTGAGAAAACCTACACATGAACATTGTATCCAATTGAATTAATTTTTTTTTTAAAAAAGACAGGGTTGGAATTTTGTCTGATACGTGTATGACGGTGTTGGTGACGAATTCATGTTCGACACGTGTCGGACATGGTACGCCACATGTATCGAACACATTACACCACCCAAACCATTGTGTCTGTTTTCTCCAGTTGTATACATCCATATAGTATCAAAATATGTGTCAGACATGGTACGCTGCACAAACCATTTTACCGGTGCTTCCCAGCTTTATATATCTGTACAGTATTAAAATAGCCTTAATTAATCTGATGCTCATCTTTTATGCATCTATTTTGTACTCTATGATGTAAACAGGAGGAACCATACTAGACAACCACCTCAAAGCAAAGCATAGTGAAACGTTGTAATGGGAGTGGTTCAGTGATCACAAGAAGTTGATCCTTGAGGTACTTGTGAGTTGTGACAGATTTGTAACTGGTGTTTGATGACCTACAAATTGGCATTTGGTGAGTAATATGCTTTATCTGTGTGGAGAATAAGTGCAGCACATATTTATATCCTATGGTGTTTAATTGTAAGTAGTGCTTGATGATTCACAATCCGATGCTTTATCCTGTAGGCCTTAACAAAATTCCTTGATTGTTTACATTTTGTTTTGGTTTGGAACTTGTTATTATCTTCAGAGGGCTGACGCAAGTCTGATAATGTGTCATAAAGCTCTAATTATTATTTTTTTAGAAAAAAGCAAAGTCTTGAATTTTATGTGGAGTGCTCTAACTACATATTGATGTGTAATGCAGCTAGTTATATGCAAGTTATTTCTTCCTAGTAATTTCCTATACAAAACATTTTCTGTTTCCTTTTAATAAATAATTGTTTGAATTTTTTCTAAATTGAAAATTGATTTTTTACTTTTATTTCAGTGTGTGTTTCATGTGATTCTCTGATCTGTGCTCAGTTGTTGTCACTTTGGGCATATCTTACGCTTAGAAGGGGAGGAGGAACATGACATCTCTTACTCCAGGGGTACTAATAGAACTTCTCAAGAACTTAACTACCGACTTAAAAATATGTGGAGAATACCGGTCAGTGCTTCTTCAAGTAATCAACATTGTGCCTGCTTTGTCTGGCTCAGAGCTTTGGCCAGACCATGGTTTCTTCATAAAGATCTCTGATTCTTCACATTCCACATATGTTTCATTATCTAAAGATGACAATGACCTGATCTTAATGAACAAGCTTTAGCTTTTGGGCAATTCGTCTACATTTACAAAGAAGAGTTGTGGATGCCATCCCATGGGACTCTCTTCCTGCCAGCCTAATCAACCCTTGGAAGGTAATTGACAGTATTATAAATCACTTCCATAGAGTTTTAGTTGGCATAGAAGTTTATAAAAAAGCAGTCTTATTTAGAGGAAGGAACTTTTCTATCAATACACATATGAGTAATTAACAGAATTTAAAAGTTGGAAAGTCCAAAAAATTAAAAAGGAACTCATATTGACAATTTAATTGTCTTTCATTCTTAATTTTTGATCAAGCATTAAATTTGTTCATTTAGACAAGGAGATTTGTGTTAAATCATGCTAAAACATGCCACTTCTGACTTATTTTTGTAACAACTTTAGGTTAATTTTTATTTATTTTCAGCTGACACTGTGGATTTTAAATTAGAAACATGGAAGTCTCTTATCAACATGCTAGTGGGATAAACTTAGAGCATCGACAAATCTTTAAAGTAATTTCTTATGAGTGATATTTATTTTTTATCTTTAACAAAAGTTTGTTTACTCTCACATCTGGACCCTTGCCTTTAATGCTCTGGTGCATGTGTATCTTTTCTTCACTTCTTTGTTGGTGTCTTTACAGGGAAAAGTCCTGCCTCTTAGACAGTTCCATTGCAATTCCTCCTAATGTGTAATATAGTTCTTTTGTCATGAAACTAAAGTTGTTTGATCTACATTATTACTATGAGTTCTGTATCATGTGTGTACCCTCCAGTTACTTCTTCATTGTTTTCTAAACGGGGAATGGTTAAAAGAAAAGAAATAGCTTTTCTAGTAGCAGCTGAGGCTCAAAGAGAAGCCACTGCAGCTAAGAGATTTAGCTGACCCCATTGTACAAATAATATTCACCTCTATTAAGAGAGATTCAGGAATTAGTTATCACCCTCAGCACTTTCTTTAGGGTCTCAATTGAAGGTAGCTTAATAAGATCCATAACTGTTCACTTTTAAAATGTCAGACTGGTACCGCAACAACTGGAAATGATGCAAGTTTTATTTTTTTTCTGTTGCAACTAGAAAGACAATTTTCAACTTTTATGTTGTTTCAGTTGCATGTTTCTGTTGCAGCCGTAAATGGTACATCATATTTTGTTTCTTGATACGTGAATTTTTGTACAACATATACTATATTTGATCCTACTTTTGGGGTCTTAGTTGTAGCTGTAATACCATTTTGATTTTTTTTATAGATATATTCAACTAATTTGTAGGTTATAACTCACAGTCTATTTTTGCTCCATTGTGTTTATTGAAGAGGAAAGTCTTGGAGGTTGTGTATCACTTTCATTCTTGTGCATCCTATTTTATATTTTTTTATTATCAGCCTAACGATCGCATCCTATTTTATATTTTCTGTTGTCAATCTAACGATTTTTTTTTATATAATTGTGTGATTGTGACCACATGTAGGTAGAAAAAAATATAAAAGAGATTTGAAGATTGAAGATGTGAAATTTCTTTTTTATATCTTTCATGTAGGATGCAAAGACGATGTAGTTTTTTTGTTTATGATGTAGACTTTGTGATGGTATCAACTCTAATATTGACTTTTGTACAAAATGATGTGGGTTTTTTTGTTATTAAAATTTTAGTGTAATCTTATAATTATTAAAATTGATAGATTGTCAAAAAATTATTATTCACAGGATAATAATGTTATTTTGTTGACAGTTTGTTACTAACATTATTTTCATCTAAATTAGCGTTAGTGTTCAAGTAGTTGTCATTAAAACTCTTGTCACTATAGTTCTAGTGATATGTCAATTCATCATTGAATTATCTTCATTTTTTAATTAATAAAAAATTAGTGATTAATCTAAGTTATCATTAGAACTTTTTATCATGACATTTAGTGATAGAATCATTCATCACCAAATATTGTTACAGATATTATTTCATCAACTTATTTATTTTTAATGAATAATTTGAATGCAGTAGTCACAACAATAACTCGTCATTAAAATCCATAATTTAGCGACAAGCGAGTCTTTTTTAGTCACTGAAACTTTTAACCCAGGAGGCTTATGATAATTCACATCGTCACTAGATCGTTATAATGCATTGCCTTTATTGATCAATTGCTTTTGCACATCCTGTGACTTTGGAAATATTTCTTGCCTAATCTTTTGCCAATCATGTTTCTGTTCACATGTGTCATGTTCGTGTTGGGCTTCTTAGCTATCCAACCTAAGGCAGCTTCTTGGCCAAGAGCAGCATGAAAAAAAAAGGATGAGAAGGGGAAGAAAGCCTCAATAATCCTTCAACAACAACAACTGGGATTAACAAGCAAGGATTACTCCTCTGTCAGCCTAGGATAGAATTCTACAACACAGAACCATCATAAAAACCAACAACTTCATCTTTGTTCTTGACATCCATAGCAGTAACTATGACAGAATCAACTCCTACCGCCCTTACCAAAGGTGTTGTTGGTTTGATGAGAAGAGAAAAAAAAAATAAAGAATTAACAGCAGTGTTTTGTTGTTATCTATTCATGCTTGTCATGTCAGAACTTTTGGGCGATTATTGCTTGAGAATTCTTTGTTTTAATTTTCTATTTTAGGCGCTTTAAATTCATATATGAGTAGATTAATTCTCCTTTCTAAATTGTATTTATTGTAGCAAAGGCATAAGTCCTTCATCAACTGGATGAATGGATGATATTTTAACCCATACGGATCATGCAACTTACTACTAATAAGGATTAGCATGAGAGAGAGAGAGAGAGCACATATGAGGAGAAGGTGGAGTGTTTGGTGGCAATGGGGGCGCGATGGGAGCTTTTTGACTGTAGTTTAATGCAAGAGGGGGGTGGCGGAGGCCGACATCCCCATATAAATGTGGCATTGTGTATCTAATACTGCAATGCTTTCCCATGGAAATAATGACTTTGACCAGTGGTCTTAGGTTATGAAAATTATTAATTACGGTTATTATTATTCTACTATCACGCAACAACGTTCAAATCTTCTTCGCTAAAAGATTACCATCTTAAGAGCTTCAGTTCCAGATTTGTATGAATCAGGTGATCATGGTGATGTGATGATAGTGTATGGCTCCTGATTAATTAGCAGGAGTCGCTTGGTGCTAATGGCAGATCCAACATCGTTGGTGATGGAAGATCTTATGGATAGGTATGTCTCCAATAACTGTACTGCACACCTTTATGAAAGTGACAATAAGAAATGCCCCCTTTCTTTCATTTGGTAATAGTATTCGGATTAGTTTTGGCTTTTATGTAGTAGTAGTAGCTTGTGGGTTGAGAAAGGGAGTAGGTGATCGATTGGTTTGACATGAGAAAACAACTCATTGCAAGGAAAAGGTTGCATGCAAGCATAGTTATTGTTCATATTAGTGGTTTTTTTCTCTATGCTGTCTTCCAAGGAATACATTTATCTTTTGGGTTTTTCTTGTTCGTGCGTTCTTTGGTAAGGAAACGCTCATACCATCCACAAGAGAATAAACCAGCTATAGTAGTGGGGAGATCATGTTTGATGAATCATCGTATCTTGAGAGAAAAAGGAATGGGAGCCTCTATAGCATCTAAATGAAATATTTTTTTACTACTAAATTTAGATTTTTAAAATTAATAATATTTACATAATTAATGTCTCATTTTTTGCTTATTTTTGTCTGCTCGGCATACTATTGGTTAGTTTTTAGATTATTTATCTATAAGTTTATTTGGTTAGATATTTTGTCTGATTTTTGCAGATTGGCAGAGGAGAACTGTCGGTTACTTATCCTTTTTGAACAAGGAAAAAAAGGAACTCATGGATGGGGGCATGTGTTTCATTTGCAGGTGATGACTTTGATTATTTATCTTATAATTTGAGAAGATTTTGGTATGTGCTAAGATGATAGATTTATATTTTTACTAGTTAAATTTTTTCCACTCTTGCTGCTTAATAAGGTTTGTTTCCTAGTTCTATTGGCATTTCAGTATTTCTTGAATGTACTTTTGATTCTAAATGGATGAGGGGCATGAACTTGTTTGTTTGACTTAATATGCTCTTTCTATGTGAACAACTCCTTTCTATTAGTTATCCGCAACTTACAATGATGGGGAGTCTTATACAATATAGTGACCCTTTTTCTTATGGACTTTAACCTGACCTTAAGACTATTAAGTCGATGATAGTTCCTAAGGGTCTTTCCACTATGGTATCCATGGTGGTTGTGGCTATTGTTATTTCCACAAGCAGGGAGACCATGTTTGCCATTTTGAGTAGACAATTCAATACTGAAGTTGTCTGAATTGGGTTGAATATAGAATTATTTGGTCCATAAATAATTGACTTGCAACACATAAATTTTAGAATTTCCTAAACTAGCTAATGAATGCACAAAACAAAACAAAAAAGAAAAGAAAGAAAGACCTCTTGTTGTTGACTTCTAGATGGTGGTAATGGGTGAGATAATTGGTTTCCCTCAGCTGCATGGTTCAATATAAAATGCTGCCAGAGAAATCAATTTCCTCTTAATTATCAATCAAAGAATATGATAGTCTGCAGACAGCAGATTTACATTTCCTACCCATGTTGGTGTAGACCTTCTATTCTGCAATGACAGTCCAACACAGATGACATTGCTTGTTGCAGTAGACTCGAGTGTTGACCACGTCCATCAAACCAGGAATTCAGTATGGGTGACGGGTGGTCTTTTTAGATTTGCACTATATCACATCTTAGCTCCCCAGTCATAATAGGTTCCTTCATTTACTCTTGTTATTTTTATTTGGTAACTCAATGGTCTTTTGGGGCAGTAGAATTCCCAATGGAATTTGGTTCAGAATATTTGATAATACATAATGGTTTTTTTTTTTTTGGTCATCTTCTACTTGCTTTATTGATAATGTCTCTGTCTTTGCACTTTTATTCTTTTTCATCGTCTTCTGGGTTTATTGGAAAAGGATTTCAGTTGCCTTAATTTAAGATTTGGTGAACTTAATATGCAAGTAGTTTATTTGTATTGTATTGTATTGTACTGTTTCATGGGAGAGGGCCAGTCTTGATGCCACTATAAGGGTTGCACCTTTGCAACCTATGTTGACCAAAATTGGTAGTAAGCATATATACACTGACTTCTTACAAACCTCAGATTGGCGAAAACTTCATGCATTATTATTATTATTATTATTATTATTATCATCATCTTTGTTTTGTCTTAGGTGCTGCTTGAAGTATCTAAGGCTAATGCTCCAGAATTGACTACAAATAGACTGCATGCATATTACCTATCTGCCTAAGCATATATTCCTAAATATCATTGAAGCCTTTTCACAAAGTGGGACAGCCCTGTGTATTAGTCTTAGGTAGCTGTTTTTTAAAAAAAAATATAATGCTTATAGAAATTATCAGAACTCAGGGCCTGGTAAATATCTGATAAAGTCATTAAAGTGATCAAGTGGGACAAGTATTAGGGTGAGGAGAAAGGTGTACAGTGAATAGAGCTGGACACTGCACATTAGCCATGATAGAGTCTGATTAGTATATTGTATTTATAATTTAGATCCTATTTAAAATTATAATCTGTCTATATGGAATCATACTTAGTATGTTAAGCATTACAAATATCTTCTTTATTTTTTGTTGATGAAGTGAATAAAAATATACAATCAAAGATTACTTCCCCTTTAAGATCTTCTTCTCCTCAGCAAGTACAACTCTTTTAAACACAAAAGATAATAACATGCACACATTTGAAGATATGCATATACACATATAAACACATTTTGTTAGCACATCCTTCCAAACCTTGCAACACCTTCAACTTGAGACCACATGCCCATATCCACACCCACTGCATGCAAAGATAATTTTATACAAAAGTCAACAACCACATAAATGATGGATAAGTGTGAAGTTTTAGAGCCAGCATCGATGAGTGCCATCCCAATTTAATTTTTTTTGTGTGGTCAGACTCCACGATTTCTTCATATATGATTTCATCCTCGGAATGTTTCTTAAAAGGTTGCTCATCTTCTGTCAGCAACGATAACGCATTTAAATCTATAGAAATAGATCATAAAACATCTATGTTATTGTCTATCAAAACTGAAAACTTTATTAACAAATTGACAACATAGCAAACAATTCTACTATCGAAAGAGTTAATTTGCGATGATATGCACATAAAATCCACTAAACAATAAGAAAGGCAGCAGAGCAATAAGCGAATTGAATAATCGCCAAGAAAAGGAAAAACAAATAGAAAGTATACCTCCAGGACCAGAACTTCTTGTTTCAGAGAGTGAATCCATCAAGCTTGATCAACCATTAACAAGCAATCCCAATGTGGGAGGCTTTGGTCAGGGAGATGCAGAAATAGTGCTTCAAGACCCATTACGGGTCCAAGGTCTTTTGTTCTTCTTGGCATCTGTTATTTTGGCACAAGTTTTTTTGGTTCTTAAGCAAGAAAGAGGAAGCTAACTGTATATTAGTAAAGTATAAAGCTTTTAATCTTGATATTTTGAATGTTCAACAGAGAGAAGCAAAAATTTTTGCTTCCTCTTTCTTGCTTCCTTTCTGCTTATTTTTCCTTTTCACGCGATGGGCTTTTGTTCAATTCGCTTGTTCCTCTACAGCATTTCTTGTTGTTTAGTGGGTTTTCTATACGTGTCATCGTAAATTAACTATTTTGTTAGCCGAATGATTTGCTTTATTGTTAATATGTTAACGAAGTTTTCATTCTTGATAGGCAATAACCTGGAAAGGTGGATGTTTTATGATCTATTTCTATGGATTTAAATGCATTATTGTTGCCTGAAGAAGATGAACAACCTTTCGAAAAACATTTTGACGATGGAATCATTCGTGAAGAAATTGTGGAGTGTTAACAAAAGGAGACAAGGAATAAGAAATTTGGGATGGCCCTCATTGAAGTGTTAACAAAATATGTTTATATGTGCATATTCATATCTTTATATGTGTGCATGTTATTATCTTTCTTTAAATACAAAAAGAGTTATAACTCCTTTGAAGAAGAAGGTCTTAAAGAGGAAGAAGTTGTCTTTAATTGTATATATTTTTTCACTTCATCAACAAATATTAATAAAGTAAAAAAAATCTTTTAATTTTGATATTTGAATGTTCTATAAGAGAGAAAGTCGGGATAATGCTTAGCATATGAAATATGGTTCAGGGTAGACAGATTATAATTTTAAATAGGATCCATAGTCATGAATATAAGGATTTGGATGAAGCATTTGGGTTTATGCATGGTTCATGCTATGAAGCTCTAGATCTAACTTACTATACATTATTATCATTTTCCTTTGTAATTTTCGATCATTATTTTGGGTAAATATCTCTGTTCACATATATTCTAATATCAACTAAACTTGGTGAATTTGTTTTGACATTCAAAACAAGGCTGCCAATACCATTAATGGAGTTTCTACAATCCTGTCTATAAAGAGTGTCAAAGTCATATGATTTAAGCAATTAAAAAAAGAGTATACAACACTAAAGGCAGCAGCAGAACAAACGAATCGAACTAAAGCGCATCCGCAAAAAGTAGGAAGAACAAGTGGAAAGGTAGAAAGAAAGAAGGAAAATTAAAGATGCCCGTTTGGTCGATCTGAGCACTTGTCTCCTTGTAGGCAAAACAATCTACATGACGGAGCAACGCGGATTCTTAGTCTTTCGGGCTGTTTTCACGTGCTGCGGTGAGCGGTCGTCTGGATGTGGCTTTCGTTTAGCAAGGAAGGTGCTACCCGTCGCTTCGTTCGTTGTCCGTCGCTCGTCGCTCGCTAGCGACCAAAAACGATGCTTTGCCCTTTGTTCTCTCACTCGCTCGCTTGCTCGCTCAACCAGACACGTTGATCGTGTAGAGCCCAAATTTCGTAGTCAATCAAAACTCAATACAATCTAATAATAATAATAATAATATACATGTCAAGTGAGTATAGTATCTAAATTAAATATTTTGTACTAATAAATTAGATTTTCAAAATTAATAATAGTTACATAATTAAGGATTGTTATTTGTTTGTTTTGGTCTTTGGGCAGTATTTTCATCGAATATAAAAAAATAACTTGAGTATGGAACCGATATTTTGTTGATTTGGTTCATTCATCACACATAATATTCTTAGTTAAACACTTAAGCTTAAATTCATGATCGTAATTCATTTATTTTTAGATGATATTATAATATTTATTCTACTAGGTATAATATATTAGTAATTATAATAGAAGGAACCCTCCTCTCAATCAACTATGTTTAAAAATACATCGACAGAGGAAAAAGACATCGATAAACAACCTCTCAATCTTCTCCTTATTTAAAATTATAAGGAGAAGAGATAAAACTATCATACAAAAGGAAGAATATGATAAGGTAAAATCTTCTATGTTTCACTCAAAACTTTCTACAACTTCAAAAATCTATATATGTTTCATGACCCATCATAAGGGGTTTATATAGCCCTCAAAAATATATTATATTAATTATATTTAGTATGAAACACTCAATTTGATTTGTTCTTTCTATAGATATTTAATTTATTTCTACTCTTGATGCAATGAACCTCTTTTGATACAATGAACCTCTTGATGATGGCTTAACAAGTTTAATTTCAATATTCTTCCCCCTTAAACTGGTTTCATCTTTTTCAAATTATTTTAAATTTGAAAGATTTTATAAGTATATCGACTATTTATTCACTTGTCCTAACATGAAGTAGCTCCACTTCTTTATTTTTGCTATGATCTCTTATAAAATAAAATTTTATGTCGATATGCTTCGATTTTTCATGATAAACTGAATTCTTGGCTAAGACAATAGTTGATTTATTATAAATATAAATCTTAATTGACTTTTATTGTCGCATATAAAATTTCTGGAATAATCTTCTTAGCCATATTATATGACAAATACAATAATATGTTATCTTTTTTTAGAGCATGTGAATGTAATATCACTAAAATAAAATATAAATCCAATTGTAATCTTTTGATCATCCTATCATTGTATCCAATGAGCTCCAACCTTTTATATGATGAATATAACATTTCATACTCAATTGTTCTTTCACCTTCCTTGGTCAATTTAGTGTAATATTCCACAAGTGTATTTGTAAGGTAATGATCTTTCATAGAAAACTTTTTTAGAATATTTCTTGCATTATTTTCTTATGAAATGAAAATCCCTTCGTTGTCTTATGTAACTTCAGTACCGAGAAAACAAGTAATTAGGCCTAATTAGCCATCTCAAATTTCTTCTTCATATAGTCTTTAAAATCTTTAATCATAGAAATATTAGTGATTGTAAAAATTAAATCATCTATATACAGTCATACAAATAAGATATCTCTGTCATAATTAAATTTCATATAGAGAACATATTTATATGAACATTTTAAAAAAATATTTTGAATAAAATAAGCATCTATATGAGAACTTCATGCTCGTGGGATTTGTTTAAGCCCATAAAGAGCTCTCTTTAACTTATATACCTTATAATCTTACTAATGAATAATAAATTAAGTGGTTATTGAACATATACATCTTCTTCAAGAATTCTATTAAGAAATATTGATTTAATATTTATTTTTAAAAATTTCAGTTAATTTAAGTCGCTAGGGAGATAAGTAATCTTATCGTATCCAGTCGAGTAACCGATGTAAATATTTCTTTATAGTCGATCTCATATTATTATTTTACATAATTCAATAACTAAGTCAGTTTATCTTGATTATGGCCCAAAGCAGGAATGCAATTAGTAGATGTTATATTTTTCGACCTTCCCTTATGTTTTTTTTTTTTTTTTTTGAAGATTCATTTAACACTATTGCTTGGTGGCCTACTTAAAGTGTAGTAAGCTCCCATATATTATTTTTGTTAATAGCATGAATCTCCTCATTCATAGCTTATCATCATTTTTATTCACTAGAAACTTCTTTAAAGGTTAATGGATCATATCCTAACCTAACAAGATGCATTTCTGACTTTTATCCGAGTTTCATTTTCTTTTCTTCTAGTATCTTAACAAATGTTACACTTCTAAAAATTCTCAAATGATCGACTCTTGATTTCTATAAGCTCCATACTTCTTCTGGTATAATATTATTAATTTATCTTATCGAAAACCTATTAAGTAAATAAACTATACAAGCAACAACATTTCCTCAAATTTCTTAAGAACATATTAAGTATAATCCTATTTGTTCTTTTGAAGACATCATTTTATTGTGATATGTACAACATAGTAAATTGATATAAAATTTTATTATCTTTATAAAAAAATTAAATTTATTTGATATGTATTCACCACCCCTATTTGTTCTTAAATATTTAATCTTACAATCACTTTGTCTTTCAATCAAATCTTTATTTTTTTTTTTTATTTAAAACTTTTTTCTTTTCTTTTAATATGCAGACCCAAGTTTTTCCATTAAGTGAAGGTAAGAAAATACATGCTTCCTCCAAGTGATACTAGACTGATGGAGCCATAAACATCTAAGTGCATTATATTAAATCGATGTCGTGCTCTTTTGTTTTTTGTTAATTTAAAAGGATTTATTGCTTGCTTGCTCATGACATATACTTCACAGAACTTTGATGGTCGATCAATTTTTGACATTCCTATCATTGTATTATATTTCTATAGAAATTTTAAAGTCTCTAATTTGAGTGAGCATATTAAGATGCCATAATATAACTCAATATTAGTTTTAAAATAATTTGACTAATCAAAAATATATAAATAATGTGAAAATATTCTGTTCTTAGTCATTTT
The DNA here is from genome assembly GCA_029747655.1 of Ensete ventricosum. Lineage (NCBI taxonomy): Eukaryota > Viridiplantae > Streptophyta > Magnoliopsida > Zingiberales > Musaceae > Ensete > Ensete ventricosum. Next base: position 55,857,295 of record JAQQAF010000009.1, read on the forward strand.
GACATGTAAGATTAATGTTATCATGAATTGAAAAAATCATATCTTTTATTTTAATATTATAATCTTTTTTAAGTAATTGCCCAAAGCTCATAATATTATTTTTCATATCATAAACATAATAAAAATATGAAATATATATTTTTTGTTATTATTAAGTTCAATAAATATTTTACAGTCGCCTCTTTGAGTCTTTTGAGTCTTTGATATAGATTACCAAACATACTGTTTCTAGAATAACTTGTATCAATTTTTAAAAATAATTATTTGATGTCACATGTGATTTAAAGCTCATTTATCTAGATACCACATCACAGATCTTCCTTCAAATTATCATTAGTCATTACCACAACTTATTTATTTTTTTAATTTTTAATAAAATTATATTATCATCTTAATTGTTAGGATTATAATAATATTGAAAGTAGTATCCAGACTTTTTATAAACATAGCATTGTATTTCAAAACTTTTACAATTTCTATTAGGTGACCTCTTTGGTTAGAATTTTCTCCATCAACTTCGTTATTTTGATATTCTTGATTGGTTTAATTTTTTCCACCTCTTCCTCTTTCAGATTTTGATTAATATTTTGATCTATTAATAAGCTCCACTATTTACAACAGTTTAGGAGCTTTGGTATAGTTAATGAAAATAATAATTCTAAAAGATAATCTCGTAAGAAATTAGTATATATTAAGAAATCCAAACTATAACTTTCACGATACGTAAATGAGTATATTTAATATGAAAGAAATCCCTAGAAAGATCAAAGATTTTTTCTATTTTCAACATAACTTTTAAAATTGTTTAGATCAATTAATTATTAATTATTTTTGATATCTTCTTTGTCTAAAATATTTTTTTTTCTAAAATCATTTGTTATCAGCCAGTGACATGCTATCGTTGTAGGCAGCTGTTCATTCTATAGTTGTCAGAAGATAATTATGTGTGTTTAACTCATAAAGATTTTGTTTTGGTCTTAATCACTGATTTTTTATAATATGTTAGAATACTTTTAAGTGTGGAAAAAGCTATTTAGTTTGATCCTATGCTTCCTTCTCTCACTTACTCTCAGCTTAGGTCAAGTATTGAGGAGTTCAAAGTGCACAGTTACATGCATGCGCATATGTTCGAGCTGTAATGGTGGGAAGAGCTCGAACTCTGTCACAACACTCGAAAGGGAAATCATGCTATATCTATGATTGAAATCATTCTTCAATCGGCTATCTATAATGAAGAACAAATTCTTCACACTCAAGAGAGATCTGAAAGAAAAAAGCGAATCATCAAGCCATTGGCGATGGCCACCGCTGGCTCAGCACCCTCCTTCCGTCATCTCCTGCGCCACCATCCTCGTGCTCCTGTTGATGGTGATCAAGCACAAGCAGGCATGCTCCTCCATCTGCGATTCCATACCCGCCGCCGCGCCCCCCACGACCCTGGCCGCCTCCCTCACGAGCTGCCGCTCCCTGGCCCTCAACGCCATCCTCGCCACCTCCCGCTCGTGCTCCACCTCGTCTTGCACCCGCCGTACCATCCGGCTCACCGTGTCCAAGTCCCTCCCCACGATGTACGCACCCTTGGCCGCTGCGTCCACCTGCGCGCCCAGCCTTCCCAAATCCCTCGCTCTCTCGGTCCTCGCCCACCTCATGCCCGCCCGTGGCCCTGTCGTCATCACCACCGGAGCTGCCGCCGCCACGACTCCGAAACCGATCACCGTGTGCACCGCGATGGCCACTGCGACCACCAAGGCGACGCTGCATGTACTGATCATTACGATTCCGGCGGTTTTCTTGGTTAGCCGGACAAATCTCAGCCTTCTGAGGATTCCTCGATGAGCTCTTGCCAGTCGCTGCATCAGAAGACTACAACGGGACTGCACAGAGTGAAAGTTGGCAAGATTCTGTGGGCGGAGCTGATTCTCTAGCTGGAGAAGGGAAGCAAGACGGTCGAACTCGGTGCGATCACCATCAAATAAACAAGTCGATGACAGTTTGATGAGAAAATGGCGAATCGACCGGTGGTGTTCTCTGGCGCGGTCGATGGATGCCAAAACATTAGTGCACGCCGTACACGCCCTGAATGTGACATCAAAATACTCGAGGAGTAGCGAGTGGAGATAGAGGTAGGCGCTGCAGCCATCGATGGTGGCCATGGCTGCTTCGACAACAGATTCTTGACTGAGCTCGAGAAGGAACTCGGAGAGTTTAGCGTACGAGACGGCTGGTTGATGACTCGCCTCATCCTTATCGCCGTCATCGTCCTCCGAAGATGAGATGGTCCGCCGGAGCTGTTGATGGACTTTGGAGCGCATGTCGAGGAAAGATTTGGTTCTGAGGGTCTTCTTGTACTCCTCATCGACGTTTAATGGGCTCGTCATGGGAAGAAGCTCTTCACCTGTGGGAAGAATGAAGAGGCGTACGGTTCGATCGTCCAAAGTGACGGAAGTCATGAATAGACCACATATGATTGACTTCCAATCGGAGTTATAAAATGCATCTCTGACCAATGAAAAAGAGGGGGAGGGACATAAACAAAAACTCTTTGCGTTTTTATTTTCTAATTTAACCTTCAGAGGGGTCGGGTTGGAAAACCCCCGACTCAGATCTATGTGCAAGATCTGACGGGCACATCTCCTTCGATTTGTGTGTAAGATCTGACGGGTGCATCTTCTTTATCGACCTCCTCAGGAATGGGCGATCGCATATGATTCATCTTCGACGTCAATGGCAATGACCTACATGGGCCACCTTACGTATCTGGATTTGGCCCAAGCTTCACTTACAATTCGGTCACGACATAAAGCTATATATATATATAATCATAGAAAGAAAATATTACAGAACAAATTTAAAAGAGATGCTAAAAAGTTGCTGAATTTGGATTTGCATGAGGAAAGGGCATCAAATTCCACCACATTGTGTTGCCGTCTGCAGTTGAAGCTTTTCACCCAAAAGGCATGTAAGCCTTCATGATGTATTCATCTACTGATGTATCAGTCATGCAATAAGTTCAAAGCTAGAAAGCATCAGTTGCAGTGCTGCATGCGAAAGGCGAGAAAGGTCTCTCTCTCTCTCTCTCTCTCTCTCTCTCTCTCTCTCTCTCTCTCTCTCTGTGCAAGAAGAAGGGGACGGAGAAGATGAAGGCAGACACTTACAAGGCAAGTGAGAAAGAAGGGGAGGAAGAGGCGGGTGCAAAGCCACAAAACCGCCATGAAACGAAGCCGTCGCGCACGTAAGAGGGCTGCTGATCTCACTGTTTGGACGCGGCATTTTCCTCATCTTTTCAACCCTAATCAATTCCTTCTCTCTCTCTCTCTCTCTCTCTCTCTCTTCTGGGGCGAGACAGACAAGGGGGGGTTGAATGTGAAGGTGGAGAGAGAGAGAGATAGCAAACAATTTGATGTAATACCATTAATTATATATATCATAAAGCCGCTTAATCTCCTGTCCGCAGAACTCCTCAGTCAATGGATTAACTTGGAATGGTCATCAAGCAAGTCAATATATATATATATATAGAGAGAGAGAGAGAGAGAGAGGTCAATTCATTTGGACATTAAATATAGGCTGTAAAAAAGTGGGTCGATTGGGCAAGACTTGACTCAAAACTACCATTATTTCTGGACACGTACAACACCAAGGATCGTTCTAATAGGTTGACACCTTACAAAAAAAAATAGTGGTTATTCTATTTATTCTTTTAATTTTGAATGTAATATATATAAGAATTTATATACTTGCTTACAAGCCATTGTGGTCGATCTATTAGTAGGCTAATTAAATAATATTTCTTATAATTAATCCCTATATTTTCAAAAGTTATATTAAAATATCCATTCTTATCAAAGTATAATATTTAGTTCCATTTCTTCTTACACCCATTGATTCGATTAATAGAAATATCACACTTACTTAGTGATAAATCAAAATGAGACAGAGTAACATGTGCTAAGTGATAAATTATGTGATATTTTTGAAGTCGATGATGCGAAGAGAAATGATGTTAAATGTTTCAATTTCGTAAATGTAATTATCCGATATAATTTTTGAAATTATAAATATCAAGATACTAAAGATAATTAATTACAGGATGATAATATTTTGAGTGTAAGTTTAACTCTTCTTCAGCACCCCAAATCTCTAATATAAAAATAAAAATTATATGATGTTTCCCTCCGGATTTAGGGTAAAAAAAAGTCAACTATGATAGATCTGATAGTACGACAAATGTAAGAGGAATGAGTTTTATATTTAGAGATCCTATTTTTCTTCCCTTTATGTCCCTTGTTGTAAGTTTACTTGTCAACGATCAATTACATGAGGTTTTGAGTGCAATGGTTCATACTAAATTGGATTCATTTTTTTTATGCAACTTATTATTCACAGTGAGCCTCCACCATCTTATGAAATATTAGTTAGATTAAAAGTGATGAATGGTCATTTGGAATGGAGTGTTTCCTGAAGAATTATCTAATAATCTAATTGTCTTTGATGAGAGAAGTGTTGGTTGTACTCATGTTTTGAAATAATAAAATAGTTTTTTTTTTAATTTTTTTATAATATTGGAATGTATCTACTCATTTAGATTGGCCTTAATTACGCCATCATTTGACCCCCATAACCCATTCAACCCATCCAATATGAGTCCAACCAAGAGACATCTTAACGGATCGGGTATGGATCCTCAGCTCATAGATCTCGTGGTTTCTTGTGCATTCGGGTCTGTCGGAGGAGGATCCGATCCCAATCTGACCCGATAACCCCCCACGATGGAAATTTTGCCACCTCTCGATGCTGCACCTTAATTTTCCGAACATTAGAGAAAGCAATTTATCATTTATAATGAGATCTGACATCAGATTCTTCTTGCAATGGAAAAAAAACTGCGTGAGAACCAATAATTTGATTCAGTCATGAAAGAGAACAGTCATTCGATTGATTTCTTCTAACTGATATCTGCAACAATTCTTTTTATTCCTTTTATATGTAATTTAGCAATGAACACAACGTTGTTATATTCTACTCCAATCTTATATATATATATATATATATATATATGGAGAGAGAGAGAGAGAGAGAGAGTCTTAATGCAACATGACCTACTAAAAAATGTCTTCAAACTTATTAGAGGGCAAGAAGGATGGATGATGTTTCTTGTGGCTCAAAGCATGGCATATTTCTGGGTCCAATTGCGAGCAGTAGATTCGTATCTTGAAGGATCATTCTTGCACAAATGAGCAATCTCAGGAACCAGTGGATCATCAGGGTTTGGGTCAGTGAGCAAGGAACAAATGGAAAGCAGCACCTGCAGTCAATCCATGTCAAACATGAGGAGTTTTGATATAAAAAAAAGTACTGATGTATGTAAACTGCACTGCCTATCTAGAGAAGACGAGAGAAGATTACTTACCTTTGAGATGGTCAGCGCTGGACTCCACTGATCCTTCAGTATGTCCAAGCAGATGTTGCCATTGCTGTTGATGTTTGGATGGAAGACTCTCGTCTTGAATGCCACCTGCATGGAACATGTAAAGCTCAGTTGTTTGAAGACGAAGACTGCAGTAGAGATTTAAAAAAAAAAAAAAAAAAAAGCTTTGATACCTTGGGAGGCTTGAATGGATAGTCTGGTGGGAAGTGGATGGTGACGATGAAGAGGCCACCTGCGTAGGGGCTGTCATTAGGCCCCATAATTGTGGCTTGCCAATGGTACATGTCATCTGCCACAGGACCTGAGAAGAAGAAGAAGGATTCAGCTGGCGTTTGCATCAGCAGACCTCATCCGAACCTAAAGAACTCGATGATGTGAGGGAGTACCAGCACTGCAGGAAGTTGGTGGGTCTTTCTGCAGATCCTTGAGCTCCTTGATTATTCTCCTGAAAGCCATTCGCTCAACTGGTGTGGATCGATGGATGAGAGAGAGAGAGAGAGAGAGAGAGCTGTTTGATTCAACTTCACCTTGTGGCGAGGTAGAAGAAGGAAGGCATGGGAGATATATAGGAAGGTCGAGGGTGGTGAATGAGCTCGCTCTGGGCATTAGATGCTTGCGTCTGTTGACCATGGAAAGCAGGAGGGAAGGCATGGGAGATGCTTCTTTGCTGCCTCTCTGCTTCCAATGGTCTCATAAAGCTTCCTGGAAAAGATGGAGAAAAAGGAACTAAAAAGATGCAACCTCACTTGCCTTTTTATCTTAACCAGCCCATAGTCGATTCTCTCTCTCTCTCTCTCACTCTCTCATTCCTTAGGCTTTATAGATGATAGTAGGAGTGTGTGAAAGCAGTGGCTGTCATCAGTGTGGACACTGCTACTGATGCCTACTTTAATAAAAGCTGTGCATCTTAAGAAAAGTAGTAGATTCATGACAAGCCAATTGAGTGCATGATAAGAGAGACCACGAATGATGTCTTTTTGGATTCCCCATCCATAAGATCTGAATGCAAACCCGTGGAAACTTGTCGTCAATGGAGGATTAGATGATGATCTTATATCACCACCTGCTCTATAAATGTTCCCGCTGATCTTTACATGTATATATCAAACAGTGAGTTAAGGTTGAATAAAAGCTACAGAAAAGTATGTATTAACCCATGTTGGGAACAGCCCCACCCTGTTTTTGGCATCGGCATGCATGAAGCTACAGCCTGGATGGGTACTGTTAGGGAACTTGTGCTGTGTCCGCTGAGTAAGCACGGCTAGATCTTACCCGTGTGCGCAAGCTTATCTGTGTCAACTTCCGAGAGGGGAAAGGAGCGGAGTTTGGGGGGAGTTTGAGGTTGTGTGCTCTGGCCTCGTTTGGGTTGGTAGTGTTTGTTCCAAGATTCACCTCGGGTCGATGACGCTTGTTTTAGGATTCAACTCGGGTCAGTCGTAGATCCCTGCACAAAGGCCACGTCGGGAGGGGGGTCCATTGTGGCCCCTTCGATGATCAAGTCAGAGCCCTCGTCCGAGGTGTGATCTAGACAGAGTCTTTTTAGAATGTTTTCAAGGGAAGCGTAAAAGGTCCCCTCGCACAGCTTCGGGGGTACCTTTTATACTTGCTTGCCGAAGATAGTTTGTATCTGATATCTTTAATGTTGTCGATATCCTTTACCATACTGTTGTATGTACCCGTACAGTTAGGACCTGCATTTGTACTTGACGAAACCGTGCGCGGGATTTGCATCGCTCCTACGCAAGGTCGGTAGATCGACCATATTTGCGTAAGGTTGACCATATTCATGCCAACTGTCGTCCGAAGTTGTGCTGAGTCAACTGAGAATGTGGAGTCATTGTTCTATCAGATATTAAGGAAGGCAGGGAGGAAAAGAGATGGCAATACAAATTTTATGGCAGACAGATAAGATAGAACAATGACTCCCAGATTTACATGCAAACTTCATGATGATCATCAAGCAATCAACTAAAAAGAACCATACCAGCTGCTAAAATTTATCCTCAAAAGTGACAAATAATCTAGCTTTGACACCATTAGGCTCCGATACTTTCACAGAACTACTGAACACACATTCATCAAACTAGCAAAGTAGAAATGTCATTGGAGTAATCAACTTACAGTACAATAAACTCAGTATACCACCTTTGCAAAAAGAAAATGGATTAAACATTTGCCTAAACATTAATATGAATAGGTCAGCATCAGGAGCTACAAGCTTTGGAAGGTCAGTTACATATCACCACAAGTCAAAAAGGAAAAGCAAATAACATGATAGATACTCTGGGAATGTTGCTGACCAATTTGAAGGCCCCCCACCCCCAAAGGATGGCTGGCCACCATGGCCTTTTTCACAATCTTGACTGTTACAATATGGAGCAACTTTTGTGTTGCTTCTTTTTCTTCTTTTGCTTGGGTGGTTGAAGCACGGCCTTGATGGCCGCATCAAATACCGCCTTGACATTCTAGATCACAGCATTTTTACACCGAGCAGGGTTGCATCAGAATGATGAGAATCAATTCAAAAGATGGGTAAACACAAGGGGAGTGCATACTTGCTGAGTCTTTGAACTGCACTCTATGTAGGCAGCAGAACCTATTTGCTTCTGCAGCTCCTCCCCCTGGAACATTATGAGAGCCACTCTAATTATCATCAGCATTTTTTACAGAGAAACTGTATAAATCAAGGTTCTGTTACACAGCTTACTAATATATTTTACCTGAGCAGTACTTATGGGAGCTGCACCTGGATGATCTATAAAGAACTGCTTATCATCGCGAAGATCTGCAAACAAACCCATCACGACATGAAAAGACTATAAAACCATATAACTAGTAGCAAGTGGCATTCTTAAACCTAAAAGAAGTGAGCAACAATTAACTCCACAAAATAAGACAAAGATTGGCTTAACATAAAATATAAAGGCAAAAAATAAAAAAGCTCAAAGTCCCAGCAACAAAAATTAAAACCTCATATTGCATTTGGTAGATAATGGTCCAACTACTTTGCTTGGGAAATGTGACTTTTATTTATTACCCATCTCTTCCTAAATTGCCAGTTGAATTCCTTTATATTTGTGTAAATCAAGCAGACTTAAAACCAGAGAAAGATCCTTATGTTGTACAGTGAAGACATAAATAAACTATGGCCATCAAGAATAATCAGTGGAAAATATGCTAGTAGGAAACACAGCAGGGAGATCCATATAACTCCATAATCTAGCAAAGAATCATGTACTGATGTGTCAAAAGAAAGAAGACAGAAATAGTCAATCAGGGGGGACATCAAAGATCGATAGAGAGAGGAGTAAGAAGAAAGGGTGAAAAGGCCAGTTAAATTATTTAATAACTAATTAATAAAATACTCCTTTAGCAGCCGATACTGACATTTATTGATAGCAAGTGCAAGCTAGGAATTTTTGGCGCTAAAAGAAGCAGCTATTTTTCTCTCAAACTAAGCCAGTTGACGTCTTTTAAGTTAAAGCTAAATTGACATTTCTAATGAAAGAAATATGTGCATGTTCCTTCCGTCCCTAGAATTCATAATAGTCAACCCAAATCATGATCATGCAGAAAGAGAGATAATCAGGTGGAGGCTCATTTAAGGATGGCTATCAGATCATTGCAATCTACTTTTGTAACATTTTTTCAGAAAGCAGTTATTGGGAGCAAAAGAGATAAGCGCAGATTTTTTGATGGTATAAAAAATTAAAGCATGGATCAAAAGTTCAAAGAATTAGAATGCAGAAGAATTTTACCTTTTTACCCTTAATTGTTTCACTTGTGTATCCTTAATAATTAGAGCTCTTATCCCACAATATAAGAATCAAATACTGATTTCTACAAACCCATCAACAAGCACTTATCTTGCACATTAGATGAACAATTAAGCATGTTAAGGATGATCAGAGAAAGTACAGAATGAAATATCACAATTACAGATCCAAAAGAACCAGTGTAGTCTAATTGATAGTTTGCTGGTCTGACCACTAGGCAGTAGGTGGAATTGGCTTACTGCCTAGTTTTTATACAGACAAAACATATGAAATGGTACAAAATTTAGCTTTGCTGCATGGTTTAAGAAATCTAGCCTGACAGCACTCTCACTAGGTCATAACATCCTTCATCCCCTCTATAGGCTTAGTTTATGACAGCATGGCTTGACTTTTCAAGATGAGGACCAGGTCAAAAAAGGCAGCCATATAGGGTTCAAAACTTTGCACACCTTTGCTTCCTGTTAAACCTAGCAGTGGCAGAGAAGATACGACAAGAACAAAATAAGAAAGGAAGAAAAAAGAGGAGAAAGATGCAGAATAGAAGCGAAAAATTGAAGAAGAATATTCAACCTTAATGCATGACAAAGAGGACAACATAGAATTTAACCAGTAAGTTTCTTCTTTCCTTAGCGTTTCTTCAGTAAATTGATTTATACTGATACCAACCAACACATGATAGAATACCAGTCAGTATAGTGGTATCATCATGGTCCAACCGTCACCCAAAATAAGGTAAAGACAGGTGTCAAAACCTTGGGGTGCATTAGAAGTTACATCAAAGCAAAAAAAAAAAAAAAAAAACTCATCCATTTATGCAAGAACATCTAATTAGTTATCTGCATGAAAATGTTTCCTAGTCTGATGCCAAATGTATATAATTGAACAGTACAAAAGTATGTATTATTTAAGAAGCAATACAAAATCCTATTTGCATTCATATTCAGCTTCTTGAATAAGGAGGTCATCTGCACCCCTGAAATATCATGCCATTAAAATGTGAACTATGATGCTAAATGTTTTAGTTTAGACTTCGTAGTCATTAGCCATTTGGGTTAAAGAAACTGGGAATGCGTACCATGTTTCATGACAAATTTGTAGATCATAAAGTAACTGTTTTTGCTTAAACAGTTAAACATTAGGATGTACTCATTGATAGAAAAAGCATTCTACATCAAACGAAATGCTAAATTAAATCTGATATAATTCACAAATTACTTCTGTATCTTGGGTTGCACAGCTTAGGTTAGAGCTGGTATTGAGTTAATGAAGTCTTGGTCAAATGCAAAAGATCAGGTTTGATTAGTTTGGTTCCTATATATATTAAAGGTTTCTGTTATTGCCATCAGGTGGGTAGTCAATCTTATTAGAGGTCAAACCATTAAATTTTTTGTCCTCTAGTCATGACTGCACAAATTCATGTTCAATTCTTCATGATTCGTTCATCTTCTAACCATACAATAGAGGATACAGTCATCAAGCTTTTCCTCGACTCATATTAACTACCACCTCAAAAACAGGAACTCAAAAGCAACTAAGCTTGAATTGTAGATGGATGCCTGCAAGAGGTAGGCTTTCAAGCCACCAAGTCAAATCACAACACAAACGAGAACGAAAACTACAGAAACAGTATGCAAAATGTCAGCTGTGACGCATACCAATCTAGTGAAATTGACCTCAAGAGAAAAAAGTGCAGCAAACGAAAGTTTACCAAGCTTTGTCCCAACAAGAATTATGGGAATACCAGGTGCATAATGCCTCAACTCAGGAATCCACTGCCAAAAAAAAGAAAAAAAGAAATCTAAAGAATCAGCCACTCACAAATTTTACATTTTTTGTTAAAAAAAAGAAAAGGCTTCTAATAAAGATGTAACAAGCTGGCAATCAGTCTATTACCTTCTTGGCAACATTTTCATAGCTGGCTTTACTAATGAGAGAAAAAGCAAGCAAAAAAACATCTGCACCACGGTAGCTCAAAGGTCTCAATCTATTGTAATCCTCCTGACCTGTTCCATCAAAGCGTGATATTATAACAGAGTGGCCAATTCGAAGACAAAAGGGATACTGGGATAATCACACTGTAAACATCAGTAGGCAGAAGAGAGAATTTTTTGAAGGTACCTGCAGTATCCCACAAACCTAAGTTAACTGTGTTACCAGCCACCACTACATTTGCACTGAAGTTGTCAAAGACTGTTGGAACATAATCCTGCTTGTAAGATGAAGTACATAAGTATCTAAATTGTAACTTCCACATATTTAGAGATGTCATATACAATAACAAGTTTGTCAAGGAATGATCATCTTGAATGAAAATTGTATCTAAAGAAGTCTTAAAACTAATGTGATGTGCCAAATTCATGCATAAAGATTAACCACAAAAATAACTTATGAAATGCATCGCATCTTCACTTCCAAAAGGCTAAAAGATGATATTTCAGCATGCATAGTTTAAATGGCATAATTGAGAGAATGGCATTGCCACATTTTTCCGTCATGGCAAATGATACAACATTCAACAGAAACAACCACATGATTTTTTGGATTTGAGAGAGGAAATAAAGCACCCAGTCACATAGCCAGCTTTCCATGCAATCCAGAAAGATATCAAGTTTTTCAAATGCAATGAGGGACTATTCTAGGTCACCTCCAGATCCTTTTTCTGATTTGCTCCATTGTCGTTCCTCGTGAAAATATGGAAGATATTGAAATTTCTTCACGCTATGGTTGATCAGGATAAAAACCCAATATAATTAGTTCCTAATGAACGTCCGACTTAATTAATGCCTCCCCTCTTTGTCAAATGCACTTTTCTGATCAGCAATAACAAATTTAAAAAGACCAGCAATTTCAGATCGTCAATCTATAAATTATAGAGTCCTCGCAATTTGAGATTTTTTTCTCGCAAAGACTCCCACCAAGTGAGAACAAGAGAAAGGGATGGTTTTTACATATACGTTTCATTAGACAACCTCGGTAAAGAGTGCATTTTTCCTACACCACCAAGTCTCTCACCCCTTCCCCATTTTTAGACCGAAAAAGTATCAGAATCATCAAAAGAACAAAATCGGAAAAAGATGGATTTTCCAGCACTGACCGTGGGAAAAGTGTTGCTGGTGTAGGATATAAGCATGCAGGTCTTGCCAACAGCGCCGTCCCCCACCGTGACGCACTTTATAAACCTCGATGCGCTCATCTCCTCCTTCCTATTCTCCAACCAAAGCACCAGGCACAGTAAAGAAAAGGAACAGCAAAAAGGAGGCCTCCCTCTCCCTCTCTTATCCTCGGCCTCCGGCTCAGTCGCCTCCCGCTGCTGCTTCAGCTACGCCTCCGCAACCCATCCCCCGCAGCCAAATCAAAGACCTCGACCACTGACGAGAAGGCCGCAAAGCAGAAAGGAGCAGTGGATGCCTAACCCTAATGCGAGACAGTCCAAGAAGGGAAAATAGATGAATCTACAAAAGGGATCCCTTTTGCTTTTGCGCTCGAGATGGAAGGCGAGAGACGGCGCCGGGAGAGACGAGGGCCGGGAAATGTGAGCTTGAAGCGGTCGCCCTGCGGCCATCGCGCTGAGGCCAACTAATATATTTAATCCTTGACGATCTTTTTAACGTTTAAGCCCCTCTAAAGTTTTGTATTTCAACATCAGTTTCATATTTCACTAACTCTAATACAATCCCTTTTTTAGTACTTTTAACTTTTAAGCCCCTTATAAAGTTTTATATTTCATCATCAGTTTCCTATTTCACTTCAGAACAACCCTTTTGTATTTATAACTTTTAGACCCCTTTAAAGTTTCATATTTTACTATCAGTTTCATATTTGACTAACTTTAGAACAATCGTTTTCAGTCATTTTAACTTTTAAGACCCTCTAAAGTTTCATATTTCATCATCAGTCTCTGAGGATTCACCCTCGGTTCTCCTTAGAATATCTCAACAAAGATCATTTTATTGAACAATTAATATCTTGATAAATAATATTGAAATTAGAAAAAAGATTTTGCATTAGAAAAAATTTAAAAATAACGTAAAGAATTTTATAAAAGAGTTTTTACTTAATAATAACTTAACTACTTCCACGTAATCATAATTAAAATTTTAGATAACATAAAAGTTCCTATTATAGTTGGAGTCAAAGTCATGGATTTATCTCTTTATACATGTATAATACTTTACTTATATAATTGGGAAGAGAGATATGATAGAGCCAAAAAAAAAAAAAGTTAGGGTATGATTGATTACAAATTATCATATTTTATTAGAAAATAAAAAAAATCTCTAAACAAATATGATAAATGAACTTCTATATACATTCTCTTTAAATACAAATTCAGTAAGGAAAACACACTCTATTTCATCACTCAAATGTCTTTAAATACAAATTCAAGAATATTCCTCTGTTGAGATTCTTTGTGTGAGAAAAAAAAAGAGAATTGGAGTAATTTTATAATTCTTTCAACCTTTATTTATAGGGTTATTGGCTTGAGAGATTACATTATCATAAGTTCCCCTCATGGCTTATTTATTTGAGGACTTAATCTTTTATAAGTCTCATTTATTATAATAAAGAGGAGAAGTTACCTATTGAATTGTAATGCCCCTAATGAAGGAGGGTTAGGAGTTACTACTACCATGTGTAGACTGACTCATTATGAACTATCATTCTTTCATCTTAAATAAAAGTTTTTAGTTTTTGTTCTTCTCTATTGTCACTTTTCTAAGATTTTTTTATGTCAACTATATTTTTGAGATAATTTTCTGACAGGTACTATGTTACCATCCCTAACAATAAGCTACTTTATCATATTATAAATTCAGTGTTCTTAATAAGTTCACCATTATTTTGTCAAATTATCCATAACAAGTTATATAATCATAAATCATAATTAATTATTAATTGAGATCCATTGATTTTGTATATCATTATGTTGTAGTTATAAATAAATTATCTTATCATACATACTTCGATTAATTTTTGTATGGTCTCGATTGAAACATTTCATTCCCCCCACATATTCGATAGTATCTCAATTAGAATTGAATCAGTATATAAGTCGAACAATCAAAATTTAACTTAACAATAAGAATTTAACTTCATGGATGTTAAAATTATCTAAAAATGATGACAATGACAGAAATCAATACATGATAACTTAGGGAGTAAAATGGAGTTATATATCGCGGGTGTCCAATGTATTTTCTACTGCCAAATATACGGTATGGATGTACAAATCAAAAGGTAAGATTGATGGATGACACATAATTTTCTACAATGTGTGTTTATATTAATCCACTGCTTAGGCTCGTATACACCCTCTCATATGAATAATGGAAAGAATTCAAGAAAAATCCTTTGAAAATTCTCAAAATAATTTAGTGCACAAGTTCATATCACATATATCATTATTATTTATGATCGTACTATGATATGATTAAACCAACTAAGCCCCTACTCGAATATGCAAAGTTTGGAAAAATGATAGATTGATCTATCCATCAATTCGTCAATCATTGTCAATATCAAGATTCGAAAATTTGAGAGTTGAGCATCGATGTTGATCCAACAAAGAGTTTTCACATCAATTAGACCCGTCAAAAACCTAATTATGGTACTGATTAAATGAGTTTGAAATAAATACATCTATATTACCAAGATAATTAAATTACATCTAAATACGTATATATTTAATGTGATTCGTGTCAGTCTTAAAGGGGGTGGAGCTCGAAGAAAGTCGACGGTGTGCGCTACTAGGCTTAGTTCGGATCGGTGACGATCGCTTTAGGATTCATCTCGGATCGATCGAATGTTTCTGCACAAAGATCTTGTCGGGATGGGGTGCCTGATATGATCCATTCGACAGTCAAGTTAATCCCCTGACTGAGATGGTCTCAGATATTTATCGTGTAGAGAGAGTTCCGAAGAGGGAGAGAAAGTGAGAGTTTTGAAAAGTCTCATTTTCACCGTCTTAGGAGTGGATTTTTTACCTGTCTTGTCGGAGTCTTAGGGGTGGCTTTTATACCTATCTTGTTGGAGGTTGATCATACCAGATTTATTAATGTCGATGACTTCCTTTGTATTGATGTCGTACGGCCCTGTATGGTCACAAGGTCCTCGTCGTACCTGTGCCTACACTTTATGATATCGTGCACGGGATTCATGCTGTTGTTGTGCCGGGTTAGTCATACATGCGCTAGGTCGATCATACTTGGGCCAAGTTGGTTGTACCTACGCCAGGTCGATCATACTTGCATCAGATCGACTGAAGACGTGACATGTGACGGGCCAACCTATTATCAGCCTTATCAACTTGTTACTCGATAATTAATCTAAGGATGATAATATACTTTATTTGACTATCTTAAATCGAATCAGAACAACTATCAATTGGATTTGGGATCCGATTTAGGACCTCGGGAATGAGATGGACATCAATCAATCGAATAACAAATGCCAAAGCTGATCGTCGAACGGGTTTAATAACTTTGTTAATTAGCCATGATTTGAGTTCCGGTAGAGGGCAATTTGGAGGTATTCTGTCCCAACCCTATCTACGGGTCGGGTTGGATCGGGTTCGTTTCGACCAGGTTGGACTCAACCAAGTAGCCAAGTCGCGGGTCGGATCGGGTCCGCATATAAGTGTTTTCGGGCATGCCCGTGAACACTTATATGCGGACGCAAGAGGGTTGCCACCTACCGACCGTCGCTTTCAAACGTTGGTTACCGCATAATAATTTCCTATGCGAACACTAATATCATGCAAACGGTCACGATGCCAAATCCGCTCCGAAATGAACGGTCGGATCCTTCGTCCGCATAGAAAAGCGCGCGCGCTCTTCAAATATTTCGCACGTGCGACGACTCCCTCGCGGGCGGCGGTGCTGGTCCACCTACCCCCGCCCTGCTCCTGCTTCCGAGCCGTACAACACCAACGAGAGGCCGAGGTGGGGGGGGGGGAAGGAATGGTGGTGGGTTGAATCGAGCGCGACGGCCTCCTCTTTTTGCCCTCCTACTCCAAGCCCCGACCTGTACTCCATGGCGACCTCCTCTACTCCTTCGATCAACTCCGCCGTTTGCCCCTCTGCCGATATCTCCGTCGCCCCTCGCCGATCCCTGTTCCCCGCTACCGCTTCCTTCTCTCCCCGCCGACTCGACCTCCGCCCCCTGTCCTCGTCGCTCCCCCTTGGTCGTTTCAAAGCGCCCGCCCCGATCTCAGCTCGAAGCCGATCCAGGACCTCGGCGTGCGCCTCCGCGGTCACGGAGGACGCCACGAAGAGGGCCGATTCTAGGGTATCGACCGTCGTCGATGTCGATCTCGGGAGCCGGAGCTACCCGATCTACATCGGCTCTGGCCTGCTCGACGAACCCGATCTGCTCCAGAGGTGCCGCCCGCTACACAGGATTTACGTTCTTCTTCTTTCCTGCTTTCCTGGGCGTTCAATTTGTTTCCTTTTGTTTGAGGAAATCGAATGGTTGTTTTAGGCATGTACACGGAAAGAGCGTCCTGGTGGTAACTAACACTACGATCGCGCCGCTGTACCTCGACAAAGTCGTCAAAGCGTTGACTCATGGAAACGAGAAGGTCACAGTGGAGAGTGTGATTCTGCCGGATGGGGAGAAGTACAAGAATATGGTTGGTGCCTAGGAAGTATCCTCTTAGTTTTCTTCTTTCTACTCTAGTCTGGTTCTTGTGGAATTGAACTGTCTGGGGAATTTGTGTAGGAGACATTGATGAAGGTCTTTGACAAGGCCATAGAGTCTCGGATGGATCGTCGTTGTACATTCGTGGCACTTGGTGGTGGTGTCATTGGCGACATGTGTGGCTTTGCTGCGGCTTCCTTTCTTCGTGGTGTTAACTTCATTCAGATTCCTACTACTCTAATGGCTCAGGTAATTGTTCGGCATATGAATTTATGGTGTTAATCAGTAATATCAAATTTTACATGATGTTAATTGAATTCAGGTCGATTCGTCAGTTGGGGGAAAAACTGGAGTAAACCATCCCCTTGGGAAGAATTTGATTGGTGCCTTTTACCAGCCACAGTGCGTGCTAATAGATACCGATACTCTGAACACATTGCCAGAGAGGGAATTAGCATCTGGTATAGCTGAGGTTGTGAAGTATGGACTTATTAGGGATGCAGATTTCTTTGAGTGGCAAGAAACGAATATGCAATCTCTATTAGCAAGGTAGTCGAGAGTTTCTTCTTATTATGAGTTACTATTGGAAATTTCATGTTTCCTTTACTTAATTGAGTGATTTTGTCTTGTTGTTTGTTTGTTTTAAGATTACTTTGGCATTTGTGCTTTGCAAATCATATAAATCTTGTTACCCTTATTCCTTAATTGAAGTGATTTGTACATCTTGTAATATGACAACTGAATTATGGTGGTAGAACAAAAGAAACTAATTAGCGGATATTTATATATGGTTTTATACAAATTCATCTGCTTCTAGATTTGGAAACTTCACTTGTTTTCATTTTCTTTTTGGGACAGTGGGATTTTTTTTATTCAGTTTGGGGGTTTCTCAACAGAGAAGTGCCATGAAAAGCTAAAATAGTATACTATGACTGTGGATACATTAATAAAGAAAAAACAATTGAAAAAAATTAATAAATAGATTAAATTCCATCACATCTCTTAGTTTCACATGGAAATTTCAATTCTGATATGCCAAAAAACCATGTTTCTGGTAATTTTAATTGTTGGAAAATTATTCTAAGAAGCATGCATGCTAATTCTAAGATAAATTTAATTGTTGTCTGCTTAAAGAAAGTGCAAAATTTAGTTGTTTATGACTTTATATATCCTATAACATATAAGAAGGAAGTTCCTGCATGCAAATCTTGTAAACTGGGCAAAAAAGATCAGCTCATATATGATAAAGTTTTTTACTTGATGAGGTAGGCGCTGTCTAAATTCTTGTTCCTCCCTTCATTTGAAAAATCTTTGAGGTAAGCAAAAAGATATCAGTTTTTTAAATATTTATGAAGCTTTAAATAATAAGCTAAACTTGCCCACTTAAGTTTCATTTTGTCAATGGAAATGATACTAACATGTCCCACTATGGCAACTAGGAGCATTTGGATTGATCGATCTTTCAGTACGGTAGCTAAGCAAGTAGGTAAACTTGCCCTCTCATCTAAAATCTTAGCAAGTATTAAATAATTAGCTAAACTTGCCCCGTTAAGTTTCATTTGATTTTCATTTTGACAATGGAAAGGATACTAACATGTCCCACCATGGCAACCAGGAGCATTTGGATTGATTGATCTTTCAGTATGGCAGCTTCTGTCTTGCTAAGATGGCTTACTGCTAATTCACAACTTGTTATGACAATCTGCATACACGTTTTAATCCTTTACATAGTTGATTTTAAACTTGGAGAAAATCAGAGGACTGATTTAGGTGCTAAGTTCCAACTTAAAAAAATATCATGGAAATACACATTGGAGAATTCCATAAAGTGTTTTTACTTGACAAAAATGACAACAGAGGATACATGTGGCTGATCCAAAAAAGCTTGACCTTTTTCACCAATGTTTATCATCAATTTATTTCTGACATCTACCGTAGCTAGCACATCCGACAAAGGAAACTTTCATAAGTTTTTCAGAACAAGTGAAAATGTAAAGTGGTGTTTAGTATGCCTCCAAACCAAGGACACAGAGTGTGGGCATACTTGTTTCAATGCAAGAATTGCAACTTCTTAAATAACTGCAGCCCTCCTGTGTTATGTTTAAGCTATAGTGTACCTTTCATCTTGGGCTTTTGTCAAGTAATCAATGATGTTATCAGTTAACAAAGATTAAGACAATCCTTGCATGTGTAACTTAGGTAGTCTGAATCTCCTTACAGATGTTCAATGTTGTTGCAGAGACCCAAGTGCCTTAGTATATGCTATCAAGCGATCTTGTGAAAACAAAGCTGAGGTTGTTTCCTTGGATGAAAAGGAAAGTGGCATGCGGGCAACCCTGAATTTGGGACACACATTTGGTCATGTGAGTCTTGAATTTACAAGCAAAATTTTCTACTATCTTCTGTTTTTAACACATTTTTACTTGATAGTTATGGTTCCAGACATTTTTTCTTCTTTTACTATCTGAAGTGCTAAGGTTGTCACTTCTACTGAATGGTGTAAAGCATAAAATAATTTGATTTACAGCTTTCTTGTCCAACTTGTTACTTGATATGATAGTAACAGACAAACGTCATACTGGCCAAAATATACATTTATATCAAAATGGCTTCCAAACTGAGCCATAAAATTTGTTTTTATGCAACATATAATTTGTTGTATTTTGCATTACAAAGTGGAAAGAGCTACATCCAATTGTAATTGTGCTGTAATTGTCAACTATCTGAAAGCTTATGATCGTGGGATTTCCATCAATGACTACACAGAAGTAAACTAAAAAACAATATTGATCCCCAGAAGCAGCAGTATTTGTTGCAAGAATCTAAAATTTGGAAAATGCCTCTTAGCTAAATTACTTTTCAGATGATCATAATGTGCAGTTTTCCTGTCAAGGACACGCTTGATCTATCCCTGGTCATCCTTTTAACAAATTACTGACCCAAGATAAGTGGAAAGGAATTTTACATGACACCGATGCTCAATGAGTAGAATTTGGTCCATGAATCCATTCACCAGAACTTGAAATACAAGTTAAAATGGACTAGACCATAAGTTTGAATCATGTTTCTTCTCATCTTTTGAGCAAAGCAGCCAGTAGTGCCCTTTCGAAGACGAGTCCATAATTTTCCTGCTGAAAGAGTTAGGGGATTTTTTGTTTTATTTTACCTTCATTGGTCTTCAAATTCTGTTTTTAACTAAAAGCTAACAATTGGAAGTGACAATTCAAATAAGAAATCCTAATGCTCGGTTCTAATATGTGGAACCATTTTGACATGGTAAAATTTCTGATGCTTGGTTCTAATATATGGAACTACTGTATGTATACATGGTAGCAGTTGTCACAATAATGATAATATCTTTCTGCACATTGTTGGTTGTCTTACTTTTCTCTTTTGGACTTGGTTACAGTATCATCCATTTTGTGTGCCTCAAGGCCCTTTGGAAATAAACCAATGCCAAAAAAGAGCAATTGTGTAACTTGGCCTATAGGAATTGAATTATTAAAACATGAAAAATGTTTAAAAAGAGAACTTAGAGAAGTAACCATGACTTGGACCTAACTTAATACCATTTTCTGAAGTAATGTAGTAAGATGTATTTGGCGAACCTTCATTATCCATATTATTTTTGCTTTTTCATTCGCCTTGTAGATTCATTAACCTTATGCTTGTCATTCATAATAATATTGGCTGGTTGTTTGCCGATCCACTGTTGTTCTTAGGCTATAGAAACGGCCTTCGGCTATGGGCAGTGGCTCCACGGAGAAGCAGTTGCAGCTGGAATGGTGCGGCATTACATGGACTTCTTGTTCTCCTTCCCTTTACCTTGTTTTGACAAGTATACTTCTGCATGGTGTACCAGGTTATGGCAGTTGATATGTCGCATCGCCTAGGTTGGATTGATGATACTATCGTGAAGCGTGTTTTCTGCATCCTGCAGAAGGGGAAGCTTCCCACTCAACCCCCTGAGATGATGACTGTGGAGAAATTTAAATCTGTCATGGCAGTAAGCATCTCAGCGAAAATATCCTTTTTCTTTTCAGGTAGCTTCCTGATATGAACTACAATTCCTTGATCACAGGTGGATAAGAAGGTGGCTGATGGATTGCTGAGGTTGATCCTTTTGAAGGGTCCATTGGGCAGCTGTGTCTTCACCGGTGACTACGACCAGAGAGCACTGGATGAAACCCTCCGAGCCTTCTCCAAGAACTGATGGCCGGACTTGTTTGCAGTTGCAGCCACTTCCATGGAGCATCTTTTTGTAAATCGATTCAGCTCTTGCATCAAAATGCTCGTCTTGAGTAATTTTGTTCGAACATAAATAAGTCTCCTTGTAGTAGACAATGTATGAAATGATGTGTCTGTGTGTGTGAGAGAGAGAGAGGAGTAATAAGAAATAATGTATGTCTTATTGGTTACCACATGTTTGACCATGTCATTCATTCTAAGAGTTGATCCATCTACTTCCTTTAGAAGCATCAGACGGTTGAAACTCGATCTGATGTTGGGCTCGATCCGAAGCCTGATCAAAGCTCTCAAGACAAACGAGACCTGTGGTTGGTGAAGCGCTTTGGGAAGCGAGTGGCCGATAAAAACCATATCTTTCTCTCCCCTGGTTGGCCTTTACTCGCTCGCCTGTTGAAACCGAGAACCCTCAGACCTGTCCTTGCCTCTTCCTTCTCGATTTCTCTCTGGGAATGGCGGCCCCGGTGGTGGACGCGGAGTACATCAAGGAGATCGAGAAGGCCCGCCGAGACCTTCGAGCCCTTATCGCCAGCAAGAACTGCGCCCCCATCATGCTTCGCCTCGCGTGAGTTCTACCTTCCCGAATCGAGACCAATCCTCTCGATGATGATGCCTCATGCAAACTCCTTTACGCTACCTGAAGTAGCATGTTTTCTCCTAATCCACTATATTCACTTTTGATGCTATTTTAGTTTTCTATGTGGTGATGTCGGAATCCCTCGGATCGATTTAGCTCGAAAACATCCTCTCGCGCAGGAGTACTGTATAGATTAATTAATTAATTTCTCGATGAATTCTTTCGTCAAAGATAGCGGATACATCACATGGTGAATTTTGATGTTGAATCCCTTATTTGCATCGCGTTAACAGCTGTAGGGATTTTTATGGGATGGTGTTGGCTGAAGGCAAGATGTTGTTGGCCTCAGAACCCCAACCCCGCGCCCCCCCCCCCCCCCCCCCCCCCCCCCCCCCCCCGCCTTTTTTTTTTACTCTCTCCTTCTGCATCAATTATGCGTTAACCACAAAACAAGGCGCTGTGAGGATTTTGAAGCTCTCCTGGATGCATATCCACTTAGCTATGGATGGGTTGAACGGAACTTCTTTTAGCTCAGAAATGACTTTTTGTAAATTTTTCCTTTTCAACACCTTTTATAAAGGTTTGTGTCTTTTTGGCTATAAAAATGTGTCCAATTGACAAAAAACTATTTGCTTGTGGCATAGGGAAACTCAACCTTTATACCTTGGCTGGATGAGATATATGTTACGCCTAGGTTAAATCATTGTGGTTTCAGGTCTCTGGGCACTCGTAGTTTCCTTCTGCGCTACTGGAGGCTTTCCTTTTTTACACCACATAGGCTCTTACGTACACCTATACCCTTTGTTATAGACCGTACATCAGTAAGAAATTTTCCAACATTATGGACATTTTTGTGGCTATAAGTAAAAGAACATTATGAGATGAAGGGTGAAACAGAACATAATCAAATGGGATCCATAAGTTAAAATTTCATTTGGTGGAGTTTTTTCATAAGAAAATGATATGGTTAGGTGACAAGAGTACGATTTCTTTGATGGTTATATATGTTATATTTTAGTTATAGGTGTTTATTTGGTGATGATAGGAATTGTGCTGTGGGATAAATGAGTTGGTAAAATAATATTACTGAAATAATCACTGTGCCATTTTGCTTCATGTCCTCTTACAAATTTACTCTCTTCTAGTGTTCTTGTGTGGAGGATCTAATTTGTGCAATTCATTGGCAACGACCTTAACCTCCTTGCTGTTATTTGTGATAACTACCATAACATTTATTTCCTTCTCTTGGGTAACTCCTTGATCATTGACATAGACAACATATCCTAGACTAGTGTATAAACTACCCAATCAGTGAAGCCTAAAAGTCACATTTATACACTTTTTAGACTTCAAATATTTTCAGATCTATTGGCTTAAGTAGCTTGGATCTGGACTGCTGTTTCATGGTTTCAGAATTTCACTTTGATTATAAGATAGATACAAAGTTTGTACTTTGGAACCTTGGACATTGTCCTGGAGAGAAAAGTTCGATTTTTTTTTGTTTTCTTGTAACTCTTGTTATACATAAAGGGTTTTCCAGCACAAGTTTAACCCTGGCATTCAATAGTCTGTGCTGCTTTCTCTGTCAATAATATTGGAGTTATTTATTGTTCTTTTATTTGCTTAGTAACTTTCTTTATAAGAATAAAACAATGTTGTAATCTTTCTGTGGATTTTATAAATGAGGTACATACCTGCACATCATGTACATCATGGAACAATAAAGTACATAGTGCATGCTAGTGGCTGATGGTGATGGGCTTGACTTGCCTTATATAGATTCCTTTCCTTTTGTGTTTTATTCTGACATGCAACCCCTAGTTTGGATGGTCTCTGTTGTTTTTGAAGTTAAAAAAGAGGTCCTGAATCTCTGTATTGGCTAAATATGGAAGAGAAATATATAGAGTTCTCTTGTGGTTGCTTGTTCTGGTATCTTATTGGTTAATGTTCTGTAACTTTTCGGTACAACAGATGTTGACTAGTATTTTTTTTCTTGGGAAAGGAGGACATGAGGCTTATATAAGGTGGATTGTTATGAGATTGTTAGCATTGAAAGAATGTGGATTGCATGATTAGCTCGCACACATGCATAATTTGATTTTTTTTTTTAATTTAATAAACATGGTTGTGTTTTGAACGTTAACTGCATAAAACATTATGGAGAAGGGTAAGCTTTAGCTAATTTTGTATTTTTATGGGGCTCTAGGCATAAATCCTACTTTTTCAGTATTGGAGCATTTTTGACTTGAGATGCTGGTCATTCTATGCAACTTTGTCGACCTTTTTTGTTTACATGATTTGTTTCACGGTATCCCATATAAAAGTATAAATAAAGTGCGCACCAAGTACCATATAAAAGGTATCTACAGTTTAAATTGACACTTTATTGAAGGCTCTTGGAGTGTTTTTATCCATTAGAAGCTTTTTCTATGAAGAGTTCTTTGCAGGTCATATGTTACAAGTTCCTTCATGGTTTCATTTAGAAAGGTTTTTCTTTTTTGCAAGGTTACCCTATCATATTTCAAATCCTAAGAATTTTTGGAAAGTAGAATTGTTTATAACATAGTTCTTCTGGTGCTTACTGTTTATTAAAAAACTTTCCAAAGTTGAGTCTTTCTGATATTTCAGATGGCATGATGCTGGAACTTATGATGTAAATACCAAAACTGGTGGCCCGAATGGCTCAATTAGGCACGAGGAAGAGTACACTCATGGTTCAAATGCTGGCTTAAAAATATCTATAGATCTCTGTGGTATGTTTTTTTTTATATGAATGCAATAAAACTTGGTATATATACACAAACTGTCCTTAACTTATTGCTTGCTCTTTCACATTTGCATTATGTTGTACTTTGAAGGCTTCAGATCCCAATAAAATGGTAGGAATGCAAGGATATAAGCAATCATAGTTTAGCTATCAACTACTTCTAGATAAATCTACTGCAGCTCTACAGGAACATATAAATTATTCCCATCATTTTCACCATTGTTATCTCTATCCTATCATTTTCTTATTGATGGAACATAACTGACATTAAGAGGGCTTCACCAAAGAAACTTCTTATGCGGTTGTTAGCTTGACATATATTTTTAATAACATATACTTGAAGTATTAACTAATTAATTATCATTGTTTCACTTTCTGACAATCAGTTGATATCTCACTTTCACTTTCTAGATCTTCACTTTGTCCTTTCTCTTCAAGATTAGTAAAAGATAAAATTCTGAAAGAAATTAGAAAAATCATGTCTTGCAGTTTGCATCATGCCGCTAATCTTTTGCTGCAAGGATGCTTCCTAAAAGTCATGGTGCATTTTTCAGAAGTGCAGACTGAATCCAAGGATGTGATTTGGACTGTAATAGTTCTCTGGTTCTTAATGTAACACAAGTTGAGATAATAGATTTGAAGCTTTCACAAATTTTCCTTAGTTCAGAACTGCAAGTTTTATTATTATAAGTGACATAATGACTTCAACCGCTATTAAATTTCTCAAAAGATCAGAGTACTTACCGTATAATCCAGTTCTTAATGCCTTGTTTAGTGTTATACATCTCTGGAAGTTCACATATTTTTTCTTCTTCACATATACTTTGTAGCTTTACCAATGACAAACCATTTCATCTCATGGATTTATATTTTTTTGTTTCAATTTGTCTTCATTCAAACCAATGTTGCTGTCACCTCAGTATTCTTTTCATTTATTTTTGTTTATGTTGTCATCAGAGCCTGTGAAGAGGAAGCATCCCAGGATTACATATGCTGATCTTTACCAGGTGACCATGCACTTAACTTTCTGATTCTAGTAGTAAATAAATTAAAGTTATGTGGATTGGAAATGGAAAAGATGTAAGAGCTGTTAACATGGTTCTTGTGTTTAATTCTGAAGAATTGATTGCATTTCCAGAAAGCTTTTAATTTTTGTTGCTTGTTTAAGTTCAGGGGAACTAGTTGGGTTTTATCCAGGAATACTTAAGGCCATCATGAAACATGACTAGGAAAGCCCATCTAGGCTATAGCAGAGATTTATGAGGGCCACTAATACGATGACAGCAAAAGTCAGCAATTTTAACTACAAAACCATCATGAAGCATGATTAGAAAAGGCCAAGTAAGATAGAGCAACAGATTTATGAAATCACTGATTGCAGAAATTAAGACTAGAAAATTTAAGGTGACATCTCATTTGGTGTAGAATCGTCATCCTGACATTTATAGTCCTATGTTCATCTTTTAAGATATGGCAGTAATATTAGATGAGATATGAACTGTGAAGGACATGAGCAAGCAAGTGATATAACTCGAATTTTGGGAACTGATACATGTTGTCACATAGTTGAATAATTTACCCCTTCACATTTGGCATCAGCTCCATGAAGCTTTTCACACCATTGAGCTCAAAACCAGAGATCCCTTTAGACTCTTGCCTTTGCGGGATTTAAGAAGGGGTCAAAATATGTTACCTTGTTCCTACAACCAGAGAGAATGTTTCCATCTCAATTCTTGATCAGCCATATCACAAAGAAGCAGTTTTACTAGTTCACCAAGGTTCATCCTCATTGAATAAAACAATATCTCTTAGTAAATTAGGAGCATTTCTAATTATTTGCAATAAGGTTCTTTAGGTCTCCCTTTACCAAGTCCTTGTCTCAAATCATTTATCATAATCGACTCCCCTTGTCTAAATATTATGTCCAGATGTCTTCTTCATGTTCCATCCTCATTGAATAAAATAATATCTCTGAGTAAATTTGGAGCATTCAGATTTCTTTTAATTATTTGCAGCAAGGTTATTTTGGTCTCCTTTTTACGACGTCCTTGTCTCATATCAGTTATCATAATCGACTCACCTTGTCTAACTATTATGTCCGGATGTATGTCTTCTACGTGTTCATATCATTTAAGACAATTATCTCTCATTTTATCTTTTATTTGGACTGCATCTAATTGAATATTTACTCCTTTTATTTTAATATTATTTTTTGTTTGCTACCAGAGGATGTAGATTCTGTAGCCTTTAAGTTAAGAATAAGAATATTATTTCATATTACCTATTTAATAGAGGGCAACCCCTATCACCATGATAATGTTACACTTGTCATTATTAGACATTCTATTGGCATGATCTTTGTGCCCTAGGCCTCCTTATTTTTCTGGACATTGATTGTTTTATATGTTAACTCTTATTTTGTCATCGAATGAGCTATAAACCAAAATAACTAAAATATCATAATGTCCAGTTGGCTGGAGTTGTGGCTGTTGAAGTGACTGGAGGACCGACCATTGACTTTGTTCCAGGAAGACGGGTACATGATAACGCATTTTTTTGTAACCGACTGGTTATCTGACAAATACATACTGGTTATGCTTTCTTTTGTCGTACCAGGATTCATCAGTTTGCCCAAGAGAAGGACGGCTTCCTGATGCTAAGCAAGGTTCAGCATGAAACTTATTTATTTCAGTGTCCCAAAGGACTGTAGCACTTTGCATGCAGTGAATACTGAATAATTGTTTTGACATTTTTATGCTTGCTTTTCTGGAAACAATAAAAGGTATCTCCCTGATATTTATGACGTCATCTAAACTACATTTTGTACAATCTTTAGGTAGAACTTTTAATGGTTAGGATTATTATATTTTTCAAATTCTATGTTTTCGTTGAAGTTTTTAAGTTTCTCTTTTTGAGTTATTTGCTGTGATATTTCAACATTTCCAATTCTGCGGATCTCATATATTCATGCAGTGGATTTGTTTTGCAAAGACCAAATTGGTAAATGTGTGTTGTTTATGTTTTATTTGTGATGCCAAGTGTTCTTGTCACGTTTACTTGAATATCCAAAGACTCCAGATCCAATGAGCATACATACCCATTGTTGGGGAGACAAGTTGATTGTTATTGTAAATGTACTAGGTTTTGTTCTCTAAAATGTTTCATATCATTGATATGGAGTACATTCTTTTAAAATTCTTCTTTTAATGTTGATCCATAAGGGCATACGGTTGTCTACAAGCAGTCATATGTGCATATATATGTCATTTGGTTGCAGGTTCACCCCATCTGAGAGACATCTTTTACAGGATGGGTTTATCAGATAAGGATATCGTGGCACTTTCTGGTGGACACACACTGGTAGTCATCTTATCATTTTAATTGCTGACATTGCATGAACGATAAGTTCGTCGACTAACAAATAATTTTTCTCTTAAAGGGAAGGGCTCATCCTGAAAGGTCAGGATTTGAAGGTGCCTGGACGGTTGAACCCCTCAAATTTGACAACTCTTATTTCATGTAAGATGAACAAAAGCTTATATGAATAGTTTGAAGGCAAAATAAAATTTCATGGATCATTTTTATTATCACTTAACAGCACTATGAATATGCTAGAGAAACCCACTTAAATTTGTCACTTGACAGTGAATTGCTCAAGGGAGAAACAGAGGGACTTTTGAAGCTTCCAACGGATACTGCTCTGTTACATGACCCTGAGTTCAGACGCTATGTCGAGCTGTATGCTAAGGTAACACTTGATTGGTCCCTCATTTTATGATGATTGGCATGTTATTTAACTTGTTGGTTGATAGAAAATTTCAATTTACATACAGGTACATTATAATACGACACTAGAAATATCTAGATGATTTTTTTTTCTTTTCTACATTTTTATATTTTGTTCATCTCATAAGCGCTAACTTTCGCCAGGACGAGGAGCTTTTTTTCAAAGATTATGCAGAATCACACAAGAAATTATCAGAACTGGGATTTACTCCACGACAAACTGGTTCTACCACCAAAACAATTGCAACTAGTGCTGTTTTAGCACAAAGTGCTTTTGGAGTTGCTGTTGCTGCCGCTGTTGTGATCCTTAGTTATTGCTATGAAGCCTCCAGGAGAAAATAAATTTGGTCAGGTTCATCTTCTGCCCCACATATCTAATGCATCCAAGTACAAGACAGATACTTTGAATACTGAAATAATAATTGATGATACGCTACAGTTTTATATTTCTTCTATTGGAATACTGTGATAGACTTGAGAGTCTTTGATATTATTCTAGGACAAATAAATCTTATAGATTCTGAACTTATATATACTACAGCACTTTGCTCATATCTTATGGTATCTGATGGTTTATTTAGACTTTGTTTGTTTGAATAAAGCTCAATAGGCACATTTTTAAGCCACAGAAAGATGTACAAGTTTCTCACATATTTATATGCCTTCAAAATTAGCTTCAGATGCTTCAATTGAAATTGATGATAGTGAATTCAATTTTAATGTGATCATGTCCTTAAATATTTGATCAGGGATAAAAAAGGATTTCATGAGTCAATAATATATGTATTTTTCTTCACATAAATGTTGCGTTCTAAGCACACTTCGCTCTGCTCCTCTCCTTTACCCTCACCAGCAACCCTCCTTCCATTCCCATGGTCATCATCAACTGATGCCTCCCGTTTGCCTGCCTTCGTCACTTTTGATAAGGTCATCTTTAGTCTCACATTGGTTGAGAATTAAGGGAGCTAAGGGCTCATAAGTCCACCAGCCTCCTTTACTCTCAAATGTGTTTTTTGGAGCTCTCAATCTCCACAAAAGGCAAAATCGTGCGGGTATGTCTAAAGCGGACAATTCCTCGCGTTTACGGGCCGCACCAATGTTCTATTGACCAAAATGTCTTTTATTATATTGGCGCTAGAAGGAGGGCCCCGAGCCGTGCACCTCGGTCGACCAATACTCCCGAGCCAAGCATCTCGGAAATAAGCCCTTCCCTCCCTTGGAGGGAGTAATGATAAGGTCATCTTTAGTCCAACATTTGTTGAGAATTAGAGGAGCTAAGGGCTCATAAGTCCATCAGCCTCCCTTATTCTCAAAGGTGTCTTTTGGAGCTCTCAGTCTCCATAAAGGGCAAAATCATGCGGGTATACCCAAAGCGGACAATTCCTTGTGCACCTACGAGTCGCACCAATGTTCGGTTGACCAAAATGTCCCTTATCATATTGGCGCTAGGAGGGCCTCGAGTCGTGCACCTCGGACATGAGCCCTTCCCTCCCTTTGTGGAGGGAGTAATGCCATGACATATGTCGTTGTACATCAGCACCCACCCCGTCCGACAGCTCCTCCTCCTTCGAATAGCCCCTTGGCACCAGCGGCACCGACGGGTACAATCGTAGCAACTCTGATATCGCTGCCTGGAGGTAGTTCATCTTTCGCACCCACCTCGTCCGGCAAAATCATGCGGGTATGCCCAAAGCGGACAATTCCTTGTGCGCCTACAAGTCGCACCAATGTTCGGTTGACCAAAATGTCCCTTATCATATTGGCACTAGGAGGGCACCGAGTCGTGCATCTCGGACATGAGCCCTTCCCTCCCTTTGTGGAGGGAGTAATGCCATGGCATACGCGTTGTACATTAGCACCCACCCCGTCTGGCAGCTCCTCCTCCGAATAGCTCCTTGGCACCAGCGACACCAACGGGTACAATCGCAGCGACTCTGATATCGCCGCCTGGAGGTAGTTCATCTCCCGCAGCTCCTCCATCGTGAACGATGCCCTACCGCCGTCTTCCTCAGCTCGTCGGGATCAGATGAGTTGTTGTCTTGTTCGCTACTTGGGTCTACGAGTCGCACCAATGTTCGGCTGATCAAAATGTCCCTTATCATATTGGCGCTAGGAGGGCCCCGAGCCGTGCGCCTCGGACATGAGCCCTTCCCTCCCTTTGTGGAGGGCGTAATGCCATGACATACGCGTTGTACATCAGCACCCACCCCGTCCGGCAGCTCCTTGGCACCAGCGGCACCGACGGGTACAACCGCAGCGACTCACAACCGCAGCGACTCTGAGATCGCCGCCTGGAGGTAGTTCATCTCCCGTAGCTCCTCCATCGTGAATGATGCCCTGCCGTCGTCTTCCTCAGCTCGTCGGGATCGGATGAATTTGATCTCTTCCCTTATCTTGTTCGCTACTTGGGGCTGCGAGGCAAGGACACGCAATGTCGAGGCAAATGCATCACAATATTTTAAGATGGTTATTTTATATAAGTGTTTATTTTACAGTTGCTATCGGTTATTGTAGCTTCTGAATAATTTTTTTATATATATGTAAGGTGACATGTCACCTCGATACCCTGTTGTAATATTTATACTAAAACCCAAAGTGGCACAGAACGCCTCTTTTTTTCTTTATTCGTTTAGGATTTTTATTTTCTAAAGATTACATGTGACTATCACCCTATTGGCGATCATCTTTGCCTCGTTGCCCCCATTGTTTTTTTCACAAATTTTCTTTAGTAACTCAAGATCATAATGAGTTATTAATCTCATCATAATTTTGAGCAAATCAGTTTTAGATTCTAAAAAATAATCTCGTTTTATATCATTATTTATATTTTTTTTATAAATTTTTTTTTTGATCCCAAGTATTTTATATCATTCGATATTACTCTTTGAATCATATTTTGTCTTAAAGATCCGATTATAATTAAATCTTTTATAATTATTAAGTTAATAAGTTTTCAAATATTAATTAATTAATTTTAATTTTTTTATTATATCGTATCACTTTTCATGATCACTACTTTTTATGATTTATTAAAATGATAATGATCTCCTATATTATAATTTGATTCTTATAGATATACCACATAATCATAAAAAAATTACATATATTCTTTCTCTTGAGATATTTTTAAAACTAACAATTGTGATTATTATACAAGATCATTAATGGCGATATCAATATTATATAAGAGTTCATCAATGTCATTATCAATTTATATAATGATTTGAAGATTAATCTTTCGAGATTAGTAAATGAGCATCAACCTACATCTTTTCTATATCAAAATTAATCTTTCGAGATTTTTTACTCTTTTTGATTGCATCATTTTTTAGGAATCTTATATTACTAGATTCTATCATTCTCATATGATTATGACAATAAGATTTATATCCCTTGAATTTTTCTAGATGACTAATAAAATACTTAAAAATAATTCTTGGATTCAATTTTTTTCATGTTGATTGAAGACTCTTATCTTTGAAGAACAATCACAAATATATAGATATATTAAACTACGTTTCTTATCAATTCATAACTCAAATATAGTTAATGAAAATAACTTACTAGGAATCCTATTTAAGATGTCCATAGCTATCTTAAGATCTTCATCTTATATTGATGTATCCCTACTTTTTATGACTTATTAAAATAATAATACATTCTTTTATAATCTTATGTGATAATCTAATTCTTGTAGATATATCAAATAATTATTAAAAATGATCAATCCTTTTCTCTTTGAAATTTTATTAAAATTATCAATTATGATTATTCTACAACATCATTAGTGGTAATATCAATATCATAAGAAAGTTCATTAATATTATTTTATTATTCATCATAATTAATTTATTTAATGATTTGAGAAATAACAACTATTTGAATAGAAAATAATAAAAGAGTATCAACTTATATATTTTCTATATCAAAATTAATCTTTCTATATTTTTTTACTCCCATTGATTTTATTATTTTTTAAGAATATTATATTAAAATAAATTGGCGGTTGACACGAGAGAAGTCGACAATCCTATTTAAAATAAAGGTTGCAGATGATCCACATGCACGTTATCCTTCGGCGAAGTAGTGGACCCATTGCCCAAGTCGCACGGCCTTGGCTAATTCCATGGGTCCCAACTGCGGGGTCCTTCTCATCGACGTCGAAAACCAAAGGATGGTCCAATCAGCTGCCCCCACGCGTCCACTATGAAAACTCCCCCAAGTGTGTCTTGTTCACGAAGCTATCTGAACCGTTCGTCTCAGTGAAAGCCGTGTGATCCAACGGCCTACCTTCGACAACTCACCTCCCAATTCAAAAATGCAAAACCAATTCTCTCCACGTCAAAGTCGCGGGGGATGGCCACTAAGAACTCACCGCGTGTCAGAAAGATCTCCTCTTCCGTTCGATCTTCCACGCTGGCGGGATCAAAGTCATCCTGCGGCAGATCTCCAAAGGATCTCTTTTCGAAGCGGCGCTGCTATTTGTAAGACGCCCCCAAAAACCCAAAGCGGAAGAGATCTGACCGAACCCCAACGCCTACAACCCGCGGAGAGCAGAACGCGATGGGGAAGTGGGCGCTCCCTTCCGCTCTTCTTCTCCTCCTCCTCCTCCTCTCTACCGTCCCCGATCGTGGTACGTTCTGCCGTTTCACTTCGCCGATCCTGATCTTCCGATGCGTCCTTGACCCGTTTGTGTTGGTTTGCTCTCATTATGTGAGGTTTTAGGACTATCTCTTATTTGATCTGTGCGGATCTTGTAGGGTGGAAGCTCCATGCGAATGCCGAGGACAGCGGGGACTCGGACGAACTCCTGGATCCGCCGAAGGTGGAGGACAAGCTCGGGGCTGTTCCCTATGGGCTGTCCACCGATTCCGAGGTTGCCAAGAGGTGATCCTTTTTTTCTCTTGTTCTCGTTTCCGATTGATTCATTGCACTTGGTTTCCTTCTGCTTGATCTGTTTCTCTATAGTGTTGTATTCTGATGTATATTTACGTTTTTTCATGATCTGTCACAGAGAGGCAGAGTCGATCTCCAGGAGGACTCTGCGAAGCAACACTGAGAAGTTCGAGTTCCAGGCTGAGGTTTCTCGGCTGATGGATATTATCATCAATTCTCTCTACAGTAACAAGGACATCTTTTTGAGAGAGCTCATTTCCAATGCCTCAGATGTAAGCAGATGTTATCATCAATTCTTCTCCAGTTGATGTCTTGGATTTTTATTAATAGTAATTTAAGCTAAGCATTGCACAAGATCAGATTCATCAAGTTTGATATTCTTTTTTTCCTTTAATTTAAATTTAGGCGTTGGATAAGATCAGATTTCTTTCTCTCACCGATAAGGAGGTCCTGGGCGAAGGCGACAACACTAAGCTTGACATTTTTGTGAGTAGCATCTTTAGAGACTTGGTTTCTTAGAATCTTTTAATAGCCGCAACTCAAATTAGCAAAGATTTGATTCATGTTGAAATGCAGATAAAGTTGGACAAGGAAAAGAAGATCCTTTCAATTCGTGATCGAGGTATTGGTATGACAAAGGAAGATTTGATCAAGAATTTGGGCACCATTGCCAAGTCTGGAACTTCAGGTGTTTACTATTAGAACTGGTATTTGTACTATATTTCTGGCCAATTGAGGGCATAAGTTTAGAAATTTGTGCTGTTATTCTATGCAGCTTTTGTGGAGAAAATGCAAACAGGTGGTGACCTCAACCTCATTGGGCAGTTTGGTGTTGGCTTCTATTCAGTGTACTTGGTTGCTGATTATGTTGAAGTGATTAGCAAGCACAATGATGACAAACAGTAAGTTAACACAGTCATATGTTCACTCTATTCTGATCCATATGTTTTCCGTGCTGTGCTGCTGTTCTTTCCAAGTGATGATCACTTTTTGACTTACTCTTTGTTGCCCTTTCAGGTATGTATGGGAGTCCAAGGCTGATGGGGCATTTGCAATCTCTGAAGATACATGGAATGAACCTCTGGGTCGTGGAACAGAGATTAGGTTGCATTTGCGGGATGAAGCCAAAGAGTACCTTGAAGAAGATAAGTTGAAGGTTGGTGCTTATTATGATTTAGTGTCTATCTTACTCTGTGTTCTTATTGACATTTTTTTGATATGTTTTCTCCTCACAGTTCAACTCTATTTACTGACAACAACAGTATTATAACTCTATAACCAACACCAACAAGATTATGTATGTTTGTTGGGTTTGTGAAAGTTATCCCTAGTTTTTCATAAAATTTATCTTGACATCAATTTTGGACCAAGCTGTTAACCCACTAGGTACCCAACCTCTGATATATCTGTGTTTTCTTATGAACTGTGTGGTTCCTTTCATTTTGTATTATTTCAGGTGCTTTGTTATTAGAGCCTAATCTTGATATACTGTTTTTAGAGATCTGAAATTACTGGTCTGATAACAGATTACCCCATTCAGTCTGGATAATGGCATAAGTTTGACTGCTTATTAACACAACTTTGTTTGACCTTTGCTATTAGTTAACAATTCATAGAATGCTTGTAGGTGTCCAGCAATCTTATTCAAATCTTGCTTAGTTAGCTTATGCATTTATTGAAATTATTTTAATTTGCATCCAGAGGCATAAGTAGCAATATACTCCTCTTGTTGTAGGAACTAGTGAAGAAGTATTCTGAATTCATCAACTTCCCAATATACCTCTGGGCAAGCAAAGAGGTGGATGTTGAAGTTCCATCTGATGAAGAAGAGTCTCCTGATGAAGAGGAAACATGTATGCTTTTGATATTTGTTCCGTGTTAAAGAATTTTTTTTTGTCCAATTACAACTTTTATTACATGCACTCCTTTGTAAAATTGGTGCGTTTTATTTTTTTCTCATTTGACAGCTGAAAGCTCACCTTCGGAAGAAGAAGAAACAGAAGAGGATGCTTCTGAGAAAAAGCCAAAGACGAAGACAGTGAAGGAAACAACCTACGATTGGGAAGTTCTGAATGACATGAAAGCTATATGGCTTCGCAATCCCAAGGATGTTTCTGAAGAAGAATACACAAAATTCTATCACACTCTTGCTAAGGTAAATGGTTGTATTTAATATTTCTGTGATGGTTGAACTGGAGGAATTTCAACAAAAATAAAAGAAAATCATGATCCCTCATGTATTTTGTCAAGTATTGATATTCATTTTCAACTTTTTTGTTAATAGAAAAAAAATATGAAGACTATTATTCAATCATTGCTGTCATGCCAACGTATGCTAGTGTAAGAGGGATACAAGTCCCAAGCATGCCTGACCATGTGACTGAAATGTCATGCTTAAAATGTCATAACAACTTGCTCATCCAGGACTGGCATGTGCTCAACACATACAATAGAAATCATTTTTTGTATTTGCCCTGTTGTTGTACGCAATAGCACTTTAGTTCCTGGATTACATGTTTCTCAATATATTTTTCATGGTTATGTAGGATTTTGGTGATGAGAAACCACTGGCTTGGAGTCACTTTACTGCTGAAGGTGATGTAGAGTTCAAAGCTTTGCTTTTTGTGCCTCCCAAGGCTCCTCATGATCTCTATGAAAGTTATTACAACACCCACAAGTCCAACTTGAAGCTCTATGTCAGAAGGGTTTTCATCTCAGATGAGGTTGATGAACTTCTTCCTAAGTACCTCAACTTCTTGAAGGTTAGTATTCAATAGCATCAGAGGTCATTTAAGAAAGTAATTTTGTTATATTAGTGACTTCATGTTTTGTAATGTTTTTTATGTGCAGGGTCTTGTTGACTCAGATACTTTGCCACTTAACGTATCACGAGAAATGCTTCAACAGCACAGTAGTCTGAAGACAATCAAGAAAAAGCTAATCCGCAAGGCTCTTGATATGATTCGTCGAATTGCAGATGAGGATCCTGATGAGTTCCATAACAAAGATAAGAAAGGTTTGCTTTCTAGCTTATTTCCCTTTTGCAGACAGTGTTTTTGTTGATTGTTAAATTAGGGTTTGATTATTTCTTTGTTTTTGGGGGGTCAGATTCAGAAAAAGAAAGTGAAGTGAATGAGAAAAAGGGACAATATACTAAGTTCTGGAATGAGTTTGGCAAATCTATCAAACTTGGAATCATAGAGGATGCACATAACAGAAATCGTCTTGCAAAGCTTCTTAGATTTGAGAGGTTTGTTATACTAATAGATCTTCTTTTTTTTTCATTCTTTATATCATTTGATACATTCCAGATTGTATGGGTTTATAATCATCTTTTGATATCTTTCTGGTCCATACAGTACAAAGTCTGATGGCAAACTGGCCTCGCTGGATGAGTACATCTCTAGAATGAAGCCAGGGCAAAAGGACATATTTTACATTACAGGAACTAACAAGGAACAACTGGAGAAATCTCCATTCCTTGAAAGACTCACAAAGAAGAACTATGAGGTCAGACTCAACATATTTTACATCCAATAAATATACTTTTCTGTATTTTATGGCTGTAAATGATCGAACCCGTAATAGTTTGTGGTCATTCTATCTCGGATTTGTTTCAGATCAGGCCCTATCAGGGTCAATATCAAGTATGTGATCCATATGTTCTATTGGGATCCAAATATCTGATATGATTGATCCGATCCAGTCTGGTTGTTGTCCACCACTGAGGGTTCAGGGGGTCTTTTAATGACATGGGCATGGTTTTATGTGGTATTAATACACCATTATATATAATGTAATTTATAAAAAAACATATTTAGATTATGTTGCACTGGTTGCATCCAATTAAAAAGACTCAGATAGGACTAGCTTTGTTTCAAAGTGGTCCTTTGTCACCCAGTTTTCTATAACCTCTTATGTGTTATCTTGATGTAGGTTATATTCTTCACCGATCCAGTTGATGAATACTTGATGCAATACCTGATGGATTACGAAGACAAAAAGTTTCAGAATGTGTCAAAGGAGGGTGTCAAACTTGGAAAAGACTCGAAGCTGAAAGACCTCAAGGAATCCTTCAAGGAATTGACAAACTGGTGGAAGGATGCTCTCTCCAGTGAGAATGTAGATTCGGTCAAGATAAGCAACCGTTTAGACAACACCCCTTGTGTGGTGGTCACCTCCAAGTACGGATGGAGTGCAAATATGGAGAAGATCATGCAGTCTCAAAGTCTTTCTGATGCCACCAAGCAAGCTTACATGCGCGGAAAGAGGGTGCTTGAGATAAACCCCAGGCATCCAATCATCAAGGAACTTCGTGATCGAGTTGCTCAGGATTCGAAGGTATTGAAATCCCTGCAATTTGATAGTGATTAGTGTGATCCCTTTGCCATCTCTTTCTCTTTCTTGCCTGAGAAATTTTTGATGCTTCTATATCATTTTGCTTAGCAATAAGTTTAAGAAGTATCAAAATTCACCCTACTTCTCTTTTCTTAACTTTACTTTTCATACCTTGGATGCTTCATTATTTCTATCTACTGAGTCATGAATTATGATAACAATGTTCTAATTAATATACGCAGGATGAGAGCCTCGAGCATACAGCACGGCTGATATACCAAACGGCCCTGATGGAGAGTGGTTTCATCCTCAATGACCCGAAGGAATTTGCCTCCAGTATATACAAATCTGTGCAAAAGAGCCTAGATATCAGCCCCGATGCAACTGTAGAAGAGGAGGACGAAGCCGAGGTTGAAGAGACGGAATCATCTGCTAAGGTTGAACCTGAAGATGCAGATGAGTCTTCTGTCAAGGAAGAGCTGTAGATTTCTAGGTCTGTTTAAATGGTTTAGCCTATATAGGTTTTGATAATTCCAAACCGGGGAAACACAACCCAAACGACGACTATAGGAAGCCTAGAGTCATCTGATATCTCCACGAGGCAACCACAAACATCGATTCTGGTATGCTGCTAATACGATACAATGGTCAGCGTTCCTGTTTGTTTACTCACGCCTTTGGATACCTCCCTCCTAGCTTAGTTTCTCTGTTGCGTATGTATCGTTTCTGACGAACAGAGTCATCGTTCGTTCGTGGCGATTGATGCTTCATTTTGGATGTTACCACTGTGATTGATTAATTTTGTGTTGCTTGTTTTCTGGAATAATTCCCAGCACTGCAACTGGTGGTTTGACCAATCTGTTTCTGTAGGATTTTTCTTTTATGACCACTGAATTTTGATGCATTCAATGTTTTTTTTTTATATCTAAACTTGGTGAGGATGCAGAACTAGTCTCAGTTTCTTCCTGTCAGCCAAATTTTGGAGCTACAGTCTCAGTTCTTGGACCATCTTCAAGCTGTCGCGTTCTCTCCTCCGAGCAAAAGATTTGTAATGATGCTTGAAGAGCGGGTGGGAATCGTCTTCAATGCAATTATTAGATACACGGGAATAAGAATCCCACCAAACTCCT
Source organism: Ensete ventricosum (assembly GCA_029747655.1). Classification (NCBI taxonomy): domain Eukaryota; kingdom Viridiplantae; phylum Streptophyta; class Magnoliopsida; order Zingiberales; family Musaceae; genus Ensete; species Ensete ventricosum. Next base: position 55,895,876 of record JAQQAF010000009.1, read on the forward strand.
TTTGGTCGTCTCCCTTTCTTTTCTGTCCTCTTTGGATAAAGAGAATATATTAGTTCTTCATTTATTAATTAATCCATCACCCTCCTTTTAAGTATTGTCAGATCGATTCCTCAGCCCTAAAAAAAAAGTGAATGTGATCCTTCTTCTATCTCTCTTCGTAGAGCATGTCACACCACCAACGATGAGCGAAGAAGGCATGCGTTTCAACGAAGAACGAGAGAATGTTACTCCCCATCTCAGAACAGTCGGTCGATCACTGGTCGCCGTCGGCTACATTTCATTCGCCAGGCTTTTTAGCGTCGCCCCCAAAGTGCGACCATTCTCAAGTGTTTACAAGGAAACAATTAGGACACCAGTCGCTACAACTGTTGCTGCTGCTGCGGCGGCCACCGAAGCCACGCTCCTCCTCCCGGTGGGATTCGCGCTTCCGATCGCCAAGCTCGCGAGCCACGAGTCGTCTTGCAGCACAACTCCGGTTGTTCCTGGCGACGGGTTCTTCATTGCTTTTCTACTGCAAATCCAAAGGTCAAAAAAAAAAAAAGAAAAAAGGAAGTGAGTTGAGAGATCGCTCGACTGGCTCGAACATAATAATAATAATAATAATAATAATAATAATAATTAATATCTTCTCACACATTTGAACAAGTGTTAGTAAAAGCGTCGGGAATCCATCTTTTCCAGATGTATTCTCCGCCACTTTACATCACCACCACCTCCACCCACTACATGAGGTGGGGAAGGAACAAAGCGGCAGAGGAGGAGGAGGAGGAGGAGGAGGAGGAGGAGGAACAACAAAGCCTCTTTTTCCCCCATGGTCCTTCCTCCTCTTCTCCCTGCTCTTGTGACTCTCCTTCAAGGATGGATGAAACCATACCAAAAAGCATGGAGCACTGACATGCTCCTCCTTATCCTCACCGAAGCAACTACTTACCATGCAACTGTCGATTCGTGAAGAAAAATGATGATATGTTACAATGCTGATGACTTAAATAAGAGATCAAATCTCATTAGTTTTCTCTGGAATGCTGCAGTTTTGTAGGTACAAAGACAATATGACAACAACTAAAGTTGAAAGGAAGCTTCTTTTTCCTTGTTCATGTGGGTGGGTAAGGCATATACTCTTTTTGTATGAGAAAACTAAGCAGATATGATCGAATGAATACTTGGGGAGATTTTTTTAGTGTACCTTGGAGTGGACACAGGGCAGAAGGTAATGGCGTAGCTTTGAGCTGCAGCGCAGGTGAAGGTGCTCGTGGCGTCGTCGAAGGCGTAGCTGTACGCCTGCGGGCACGCCGACTTGAACAGCTCGGAGTACGCCGACGGCCGGCACGTCTGGGGGTTGCTGTACTGCCCGCTGCAGCAGAACTCCGGCCGCCCGAACGCGTCGCACGCGCTCCTGCACGCGGCACCCTCCCCCGTCCTCAGCTCCGGCGGACACAGCCGGTTCAGGTCCTCGACGCACCCTGTGGCGGCGCAGCCCTCTCTGCTGGCCTCCACGGCCATCGGCAGGTTGTACCCGTCCACGAGGCTCACGTCGTAGTAGTCCTCGCCCCCTCTTGTGCCGCCGCCGAGGGTGAACTCCACCAGGGTCGCCGGCGGGGCGGCCCCGGCCCCGTTACACTCTACTTGGCCGGAGCCGCAGTCGCCGGTGGCGCAGGAACCATGCCCGACGCCATCGAAGGAGCATCCAGTGCGAGCCCAGAAGCGGCCCGACCAGCCCGCCGGGGCCAGGAGGGTGCGGTAGGCGCCGGAAGGGAGGGCGAAGCCGGTGGCCTCCAGTGGCGGGCTGCCGGAGTTGGAGAGGACCCCGGGCCACACCGTATCCTCACACTTGTTGACGAACACGAACGTGACGCAATCTCCTGCATGCATGCAATCGAAACATGAATCCAACTCGACCAAACTCAAGAACAATGAATCAAACCCACGAGTTCGACGAAATGCTTGAACCAAAACAATGCACGACCTCCATGGAATAAGCACAGCAGCAGAGTAGAGAGAAGAACGAGACACTGGGGTGAGATGCTGTGATCCATTGTCGAAGTGAGAAGACTGCAGCAGCAGGGAAGTCACAGCAGAAGACAAGTCTCAGGGCTTTCTGGAATGGTGATAGATTGCAGTGTGCAAAGAGCGATGGACACAAACTTGGTGGATTCCACCACCCACATATATATATATATATATATATATATATATATATATTAGATATGAAGGCAGGTGGCTTTTTGATCTGTTCTCGTTAGTCTATAATAACCATGACATATTTGTTCCGGTTCTCTTGATTAGGCGGTGGATTTGCAAAGATGCTCTCTGTGTTCTTCTAATCCAATAAAGCATATTATATATATATATATATATATATATATATATATATATATATATATATATTGACTGAGAACGACTACCAAAAGCTTCGAAAGTTTTGGAGGTCGGGAAATGCCTTAAAAAGATGCACATACGAATCTATTAGAAATGTCGCATTGAAACTAAAAAGATGGATAATTTCTTAGGTGGACATGATCTATAATGTTTTTCCTTCTTTAATGGAATGGCATGGAGATTGGTGAGAATAATAGACCGGTTTTGAAATGCCTCAAATTATTTGTAACATTGGTTGATTTAGAATTTTAAGAATAAAAAAATCCAGAAAATGATGGAGGCATCATAACAAAAATTAGAATAGAAAGTAGTCTTTATGTATCTATAAATTGAATCAGCTATTGCAGTGGTGAATAGAGATTTGGTTCCATACATCTTCTCTTTTATTTCATTATTTCCCTTTTATATGGATTAATACCGTTACTTTTCTACCGAGGTTGAGGTGTCGCCTCGGCTTAATTCTACTCGCGTACATATGGGCGCTCGGGGATTCTTCGTTGGTGTTCGAGGGGTGTGTAGGCTCCTTAGGACGTCGACTGATAGGTTGGGAACCCAAGCGGTCATCTCGTGTTGGAGTTGGCTTATTGTCATTGGTGGAGCTTCAATTGCTTGGAGTATGTTGCAATGTTCCGAAGGGAGTTACTTATCCTCGGTTGGAGGACATGTTTGATCGGCCTCTGTGGACGAAGCTTCCCTCTTTGCGAGTGCATCGTTCCACTCTTCAGTTGGCTCCTCGGTCGTCAACACCAAAGTTGTGGTCCGGGGGGTTGGAGGTGTGTGTCGTCCCGACTCGACCCTTCGACGATCCTATCAGCTAGGAGAATTGTTCTGTGTCTAGTATCTAGTGCGGAAGAAAAGAATCCACAGCTCATTTGCTTGGACACCTTTTATACTACTAGGGGAGGTATAAGTCGTACAAAGTGGGTTAATGCGCGTGGGTGGTAGGTCGGTATTGTACATTGGTCGATGGTTGAAACGTCGACTTGTCTACTAATTCCTACTGTTGTGATGGTTGTTTATATTGCATATCTGCAGTAATCACGATCCATTGTCTGAGTTGAAACAAGTCTTCCTACTGTGTATGGGACGTACGAAAATTAACCTCGCAGTAGAGGTAGGGTGATGTGGCCTGGTCCTAGCCCCTCGAGCGATGGCTTGGGACAATGCTTTTTCCCGAAATCTTGATTTCAGCTGAGTTGACCATGTCTACTTGACTTTTGGAAGATGATATGAAAGTATACATTGGACGGACCAAAATATGCCCTATCAAATACAATATCAAAAACCAGTATACGAAGCTCTCGCAAATATCATGCTCATCTGTGTGATTCTAACTATAAATTTACGATTTAATTTAATTCCAACGCAACACCAACACCCGTAGCTGTTAAGCAATCCACACATCGATAGAATGTTCATCTTTGTGAATAAGTTGGTGCAATTGCAGGAACATGTCGGTCCCTGAACGGACCCACCCACCCTCAGCCTGAAAGCATTTGCATTGAGGGCAAAGATAAGATCGAGATGGAAGGCACACTAAATGGGTTTATATCTTCTCTTTTTTATGAGACGGGTCAATCCACACTCATTTAAGGATGTCAACTTAAACAATGACTTGCTTTAACACAATAATCTCAGTAGCATCAAAGACATGAACACTTGGTGCAATTGACTTCGAATGAGATGTAGATGGAGAGATTGGTCTTCCAACTTTAGTCGAGGTGGATGAGAGCTATATATATATATATATGTGGGGCTCAAAATCTCTGACAGAAATGGAGGATCTCTGCGGTACGGCCTACAACAAGGGATGAAGTGGAAGGTGATAGGAATTTGTCAGCTTCCACCAGAGTTCTCAGGTCAAATGCATGCATGCAAGCAAGCCTTGGTCGCTAAGGAGAGCTCTCAAATCAGTAGTAGCCTTTTTAGTTATTATTAGGTATAGGAGAAGAATGGGAGGACAACTTCTGAGAAGGATCGCTGACATCGAATTAATTAGATCCATTGTCTTCTCTGCATAAGCTTTTCTTTGCAGGCAAGCAGTAGTAGTTAGTCCCAGGAAGCCGCCATTTGTTCACCGTAAGACTACTCTGAAGCTGTGTCGACTGGTTGTGTTTTTGGATTGGATTTGTTTCACTTTTCGATGCGAATCTGCATTCTTATATTTTTATCCTTTGCTTTCTATTAAAGGCATCCTTTGGTTGCCCAAAGCAACAGACGGAAGTTTCCCCGATCTTTCTCTCTGCTGCTGCATCTCTCTCTCTCTCTGTACTTGTGGACAAGATAAGACAGAGACATAGATCTCATCCTTGACCTGAGCATACTTTGGAGATACGTAGCTCCACGAAGGGAGAGATCATAAGAATGGGGAGGGGGGAATATAACCATTTCAAGGATGCATGCATGGTAGAACTCCCTTAACATTTCAAGTTTGCAAACCAAAAAAACTGGGCACGTTTGGGATCAGTATTTTTGTCTCACACCTACGCTTTTCTGAACGATCCATTCATTTTTTTCACCACACAAAGCAATTGCTTTCTCTGATGGGGTTGTCGAGATGTCATCTACGAATACTGGCAAAGTTGGTCAAACGTGAAGCCTTCGCTCCTTTACGGTGGGGCGTCGCACCGAGGCAGATGCAGGTTTCTGCATCACTGAGCAGCAAAAGTGATGGGAATAAAACAGGAATCAACTTTGTATACGAACAAATACTAGCAGACCGTCATGCACAGCGGAATGAAATGGAAATCACAATCAGATGAACACCAAGATTTACGTGGAAAACCCCTTCAACTCGAAGGGTAAAAACCACGGGACAAGCTAGAGAAAATCCACTATCAAAATAATGAATATACAGATCTCAGGCTTCTTGCCCAAGCCCAAAGCAATAGCCACAAGAGAATCTCAGGGATACAAGGACTATAATCCTAAACACAATATCCAAAACCTTCCCAAGAGATCACAGCAAGAATCCACTGCAAACTGATCTAACCTGAGATTTGAATGATTGAGAATAGTCTTTTTCTGCCCTTGTCTTCTTCCCTTCTCTGGATCTCTTGTTTTCTGGCCTCTACTGTCAATCTGCAGTCTGCTTTCTCTCTCCCACGTTTCCAGCCGCCGCTGCTCTCTTAATCTCAACCCTGGCCACCTAATCTAGGTTTTAGGTTAATATAAGTGATGTTATGGGCCGTGGGCTTCACTAAAGCCCAATATGGGCTGAATATGGGCCATCTGCCCAACAACCTCCCCCTTCAGCCCATAAGGGAGGCTGTCTCATGACTCCTCAATGTGAAGCCATGCCGACCAACTGTCGGCACATCTCCTGTCTCTCTTTCGGTAAAGCCTTTGTCAACATGTCTGCCCCATTATCATCTGTGTGAATTTTCTGAAGCTGTAACTGCTTCTCTTCAAACACATTTCTGATCCAATGATATCTGACATCTATATGCTTTGATTTGGAATGAAATGTTGGGTTCTTGCATAAATGGATGGCACTCTGGCTGTCACAATACACCACATAGTTTTCCTGTTTCAGCCCCAATTCTTGTAAGAATTCTTTCATCCATAACATTTCTTTGCAAACCTCTGTAGCAGCAATATATTCTGCCTCTGTGGTGGAGAGTGCAATACACCTTTGCAATCTGGACTGCCATGACACAGCTCCCCCTGCAAAAGTAAGTACAAAACCTGATGTGGACTTCCTTGTGTCAATATCTCTTGCCATATCTGCATCTGTGTAACCTGTCAATACAGGTGGTCCACCTCCAAAGCTTAAACAAACTTTAGAACTTCCTCTAAGATATCTAAAAATCCACTTCACTGCTGCCCAATGCTCTTTACCTGGATTTGCAAGAAATCTACTAGTAACACCCACTGCATATGCGATGTCCGGCCTCGTACATACCATTGCGTACATTAAACTTCCAACTGCTGAAGCATAAGGAACCTTTTGCATTTTCTCCTTCTCCTCATCACTTGACGGACTCTGATCTGAGCACAACTTGAAGTGACCTGCAAGAGGAGAACCAACTGGCTTTGCATTACTCATACTGAACCTATCCAATACCTTCTCAATGTATTTCTCCTGTGACAACCAAATCTTTCTCTTTCTTCTGTCACGAGAAATCTGCATGCCCAGTATTTGCTTTGCTGGCCCCATGTCCTTCATTGCAAAAGACTCACTTAGGTCCTTCTTCAACCTGTCAATCATAGACATATCTCTTCCGAGGATAAGCATATCATCAACATAAAGTAAGAGAATAATAAAATCCTCACCAAACCGTTTGATGTACACACAATGATCTGAAGCTGTTCTTTTATATTCATTTTCAATCATAAATGAATCAAACTTTTTATACCACTGTCTTGGAGCTTGCTTCAGCCCATACAAGCTCTTCTTCAACTTGCAGACAAGATTTTCTTTACCTTTGACTTTGAAGCCTTCTGGTTGCTCCATATAAATTTCCTCCTCCAAATCACCATGAAGGAAAGCTGTTTTCACATCTAACTGTTCAATCTCCAAGTCTAAGTTAGCAGCAATACCAAGAGCAACACGGATAGAAGACATTTTAACAACAGGAGAAAAAATTTCTTCAAAGTCAATACCTTTCTTTTGACCAAAGCCTTTCACAACCAATCTAGCTTTATACTTTGGTTGAGAACAATATTCTTGAGTCTTCAACCTGAAAACCCACTTGTTCTTCAAGGCCTTACTTCCCTCTGGTAGTTGCACTAAATCATATGTGTGGTTCTTTTGCAGAGAATCCATCTCTTCCTGCATAGCAATAAACCACTTCTTTTTCTGCTCACTTTCAACTGCTTCCTGGTAACTCTCTGGTTCACCTGCATCAGTAAGCATCACATACTCATCTGTAGAGTATCTTCTGGAAGGTTGACGTTGTCTAGAAGATCTTCTTAATTGAGGTTCTGTGGGAACTTGCTCTCTTTCTTCTTCTTGCTCAACATGTCCTGCAGGTAGATCAACATCTGGCTCTGCACCATCTTCCTGCACATCTCCCCCATCACCCTGATATACTGGAGGAATAACTGGGTCACAGTCTACAAATCCCTCTGCAGAAGTCTTAGCTGGTGCCTCCTTCTTCAAATCCTCAATGGTTTGATCCTCAAAGAAAACAATATCTCTGCTTCTGAACACCTTCTGCTTTTCTGGATCCCAAAGCCTGTAACCAAACTGATCATGTGAGTAACCAAGAAAAATACACTCTTTTGTCTTACCATCCAGCTTGGACCTTTCATTGTTTGGAACATGTGCAAATGCACGACAACCAAACACTCTTAAATGCCTATAGGAGACATCTTTCCCTGACCATACATGCTCTGCAACATCACCATCTAGAGCTGTACATGGTGATAAGTTGATTACATCAACTGCAGTCCTCAAAGCCTCATCCCAAAACCTTTTGGGTAGCTTGGCCTGTGAAAGCATACATCTGATCTTTTCCATGATGGTGCGGTTCATCCTCTCTGCAATTGCATTATGCTGAGGCGTACCAGGGACTGTCAACTCATGCTGGATGCCATGTGATCTGCAATAATCATTAAACAATCCTGTGTACTCACCACCATTATCTGATCTTATACATTTCAATTGTCTTTCTGTCTCCCTTTCAACTCTGGCATGAAACTCTTTGAAGATATTAATAACCTGATCTTTAGTCTTTAAAGCATAGGCCCAAACTTTCCTGGAAAAGTCATCTATAAAAGTAACAAAATAAAGTGCACCACTGATACTAGGAACATTAACAGATCCACCAGGAGTTTTTGTCATCAAAGGACCACACACATCTGTATAGACACGGTCCAAGGCATGCATTTTTCTAGATAAGGCAGGACTAACAAAGGAAACTCTATGTTGTTTACCAGCCAAACAATCAATACAAGGGTTCAAACGTGTACCTCTGAGAGATGGCAATACCTCTCTTTTGGAAAGTTCTTGCAACCCCTTCTCGCTCATGTGTCCTAGTCGCCTATGCCACAACTCCATGCTGGAGTCTTTCTCTGTAGCATTCAACTGCCCACCACAAGCTTTAGGCTGCAATCTATACAATGTATGACATTTCTTTCCATTAGCTATAATTAAAGAACCCTTACTGAGCTTCCACTGCCCTTTATGAAATCTGACATCAAAGTCTTCATCGTCCAGCCTTCCAACTGAAATTAAATTCAGTCTTAAGTCAACCACATGCCTCACATCCTTAAGTACCAACTTGCAACCAAGGTTGGTCTTTATATGGATATCTCCCATGCCAATGATGTTTGCTGTGCCATAGTTGCCCATCTTGACAACACCAAAATTTCCAGACCTGTAAGTAGCAAAGAACTCCCTCCGTGGTGTAGCATGATAAGAAGCACCTGTGTCAATTATCCACTCGAGATCCTGACACACACAAGAAAAAATATCATCAGAAGTAGACAAAATCAAATAATCACCACCTTGTGCTGTAGCTGTGATATTCTCTTTTGACTCTGTATGCTCCACTTCTTTCCCCTTTTTCTTGTTCTTCTTAGGTTGCTTGCACTGATTCTTGTAATGTCCTTTCTCACCACAATTGTAGCAAACAATATCTTTCCTTGACCTTGACTTGCTTCTACCCACACGTGAACCACTTCTATCCTTTGACTTTGACCTTCCTCTGTTCTCTGAGACAAGTGCTTGTGAATCAATCTGAGAAGTTGCTGAATTCTTTCTCCTTAACTCCTCATTCAACAAACTGCTTGTTACTTGACTCATGGTGACAATACCATCTGGTGCCGAATTACTGAGGGAAACCACCAGTGTCTCCCAACTTTCTGGCAAAGAACTGAGAAGTAACAATGCCTGCAACTCATCATCAAGAGACATTTTCATAGAGGATAACTGGTTAGTAATACTCTGCATTTCATTTAAATGCTCAGGAATAGAAGTACCCTCTTTATATTTCAAGTTCACAAGTTTTCTGATCAGAAAAGCTTTGTTGCCAGCCGTTTTTCTTTCATAAAGACCTTCTAACTTCTTCCAAAGAGAGTATGCAGAACATTCAGTAGAAACATGGTGAAAGACACTATCATCTAGCCATTGTCGAATAAAACCAACTGTTTTTCGATCTAACCTCTTCCACTCATCATCTGTCATAGATGTGGGCTTTGCACTATCTCCTTGCAAAGGTCCATACAAATCTTTGCAATACAAGAGATCTTCCATTCTTGGTTTCCATATCATCCAATTGTTTCCATTTAAACTAATCATGCGAGAAATATTACCGGTCTCCATGTTCAGATACAAAAGATTAAATACCACCAAAACCCTGCTCTGATACCAGTTGATGGGAATAAAACAGGAATCAACTTTGTATACGAACAAATACTAGCAGACCGTCATGCACAGCGGAATGAAATGGAAATCACAATCAGATGAACACCAAGATTTACGTGGAAAACCCCTTCAACTCGAAGGGTAAAAACCACGGGACAAGCTAGAGAAAATCCACTATCAAAATAATGAATATACAGATCTCAGGCTTCTTGCCCAAGCCCAAAGCAATAGCCACAAGAGAATCTCAGGGATACAAGGACTATAATCCTAAACACAATATCCAAAACCTTCCCAAGAGATCACAGCAAGAATCCACTGCAAACTGATCTAACCTGAGATTTGAATGATTGAGAATAGTCTTTTTCTGCCCTTGTCTTCTTCCCTTCTCTGGATCTCTTGTTTTCTGGCCTCTACTGTCAATCTGCAGTCTGCTTTCTCTCTCCCACGTTTCCAGCCGCCGCTGCTCTCTTAATCTCAACCCTGGCCACCTAATCTAGGTTTTAGGTTAATATAAGTGATGTTATGGGCCGTGGGCTTCACTAAAGCCCAATATGGGCTGAATATGGGCCATCTGCCCAACAAAAAGCACCGAGCATTGTTTGTAGAGCTTGTTGAGACTGATACTTCCCACTCCTAATTCAAGTTCTCATTGTTCCAAGAAAAAGGAAGAGACTCGTTGTTCCAACACTCCACAGAAAAAAAAAAGTACTGCCACTCACTCCATGGCCAACTCATTCACCAAGGAATCCAACTAAGTTGTTTCATGGAAGAAAAGGTTTGCTAATCCACCAGGAACACCATCCCAACCTGACAAAAATACGCAGATTATGATAGAAATGAGAAAAAAAATGTTGTGTGTAATAATGTGTTGATTGGTTTTGTTATGACTATTTATACAAAGGAAGAGAGGGATAGAGAAAGGGATAAAGAGGATTTTCCTCAATATTTTAACAAATCTGGTACTGGTTGATCTGCTGTATGAATATGAGAGACACGTAGTTGATGATTCATCACTTGATCTCGTACAAAGTGGAAGTTAATTGTTATATGTTTAACATGAGAGTGAAACATCAGATTGGCACATAAGTAGGTAGTTCCGACATTATCGCAGTATATTGTAAGAGTAGTAGAGGAGCAGAAGTCAAGCTCTTTCTGCAGATTCATTATCTAGTTATGTTCAGCAATTGCAATTGCAATGGAGCGATACTCAACTTCAGTAGAAGACCGAGCAACTGTCTTTTGTTTCTTGGAACTCCAACGAATTGGATTTACTCCGAGGAATATAATATACTCATATGTTGATGTTCTATCTTCAAGGTTCTCAGCCCAATCAGCGTCAGCATAAGCATGAAGTTGAAGTGAATATTTTTTTGTTGAGAATGATGCCATAGTCAATAGTACCTTTAAGATATCGTAATACTCGTTTAACAGCGGACCAGTGTGTGGCAGATGGTTTATGCATGAATTGGGACAGCTTGTTAACCGCAAATGAGATATCTGGGCGAGTGAGGGCTAAATATTGCAAGGAGCCGATCACTTGCCAATATTGTGTAGAATATGTAGTAGGACTGCCATCATTTAACCGAAGCGATTCACTAGTGGAGAGAGGAGTCGAGACAACATTTGAATCCTTCATGTTTGTCTTAACTAATAAGTCCTGAGTGTACTTCCGTTGAGAGAGGAAGAGTCCCGAAGATGTAGACATTGCTTCTACACTTAAAAAATAAGTCAGGGGACCGAGATCTTTGAGGGAAAATCTGGCGGCCAACTGATTGATGAACATTGTGACCTCTATAGAATTATTACCTGTCATAATAATATCATCAACATATACCAGAAGATATAGTGTACTGCCTGGTAGTTGACGGAGAAATAAGGAGGTGTCAGACTTAGAGTTAGAGAAGCCGACAGACATAAAAAAGGAGCCAAGTTTCGTGTACCAGGCTCTTGGAGCTTATCGAATACCATAAATGGCCTTGTGGAGTTTGCAAACATGTTTCGGATACTGAGGATAAATAAAACCAGGAGGTTGCTTCATAAAGACCTCGTCATTTAAAGTTCCTTGTAAGAATACATTGTTCACATCAAGTTATCGTAGTCGCCATCCTTTTGAAACTGCTAAATTCAGAATCAGTCGGATTATTGTGGACTTAACAACAGGACTGAATGTCTCAGTAAAATCAACACCAGGACGTTGATGGAAGCCTTTGGCCACCAAGCGGGCCTTGTACCGAGCAATGGACCCATCAGGGTTCCGCTTAACTCGAAAAACTCACTTACACCCGATGATATTTTTGTGGGATGACACGGAACAAGTGTCCATGTAGAATTAGAAAGTAGGGCGTCATATTCATCAGACATAGCTTGACGCCAATGAGGAGACTTATGGGCTTGAGTGATCGTGGTAGGTTCACATGTCTCAACAGAGGGAGTCACAATCGTGTGGAGATCGAGGACTTGACGGGGCTTGAAAATACCACTTTTAGAGCGTATTGTTATTGGATGTCCAAGTGGTTTATGAGATGATGTGAATGAGTGTGGGTGAAGTAGAACATGGAGAGTTGGTATGTGAAACAGTAGTGATAGTAGACTGAGGCGAGGGAAATGTCGGTTGTTGAGTGTCCGATGATCAGATGTTTGTGGTAGCAGAAGAGGGAGAGAGGTGTTGTATTGGAGGGATGCTCCATTCAGGAGGTAGAGTGAGTAATTTGTATGGCGGTTCAGTGGATAAAGGCATGTGCCACTGATGCATATGCACCGGAGTGGTTGATATAGTGGTAGATTGATGTTGTTGAAATGGAAAGGAAGACTCCACGAAGACAACATGACGAGACGCAAAGACCTTGTGAGTGGAAGGATCATAGCATCGATAAGCATTGTGTTCAAGGGAGTAACCAATGAAGGTATAAGGCTTTAACCATGGTGCTAGTTTATTTGATGCAAGGGTGTGGCCAAGGATAACAGACACAACCAAAGACCCTAAGTTTTTGAAGATTTGGGGATCGATGAAATAACTTTTCACACGGTGATTGATTATTGAGGACAGGAGTAGGCATACGATTAATCAGATAGATGACGGTCTGAAAGGCTGCAGACCAGAAGGTAGTTGGCATGGAAGCATGATAAAGAAGTGTGAGTACAGTTTCAACTATATGCCGATGTTTGAGTTCGGCGGAGCCAACTAGCTGAGGAGTGTACGGAGGAGATTTGAGATGATGAATACCACAGGCTAACAAGTGTGATGTTAGTGTTTGGTATTCACCTCCACCGTCAGCATAAATTATTTTGATAGATGATTGAAAGACATTTTTGACCATTTTTTTGAAAGTAAGGAAGATGGTAGAGACCTCAGACTTATGTTGAAGAGGATAAAACCAAGTATATTTGGTAAAATAATCAGTAAAGATAACATAAAATCGGTATTTATCAAAAGAAATACTTGGTGCAGGGCCCCAAACATCAATATATAGAACTTCAAATGGATGTGTGCAAGAAATAGAAGAATGAGCAAATGGCAGTTGATGGCTTTTATTGCTAAGACATGTATTACAATGAGAAATAATAGGACTAGTTTTAAACGAAGGAAGAGCATAACGAGAAAGAAATGTTCGTAGAGTAGAGGTAGAAGGGTGACCGAGATGATGATGCCACACATCCGTGGAAGCAGCAACAGAAGAATATGCAGTAAAGATAACATAAAATCGGCATTTGTCAAAAGAAATACTTGGTGCAGGGCCCCAAACATCAGTATATAGAACTTCAAATGGATGTGTGCAAGAAATAGAAGAATGAGCAAATGGCAGTCGATGACTTTTATTGCTAAGACATGCATTACAATGAGAAATAATAGGACTAGTTTTAAACGAAGGAAGAGCATAACGAGAAAGAAACGTTCATAGAGTAGAGGTAGAAAGTGACCGAGATGATGATGCCACACATCCGTGGAAGCAACAACAGAAAAATAGGCAGTAGGTGGAGAGGTGGATGGCCACTGGTAGATGTTATCTTTACTCTGGCCTTGAACTAATGATGCCCTCGTGTTCAGATCCTTGACAAGAAAGTGGTCAGGAAAAAATTCAATAGAGGTATTATTTTGTTTACAGAACTGAGAGACAGAGATGAGATTCTGTTTGATATGAGGTGCGCACAACACATCACCGAGTGTAAAGTAAAGATAATTCGAAGTAAGTTTTGTGAAACCAATATGAGTAATAGAAAGTCGCTTACCATCACCAATGATGATGTCATCAGTACCACCATAGCTGTTAGAAAAGGACAAGCTCTGGAGATCCGCGGTGACGTGATGAGAGGCTCCAGAGTCCAAAACCCAAGAGTGTTGATCAAAAGGTGGAGCAGTAGTGAGATGTGCCTGGGGCAGAGGTCGTGGAGCAGCAATTGCTTTTCCTTTTGAATTTTTGACTTACTTGGGCAGTAATAGGTTATGTTGTCGCCTTATCCTCGTGCTTCAGATAAGTCTCGTAGTCAATCAGCTTGTCGTTCAACTCTTCAAATGATAGTGGGGAGTCACGTGCCCGAATTGATGCTGCTAATTCTTTGTACTCAGCCCCAAGATCATTGAGTGTGTGGATGATAACTTCATCATCACTGAGATAATGTCTGATTAAGACTAAGTCATCGATGATTACCTTGATAGTTTGGAGGTAATTGGCCTCTTGTTTTGTATTCATAAGTCTGGAAAGAAAGCCGAGCATACGGGTGCGCGAGCGATTTGCCAAGATAGTTTGAAGTTTGTACCAAGCTTCGGCAGAAGTAACACATGAAGATATAAGTGGTGCGATGGAACCAGCAACTGATGCTTGAATCGCTTGAAGAATAAGACGGTCCCGTCGGAGCCACAGTTTATGCTATAGATTCGGTGTTGGACTTGTTGTGCCTGAGATATCAATCATTACTGGCGGGCAACTGAAGGGTCCATCAACATATCCTATCAAATCATATCCAAAGAGGAAATTAGTGAACTGGGCACGCCATGAAGCATAATTCCCTCTGGATAATTTGAAGGCAATGAGGACGGCAGCATTGATGGAGATCGGTCCCGTACTCGGAGAGGTGCCGGAGCTTCCTCTAATTACACTGACATAAACTGGAGAAGTAGTTGAGGAAGACATTATAGAGGAATACTGATGTCCTTTTTTTTTAGTTGTGGCTCACTGCAGCAACGGAGGAGAAGAGTTCAATGCCGCAAATTTGTGTCTCACTTCAGCAACAGAGAAGAGTTTAATGTCGCAGTGTTCGACGTTGTGCAGTTGTCTGAGAAAGGAAGAACCGGTGGCCGCAAGTTTAAATGGCTACTTGGCTTGCTCGTGGCGGCAGAAGCAGGGTCGGCAGTGGTAGGCAGCAACAGGTGAGCAGCACCAGATCTAGTCTAAATCGCGTCGGAACAGAGGAAAATAGTAGAGAGTTCGGTCAAGAACAGAGGAAAACAACGGAGAGTTCGATCCTCTGCAGCGCTGGTTTGGGCGAGCACAAGCGACGGTCGTAGGAGGTGGACCTCTGTTCGCGATCGGTCCATGAAGGAGGAGCAGCATATCTGGTTTTGGATCGCCCGCCTTGATGCTCAAGCGGCTGCCGAGGCGGGTTTGTCGTGGTCGCGGTTGCCGCCGAGGAGGATTAGGCGTTGCGGCGGCCACTGAGGAGAATTAGGCGTTGCGGTCATAGATCTCGAAGTGATTGGGGTTGTCGCTGCCTTTCGCCGGTTCAACCCACTCGCCGCCATCGCCGATCCACTCTGACCCGTCCATTGGCAATCGAGTCACCAGTCGGATTTCTCTTATTCGGTCACCGAGGTGAACCAAGCTTTGCTGAAGGAATACGTCTCCGGCTTCCACAGATGTGAGAAAAAAAAGGAAATGCAGTGGTAGAAAACTTACCGATAGAGAAGGTAGAAGTACGGCGACGACAGATGGGTAGGAGTCTATTGCAGCTTCTGCCCGCAACCAGAAATGGTGAAAATTTGCTACCGTTTGACTGTGAGAAGAGAGCTTGCTCTAGGCAAGTGGCTCGGTAGAGAAGGTAGAAGTGCGGCGACGACAGATGGGTAGGAGTCTATTGCAGCTTCTGCCCGCAGCCAGAAATGGTGAAAATTTGCTACCGTTTAACAGCGAGAAGAGAACTTGCTCTTGGCAAGTGGCTCTGATACCATGTGTCGATTGGTTTTGTTCATTCACCGATAACTATTTATACAAAGGAAGAGAGTAATAGAGAAAGGGATAGAGATATTAGACATTGAGGATTTTTCTCAACAATCTAACAAATCTGGTACTGGTTGTTACAACAGATGGTAACAACTCTATCATTTATCAGATTACAGTCTCGAGGGTAGAAACTGAGACCTCAAAGACACTACAAATGTAATAGATGTTTGAGTTTAGACATGGCCTGTGTACCAAACTTCCATTACAGAAACCAGTAGCAGCAAAAAAAAAAAAAAGAGTCACGCAGTTCGAAGGGTCACTCACATCTAGGGAGGAAGAGATGATCCAACCAAATAGGTCTTCTTGGATGATCTCGTCACGGTAGCCAAATCCAGCAGCGTTATAGACATTGTTCTTGTTCGTGGGCTGAGAACATATCACTCCCATTGCATTATTTGTCATTATCTGGCCCTATTATATATTAAGTTCAAATCGATTAAGCTCACCAAAGAAGTTTATGTTAGAAAGCTCTTAACATCAATAGAAAGGACTCTCCTAATAAATTAACTTCTTCTCAGATCCTCTTATCTATAAGAAATAATAGAGAATGAGAGTTTAGTTTTGCTTTTGCGTTATTTCTTATAGATCAGATATACGATATGTTATCAGATTCGATAAAAAAATATTTTATCATGATTTAGATATGTAAATCTAATATTAATATATGATTATTTCGTTTCAATCTTGATAGTATGTTATTACGCATCATAATTATTTTATTCAAATAGTCATGAATCAGAAGAGGTAGCATCCAAATGCTAGGTCAGTGTAGAGAAGTTGCTCCATGTCTATAGTGATGCCTAGGAACCCACATAATGCGCGTACGATGACATGACACTTTGGACTTGTAAGAAACAATAAATCATGCCCGAGTCACTTGATAATGTGGGGAACAACATTGCGTATGATCGACCCTTGGTTATAGGTATAGGAGGGCCTCGCACAGCACGAAATCGCTTGAGAATGTGGGGAACAACATTGCGTATGATCGACCCTTGGTTATAGGTATAAAAACTGATCTCTTAGCTAGCGTTGCGAAGATACCCGCTCGACTTCGACCTGTGTGCAGAAACCTGCACGGAAGGAGAAGAGGCTGAATCCCAGCTCTACCTCGGGTCGGTTCACTAAGTAACACCCCGATCCAACCTGACATCAATCTCTTCCACCTAAGAAAATCACATGAGCGATCTTACACATTCGGATCGGATCGAGTCGTACTGATATCTCAATCACCACTTAAAGTTATACAACGTATAGTATATAGTAATTAGTGATTCTAAGTAAGAAATGGCAGCTAACAAGTTTGTTGAAAGGGAACAAATTGGCTAAAGATGACGCTGTTGAAATATGAATTAGAAATAAAAAGCCCAATTAATTCACTGATCCATCGTCAATTTATACAGGTAAAGATTGAAGGATTTCTCTCAACTAACCTACATAATTTCTTTATTCAGTTGAAAAAATTATATCTAAATCCTAATTTAATCTTATTTAAATCTTAACTTAATTCTATCTTCTATCATGCCCCCGCAAGATCGAGCTCTTGTAAGGACGTCGATCTTGAACTAAGGACGAACCGATGACAATGAATCTGAATGAAGGAGCAGACGATTTTGCTAGAGCCAAATTCGACAATCCGATTAGATCGGACTATCATGCCCCTGTAAGATCAAGCTCCTGTGAAGGATGCAGATCTTGACCCGATGTCAAGGAGACCACTGTGTTGTCAACCACGGTGAAGGTCTGACGACGGTTGACTTCGTCAACGAGAGACTGTCGTTTGACAGCAAGAATAGATAGAAACTATCGTTCGACAGTGAATAAAAAAAAGATAATCTCTCTTATAGAAAAAAGGGTTAACCTACGTAATTTACTAATTCGGTTAGATAAATTATATCTAAATCTTAATTTAATTTTATTTAAATCATATCTAAATTCTAACTTAATCATATTTTATATAAGACGATCTCTCTCTCTTGTTAAAGAAAACACACTGATCGTACAAGACATCGGATCGTAAAATATATGATCATGGATGGTCGGAGCTCAGCTTTATCGGGTACAGCTTTGGACGATGATGATATGTACTGGTGGTGGAGCCGTGTGGGAAAGAAGCAGCGAGAGGAGTGCTTGGTCGGTGGACAACGGTGGCGACGACTCATAGGTCGGGGCAAAGGGAAGGAGGAACATAAAGTATGATCGCGTGGACCCACGACAAGAGGGAGACGATAACGATGATGATGTGGTGCCGTCGTCGTCCTCAAGGATGGGGACGATGGCACGCTAGAAGAGGGCTGGTCGTGGTGGATCGCTATACTGTGTGGTGAGGGAGATGGCTGGGAATGGAATACTCATCTTCGTTGACCGCCCACCATGAGTAAAAAAAAAGTCACTAGTTTCTTGGAATTAGCTCCTAATTCACTGTTCTATTCCTTGTCAGAGACTGACTGCTCTTCCGATGCTCTTTGATTCTTTCTGGAATCGAAACATAGTGTAATCTTTGTAATCGAATAATTTGTGAAGATTCGTAGGTCGATATCTTCCTGTGAGAACATAGAATGGGATGATTTGAGGAGACGGAGAAGGCCAGATGAGGCCACCGACAGACAAGGACTTGAGCGGCCTACGTGCGCATGTTGATCACTAAATCGCGAGGTGTTGATGAGTTGGGTGCAGCTCACTTGGCTCGACTGAGATAAACCAGTTGAAGGATACGATATCTTTCATAGTGAAATTTATGCTGGATTTTAAGATCCAAAGCGATTTAAATTCAATCCCCGCCACTGAGAGGGAACAAAACGAAAGAAAAAGTAAAAAGAAGTGGATGATGGCCGTAATGTGTAGTACAGCTTTATCCGATACAACTCGGATCAGCTAACGCGGGGTCTGCCTTACCAGCACTGATCCGTCTCCCACCTCCGGCACGGCCTGCACGAGTAGGACGGCCGCGGCGACCACCGCTTCCCTGCGGCTGCGTTCGCCGTGGCGGCCATCACCCGCTGGTCGTACTCGGCACGCTTCTCCGGGTCAGAGAGCGTGGCGTAGGCGGCGTGGAGTCGGATGAACTCGTCCGACGACTCGGCAGCCGCGGCCACGTCCGGGTGGCACTCCCGCGCCAGCCGCCGGTACGCCGCCTTGATCTCGCGGGCCGTGGCGCCCGTCGGGACCCCGAGCACGTCGTAGAGAGTCGCCGGGGAGGCGGCGGGGGCTGGAGGTGACGCCGAAGCGCAGCGGAGGGGAAGGAGGAGGAGGCGGCGGCGGCGGCAGGAGGAGGGCAGGAGGCGGAGGTGGGATCTGGGAGCGGCGAGAGAGGGTGAAGAAATCATGGACTCACAGCTGCAGGATCAACTAAAAGGAGGTTGAAGAATACCATTGCCACGAGGCAGAAGGTGAATTAATATATACAGTGGTGGCACAGAAAGAGGAGGGCGAGCTTATCCGTGGAGGAAACCCGGAAGCGGATCAGGGAAGAGGGGGGCGGGGGAGGAGACTGTCAGTTTCAGGATTCCAAGGGAGGCAACCGAGAGTGGATTGCGACAGCGAGGGGACGCGACGAGAAAAGGTTGACCGGGTACAGACGCAACGACAGCCAGGGGGCGAGAAGAGAGAGTGGATAACTTTGATAGGGTGGCGTTGTCCTTCAGGAGCATCAGGGTAGGGTCACGAAGTGCATGGGGATGAGGTGAAGGAAGGAGACGACGAAGACTACACCGGAGAACTACTGATACGAGAAAACTTTCATCGGAAAATTCTTTTTTTTTTAATGATTTTTTTATATCAGAAATTCCATGTCATCATCGTGTTCTTTTGGTTGGTCCTTTCCTTGCCCCTGGCCCCCACATATGTTACGTAGCATTGTTACTGCAAATAATCCTTACCTTAATGTGTATGAGTAGTAGTAATTATCGTTTTCGAACCAAGGAAATGAATGTACATATAAATTTAATTATATTATCAGGTCGAGTGTAGATTAGGATTTTTTTTTATATCTAAACAAATATATCTTTGGAATAAGGCGTCGGTACCGAGTCATTTGGCTGTCGGCGTGTCACGTGTAACACGTGAATCAGATTAAACGGGCCAAAAGAGGCTTCGAATCGGGTTGGGTTGGGTTCGTGTCACTATTCCTCGTCTGCTCATCCCTCGTTGGTTTCTTCTGTTTAATTTAGACTAATTACATATTATCTTTATCTCTTGTAGTAATTAGATCTATTTAGCATCTAGATCCTTATATTTAAATATTTATATTTAAATTTTTATAATTATAAAAGTTAAATATTTAACCTCATTTATTCTAACATCGTCAGATTTGTCAACGTCAAATATGACACGTGACAATACGAATAATATAAACATGATAAGCAAAAGGGTAATTTTAATGATAGTGATGGACGATGGTGTCATAGGTGATTTATTGTGATGGTGGTCAACAAGAACTACATGATGGTCGACCTTATTGATGTTGATCCAAATATCGATGACAAAGAGGAAGAGGAGCTAGAGCGGTGAGGCATCTGTGTCAACGTCAGAGGAGAGGGGATGTGCCATTTTATGTCTCTTCCTCCTTCGGCGTTGCTCTACATCTATGTTGATGCCGGAAGAGGAAGAGGAGGTAGGTGAGGCCATCACCACGATGCCATGCTCATCACCTCGTCCAATGGCATGATAGATTTAAGGAAGGGGCGGTGGGCGACGAAAAAGAGGGAGATGCTGTGAGTGAGCTTAGTGAAGAGGTGCACTTACTTTGAGCTCTCGAGCTTTAGCTGACATGCAAACGATGCGTATGGCCCCCGTCGTAGCGATGTGATTGCTGACCAACTTCTAGATCAACTCTGCTTACGATCAAATGAGATCCGACCGAATGACAATGACTAATCACCACACAAAGTGGAGGTTCAAAAAGTATATATCCGATGACGACATGAGAGTATGAGTATTAGAAAGATGATGACACCATAATGGTGGGGGAGAGTATCAGAAAGATGACGATAACGAATACGACGAGCAAGAAAGAGGATACAAGTTTATTGTCTCTCACGTCCTTGAATCCATACTTTTTTTTAATCAAAATCTAAAAAATATTTTAATAAAAATTAAATATGATATAGAAAAAGCTGATTAGAATTTTTTCTTATAAATTATTATCCTTGTTTTTTCTTTTTAATTATTAATTGCACCTTATAATTAAATACGATAAAAGTTCGATAGATACATGAGAGGGCAAATTAAATATTTCGAATAATAGTCGCACCAACCACGCATTGATCAAGGCTAAAATACTACCTCCGCCGACGACGTTCCACGTGTAAACTTGGGAGGCCCTCCCTCACCCTACCCCACACCATTCTTCACGGAACTCCAAGCAATCATTGGCCCACATACACCAAGTCAGACTTCCACGGCCGGCCACACACGTCAGCACCACCCAATGGCCACAACAATAAATATTAACTCCCTACAAACCCAAAACTAAAAGCACAAAAAAATAAGACTATAATTAAAAGACTAGCAATTAACCCCTAAACGTCCCCACATTTCTTACTATTATCTTATCTCATATATAACGGGTGTTACCATGGTGTCCCTCCCCCACCTCTACCCCCTCCACCACCCACCACCACCACCATGGGCGCCCAACTCGCTAAGCAAGTTGAGCGCCGCAAGTCCGTCGCCGCTGAGAAGTTGGCCCTCATCGAGCTCTTCGAGGATTCGGGCGACCAATTCCCCGGCTGCGACTACCGCCCCGCCGACCGCAAGACCTGGATGTCGGCCCTCGGCCCTGCCAACCTCCGGGTCCACCAGATCGTCTGGCCCGGCACCCACGACTCCGCCACCGACAAGATCGGCATCCGCTTCATCTCCCGTCCCTTCGCCCAGTGCCAGTCCTGCTCCGTCTACCGCCAGCTCGCCGGCGGCGCCCGCCTCCTCGACATCCGCGTCCAGAAGGACTGCCGCGTCTGCCATGGCATCCTCCTCACCTACGCCGTCGACGTCGTGATCCGTGACGTCAAGCAGTTCCTCTCAGAGACCGAGCACGAGATCGTCGTCCTCGAGATCCGCACCGAGTTCGGCCACGAGGACCCGCCGGACTTCGACAAATACCTCGTCGAGCAGCTGGGCGAGCACCTTATACCGCAGGACTCGGCCGTGTTCGGAAAGACCGTGGCCGAGCTGCTGCCCCGGCGGGTCATTTGCGTGTGGAAGCCGCGGAAGTCGCCGGCGCCGAAGCCGGGGGACCCGCTGTGGAGCGGGGGGTTCCTGAAGGATCACTGGATCGACACGGACCTGCCGAAGACCAAGTTCGAGAACAACCTGAAGCGCCTGAGCGAGCAGCAGCCGAATGCGTCGAGGAAGTACTTCTACCGGGTGGAGAACACGGTGACGCCCCAACCGGACAACCCGGTGGTGTGCGTGAGACCCGTGACGAGGAGAATCCACGGCCACGGGAGGCTGTTCATTGCGCAGGCCGTCGGGAGGGGTATCGCCGACCGGTTGCAGGTGTTCTCGACGGACTTCATCAACGACGACTTCGTGGATGCGTGCGTGGGGTTGACTCATGCAAGAATAGAGGGGAAGGTGGCATAAAAAAAACGGAGTCCCTCTGTTTTCTCATCTTTTCTGGACCGTAAAATGAGGTGTGTTTGATGGTGTGGGGGGAATTTGTTTATATTTTATCATTATAATTATAGATATATTTTTGGGTTATTTCATTCCTGTTGTGATTATGTGTATCAGTCTCGAGATACGCCTTAATTGGGTGGCGGATATGAATAATTGTTTTCCGAGAATGTACATTGGAATATATTTATTATAATATGTGCAAAAGATTAACTCTCAGGAACATAAAAAATCACAAAATATAATTTAAAAATATTATATTTAATTTTTTTATTCTATAATAGGTTAAGTTTCATTTTAGTCTTACGATATTATGATTTTATGATTTAATTGTATCTAAAATAATTTCTATACTTTTAAAAATATATTATATAAATCTAACTCGTTAAGTGAGAGTTAACAAACGTTAGAGTATTCTTACATGACATGTCATGCTGATGTATAATAAACTATTAATATAATAATATATATAATTTAAATTTTAAAAATAATTTATTTTAGCTCATAGAGTTTTAATCATGGACCACTTAAGTTCTTATAATTTTGTTCGTGTATAAAATAATCCTTAAAATTTTAAAAACATAACATATAAACCACTCTTATCGGGTCTAAGTTAACAAACGTTAGAGTTCGCTTACGTGATACGTTGAATTATAATAAATAATTAATATAATAATATATATAATTAAATTAATAAAAATAAGACCACCATCAATTATCGGAGGATGCATCATCGTGGAAGTGACCACCACCAACAACACCAAGTTGTTGTTGCCTAGTAGGGCGTCGTATGCATGTAACCTCTCACGCATAGCAATAAGTTCAGTAGTTTCTGGTTCTACTTCAGGTGGATATGCATCGATTAGTCCAACACTATGCACGCAATGGCTTCCTGATCCCTCTTTCTCCTGGATATTTTCATCCCCATCACCTTTCACTTCGTCCTCTTCTATGCCCCCACCCATTATGCCTATGGCGTGATGGTATAGCTCTCTCTTACCTCCGCCTCCGACTGCTCTTATTTTGCCTCTCCACCTTCGTCTGTCACTACGACCTCCGTCGCTTTCTCTTCCTCTCGATAAGAAAGATATTTTTTTAACTTAAATTATATATATTATTTTTTAACTATAATATTTTTCAACTCATATTTAATGGAAAATACTTATATGCTATGTATTTAAAAATATATGAATTATAAAAACTTAAATAATTTATGACCAAAACCATACAGACCAAAATATTTTTTTAATTAAATTATATATATTATTATATTAATAATTTATTATAAGTATCGATGACACATAAATAGATTTTAATATATGTTAACTCAAGTTTGATGAAAGAATATTATATGTTATATTTTTAAAAAATATAAAAATTATTTTAAACACTCCCCCTAATCATCCTGCCACCACGCGTCTGTCTCATCGACAGATACCTTTAATTAAATTGTTTCTTTAAAAGGATCAGAATAAAGCTGTCACGACCTTCTTAATTAGTAAGATGACAACTTTTTCTCTGTGCTCTCTCCTGAAAGAAATCATACAGAAGAGTCATAAATAAAAGAATTGGACATTTAATGGAGTTTAGAAGGTAAAACACGACCATGATATTTGAGGTAATCATCCTATCTCTCAGTATCAAGCATTCATAACACCATCAAATTAATACACAAGATTGTATGAAATCTAAGAGCTAGACAGCATATACAAATATTTTAGTACCAAGAGCCCCTAAAGGTATTTTTGTATCGACAATACTCAACCTCATGGTCTAAACAAAACTCCAGTTAGCAGCCTGAAAGCAACCACCTCTCTCTTCCTTCCAATTCACATGATGCATCTGTTCTGCCATAATAACAACATTTGGCCACCAGGAGAACATTTAGCTCCGGCACGATCTGTTGACGAAATCGTTCTTCAGAGCTTCCTCCAATCGTGAAAATAAACAAGAAAACACTCCTGAAAAGAGCAATTAGGAACGTAATGCAAAAGATGAAGTGACCATCATAGTACTGAAATAATCATGGTAACCACAGTATGTCCAGTACTTCACAAAAACAAATAAGCATGTACATGAACTGACCTAGATCTTTGGTATGTATCATCAGAACCCTGGTCGATCTAATAAATACTGTACTCGATACCCAGATCAATCAACCTATGTCTCACTACCAGCAGCACAACTAGTTTAGCTATGACTGGAGAAAAATTCTTTTGCAGATCCGACATGTGTGTTTTAAACTACTTCGACACAGCTGGACGAGTATGTTCCATTGCTCATTCATAACTCCCTACAATTCAATTGCTTAATACATCCTTCCAGTTAAGTCTACAAAATTCATCTATATTTTTCTGTCATGGTAATTCATAAAACACAGGCACTGATAGAGAAAATAAGATGTTGCAAATAGAGATTCCCAGAAGAAAATAAAGGAAAATTCACTAAATAACATAAAACAATTCTTATCATATTAACATCAGCAAATAGTCTAATCAGCAAGTTCACTCATTCACCAAAGAGAAGATAAGTACCTAACAGTGGATTGTCTTTGTGCAAAAGTGATCCTTTTACTAAAACTGTGCCAGGAGACTGCTCAAATACCTAGAAGCATTAGACGATATTAGAAGCTAAACCACAAATTAGCATCAAGTACATTTAAGCTGGATATATACCGAAACACGAAACAAGAGTTCCTTCGGAAACTTCAAGTCAGTTGAGGTATTTGACATCGAACTAATGGCTCTTCCACCTATATTAGCAAGGCCATCTTTAAGTAAATCATCTATCTGGTCATTTGATAATGTGACCTATAAAAAGGCCATGAGGTTAATGAATTTGAACTGGAATATAAGACACAAATATAAACAGAATTTTTCAGAAATTAGAGAGCTCACATTAACCAAAAATGATGAAAAATCACATTTACAAAGGGCACCATTGGCCAGGAAAAAAGATTCAACTGCCTTCAATATCTGGAATGCACCAAACTGTCGCTGAAGCCCCTGCGGTACCAGAGAAATGGTAAAAGTCATCATTAGCAAAAGAAGAATAAAAAACATTTCAGGATTTCTTAAAAGAAAAGATTTGTAATTCACTATTGCCAAAAAACCCGACACTGTCTAAATCATCCATTCTGGTTGATCTTATTTTTTCAAAATCATAATTTCCAATAAAGATGTTTCATTACTTAATTGCTTCTAATAGATGTACCATATAACAATGTTTAAGCCACATAACAATGTTTAAGCTTTCTAAACACATCAGTCAGTTAGTTCAATAGTGTGCCTGATGTACAAACCTCAAGCGTGAAGGAATGATGGCTCTTTATTGGTGTATCTAATGCAATGAAACTTTTCTTTACAGCTATAAATGACCATGCAAGACCCCATCTTGCTGTTTGGCCTTGAACAAACTCAGTAGTCTTAACTATAGAAACCCCAACCTCACGAAGCTTTGACACCAAAAATTTCAAATTTGCCTTTCTCCCAACCATTGATGTGAACCACCTACATCCAAAAATAAGCAGAAAGTGACCTCCGTTGGAAAGTTTTAACATATACTAACAACAAAATAGGTTCAAATCTTACCGAAAGGAGTTCCTCAGCACAACACTGTCATTGATAATTTGAGTTACAAAAGCTTGTTCTCCACCAGGATAAACCATTTCCTCGGGAGTTCCTCCACAAGAAGTTTTGGGGTTTAGACCTGCTTCCTTGATGCTCTCAAAAAATGGAGGATTGCACATGCAGAAGTCGAATTTCTCATCATCCTTGACCACACCTACAAGTACATGAGGTTCAGTAAAGCTGCTCATCTCCAGCTTTGGTTCCAAGGATTCTGCCTCTTTTTCTTCTGCAGACAGCTCCCCCTCAATAATTTTCCCTGATTTGATTTTGACTTCAGAGGAACATAAAAAATCATTTGCATTTCTGATTTCAATCAACTCTGACAGGTGGGGATTGCTCTCTACATTCTTTCGAGCCCATTCTAATGCTGCATCTGTTACATCTACAACCAAAGTTCTTTTACCATGCTGCATTTTTAGGAATTAAGAACTAATCAAATACAACAACATTCAAATAGTAGTAGAGAGAAGGAGGTTAGGAATCACATAGCTCACCTGATCCAACAAAACTCCATCCAAGGAGAGATGCACCAAGGAGAGGGTATATGCAGTTTGCACCAGTTCCAATATCAAGGCCCCTCACTTTTCTATCAGAGCAGTCCCATGCTGGGATAAGATCAGAGGACAGCAACTCCTCAATCCAATGGATGTAATTTGATCGATTTGGCACTGTAGGACAGAGCTGACCATCAGGGATCCACCTGCAAAAGTGTCAAATATCAGACTATGACTATGTACAATCCCCCTTTGTAAACTGAGACCATACAAGTGGAAGCTTTTCTACAGAGGAACAATAGCTATAGAACTCAATATACCAAACAATTTAGTGGTATTAAGTGCAAATATCTTAATAATAACAACAAAATTGCAACTTCTTCTGTGAATACAAAGTTATAAAGGGTAATTTTATGTGCACCATCCAACATATCTAAGAATTTTACATATACCCCTTTTGAATTGCACTTATTATTTAACTATAAGTTTAACAAACTCTCGTATATACTCAAATTTTAAATTGAATGGGAATGGTGAGGTTTGTTAACTTTAGAATGATACCTATAATATCCCAAAATGTGTTTATAGAAGCTTATTAAACGAGCATTATAATATTATAAGCGTGCAGAGAAGCACCTAAGAACTTCTGTCTGCTAACAACTAATAATGTGCTTCAAAAAGGGAACTATGAACGGGGCAAAAAGAATTTGGTAGATATAACGAAGAAAAATCAAGCAAATTCTCATAAGAACGAAGGGGATAAACAGAAAGGCACAATCGAAATATTATATATTTGTTCAAAATATAGAAAAAGATCCTCTTTTTTTTCAAATATAGCTATATAATCAACAAAAGAAATATTAATCCAAGCTCACGTTAAATTTCATAAACTGCCTATTGCTGCTTAGTTCAACAGATACAAAGGAGAGTGAGGAAACGAAGTCATCAATACCCCCATTTAGGGGAGCGAAGGAGGGAGAGAGATGTCACCAATTGACGCCGTGATCGTGGAGAAGGAGAACACGTGTGAGCTCGCGGGTGGCGTTGAAGTCGGTCCAGTCGATGGAGGGACGGCCGCCGGGGCGCGAGGAGGGGAAGACGTAGGGGCTGAAGGAGGGGTAAAGGTCGGCAAGGAAGCCGAAGTCCGGTGGCTTCTCCGAGTACCGGTTCCGGGGATGGATCGTCGGCGGATCGACCCGCCGCCGCTTCTTGCTCTGCATCGCCGCCTGCCCAAACGGAAATGGAAAAGGAAACCCTAACTAAGCCCCGCCTTCTCGCTCAAATGGAAACCTCTCGGTGCTCACGCACGCCCTCAAATGGACCCGACCCGATAACCCGATCCGAATCCAATAATAAATCTACAAACCTGTCGAGGGAAAAAAAAAAAAAGAATGAAACATAAATATAAATATGATAACAGTGATGCTTATTGGGTCTTACATTTGATTGATGCTAAAACGAAGGAGTAGAAACAACATTAAATATACTTCAGATTCCGAAGAAAGAGAATCCACATTCGAAAACAGCAGCTCAACATAAAAAATTCATCAACACAATTTGGTTTAAATTAATAGCAAATGAAGTAGTAACACTGTGAATGACATCGGACAACACATAAGAAGACTCTTACGACGTATTCCACAACACAAACCTTCCACCACATTGGCCAATTCAAGCATCACATCATCCGTATAAATAATGTTCTCTATCTATCATAAACCACGAAGCACCAAGTGACCAACCACAGCCAAGAGGATTCCGACCAATCCCTCCTTCCTCGAGCACCCACTGTCGTAAGCATTGTTGTCCAACAATGGCTGGTTCACTCCATGCAAGCCGTGGAACGCCGACTGCTGCTGCTCTTGCTGTTGGCCGAAGGCTCCGTTGCTCGGATATGATGTTGGCTGCTGGTTGTATGGGATGTTCTCGTCTCCACTTGTGGGTGCTGCAAATGGTGCCGTCGCCGGTGCCAGTAGCGGTGCCTGGCCAGATGTGATATCGTCGTCTCCAACAACTGGCGGGGACGCCGGCGCAAAAGGCAGAGCTCCTTCGCTCAGATACGGTGGCGGCGGCGGCAGCTGCTGGCCTAACGGAGAGCTATCGTCTCCACCGACGAAAGTGGGCGACCCTGATCCTAGATCCGGCGATACGCAACCTTGGTTCACCCTTGGATCGTCGCTGGCCTTCCAGACCAGCTCCCCGTCCTTGTCTTCCACCGTCATGTCGCCCAGGTCGGCCAGCTCCAACGTCGCCGGGAAGTTGTTGCCGTTGCTGGCACCAGTATCCCACACCGACTGGCTCCCGTCGAGCACCGCGAGCCCAGCGTCGGAGAACACGAGCGTGCACGCGTTCGCGCTGCTAACTGGCTCGCACTCCGACTCCCACACGCTGTCACCGGAGACCGTGTCCTGTATTTGGATGTAGCAGAAGTCACTTCCGTAGCCGCCGGAGTCCGGTGTGCTCTTGTGGCGGAGGAGGTAGCCGGTATACTTCCCCGTGGGAGAAGTCAGGAAGGGTTGGGTGTTGGACGACGAGTCCGGAAGTACGGTCGCAAGGATTTGCTGATCCATCTCCCTCTGGATTGCACCTGAGGGGGTGGGCATGGTGGTCGCGTTTGGGTCAGCCAGTGAAGGTGGCGATAGGAGTAGAGAAGCCATGGAGAATAGGAGCAAGAGAGAAGCCATGTACTCCATGTCTGGATTGAAGCTTGGATGAGTGAAGCTTGTACTAAATAATAAAGGTATTTAAAGAAGCTTGGAGGGAAGGGTTGGTGCAACTTGAGATGGAGTGGGAGACAGCAATGACCTAAAGATGATGGAGTAGGGAGTTCAAGGTTCTTATTCTTATGAGAACTAGTCAAACACATTAATGGAGTTGGAAGGAAGCCATCACTCATCTTCCTTTTAGTAGGGGCACCTGTTCCAGTATGCAGAAGCTCTTTGTTTCATAGTCTTCAAATGCAGCATCCCACAAGAATGTCACACCATAATGTGTTAAAGGAATGAACTATAAATTCCTCTTCTCCAACCTGGCAGCATTGATTTGATCTTTTAGTTGGAGAAGCTTCAAGCAGACTCATAAATGCTGGAACAGCTAATCCACCCTTAGGGTTGCCTTCACAACTGGTATTGGCTCTTTGAAGGTGTTTAGCCATCACTGAGATTTCATTCACCAAGTTTGTAGATGGAAGTGCCATGAAATGTTCTCTCTTCAGCTTGATTTAAGCTTCACTGCCTACTTGCATCAAGTTGATTAATATTTTGAATATAATAGGAATCCACATATATCCATAACAAGCATAGTTGAATTACTTGAAAATTGTAGCTTTTACCAACCTATATGAGAAAATAAAGCAAATTTGCTGACTACAAACACTGACAAGTTCAACATGTGATCAGCTTTTTAACAAGAAAAAGAATCATCTAATGCTTTAATGCTTAGACATAGTTCATACCAGAACAGAGGAATATAACAAAGGGCCGAAAGCTTATGCGCAGTTAGTTTACAACAATGGAACTACTAAAAGAGCCTTCTGTTAAAAAGAACAATTTAATTATCCTGAAATAACTACTAGCATTATGCTTTGCTTACCACACAGTCGGCTAACAACCAATTCCCACCCACTTTAAGGTGGTCTTACATGCAAGAATTGATATTGGTAACCATGGAAATGACTTCTTCATAACTTAATATGTCACAAGTGTGAATCCACAACCAGCATAGGCTTGCATGAGAGACGAGGCGTTAGAGTTACACCAACAAAGAATTCAAATTAACTCAAACTGATGCGTGGCACAGAACACATAGGATCACACTACACCAGAAGGAAGCCGTAGCACCAGCTGTCCACCGACGAGACTGCAGGAGAAACAAAAAGGCAGAACAAGAAAGGAAAGGTGGATTTCAGATTTCAATTTTTTTCCATATGGGAATGCAGACACAAGAAGATTTTTAGTTACCTTTTCACATAATAATAACAGAAATCAGCGAGAATGAAAGTTTGAACTATTTCAGCAAGAAGAACCATTGATGGCCACAAGCCATACCCCAAAGCTGTCAACAATCGCCCACGAGTGTCCAGGACCTACAAAAGACATCGAAAAGGAAATACTTCACATAACATATGTTTAAGTATAACAAATGTCCATGTTTCCAAAAGATTCCCTTATTTCACATTTACAAATTTCTCCGGTAACTTACTTTACAACCAAAAAAGTATGTATCTGTTTCTGCATGATGTCAAAAAACACTTGTATACAACATATGTTTTCTTGATTTTTTAACTAGTTTTTTCTTAAATATTCTACTTATTCTTTACACTTAAGGACATATACAAGTCAATTAATTAGGAGGAATAATTACAGAAACCGAGGAAACAACAGAATTCGAGTTGGAACTTTTTTTCGAGAATAACAAAGGTTCCAGCCAACCTTTTCTACAGTAAGATAGTGCAAAAGCTTTTTCTTTGTGAGTTTGTGTTCCATTTATAATATTCACCTCAGAGATAAAAAGTATAATGCTAGCCTATACTAGCAAAGAAGAACTCATTACTCATAACTGTGTGGCTCCATATAATTAGACCTATCATGTGTCATGCAAATGTCATAGTATGGTGATGCATTGTGGATAAAGCTAATTTGTGGCTGTCAATACAAATAATAAAACTATGACCTTGAAGGTATAAAGCAGATCGAGAGAGGAGGGAAAGTGAAAATTGTGTCTGTACAATTAAAGTAAAACAGTGACACCAATATTAGTTATTAGGTATGCAGTAAAATATGGACACCGATATTGGTCATCTGGGGAGATATCCACATAGATTGGAAGTAGGACAGGCCAGACCATAAGAATTACTTCAAAAAAAAAAAAATGAAAAAAATCGATACACATGCCTTTCAAACTGACAACACAAAAATGAAGGACAATAATGGTGCACTGTGTAGGGGCTTCGGTAACAGGATTTATGGAAAGAGCATGTATTCACATTGAAATCTGGTTATTAAATTAAATGTTTCAAAATTGAAATTCAAGAAAAAACAGATTTGCAATGATGTTGAACAGTTGAAAACTCAAGTTAAGAATTTCAAAATATAATAAATATAGTAGGGCAATTTTTCCAAGCAAACAAACATAGAAAATTTGCAGCAATTTTATAAATGGTAAATAGGTTATTGTCAATCATAGCCTACAAATTACCATGATAATGAACAGTAGGAGAAAATAAAATTATCATGCCTAAGCTTAAGAAAATCAATCTGTTGAAAGCACATGGTCGACATATTAATAATTCATAATCAAAATGCAAATACGAACAATATTGCCATAAAAATACCGAATCTCATACTAAACCAACAACCTGAAGGACCCAGTGAGCACAACTCAGAAATCTTGCAACCCCCAGAGCAAAAACGTAGTGAGCCGTGAATGGTTCTACAATCTAGAAAGCATGTTGAAGATACAATTAGAAAACTTTTTATACAAAATTTACAAGAATCTCAGAATTCAGGTTGTACCTTTGTATTCTGCATCAACCGTAACTGGGGCAGAACTGAAACAGCTTCCAAATAAACACAAAATGCCCAACATATCCTATTGAAAATGTTATGTGATGTAGAAGGATGAACTGCAAAGGCTAACAGAGCACAAGGCACAACCTACAATCATATAAAGAGAAAAAAGATTGATCCATTTATAATCTTATAAATAAAAGGTACACTGTTATAGTGGCTAAGAAAATCTTCTGAGACTAGCAAAGAGACCTAAATTAAAAGAAACTCTTAGCAGAAGAAAATAAACTTTTAATAAACTTATAAACCCTCCATGTTATTGACCCTTCAGATCAGAGTGAAGGAAATACAAACTTTGAAAAACAAATTCATCACCCAAATTTGAAGAACATTTCCTCCATCACAAATACAAAATATTCTAAATAGTAGGCAACCAAGAAAATAATTTCTAATGAGATTATTATCATTTTGTTTTTGACAACATACATAACATATCTTACCACATAATATATAGCAAAGTTGTCCTTATCCTCCATGTAACTAGACTTCAGTTTAAATCGAATCATGTAAATAACCCAAAGAGTAGTAGCAAGAGTGGCAGAATCTAGCAACGTGTGTATATCGTATTCCATAACGAAGCTGCAATAAAGTCTGACAGCTAAAAACAAAGCTGTTAAATCTTGAGACTTCAATGAAAGTCCTGCAAATTAAGAATTGTAAATGCACGAAATCAATTAAAGAAGATAAGTGCAATTTCTATAAGCTTAGTGGTAGGTAACATGAATCCCAAAGCAACAAAAATTCATGACCTATTAAATCCATTCAACTCCCTAGTAAAAACAAATAACTAAGAGCCTCACATATAAGTAATACAAATAAATCTTTAAAAAGCTTGATGCAATCAACTATTTGAAGATACATGTGGAAGGAATCACAAGGTTAGAAGTTCTATTTTTTTTAGCATTTGAATGTTCCATGAAAGAATGATCCAGATTCCAAGAAAAAGAAAAAAATTGTTAATTCACTTCAAAACGAAATTGGAACTCCTTATGAGACAAACTGAATAACTTCATTGGATAAATTGGTAATCATAACAAAAAATATATTAAAGAAATCCAGAATCAGATAAATTCTAAGAAGGGTTTTTTCATATAGTTCTTCTATTTCATGGTCTCACATGTACTCATAAATGATAATGCTGGAGAAATAGCACCAACAGTGGGGTAAGCAAGAGAATATGCAAATGTCCATAGAGCAACATGAGTTTTATGATAGATTTTGATAAGCTCAAATTGTAGACTCACTTCAACCGTAATTAAGCAGGCACATCTATTCGATCCAGAAATAGAACATGTTCTAAATATAACCAACCACCCAAAGACGATCTTTTCGAAGTTCTCATGAGCAGAAATTTTGAACTTTGGAACCAGCTGATAATTCTGCTATTAGCAACGATGTAATACGCTTCTCCAAACTTCCATGTCATAACCCTACCATCAACGGTAACGGTAGCTCCAACAAGCTCACAAATCAGAACCCTGACGATAAATCATATATTGCTCCAACCCATAAATTATGTCAGAAGGGGAACAATTAACTTTCTTGAGTCCTCGTATCTAAAGCATCGTTTAGGTAAATCACAAACTTTCATCAAGTATTATTCTCGCCGCTACATCCACAATCAAATCAAGCACACGGTAGCAAGAAAATTTACGATTTTTTGATCAAAATCAACTATATGAAGACCGATTTCTTGAATTAACAACAGATCAAAATAAACCAAAACAGAGCAAGAAAAGGGAAAGTGAGGGCGGCAGGCACCGGCGCAGGTCCTCTCCTTGGTGAGCTTATATATGAGGACGGAGATTCCGAGGGCGTGCACGGCCTCTGAAGCGACGAAGAGGTTGTCGTGGTCGTGAACGATGAAGCGGAGGAAGACGAGGGCCGCCATGCCCGTGACCACGCAGAGGAACGCCTTCACCTTGGGCGGCTGCCGCCTCACCCATGCCGCCACGGCGTAGATCGGCCGCTTTGCTCCCCTCATCACGACGCCTTCCCTCGCGGCGATCCGCTGCTCGAATCCACGCAGAAAAGAGGGCGAACGAAGGAGCCTCGTGTTCCGCTTCTTTCACTCCCCTAAGTAGCTCGCAGAGACGGAACTAAGGTTCGGGGGATGGAATAAGTGGGACCCGGATGAGCTATGTCGTGGTATAAGTTCGGGTAAGACGTCGTGGGGAACAGTCGATGCCAATGGCCCATAGCCGTTAGATATGGAAGCGGTGCGTTTGGCGTTCACCAACTGGTTGAGTAAGCCTTCGAGATGAACCCAACTTGGGTCACAAGTTTGATCATATCATGATCATTTTCTTCTTCATGTTGCTAATACTACTTACTATTACTACTGAAATTAGTAATTTAATATTATTATAATTATTATTATTTAAAATAAAAAAAATCTAGACCAACATCAATGACAAAAGAAAGCATCGTTGTTGAAGCGAACATTAGTAATATGCGCAATAGCTTTGGTATTGTCTCATGTGAATGTGACTTCCTCTTTCTCGACAAGATATATTTTTTTTAAAACTTAAATTACACATGTCATTATATTAATAATTTATTATAAATTAACATATCACGTAAGTATACTCTAACGTATATCAACTCGACGAAAAAAACTTATATACTATGTTTTTAAAAATATAAGAGTTATTTTAAACATAAGCAAGACCATAAGGACTTAAAGTGATCTATTTTCAAAACCATAAGAGTTAAAATGAATCTTTTAAAAATATATATATATATATATCGTTATATTAATAATTTATTATGAATCAACATGTCACGTAATCATAATTTAATATCTATTAACTTAATCTTAACGATATAAACTTATATACTATATTTTTTAAAATATATGAGTTATTTTGAATAAAAATAAATCATAAATACTTAAACGATTCATGTCAAAATCACAAGAGCTAAAATAGATTTAATAATATTATATATGAAAATTGAAACTAGAAATAAAATGTTATAAAAGTGGGTGTCTTTCTCTTTTAAATTTTGAGAAAAGGAAACATATGGTTGATTTGAGTTCAATAAAGAGGGACATAACAAGTCATGAAAGTAAAGATGCAGTAAAAACATCAATCTGTACAGGGAACAAAGAAGACAATGAAGGATTTCCAAATTGTTTCAGGACTATAACTGTTTTATGATAGGATTTCAGATATGATGCTCTTCCACAAAAATGAGGAACTAGAGAAAAAAATCAAGCAGAGCTAAAAATTGAACCAATATGATATGGGAGATCTATGATTCCTGTTAACATAGTAGTAATGTCACCAATAGTCATTAGAAAATGGAATAGAACAAAAAAAAGTGTGGTACATGAAAATGACCCAGTTTTAGTTGGAGAAACAGGATGATCATTCCTGCTTGGATCCTTGAGCAGAGCAAAACATCAACAGGACCAAGATATCTGATCTAGCATTGCTCACTGGAAAGAAGCATACAAGTTATCAGACATATAAGGACAGCCTTTGATTCTCGGAAATAATAATCAGAATGATGATAGCACACTCATAAATCCCAGTGACAATTTGGTCGATCAACGTCGCAACCGGTTACATTTTGCAACATGTCCGAAAAGCTACATGTACTTGACCATAGTCCACTCAGAACTGTCAGTTAAAGAATTTAACCACAAACTTCCAGTGTGGTAGAAGGATCACCACCTCGAACATTTCATCTGTTCATTATATGATCGATTAAATGCCACTACCAATAGCCATGAACTTACATTGTTCATTCATGGCTAGTAATTCAGCCTCCTTCTTGTCTAACAGAGCTCTCAATCTCACGTTCTCCTCAATGAGCTTCTGAACTTCAGCCTCCTTCTGAACCTTATCGTTCTGTAAATGAGTCGTCTCAACAAGCAACCTGGATATCAAAACAAAGAGCTCTTTGGTAAAGTAATTCTCTGGATTTCAATTTCAAAATCTGACAAACATATAAAAGAAATTTTGATATGTTGGCTATGAAAATACATACTACCACAGAAGAGTGCTACTGCACTCTGGTGATAAGTCTGAAAGGCTGAAACTTTGTTCACATCAATTTCATGAAAGAAACAGAAAAGCCAGACAATGTGAATCATAAGAAAAATATCATAAGCTCACGATGTAGAAATCAGCATGAGAAAGCAACTACCATGCATGAGAAATCAAATACTGAAATCTCATGATGTAGACATCTATTTAGGAAATAAATAGTATGATTTGCACTAAACAGATATATACATCAGAGTGACATCATAACTTCACATCAAAATACATTATGATGTTCAGATACATATTAAGTTATATTGCTCTAGAAGTTTTACCCGGTACTAGTTGAATCAAAACAATAAAGAAAAAGATGTTTTAGCAAATCTGACAAGAGAATGAAATAGAAAATATATACCAAGGCAAAATGTAGATACTTTTGTTTATTTTTATTGATAACTATTTTAGTGCCAAGACATACCTTAAAGCTATGAATACAAGTTTGACTACTTAATTCAAATGATGAAATTGCTAATTAGATGTATACAGGAACTATCAAAAGTTATGGATACTACAAGGCAAGCTAGAAACAGCTTATGAACAAGTTAGAATCTAATAACTAAAGCAACAAAAATGTGGTTGGCTCAAGTAAATAGAATAAGGTACCTGTCAAAAAGTTCATCAACAGTTTGAAATTGTTGCTCCGATGAAAGGAGGAGTTCTCTGACACTGATAAGACTTCTAACAAATGATCTTAATGTCTCAAAGTTCTGCTTTACACGATGAAGCTCCTGCTTGTTCTCTTCAGCTTGTTGTCGCTGTATTAATGTTTCTTCGACCATATCCTCAACCTTCTGCCGCATATCATTCAGAATACTATTTGCACCAAGTGCAAACTTTTCCATCTCTTCAACCTTCGTTGACATTATCTCAATTTGAAGGGTCATCTTTGTATTTTCTTCCATACCCAACTTAACTTTTTCTTTCTGATTATCAGCTTCAGTTTCTGCCATGATAACTCTCTTAACGAGAGACTCCATAACATCTGATACCATGTGTACTGAATTGAGTATTTCACCAGTATATGCTCCATCATTGGCATCAAAAGATTCAAACTGAGGAATATTTGTCAGTTGAACTTCCTCATCTGAATCTCCAAAGGAAGAGCAATCGACAACCTTAAACCAATCAGATAATGGTATCCCATGTTTGTCGACAAGCCCTACCCCCTCTTGATGTCTGATCCCACATGAAGTATGAGCTAATTGAGGAATTGCCATGATTGTTGCTTTAGATTTCAGGTAGGCAAGCATTGTAGCAGTACTTTTAACTCTACGCGAAAGGAATTCTATCTCATCCTCAGAAGCACCTTCTGAACATTCTGTATTAGCCTTCACCTCCACAAGTTCCAGTTTTTCAATGTCAGGTTGCTGAAACTCCACGTCATGACTCCGTATAGTATTTGTATTAGTGAGCTCACTAATTAGGGCCAAATATTCACCCTCCCGAATTTCATTCTCCATTACCTCTCTGTATGCCAGGAAGGCAAGAAAAGTTCTTTAAGTAAACGGAAAAATGATTATCTTATAAGAATAACTATGTAGCTAAAGAAAACTAATATGCTAAATTTATGCTTATATTAGTCAGACAACTTTTCATAATTTTGAAAACAAGGAGATAATGGAACTCCATGCAAAACAAAATAACCAAGCAACACAAATAGTAAGTAATCCACTAATTTTATTTAATTACCAATAATCCACTTATCTGAGATATAACTAAATTTTAGGACAAGGCTTTTCTGAATATATATATATATATATATATATATATATATATATATATATATATATACATATATTTCAAATACAGCCCAAAAGAACAAAAAAATCTTACGAGTTGTTTCACAAATGAGAACCATAAATTTAAAAACTTAAATGGCCAAGTGTATCATAACAAAAAATTAACTCAAGTTCAACTCGACGCAATTACCAATATATTTCTCGTTGGTTTCTACATAAGAAATGGGACCATTTACATGAAAAATAGTTAATGCTCAAACTGGATGATGGAGACATGTTTAACTGAAATCCAAAGAAAAATTAAACTATATTAGTTGGAACAAAATTAGCAATAGCTAATATATAATGATAGATGGAATCAAGGAAAATCTCTTTGTCATAGTTAACAAACTTGTCCAATGCAGGCAATTTTGGCTCTGGTAGGAATATTGATGTAGGGCGAGTTCATAACCACTGGAGGAAGTATATATATTTTATAATAATAGAAGAACAAAGAGAGAGAGAAAACAAACATGATAGCCAAAAAATATTAGAAAAAGAAAGAGGATAACAAGTTAACAACAACATTCGCTCTGACTCAGAGAAAATTCTCAAATCACAAAATCCTCTTTGTATGCCCATCTTAAAAAGAACAAATCAAATATCAAGAAACCATGTCATTTTTCTCCACAAATTATCACAAATCTAATTATAAT
Source organism: Ensete ventricosum (assembly GCA_029747655.1). Taxonomy (NCBI): domain Eukaryota; kingdom Viridiplantae; phylum Streptophyta; class Magnoliopsida; order Zingiberales; family Musaceae; genus Ensete; species Ensete ventricosum. The sequence goes on from JAQQAF010000009.1 coordinate 55,934,576, forward strand.
GACTTACCCTCGTTTTGGTTCCGATACCTAGCAAATAAGATATATAAATAATAGACCGATACGTATGACTTTCTACGACAACCTCTTCGAATCAGGATACCCTTCGTAGCAAGAAAAGGTGCCCCTTTTTTTTCCCAAAATCGAAGAATATCTCATTGAAACTTCCCGCAGAAAGAAGCCAAATCCCATCACAACCGACGGAATCGGACAAAATGGTATTTCTCAAACTCTCATCAGAAGATCCAGAGACCCGCCTGTATGAATGAGAAAGCGCAGACAAAAGGAAACCGATCTAATTTATGCGATGAACGAAACGGATACTACGGGAAGAACTTTAAATATCTTGAAACCCCAACCCTAGTTCTTATCAGATCGCCATGATGACTTAGATATGAATCGATTTCACAGAAAACATAACAAATTTTACATCAATATCTTACGTTTTCCACGGTGAGAGAAGACGAAGGGCACTTCTTTTGTTCTTCGTCTGCGTTTCCTACTTTGCCCTCTCTTCTCTCCTATCGGTGCGTTTTTATTGGCTTTGCTTTAAGAAAACGAAAAAAGTCAATTGAGGCTTTTTAAGGACGTTGCATGAGTATATAAAAAAACAATTCGTACACATATATTAATGCCAGATAAATAAAATAAACAAAATCATTTTAGTCATATTAATATAAATTGTAACGATCTTTTAAAAAACAATAATGCTCGTATATAACTTTTTTTTAATTAAGGATAACATAATGATGAAGGAAATAAGTGTCCAAAACGAACTAATAAATATATTTTAAAATTACATATGTAAAAGGTAATTTAAAATTTAGACATTTTATCTGAAAAAAAACATTAACTTTTATAAATGATACCCTCCTAATTAGGTTTTAACTAAGGGGCACCTTTTTCATCAATTTAACAAAACTATTCTTCTTCGCTATTCACTTTTGACTGCCACCACCTCGGACCATCATCACCTCTATCGTCGCCTGTCGCCTAGCCCCCCTCCTCCTCCTCCTCCCCTCTCCTCCCTCATTGCCCTCCCTTCATCATTGTGGTCGGAGCATATCATTCACCCTATTTCCTTCCCCCTCCTCCCTCGATGCCCATCCTACGGTGCTTCACAATAAGGGTGATCGAAGATCAAATATTCACAGCAGGGGAACGTCGATGGCATAATCTCAACAATGGAGTGCAACGAACTCATGACGGACCTGGACCAATGGACATTAGTCGTGGGGATGCGATGGGGAATGGCGCAGTACAATGCAACGATGGTGGGGCAGCGGATGTGCGTGACTGAGGGCTCGCCAAGGGGCAACGTCTACAACATGTATCGCAAAGCATGAGAGGATATGCGGGTGGAAGGAGATACCTCACGATAGCGATAATTATGCAACGCTGCCCACTGGCGACAACCTTATCCCCCTCCCTCAAAAAGGTCACCTTCGTCGCCTCTTTGTTGCCTCCATCGTTGGCATCCTTGCTGCTCGCCTCAGATCTACCCAACTGCTCCCATCGCGACGAGGAACGAGGAAGGGCGAGCGATAAAAGAGAGGAGGAGGGACACGAGTTGTAAAGAACTTAACTGGTTTTGTCGAAGTCTGCACCACCCTTCAGTATTCATTTGTAAAGATTACTCCCCGAAACTTTTTAGGATTAGGATATACAAAAAAGAAAATTAATTTTAAAAAATATTTCACATGAGATCCATAAATATTTATTTTATCAAACACTTTATATAGCCAATGTAAATTACAAAAATTGAACTTCAGAAATTCTGAACGATTACATACAAAGGATCAAGATTCATTACATATCAAAGTATCCACAAGTGTTCATATGACACAATTCATTTACAAGCTTAAATCGGTTACAAAAACTAATCAAACTAGCACCGTCAAACTTAATACTAACCCGTTATTTACTGTACAAAATATGAATAAGACTTAAAAAGACACAAACATACATGAGTATTCTATTGAGCACCCTCTTTATACTTGTATATGTGACTGAGTGATGTGACTTATGGTGGGAGCAGGAGCAACGATGGTAGCAGAGGTGATGAAGATACGAGGGGGGGGGGGGGGCATTTGGTGAAGAGCATAAGGTACTTTTATAAAATTGATAATAAAAAAAGACTCTAGATAAAATCTAATTAAGAGCAACATTTGGTGAAACCCGCTTGAAGACTTTCTTAATTAAAATGCTCTTAAAATTTTAATTTTGAGTTTTTTTAATTAGATATATAATTGAAAATAGAAAAATTATGATTATAATATAATAATTGGATCATAAGAATTTAGCCAAAATGATAAAAAAAAAAAAAAAGCGCTTTAATAGTTACAATTTGGTTCATCCTATCCGGACTGAAATTTTGAATTTATTATTAGAACTTTCCTCCTCTTCTCACCCGCTAAAGAATTGTGTAATATAAAATTATATGGTGCAAGAATGTGAAGATGAGGAACATCTATACAAGTACGAAACAATTTGGGGGGCATCTATGAAAATATAATGCACTTTTTGATACCTATAAAATAATAATAATTCAAGTAGTTATCATAAATTAATATTAAATTTCTAACAATAGGGAGTGAGTTAAAATCTCCTCGTCACATAGCTATTTCCTACTTTGATTTTAAAAAAGTCATCTTCATCAATAATAATTCTTGGTGTTTTGTGAAGATATTGGGGTCATTAACGTATTATTACGGAATTAAAATGGTATGGAGAGAGTGCAATTCATAAACATAAAATTTAACAAATCTAAATCATATATAATCACAAATAATATTTTAGGTAAATCTTTGGTTACAAAAGTGTCAAGATGTGAAACATTGCAACTACATTTGTATTGGATAAGTATTGCATCAGATTTTATTCATGAAAAGAGTTTGAATCAATCAGAGTCTATTTTTGTATTTGACATAAGCTGCGGTGTAGGGAAGACGAGGATTCCACAAATAATCTCAAAAAAATTATGATCCTAAAAGATTTGAATGATTCAGGAATATAGTTAAAAAAATAAGAAATAGCTTGTGAGAGTGTGATAGCGTGTCAATGGTTAATACAAATAATAATTATGTGGATTGTTCGACTATCATCGATTTCTAAGATTGGTATCAAATTATAAGGATTATGATTATGAGATAATAACTCACACCATGTGTTAACGTACTTTATATCACGATCGAGGTGTCAGCATGGTTTAATCCGATCCGAATGCACAAGATCGCCAACGTTACTTTGGGCCGACAAAGGATGATCAGCAAGAAATCCAATCTTAAGATCTTCGGATAGACCTTTTGAGATGTGACGGATGATTGTTTCTTCCTTCCAACTGGTCGCATCATGCACAAAGATCGGACAGATGGTCCGTCGACTCGGGCCATCCGATACTTAAGTTAATCAGAACTGGAGCTCTAGGAAAGATTAAGTGTTGTAGTGTGTGTGTGGCTTTTTCTTCCTCTCCAATATTGTTCATCATAATATCTTTTATACATCGTGCCCTGAGGTCGACGTATGCGAATGTTTAATAGTTGTTGGTATTATCGTACATAGATGTTAATACGTGCTTGCGCCTCAAGCATCTTACTCGTACTTTGGGTATTGACATCATTTGATTTATGTAGCATCCTTATGTGCTTCTAGAATGATGGGACAGACCCGCGATCTGTCCCGAGATCACAATCTTAGTTGGCTTGTGATAGGACTCTAGCAGGGATGAGTCCTAATCACCCTAGAAGTAGTAAATAAAATCCTATAAGATTATAATAAAACCCCACCTAGTCACTTCTATCCTATAAATAAGTGTGATTATGGTTTAGATTGGGGCTTTAGGGCTTAGTGGTCGTTGCCCTCTTTACTAGGTTGGTCAACCAAAGTTTTTCCTTGCTTATGTCAGATATAGAGCCAATCTAGCCGCCGCATATTCCTACTTAGACAGGTCAACTATAGAAAGAGCAAAGAGGTAATTTTACTTATGTAACCACCTCATGGGATAGAGTTTAGAATCTTATATTATCTCTCTTTTATGAAGTAAATATATCTTTTATTCAGTCTGATGCCGAGTCTAGGAGAGAGAAATCCCTATAATATTTCAAGAGTTGATCTTCAGAGTCAAAAATCTATAGAGTTTGTTCTATTAATCAGCTAAATTCATTATATATATGAACTTGTAACTATGCTTGGTGTGTGTATCAACACATGTAGATGTCATCTCCTCTGTTATTTAGTAAGGCGTCAAAATTGATGAAAGAAATCAAAGTGATCATGAACAAAAATTTATTTTTGTACTTTAAAAAATTAATTTGTGAGTAGATATAACTCAGACCAGAATTAGGATCATCTTGTTTTGAGTGAAAACTGGATCCAGAATCAGTTTAGCTTCATCCAATCCAACATTTTGGTAACATAACATTCTCCATATAAAATGTTTTGGAATCTTTTCTACAGTTTGGAAAATAAGTCAGATTGCTATTCGTTGCTGGATGGCCTGCACTTTCTGATGAACAATGATGGGATACTTGAATAATTCTTTATGAATCAAACATTGGCCAACCAATTTGGTGGGTTAATTTAATGGTATAGCACTGCATTTTGTCCTTCAACCTGTAAACACTGTCCTCAATGCTACTTTTTGGGAACCGTCGCTTCACCTTTCTGCGTTTTATTCAAAACCTCTTTAGAAGAAAAGCTCCTGCTGACGGTGCCAAGTTGTCTGCAGTGTTTATAGTGTCCTTTCCTTCGCCTGCGCTATTATTGCATGCATGTGTTGATGAAAGCTTGAAATTTCAATACTCATTGTGGTAAATGTTTTTTTGGTATAAGCTAAGAACATGGACGATCTGTGAAGGTTTTGAATAAAGATTTCCGTGAGAACAACGACAAAAAAAAAGAAGAAAAAGGATAGCGTTTTCTTGAATGATGATGATAATATGCTGCAAAGAAAAAAAATGGCTATATTAGTATTTTTTTAACGCTTCGTTGTCCTCCCTGTAAATATTAATAAATTGATTTAAATACAATAATATAGATTATTCTTTTGTTTTTTGTGTGTGTATTATACATACATATATGATCAATTCAAACAAAAAAAAAAGAGTTACACGACAACAGACCATCTTCTCAGCCATCAAAGCATCATCAACCCGCCATATTCGCTCTGGATAAAGAGTCCAAGGCGATCCTGTAGCTTGGCCTGCACAAATGGATAGCTTCCTCGTCTACGCCGCCGCCTGCCTCCTTGCCGCCCTTTGGTACGCTGCTTGGTTCCGGCGGCACAGCCGCCCGAGGTCCGCCCCCCTCCCCCCCGGCCCCGCTGGCCTCCCCCTTGTCGGTAGCCTCCCTTTCCTCAAACCCGATCTGCACTCCTACTTCGCCCGCCTGGCCCGCGCCAACGGCCCCATCTTTAGCCTCCGCCTCGGCGCCAAGCTCGCCGTCATCGTCACCTCCCCCTCCCTCGCCCGCGAGGTGCTCAAGGACCAGGACGCGGCCTTCGCCAACCGCGACGTCCCCGTCGCAGCCCGCGTCATCACCTACGGCGGGGGCTCCGAGATCGTGTGGAACCCCAACGGGCCCGTGTGGCGCATGCTCCGCCGCGCCTGCGTCCGCGAGATGCTCTGCCCCGCCGGCCTCGACGCCGTATACGACCTCCGTCGCCAGGAGGTGCGGTCGGTGGTTAGAAGCCTCCGGGCGCGCGCGGGCAGCCCCGTGGACGTCGGCGCGGAGATGTTCCTGGCAGTGATGAACGTGATCACGAGCACGATGTGGGGCGGGACGCTGGAGGAAGGGGAGGAGCGGAGCGCGGTGGGGAAGGAGTTCCGGGAGCTGGTGGCGGAGATAACGGAGCTGCTGGGGCGGCCCAACGTGTCGGACTTCTTCCCGGCGCTCGCGAGGTTCGACCTGCAGGGGATTCAGAAGCAGATGCACGTCATGTTGGAGCGCTTCGATGGCATCTTCGAGTCGATCATCGAGAGGAGGAGGAGGAGATTGGAGGAGGGGGGAGGCAAGAAGCAGGGAAGAGACGACTTCTTGGAGTTCATGCTAAGGTTGGAGGCGGAAGGTGGCGACGGTAAGACGCCGTTTACCATGACCAACGTTAAAGCGCTTCTCATGGTCAGTATTCCCTCTTTTCTATTCCTTTAATTTGAGATGTTATATGTATTTGATGTTTTCTCGGTTTATCTAATATTACATCCAAACAAATAAGAACATTTCACAAATTTTCGAGTAATTTTACTTATTCAAACGTGTAATTTAATTTTACTTATTCCATTATAACTTTGGAATGAACTTCTAGAAACTCAATGTGGATATAGATATGTTGATATACAAATAAGAGGAGGCGGAGATATATGATATTATTGAATGATTACGTATCTTCTCTCTTATCTCCTTTATCCCTAATCTATTGTATATAACGAACTGTTCTATGAAAAATAGAAAGAGAAGAGAATATGAGACTTCAGATCAAATAATTTTTTTTTAAATAGTATTGAAAGGTACACATCATAAATTAGATTTATCGTTATTTGATCTCATATTTTTGATATTAAGGTTTTTCAAATGACAGTAGCATAAGAATATTTTTTATACTTACAATTGGTATCAAAGTCATATTTATAAAATCAAATACTTTAGATATATTTGTTAGCACATTTTGCATGAGAAAATATGTTATTTTATTTTTATTTACTATTTATGAATGATTCATCTGTACTGTTCGATTTGCTTTTCTATCTAATCTGTCTTATCACTTGCTTGTGAGCGATATGATATTCTTGATGCTTGATCGATGGAGCACTATTGATAGCTTGCTGTCAACAATTATCTTGCAATGTGCGATAATCTTCGGTGGTCGCTAGCCTAATCATGGGTGGTGATTGCATATAGATTGCAATAACTTTACGATAGCTATAGATTGCAATAACTTTACGATAGCTATAATGTGTGCGACGGCTACGCAATGCTATTGCTTGTGGTGACTTTGGTCACTATCAATGGGTGTAGTGGCAACATCGTTGCTTACGTGGCTATGGCAATAGTCGCTGCATGCAACGACTACAATAGCACCACCGTTACATGTAGTGGTTATGGTAGTTGTAGTAATGCTGCTAATGGTCAATGTCATTGGATGTCGAAGGCTAGGAGGATTGTAGGACGATATGCAAGCAAGAACGATAACGCAAATAGGGTATAATTAGGGTTCTTTCTTTTATTTAAAGATATTTTTACCCATACATAATTATAAAATGTTAATCTATCTTTTTGATAATTTTTCCTTTAAAAAATCAGATATTTCCTCAATACATTCCAATAAAACTGTAGTTTTACCCTTTAAAAATTAAAAGATTCTAATTTGTATCCTTAATTATAAAATTAATTAATTTAATTTATTTTAAATCAAATATTTTGCTTGAACTTGATCATTATTATATTTTGACTATGATTTAGATTCGACCAATTAAGTTTTGATTGAATTAAAAAAATAAATAAATTTTGATCGATTTTAATTTTGACGGACCTAATTGGGTGAATGGCATCTATGAAGCTAGTTTGTGAAGCTCAGTTGTAAGTATGACTATTTAAATATGATTGATTGATATAAAGGTTACATATAGAATTAAAAAAACTATAAATTATTAATGAGAGTAGTTATCCTAATTACATATCATATTTCTTCTACTGTAGTTTATAAAAGAACAGATCTTTTAGAAATATAAATACGTGAATATACATATATGTCAGAAACGGGGATACATAATATTGCTGAAAGATTACATATATCCACTTATTTCCTTTTTATCCATAATCTATCGCCCATTTTAGTGAAGATAGTATTTAAGTCATTCTAATCTAATGATAATATATTTGTAGATCAAATAAAAATTTTCTGAATGATATTATAAACTAGATATTATTATTTGATTTTATATTTTAATATTAAGAATTTTCATATAACATAAAAGTAGTAACATAATGATGACTTTTATACGTTGCTCTTACGTTACTATTGGAGATTCCTAACATCAGACTCCTTTTGTATTACATATAAATAATATGCATAGTTTGATGGTGTCATTTGTCCAAATTATAATCAAACAGGACGAACATTATTACATTCCTCTGCATCGTTAGAAGTTTCCCAAATAATTCAAGCCTGCCATGAACTCTTGTGGGCAGGACATGGTGGTGGGTGGGACAGAGACCACATCGAACACCATGGAGTGGACCTTGGCTGAGATGATGCAGAAGCCGGACGTCATGAAAAGAGCCAAGGAGGAGCTCGACCATGTGGTGGGGAAGGACGGCATCGTGGAAGAGTCTCACGTCTCCAAGCTCCCCTACCTCGGGCTGGTGGTGAAGGAGGTGCTCCGCCTGCACCCGGCCCTCCCCCTCCTCGTCCCGCACTGCCCCAGCTCGACTTGCGTCGTCGGCGGCTACACCGTCCCCGAGGGCAGCAGGGTCTTCGTCAACATGTGGGCGATCCAAAGAGACCCCGCCATCTGGAAAGACCCCTTGGAGTTCAGGCCGGAGAGGTTCGCGGACGCCGACAGGTGGGACTTCAGCGGGAACGATTTCAGCTACTTCCCCTTCGGGTCCGGGAGGAGGATCTGCGCCGGGATTGCGATGGCGGAGAGGACGGTCATGTACATGACTGCATCGCTGCTGCACTCGTTCGACTGGGAGCTGCCGGAGGGCACGACATTGGAGCTGGAAGAGAAGTTTGGGATCGTGATGAAGAAGGCTCGCCCGCTGGTCGTCATCCCCACGCCTCGACTTGCAAGCCCTGATCACTACTGCTAAATAGATCTCCACCTCTCTCTTTACGATAGTAAACAACTGGATCACTGCATGTACTTGTTCGAAGTTTCGATGGTTAGCATTGCAAATGACTCCCAATGCCGAAGAACAATACATCGGCAATAAATAGTATACAGTGATAAGATTACTACTTTGCACATAGTTCGCAGTGGTGAATCTATTCGAAAGGAGCAAGAATCTAATCACATCTCAGTAGATTTTTTTCTTGCTTTCTCATGCATCAGAGCGTATCGAAGTCAATTAAGAACCTTCCATTTCATACAGAATAATAGCAGAAACACCATTATGCTGGTAGTCACTGTTTCAGTCCTTATCGTTTCTTTGTAATTAAGAAAGAGAGGACAAATTCTAAACAACTTCCATGCAAAAAGGTGAGAATTTTACACGTCACCAGCCACTAGCATCCTTTACCTTCGATGCCTCCTCCATCCTCTCTTAAAAACCTTCCGGCCACCTGTCACTCCCCTCACTTCCATCCTGCCGAGCAAGAGAAGCGCGTAGAGTCAAAGATGTCTGGCGACGACAAGGGCCGCAGAGCCTCCCCCGGGCGCCTCCTCGTCACCTCCCTCCTCAGCTTCCTTCTTCTAGCCGGCATCACCGCCCTCGTCGTCTACCTCGTCTACCGCCCCTCCAAGCCCCGGTTCACCGTCAGCGCAGCGGCGATCTACGACATCTCCAACGCCTCGTCGCAGGCCAACGCCGTCTCCACCAGCATGCAGTTCACCCTGGTCATCCGCAACCCCAACGACCGCGCCTCCGTCTTCTACGACCACCTCTCCGCTTACGTGTCCTACCGCAACCAGCCCATCACGCCACCCGCCGCGCTACCGCCCATGTTCCAGGAGAAGGACAGCACCGTGGCCATCTCGCCGGTGCTCGGCGGCGGCTTCGTGCCCATATCGGGGGACGTCACGGCAGGGCTGGCCACCGACCAGGCCTACGGTGTGGTGGGGCTCAGGCTGGTGCTGCTGGGGCGGCTGAGGTACAAGTCGGGCCCCTTCCGCAGCAACTGGTATGGGATGTACGTGCGATGCGACATGCTCACCGGATTCAGGAAGGGTGTTACCGGGCCGGTGCCTCTGCTCGGTGAACCGGAGTGCAAGGTCGATACCTGAGTCCAATGGCTCCTCTCGCATGCTCAAGCTCTGTGTACCAGACCCTCTCTCTCTCTCTCTCTCTCTCTCTTTACCTTTCTCTCTCTCTCTCTCTTCTCTTACGTAAGAAGCAGCAGTGTTTGCACCGTCGTGTACTGTGTGCCAAGTGTATCAGTAGTTAAAGCAAACTTGGTTTCATTAGGGAAAAGCTCATCATATATATGGTGGTCTACTTCTGCGACCATCCAAACTGCAGTGCAGTGATGGAGAGAGCAGCACCAAATAATTGCTGTAGACGGAAAGCCTTCGAGCTAAAGTGGCTCAACGACGCTTTCTTCCTTGCAAAGGAAGCCTTCGACGAAGAACCCGATGCTTTTAGCTTTTCCCCACCGATTCCTACGCCATCGAGCGGGTAATGTTCTTTGCATGAGAAAACTTTGCTGCCTCGTCCGGTCCTTGCGCTAAGTGGAGGCTTCTACAGAAACACTCCATTCAATGGAATAAATAATACATGTTGATTGGTGATCGGTGACACACTCTCCCTACTCGCCCAAAGGAGTCTCTCCTTTCGCATGATGAGGGGGGGAGTGGTGCAGAATCTTCTACCTTAGACATTATTAGTTTTAATGTTCAACTCTTAACCTAAATGTATCTTCATCAGAGTGTTTTCCTTGTGGCATTCATGGTGAGGGGAGACAGACCTTTACTGCACAAAATATTCTCAGGGCAAAATCTAGTGGGTTTCAATCCAATCTATGAAAAAAAAAAAAGGACTGCTCGAATCTGATTCCACATAATCCATGCATATCAAAGTGGGTACGGGAAATCCAGATTCTATTTGTTCGGTAGCCATCAAGTGTTTGATATGACACCAGCATGATGGATGGTGCAAGTGTAATCCAGAATATATTTGAATTTTGCCGAGATGATTAAACCTTGAGAAGATAATGTCAACTCAGTTTAAATTTCACATTAAGTGTGTTGTGGAATTGCCTTGATTCATAAGGCTACGATTTAATACATTAATTAATTACCCCATCGAACTATTTCATGACATGCAAACTCATCAACTTAACTACCGCCAAAATATGATTGACACTTCATAAAACACACTCATCAATAAGCCAAATTGGCTAATTTAATCGATCATCAGTTTGATGAGAAATGTATCTTATTGTAATGACACGATTTAGTAAGAAGTCAATACGATTTTTTTTATTCTACAAAATAAAAATTTATTTGTTTTATATGATTATATTTTTTTATTTTTATTTTATATTTATGCCATATAATTTTTTAAGATTATATATTTTTATCTTATTAAATTAAAATATAAAAATATATTTATCTTTAAATAAAATATTAAAAATATTAGAATGATAAATTTATCATATGATATTTTATGAAATATAATTTTACAAAATTTATCTGTATATTCACTCAATCTTCTATCTATAAATATATTAAAAAAATATCGATAGAGGATATTGTAGTACACCCAAATTGTAGCTATCTGACTCCAACCAAAATAGTATGCATATCTCAAACTAGGGCGAAATGACATAGATCGATTCAAGAACAACTACGTCCTGAAGCGATGTAGCCCGACTCAAAAGCAGTATAGCCCAACTCAAAAGCGGAGCACAACAAATCCATGTTGTTTGGAAACGCATAAAACGACACTTACCAATGAGGATACAACCTCACGTGGCACATAGTTGGGAGGATGACTCTAGAATAAATAAATCGATCGCTTGAAATATCGATCGACACCAACAATCATAAGGGGAACCGATGACTCCCTACGAAAGGTATAAAAATTACTTCAATCATATGCCAAGGGACAAGTATTCACTATCCACAAAAACTAACTTAATCTTTAGAGAGTTTAAGTCATTTATGAGAAGCCTCCCTCCAGAGTAACATCTAGGATATAACGTTCCAACCCATACCATATATATAACTATAGAATATTGTGATAATTGAGATATTTTACATAACTTGACTTCACCAAGCACAAATATGTTCTTAAACTGTAACATTTAGTTGATAACAGAAATGTCTCACCTTTATGCACTGGAATCCATTAAAAGACGCACCTTTATGCACTGAAATCATCCCCAAGCTTACTGAATGTTGGGGTCATCGGCAACCCATTTCCAGAAATGTCTCCTGACAAAGATCGCCTTCTCCGTTGCTTCAAACTCTTCCCCGGTCTCTTCCGTCGAGAATTCCTCCTCCTCCGGCAGTCCATCGACCTCCGCATCAACAGAATGGACCACGTATCGTGCCGGGAGGCCCGGATAGGAGACAGAAGCCTTCTCCTCTACCCTCATCAGATACGACCCCGGCAAAATTCTCACAGCGGCCTTCCCTAGTTCCTCACGGACTGCACGGGCGACAGCCTCCTCCACGGGCTCCCCGGGCATCATCTTCTCGGAAAGGATACGGTGACGGTAACGCACCGCGCCATCGGAGAGGAGCTGGTGAGATTCAACAAGGACGGCACCGCGAGGGTTACGAATTCGGAGGGTAGCCACGTTGACAACGCGGAGGAGGGTAGAGGCGTCGTCTTCCTCGTCTTTCGTCTCATTCTGCGAGGGGGGGAGGAAGAGGAGCGAGGCCTCGCCTTTGCAGATCTCGAGCCAGAGATTACGGAGGGATTTGGTCCCGGGGGTGGCGCCCCAGGAGGCAATGGCGTCGGCGGGAAGTCGGGGGCGGATCCAGTCCAAGAGGGCCTCCGGCGAAGAGAAAGCGATGGGAGGCGTGGGCGAGGCAGCACGTTTCATCGCTACCGCGTGGAGTAGGCCGCGGTGACGGCTGGTGAGAGGGGCGGGAGGAGGTAGCGGGGATTGAAAAGGTAGACGACGGAAAAATCGGCAGCCGCTGCAGCGAAGAAGATGAGACCAGGGGCGAGAGGGGCAGGCGGTGACGCCTGAAATGGAGAAGCAGAGACGAAGAGATTGGCCGAGGTCGGTGGAGATATAAAAAAATATCTTTAATTTTCTAAATAATAATTTTTTATAAGGATGATAATTTCTTCAAATATAAATTATTGGACGATTTTTTTAAAAATATTTTTTTAAGTATTTTATAAACAGCGTTTCCATTTATGGTGTTTTTCTCGTGTCCTTCTTTCGCGGTCGCCCTTCTCCCCTTCCCTTTCCGTTCCCTTCCTTTATTTGTTTTTTTCATTAAAAAACATATAGGCACTCTTAAACAAAATATTTTATGAAACTTAATACATGTAATCAGATTAATAATTAATATTTACGAGAATTTAAATTTAAATAAAATTAATTTATAGTATATTAAATAATATAACAAAATAATTATAATATAATTCAAAAACACTATAACCAATTTGGTTGAACCAAAGATACTGTAACTGATTTAGTTTGAATAGTTTGTTTAGTTCGTCTCGGTAGGGAACTCGAAAATTAAATTGTTAGTAAGGATGTTTTTATTATTTCAAAAAGAAAAAAACCATTATCCGATAAAATTATCCTAAAATGCATCGTTTATGTTTTATTATTGGGAAGAACAAATATGTCCTTCAATTTTAGTTATATCAAAACTCTCAGATAAATCCCTTTTATCTATTATTTTTCCACAATTTAACGCAATCTAACTCATATAAAAAAAAAAAAACTACATTTTTTTTTGACTCAAAGCAATTGGCCTCGTTGTTCCATGACTGACAAGATACGTGTCACGGCGGATTGGTGGGTCTTCGTTGGACTCCGAGAAGCAAACAAAACAGTGAGTAGAAAACATGGGAATCCTTTCCCAGTAAGCGATAGGAATTCCCACACGCCTCCCCTCCCTTTCTGCTTGCTTGCAAACCACACTCTCCCACCGCCAGAATGCGGAAGAAGCCGCTGTCTTCTCGGTGTAGGCAACCTCGACAGCGAGAGAGAGAGAGAGAGAGAGCGAGGTCATATTAGGTGATCAGCATCCCGACTGCATCCCGAAGAAGGCTGAACGAAACAAGGAGGCGTGACTCCGTGGCCACTTGGTTCCAAGTGTCCTTGAGTTTCCAAAATCTTCCACAGAGGTTGGAGGAGGCTATCTACTGTTTCCTACCTTATCCCTCTGCTTCTTCTTCTTCTTCCTTTTGCTCTGTTTCCTGTCTACGCTTGGGTTGTCATGGCTCTCGCTGCCGGCCTGTTTCTGCTGCCTACTCAACTAAAGCAGCACGGCTGTTGTCCGGATCTTAGAAGGGGTCCCTCGTTAGTCTTCGGCAAGCCGAGAAGAGAAAGAAGAAGGCGATCCATAGCTCCGGTACGCTTTCTACATATCGTGATATCACTTCTGCTGTCTATTGTTCCGAGATCATGAACATCTATGGTAAGGAGGCAAAGAAGAGAACACATATGAATGGATAACAGTTTCCTATCGCTCTTTTCTTCTGTTGTTTTCTTTTTGCCTCCTGAGCTTACAACCAAATGATGTTGTGTCAATGGATTTGTCACTGTTCTCCTGTAATTAATAAAGAAAAATATTGCATCATCCACCTGCCAATTGCGAAATAAATAACGAACACAAAGAGCATGATTTCACGTAGAGCATGCCTCTGTATCTTATGCAGAAGACAACATGTTGAGATCTCATGTGCTGGTAATCGTGATTAGGTTGCGAGACTATTTGGGCCGGCAATATTCGAGGCTTCCAAGCTGAAGGTACTGTTCTTGGGGGTGGACGAGGAGAAGCACCCGGGGAAGCTACCCAGGGCCTACACCCTCACCCACAGCGATGTCACCTCCAAGATCACTCTTGCCATCTCCCACACCATCAATCGTGCTCAGGTATCAATCGATCTGTCATAGGCACATCTCAGCTTGGAGATATGTCGTCGGCGACAGTTGCTACAGAGCTTCTTCGTCTCCCCTGTTTTCCGACAGCTACAGGGATGGTACAACCGGCTGCAGCGGGACGAGGTGGTGGCGGAGTGGAAGAAGGTCCAGGGAAAGATGTCCCTCCACGTCCACTGCCACATTAGCGGCGGCCACTTCCTCCTCGACCTCATCGCTAACCTCCGATACTACATCTTCTGCAAGGAACTCCCGGTGGTATAGATGCATACACCTATACTCGTGCGATTTCATCTTTATGAGTCCCTTTTACACATCTAGTGTGATGGACACTTGTGCGTTGAATGATGCGATGAAGGTACTGAAGGCGTTTGTTCATGGCGACGAGACGCTGTTCAACAGTTACCCGGAGCTGGAGGAGGCGATGGTGTGGGTCTACTTCCACTCGAGCCTCCCCGAGTTCAACCGGGTCGAGTGTTGGGGGCCGCTCCGGGACGCTGCCTCGGGGGGCCGCAGCAAGGCCGGGGACGCGTCGTCGTCCTCCTCCTCCTCGGGATCGCCCATGGACCAGCCGCGGCAATGCCAGGTTGAATGCGACTGCTGCTTTCCTCCTCAGAGTTTGATCCCCTGGCCACACGATCTCCAAGAAGAGTACCCGGAATCCGCCGGCCAAGTGCAGCAGTAGGAAGGCACGATGCCGGAGATTGCTGAAACCGATCCTAGTTCTTTGGATTGAAGATTATTTGCATGAACTGTACTACAAACAGTTGCAGAGCATGCTGTAGTGAAGGCTTATGAATAGTAATCTGTAAATACATGATCTTAAAGCGTGTAGAAAGCTTCGTTCGACCATGTCTTTGAGACCCCTTTAAGATGAGTGTGTCCTGATGGGTTGGGGGAGGCCCGCCGGTGGCGATCAATGTTAATAATTAATTCATGGTAGTTACATAGGTAGTTAACATGTTTAGAAGTATTGGTTCATGTTTAGGAGTTGTAGAAGTAGTGGGGGTAGTTATTAATCATGGGTGAGATGGTGGGATGAAGAAAGTGGTGTGAGGTAGTTATTATTATGTCATATAAATAGGACCCTATAGAATGAAGCAAGTGAGCAGAGAGTGTGCAGAGAAGAGAGTTTGTGCATTTGGAGATAATCTTGTAAGTGTTCTTATTCTTTTACCTCCTGTTTAATACTATGTCATTTTCTTAATTGAAAGCGTTTTCGTTAATTGGATCGTAGTATTCTGTTTTATTGTTTCCTTGCTCCTCCTTCCCCAACATTTGTGGTATCAGATCTTTGTTTCAATCTGAACTGAGCATTATGGCTTTTAATGACAATTCTATGTCTTACCCCCTTATTCCCATCTTTTCGAAAAAATCCTACGAATTTTGGAGTATCAAGATGAAGACTCTATTCAAGTCTTATGATATTTGAGACTTGATAGAGAATGAATATGTAGATCCAGATGAAGAAACCAGGCTGAGGGAGAATAGAAAGAAGGACTTAAAGACTTCTTCATTCAACAAGTTGTGCATGAGACAATATTCTCAAGAATTGCAGCAGCGACAACCTCAAGACAAGCTTAGTTGATACTTCACAATGAATTTCAAGGCTCACCGAGGGTGATCACTGTAAAACTTCCAACCCTTCGCCGTGAGTTTGAAATTTTGTTTATGAAAAGCAATGAATCAGTGCAAGATTTTCTTTCTCGAGTGATTGAAATTATTAGTCAAATGAAATTCTATGGTGAACATCTTCATGATCAAATAATTGTAAAAACTACAAGGGTGGAATTCAATGTCACTATTATAATAAGTTTGGTCATATGAAGGCAGATTGCTGAAAAAGGGAAAAACAAACAAGCTATGTGGAAGAAAATGAAGACAATAGTAAGTTGTTTATGACTCATTCACAAGTTAATGATATCTCAAATGACATTTGGTTTTTGGATAATGGATGTTCTAATCATATGTCAGGCATAAGATCAATATTTAAAGATATTGATAAAACTCATAAGTTAAAAGTTAAACTTGGAGATAACAAGTAAATCCAAGTAGAAGAAAAAGGAACAATTGAGGTAAAGACAAATCAAGGGAAAGTAAAACACATTGATAATGTTTTCTATATTCCTAGCTTATCACATAACTTGCTGAGTATTGGACAATTGATAGATATTGGATATTCAGTTATATTTGATGATGGTTCATGCACTATTAAAGATAAGAAATCTGGTTTGATTATAGCAAATGTTTGCATGACGCAAAATAAGATGTTTCCAATTATGTTTCAAATATTGAGAAACATGCTCTTATTGCAAATCAAAAGAATGAGACAAATTTATGACATTTGAGATATGAACACCTTAACATTAAATGTTTAAAGTTGTTAAATAAAATAGAAATAGTTTATGGATTGCCTAAAATTAATACACTTGATGTATGTGAAAGATGTATTTATGACAAACAAAGTAAGAAACCTTTTTCTATTGGAAAAGCATGGAGAGCATCTAATTGTCTTGAATTAATTTATGCTGACTTATGTGGACCTATGAATACAAAATCATTTGGTAAAAGTCGATATTTTCTATTATTTATTGATGATTATAGCCGCATGAGTTGGGTATATTTTCTGGAATTGAAATATAAAACATTTGATAACTTTTAAAAACTCAAGACACTTGTAGAAATGCAAAGTAATAAATGCATAAAGACACTTTTGACAAATAGATGTGGTGAATTTATGTCTAATGAGTTTAATTCCTTTTATCGAACGTAAGAATCGAACTGTTATCGAAATGACAAAAAGTTTACTTAAAGGAAAGCATCTTCCGAATCAGTTTTGGGCAGAAGCAGTTGCAACAACAGTTTATTTGTTGAATATTTCACCAATATTTCACCGACAAAGGTTGTTATGAATCGAACTCCTTTTGAAGCTTGGTATGGTATAAAGCCAACTGTAAGCCATCTAAGAATTTTTGGTTGTATTGCTTATGCTTTGGTAAATTCACAAAATCATCATAAGCTTGATGAAAAATCAGAAAAATACATATTAATTGGATATTATGCACAATCCAAAGCATATCGATTATATAATTCTGTAAGTGACAAAGTTATTATTAACAGAAATGTTGTATTTGATGAAAGGGCAAGTTGAAATTGAGAGATTAATGAAGGTGATGCACAAATTCATGTTCCAGCAGAACTAGTTACTCCACCGAATCAAGTGACAGATCCTGCTCCAACAAGTTCAACGTCAACCTCACCCAGTAGCAGTTCAAATTCAGCAAATGATTCCTCAGATGAAACCCCTCCAAGAAGGTTTAGATCACTAACTAACAAAGATTTATGATTCAACATTTGCTTTTTCTATTTCAGATCCTATAAGTTTTGAGGAAGCAGTTGAGGAATATCGAAAAGCAATGAAGGAGAAAATCAAGTCAATTAAGAAGAATAAAATATAAGAGCTAATGGATCAATCGAAAGAAAATAAACCTTTTGGATCGAAATGGGTGTTCAAAATAAAGTATAATGCAGATGAAAATATCCAAAATCATAAGACTCGGTTTATAGCAAATAGAGCCATAACATGAAGTATTTATGACACAGATGAACAAGTTGCAGATATTCTCACCAAGTCACTTCCAGTTCAGAAGCATATTTATTTTATATCTCAAATTGGTGTATATAACTATGAATCAATGGGGAGTGTTGAGAATTGATTCATGGTAGTTACATATGTAGTTAACATGTTTAGGAGTAGTGACTCATGTTTAGGAGTTGTGGAGGTAGTTTAAGAGTTAGTGGGGGTAGTTATTAATCATGGGTGAGATAGTGGGATGAAGGAAGTGGTGTGAGGTAGTTATTATTATGTTCTATAAATAAGACTTTAGAAAATGAAGCAAGTGAGCAGAGAATGTGTGCAGAGCAGAGAGTGTGTGTAGAGAAGAGAGTGTGTGCATTTGGAGATAATCTTGTAAGTGTTCTTATTCTTTTACCTCCTGTTTAATGCTATGTCATTTTTTTAATTGAAAGCATTTTCGTTAATTGGATCGTAATATTCTGTTTTATCGTTTCCTTGCTCCTCCTTTCCCAACAGTTAAAGAGTGCTGAAAGCTAGATAGGTAGGGAGTTTTCGCAGCAATCCTTGCTCTTAGTGTACGTTGATCCTAGTTTTATCATGATATATTTCGTTTAGTTTTCCTTAGCACCGATCTATTGTGGATACAATCTCTCATAGTTGATTCGACGTGATCTATCTCCTCGTTATTGTCGTGATTGAGAATAGGATGTTTATAAAAAATCATGCAGATAATTATTCTTTAATGTCTAGTTTTCTTTGATAAATGATAGGATAAATATTTAATTTTACTAAAGTTTAACATGTGGCTCTCAATCAACAGCCAAGTCACGTGAGAATATAAAATGTCCAAGGAATATTATTTTATATTATGAAATATTTCTTTTAACTCGATCGATTATAGAAAAATCAATCAGACTACAATAATCTAAGGGTAAACATTGTCCAACCCCATCTCATCTTATATTTAATTCCATTATCTATTTAGGCGTGGAAGCGATCATATTGAAAACCCCATTGGGCCTCAGTCTTTTTTGTAAGTTGACATATGATCGAGCGTCTAAGACTCCCTTGGTCGCACCCTAAAAAATCCTTATGCATCATGTCACACATACTTTCAACGATTACTCCAAAAAGGATGCTCCACCTTCCTCTCACATTGCCTTCACCTATGTCCCCCAGCAACTCATGTTTTTATTTTCCTTCTTAGTGAAGACTTCTCTTCAGTATTGGTGATTGTTCAATGATCTTAGTTTCTTTCCTTTGTATGGAACATCTACCAATATGATCATCCCTACAAAGATTTTTTTGAACATCACTCAACAGGTTAAGACCTAACTAAAATGATGTAGACTGTCAACCCCATAATCCTGTAGCTAGTCTAGACTATTGCATCTCTAACCCCACTATAATCGATAGCTACCCTGATGCTTGTTGACATTCCTAGGGCGGCTGCAACCTTCTATCATTCTGAAATGTCTATGGGTGACCAATAATTAGGTAAATGATGCTCCATGATCTCCCACAACCAAGGTCAAAGGACTCTATAACCCTCAACCAGTGACATTCCAATTGGAGATCTAATCAATGGACTCTATCGACTATATTATATGACATAAATCCAACAAATGGATCGGTGGCTAAAGAATATCCATCTAGGAAAAAAGGGGTAATCGACAAACATCGTCTCGATTGAATCTCCCATTGTCCAGAAGATCCAAAAAGAGTTGATTCCCTGAAGCTTTTGACTATGTACCTTGGAGGCATCCAATGGAGATGTGGACTCCACTAAACATATAGCGACTTTTCACATCATTTCACACTCTATGGTACATTGAATGCCTTGATGTGTCGTGCTTTCTTTATGACGTGATCAATTGTCATACTTTCTCTATATCGTGACAAGGCATAGCTTGCAAGTAGTATTCTCATTTCAAACCACTCTCGAAGATCTCATTCAATCAACTTATGAAGGAGTTCAAATAATACTTTATCAAGAATGTACGTCCCAAGTATAAAACTACAACCTTATAAAAAATCCGACGATAATGAGGAGCCGTTAGTGGACTTTGCCACTAGATTTACAAATGAGACCCGAGGAATCATAAACACAAACCCTTCAAGCCACATTCAAGCATTCATATTTGAGCCAAAGCCCTATTAGTTATTTTGGTCCGAGATAATCGACCTCTCTACCTGAGATGCACCAATATTTTAATTAGTATGCATTAATTTCTAACTAGCACGGGCAATCTCACAAACATCCGAAGTGTGATAGGGTGTCATGGGACCTAACCAAGTGGCCCATCTAAATCATGCATAAATTTAACTCACTTAATCGTGTCTCAAATGAAAGTTTTTCTCTTTATCAAAGATAAGAGGTGTCATGCCCCAAGACATCCCCGTCAATATATATATATATATATATATATATAGAGGAGGGAGAGAGCATATTTTTTGTAAAAGAACTTTTATGGTCACTATATTGTTGTTCCTCATCCCTAATCTATCCCATTTGAATATCTTGAATTGCTATATGAATCAAAATATCTCTAAAACTACTAAATTGACAACCCTCATCTTTTTCTTTTCTCCAATTTATTCCCTTGTCCTCCATTGTAATTGGAGGATATAGCACTGTTGGGAAGTCTCCATGTAGAGTTGGGCATCAACATTTTATCTCCAGAAAACTTAAAACCATTGACAATATTATGAATAATTGTGCATCCGGTGCAATTTTACAGCTAGACTTTTTATATATTTAGTATTTTCATAAATTAGATTTGAAATTATGTTAGATTGAGGTAAAAAAAAAAAGATAACTTACGATAATAGATTCTCTAATAAGTTTAACCAATTCTCATTATAGTTTTCTCCCTCTGACAAATTTTTTAAAAAATATTCATATTTTTTAAAATTTTTCACAGAGCTTTCTAGTTTAAAAACTTCTAAAAAAGTATGGGGGTTAATTGTCACCCTCTATTGTCCGAATATTATTATTATTATTATATGTTAGATGAAAACTAGGCGAAGGAGAAACTATGGCGGAGAGAATGATTCTTTTAAAAAAAATATTATTTTAAAAGTTTTCAAAATAGACGAGCTATGCGAATTTTTTTTGAAAAGTAAGTGTGTTTTTTTAGAAATTTGCTCAAATCCTAAATCCTAAATTGCGGAGCGGCACGTCACCCTCCGACCACAGCGTCAAAGCAGAGAGGGTCCCGCTCAATTTCATACGGGTACGTGTTCGGTTTAGAACTGACGGGTGGAAAAAGTTGTGATGTTATCCCAATTCTGACCGCCTAATATTTAAACATATAATGTAGCGGCTCAGATCTGACCGTCCAAGTACGTGGGGCATTCAAGATAACGGACGCAGTACGTCCAAGGATCTTCTGGATTTCCGTAGACAGGAAACAGGGTTTTACTGGCACCATCTTTTGGGATTGGGTGCAAAAACTTTGTTTTTATGTTTTGTCCGGACACAGGGAAGCATCAAACGACGACGTCCGACCCGTTGTCTGCACCCCAGACTGCAGCTCGCCTGTCTCTGGCGATGCAGGGAACACGGGTCTACCATTCGCAGTCGCCGTGGGCCCCAGCGCGAACAACCTATATTTTGGTGCTCGCTGACACCGCATCCTTCCTCACCGCACCGCCTCTTCCGCACATCGCCCCCTCTCACTCTCCTCCTCGAGATCCTTCCTCTCTTCCTCCATGGTGGATGTCAACGGCGACATCACTGCGCCCCTGCTTGACGTCGGCCCTCCCGAGGTGGCCCTCGACGTCAATCGCTTCCTCGATCGGGGAAGCGAGGCGGCGGGCCCGCCGCCGGAGAACCCCTTCGAGTTCTTGGGCGCGACGCCCCTTGCCCTGCCCCCGATGAACCCCGTGGATCCGTTCCGCAACCACACACCCCACATCGCCGGGCTTTACGAATGGTGCAAGACGGTCCTCTGCCTGCCGATCGCCGCCGCGCGGCTCGTGCTCTTAGGTATCGCGATCGCTGTGGGATACGTGACGACGTTGGTGGCGCTTTATGGGTGGAAGGATAAGGAGACACCCATGTCGCGGTGGCGGTCCCGCGTCATGTGTGTCACCAGGCTCTGCGCCCGTTTCATCCTCTTCTCCTTCGGGTAATCTTGATAGATTTGTGTTTTCTTTTCTTTGCAATTCTAAACTGAGTAGACTCGTGTTAGGAGAATCGTGGTCATTTGATCTGCGTTGATGGTACGGGCGGTTGGGGTTTGGATGCATACACGAGATATATGAGATCTAGGGAAGTAGCACTTAAGTAGTCGACTACAGTAGGGTTTCTTGGTTCTTGATGCTAATAGTCGAGTCCATCAGAGTATTTTGGATGAGACTTGGGGAAATTATCATTTGTGTAGTCAAGTACCATAGGGTTTCTTGGTTCTTGGTTCTTGATGCTAATGGTCGAGTGCATTAGGGTATTTTGGTTGAGATCTGGAGAAGGTTTTTTGGTTCATGGTTCCTGATGGTAATAGTGAGTGCATATGGTATCTTGGTTCTTGATTTTGGATGCTAATAGTTGTCAAAAGTATCAATATGATTTTTGGTTCTTGGTGCTAATGGTGTAAAATTGTACTTACCAAAAAGAAAATGATCAGAAAAGGAATTTTTTTTTAAATATGGTGCAGGTTTAGTTCAATAAAAGATTTACCATAAAAACACATACATTTCTGACAGAGACAAGGGTTTAGTATAGTTGCAAGCCTTCGTTGGGTCTTCTGGTTGTGATTGATTTAAAGCAATTTTTAGCTCATGGGCACAAACTTGTCCTGTTTCCTTTTTGCTATATTCTCCTTAATATTTTTATTCATAAAAGATAGAACTATTTGGAATCACATCATTTCCAACGAGAACACTGCTAATAAATGTCCATTATTTGTAAATTCATTGAGTTACCTTTGCCATATAAAATTTTCTGTAACTATTCTGCAAATAAAGGCCCAAGTGATTGGTTTCTGGTTTAATGTCAGCTTGGGTCATATCAATATATCCTATTTGCTTTATTGTCAGCTTGCTTACTAGGATGTCTATTGTGATGGTTTAATTCTTCCTCAGTCTTTCTCTGATCACACTCTTCCAAGTCTTGTAGCTTCCCCATGAATCCTTTTATGTTTCCTTTCCTCTATGAATGGGGATCACGAAATCTTGGCGATCTTCTCTATCTAATGAATGAGGAGTCCGTTTGGAAATCGTCCGCCCCGCACCCACCCCCCGAGTATATGATTCAAGAGGAATCACACAAGGGTAGATTGATAAAAACCTCTGGTAAAATACCCACCAGTACCCATAACCCAGCAGATAAAGTACATTACATAGTCTGTTTTAGGGATTGGCGACTTACCCATTCAGTGACTATGACAAACTGGTCATGCAAAGTGTCTCTTTTGGATTATAACTATTTGTTGAAATATATTATGGAATACACCTTTCTGAAGAAACATCTTTGTTCTAAAGGTGGAACAACAGCTTGCAAACCAAGGTATTAGGTCAACATGAAACTACCAAGAGTAATAATAACAAGACTTTAGCTGCATATGATCAGGCTTCATTTGTTTTTTTTTGTTTCTGATCACTTAATCTTTAAAGCTTAAATAATGCTTCTCGTATTGTGGTAGGAAATGCAGTTAAGATTTGAGTGGTGAATACTAGGTTCTTTTATCTTTTAAGACCGATGTATTCTGTCTATTATTGTGGTAGGAAATAAGAGCATGGTTGTCGTAATTGGATGGATGATGCTGTGCATGTTATTTTAGTTTTATTATTATTTTATCATCTGTTCAGGTTTTTAGGTGTTCATAAATAAAACTTGATTACGCTTTGAGGAAGAGGTAGAAGTATGTCATGTCTTACCTTTCATGTGAATTCAAGCAACTCTTATATATGTATGTATGAATTTCAAGCAACTCTTATATATCTATGTATGTATGTATATATATGTGTGTGTGTGTCTATGTGCGTGCGTGCGTGCGTGCGTGCGCGTTATATATGTATGTATATGTATCTATGTGTGTGTGTGTATCCAACCATCTTAAGTTGATGACTGTAACTCAAGCTTAATGAAGTAACAATTGAAGACATGCCCAAGGCTTGCTTAAGGCTGTGTTAAACTCTGTTAAGTTCTGCATTGCTTGCAGTTAAACCTCTAGCATTAATATTCCCAGATGCAGATATAAGTTTTTAACTTCACTAAACGCATACGACTCTGCGGCAATTTGATTTCAGGCTCTAAGATAATGAACATGAATAAATTGGATGCATTTGGTTGCTTACCCCTTCCTAGAGGAATGTTCAGTCTCCTGATAACTATAATCCACATCTGATGTATCTTCTGTTAGGTTAGTGGTTGTGTATCTTCTCTTTATTCATTTCTTGTCAGTTTTGTACTTTTACATTTCTTTATAAAACTTTGGCGAGAAGATCTAACATGTGTTATATACTCACTGTATGCATATAAATGTTTGTTTTTATACTTACAAATACCTGTTTGTATGGCTGCTCTTCCATCAGATATCATTGGATTAAAAGAAAAGGAAGGCCTGCCTCAAGGGACATTGCACCTATTGTTGTTTGTAATCATGTCTCATACATTGAGCCGATATTCTTTTTCTATGAACTATTTCCAACTATGGTTGCTTCAGAGTCACATGATGCATTACCCTTCGTTGGCACCATTGTTAGAGCAATGCAGGTGGACACTCATCTTTCTTGGCTGGAAGGCTTTCTTATTATGTAGATTTATTTATCTGATTTTTATTATTTTTTATATTAAGGGAGAATGCACTTCAATCGGAACTTTTGATGTTAACATGTTTCATCTATGTTTCATAGGTTATATATGTTGATAGGTTCTCACAGCAGTCGAGAAAGCTTGCGATTCATGAAATAAAGGTATAAAGGCTTTGGAACTTATGATTGATGCTATCGTTTTGTTCCTCAAGTTTTTTTCTTCTGCAATCGTACTTTTTACTAAGATATAAGTTCTATTGGGCTTTACTCATGCCACCTTTCTTGTTTTGGTTTGGCATAAGATGTGCCTTGACTGTATATCTTTCATTTCAATTAGTTGATAGAAAGAAGCCTGAACCTTAAGAGCTTGCCTTATAAATGAATACGAAACAAGATCTATTTATTATCTATTTGATACAGAAATATGCTTTCTAGGACGTGAATTCAGAGAAAGGCTTCTTCCAATGACTTTCCGCGTGTTATGCTATTTCCTGAGGGGACCACGACAAATGGGAGATTCCTCATTTCATTTCGGCTTGGTGCATTCATTTCAGGCTTCCCAATCCAACCTGTGGTTGTTCGATACCCGTACATACATTTTGACCAATCTTGGTGAGAATTTTACATGAGACATTTCTCTTATTAATGTTCTTTGTCATGATACATCTGATGATGTTACTTGTTTTAGGGGAAACATTAATTTGCTGAAGCTCATGTTTAGAATGTTCACACAGTTTCACAACTTTATGGAGGTATGTTTTGCCCTCATATACGTGTCACAATTTCCACTTTTGAGAGTCAGATTTCCCTGGTGGTACTGTAACCCAGTTTTCCCACTTCCTAAAGTTCTCATTTCTTCTTCAATATTATTTGTTAATGGTGATAATTGCTCAATTAAATAGAACTTTCTTAGTCTCTTGTTATACATTGCTTTCAGAACTAGAAAATCTTGGCAAATCTTCCTCCATCAAGAAAAGATTTTACATTTTGTATAAGGTAAGTTTGTTGTGGTGTTAATTGTTTTTTATAATCCAAAAGGACATGTCCATGAATTGTAACTGTGTCTAGGATGAAAATGAAGTAATAACAAGAAGCACAAGATCAGAATTAAGATTTTACGAGATATATAAAAATCTTATGAGAATGTCTGTGATAAAAATTAACTCTGAGCAAGGTTTCGTACATAATTGTTCTTGGTCTAGTAGGCTAGTTGAGCCCAGAAAACTGTCACCGAGTCAGATTTCAATCCTGGTCAACGAGTCGTGGAGCCACCTCTTTTTTACCTTGTCCTTGGTCCCATGACTTATGTGCCATGTGCAGTAAGCCATATTATGATATCACGCGGGTAACTCTTTGCTTTGTCACTTCCATGAAGAAAGTTCAATTAAATATAACTTTTATGATCTAACGTTAAATTCAATTGGAACTTTTTCCTAAAGATTCCCTAAAATTTTTCAGTTGGTAACAACTTGTACATTGTTTATGTTATTTTTATTTCTGGTACAGGACTGCTTGGATTTATCAGAATCCTGCCCCGTAATGCTTGATCCCCTTACGCATACGGTTGAGATCTTCCTTTGCATCTCTGCATGTAAACTTGAGCACACCATCTCGGTGTGCGTGAGATGTGCCATTTTGGCATGTGTTAGGCCACAATTTCATAAGTGTTGGATTTTTATTTATAGACTTACTGGTCTAATACTAACAGTTCGGGCTTTTGAGCCATATTATACAGATTATAGGTTATCTGGTCAGTTGAGTTATTATGTCATACCAAAGCACCTGTGCGAGATCTTTCATGTGGACTAAATGATGCTCCTCTTGCAGATTGAATTTTTGTCTCTAGTATGTGCAACCTTGGGCACCCCAAGGGTTATCTCGGTATTTATAGGATTGGCCTAATGGCGATGTGAAACAATTGATTAGGGAGATTGAGATGCTTGCAAATAATCTGTCATCTGGGGAATATTGGGAGGAGGTGAGAATCATGGGATTGTTCAGGGAAGAGACTTATCATCATAACAACCAACTCTCTAGATGTGGCCGATGCACAACCATTTGAAGTTGAGAGTTTTTTCACCATCTGATCTTGTTCTTGTCCAGAATCAGGATCAGTGTATTAGTGATGATGACAATTTGCCTCTTTACTCGAAAGTGACAGTATGACATTCAGTTTGGAAGATTATTGGTACCTTATCTGGGCTGACTATTTCTTGGTACAGATCCAATGTTCAATTCGTCATGGAAAAACTTGGCATGTTGCTGATTCATATGAAAAATGTCATAGATAAAAAAAGATGTTTCATGTATTATGATGTATAGGTTGTGTTTGGGTCGGGGCTCGTAATACCGTACCATGCCGCTCGGTACGGGCAATATGTACTGGTCCGATAGAGGACCGGTATGATTGGTACAACTCGATACTTTAGTATACCATGTGTCAGTATACTCGGTATAGCTCGGTACATATCGTACTAACAGCTGATTGGTACATTGGTATGGTATAGTATTCAGAACCTTGTTTTGGGTACAGTCATGCCTTTGATGATTTTTTCTCAAGTGAACTGTTCTTGCTCATTATTTCATTATAAAGATTTTGATGGCACCAATTTTCTGATTCTAGAATATGAGTAGCTATACTTATTATTTAAGGTTAGTAAACAGTCGGTGCATATAGCTTCAGTGCATATAGCTTCAGTACCAGTGTGTACCATCATTTTATTTATTTTATTATTTTATATAATCATACTGGCAGTGCAAGTCATTATACCACATGATTTATAGGTACTACATCAGTCTGGTAGGCTGTCGAAATCAGTATCTGATCAGGATTTAAAATCCTTGCTTTTATTATCTATTAACATGGATTCCTGGTTTTTTTTGTGAATAACTTAATTTTTAGTTTGAACTTCTTGGCAACATCTATGGTCATGAATCTGATTCTGTATTGCTCTTTAAGTTCTAGTAGCTTCGCTGATTGTTGTTTTCAAGAAAAAAGTAGTTTCTTCTGTTATTGCATATAATTTTTTTTCATAAATGCATGCAGTGTAGTATTAAGCCAAATCCTGTCTTCAGGCAGAAGAGGATTTTATAATTTCATATTAATAGTCAATGAATCTGCCTAATTGGTAAAATTTTGTATTAAGAGTGCCACTTTTTGCTTAACAGGTGGAATACCTTCCTGTAGTCTTTCCAGATGAGAGCAAACAACAAAACATAGTTCATTTTGCAGAGAGGGTGAGCATGTTCAATGAATTTGTGGTGACATGCTGCATCTTATGTGTGATATTTTTTTCTGAAATGGAATTTACAGTTTGTCAGTTTAGAAGTTAAACAAATTAGTAATGTGCTTCGTTAATTGATGTTCGTGTCTAGAATCATATGTTCCCTTTGTTGCTAAAATAATCTTTTTTTCTTATCATGATTGATGATATATTAGAATTAAAAAGGATATATAATTTTGAAAGTTTAAATGAGCTTAAGATTGGTTTATCATGGCAAAACATGGAGCAACATAGTCAAACGAGGATAAGAATTTTGTTATGGTATTGCAAATAGGGGTATCAAATTTAGATGGCATGTCAAAGCACATGGAATGTAATACGAGATTAACCGGTTTAGATTAGCTGCAACGACTAAAATTCCGGTCAGATATGATCATACTATGACCAGTCCAATCAATTTACCAATACTATATACATGTCATGAACCTTTTAAACATTCATCATTTGAATTGTAGCAGTTATCATGATAAAGGCTAAAAGTTAACATGCTGTTCTTGGCCAATTTTTTGCAGACTAGCTATGCTATGGCAAATGCACTTAATGTTCTACAGACATCTCATTCCTTTGGTGACATGATGCTTTCTGCAAGAGTAGCTGAACTTACAAAGGTGAAGATAACTGCTTAGTTTATGGAGCAACAGATCCTTTTTTGTTTATTCTCCTGTTCATAGTGTATATCATGGTTTGCAATAGCATGATATATACCATGATATACGGTACAGATGGTATTTGTCAGTCCGACAACTCATTGGTACATGGACCAGAGTAAACCAGGTGGTATGCTCAGCACAAGATGGTCCAGGTCTTGTACTGGTGTTTTTCTTTTCAGTTTTTTGTTTGAAACTTGGTACATACTGGCAATACACCCGGACACTCAATATGGAATGCCCATGCTTTGTGCTTCGCTTTCTATATAGTGGCACACACATGGGAAATATGGCATATGTGAACTAGGTAAGCCTGAAATTTGCCTAAGATCTTAACCTAAACTTGCCATATTTGAAGTTTGATTGGCATTCTTCCCAAGCCCAACTAGAACACAGTTGGAATGTGTTTGGCTGGCAGATGTTGTATGCTTTGCTTTTTATTATGTGTCCTAATTTCTTCAAGTATTTTTTTAAAGTAATTTTAAAGCTTACTTGTGTCAGTCATATTACCTTAATAACACATTGTTTTCTTATGCATTAACATTCTTGTTAGTCTATAAGATACGTTTTACTTCACATATTGATACACTTGCATTAGCAAGTTCGACATATTTTCAACTTTTAAATCCAACCATCAAACTTTTTATTTTGCATTTTTGTGGTTCATGATACATACACAATATATGATGGCCATATCTATCATTCTCATAAAATATGTGTTGTGCTTTCTTGAGGAAAAAGTGAGACTTGATAAAGTATATCAATTTTCTAGTTGTTGCTTAAGTGTGTGTATGTGATTTATAAATATTCCATATCTTAGTATGCAACTTTTTATTGGCTCTTTTTATGTCATATTTTTTTCTTATAGCTTCAATCTTTGTTCACAGGAGAGAGGCTCAAATTATATGGTAGAAATGGCATGGGTTGAGAATGTAAGTTATCAATCTGCAATATCTAATCTACATTTTACATCATTTGTCATATTTGTAGTTGGAACTTTATGTGATGCAATATAGTGGAGAACAACCAACATATGAAGATGTCAGTTGTTTTCGTTTCTTCATTGTTTTTGTAATAATTAATAATTTTTGAAGTTTTCGATTTGGATTTTCTTTCACTTTATCCAAATTGGAGAAACAAAGATAATGATTCTTTTGAATCTGATCATAATAAAATTTAAAGCCACATTGGTGAACGGCATCACTTACCTCTAAATTGAATCTTGTCTATCCAACCCTTAACTTTTGATGATGAAATATCTACTTTTCAAACATCAAGTCTTTTATAGTTTATAGAAAACTAATAGTGAACAGAAACCTGTCTGCCTGAAACAAACTGAAGACACTAAATATAATGATGGATTTTCCATGGAACATCTTTCTCCCAGAGCTGATGATGGCTGCTAATGACTAAAATTTGACTTGTTTGAGATATCCTATATATATAGTTATAAGGAACTAATTTGAACACATTTATGACTAGCTGAAGTTGATCAAAATGTTAATGCAATCCAAGAATTGCAGTGACTATTATAATAACTTTTTTAGAAAAGAAAATGGACTGGGGCATCACTTTCACCAAGAGAATTACCTAGGTCAAGTTTTTAGGTACCACCTCTGGAAATATTTTCACCTAAACCTCTTCGAGAGGGAGAGAGTACCAAGCACTTAACTCTGTTTACTGTCAAAAGCTAATAACGAGTAAATGACCTAATATCACCTAAGTCATAATATTTCTTTACATAGTATGGCATGGATTCTTTTCCTATTTAGCCTTTCCTGCAACTATAGGAACACAAATCAATGCAACCACATGTAATGCCAAGAAGATGATTTTCTTAATATCTTAAATTTCTGAAACTTGTGGAAAATTTTATTTAGCCAGATAAATAACTAGACTTGTGAATGACATTTGGATGTCTGCATTTTTTTCAGTTACAAAATAAATTTTATTTTTCAATTTTTAGTTGACAGCATCATATTTTCTTGTATCTCATATTTCAGACATCATCATACTTAGTTACTTACTAGCGTTTGCTGACTCATCTATTGTAGTGTTCACTGTGCTTTTAGAGGCAGTGATCCGTACACTAATTTATCAAAAAATGGAGTGATTTGCTTTTTTATTGTTTATTCTATGGTCATCTTCTTAATTCTACTATTATTTTCATTTGCAGTCGTTTAACATAAGCTCATCTGAGGCCGTGTTACTTTTGGATCAGTTTCTTGCTATGAACCCAGATTCCAAGTAAGTCTCAGACAAATCTCAAATTGCATGTTTGAATAAGAATACCTCATGGATTACACATATTGGCCCATGTCACATAATGTATACCATGAAATCATGGGACAGCTACAGTGTAACAAATTCTGTGCTATGCCAAGGCCATGTGATATAGTGTGGCCTGTCTTGGAGCCCAAGCCAGATGTTGGTGTACTGAGCCAGCATGTTACCTGCATAGCACTTGTGCCATGGAACTCAGAACTGCACATTCGTTATTTTTTTTTTCGTAATGACAACCAATAAAAAATGCCATGCTAGGACATGAGTGGATATGGACTAAGGCTTTAAGGATTTGTGACTTGATAGATCAAAGGACACCCATGGGACGGTGCTAAGTTTAAATTGATAAATTCATACTGCCGTGAAATTGTCTAAAATCTGATTCTTATTGTTGACATAAATATTCAATAACAGAGGATTGCAATCTCGGGTATCGGACTCATATCAGTCTTGGCTCGGACAGGTATAGGCCTGAGCCATATTGGTGTATCATGTGTTGGTACACCTGACTATCACCGGTGTTACATCAAGGATTGCCTTACTGAACGGTAAGGCGCCATACCGGGATGTATGTATCGGTCCACCAACTGATCGATATACGGATCGCCCGCTACCGGGTGGTACCGTCGAAATCGACCATCGGCGGTCGATTTCGATCTTCAGCGGTCAATTGAGGGAGAAAGAAGAAGGAGAAGAAGAAGAAGAGGGAGAAGAAGAGGAAGAAAAATACCTCGCGCGCGTTGCTGTTCCCCAGTTCCCTTGCGTGGTCTGTCGCTCGTGGGCAAAAAATCACCCTGCAATCCGTCGTCCGATGGTGATTCCTTCTCCTCGCGCGGCGAGAAGGAACGAGGCAACGTCGCCGAGCTTTTTGTTTTATTTTTTAAATATATATTATATTAATATTATATTATATTATAATATACCGAGCGGTATGCACTGTGCATACCGCTCAGTACCAGATACCGTACCATACCGAGATAAACTCAGTATGCCGGTACAGACCGATATGACGAACCTTGTGTTACATATAGGTTTGAGAAAGAGGAGATGAAGTACTATATAACTGAACTGGACCCCCCAAAATAAGGGCAATCCATATCCGTTCCGCGATAGGACTGGTAAATATCGGTCGAACCTTACCAAACTGGTTGGTTTTGCACTCCCTGCGGGAAATCACGATGCTTTAACTTGTTTTTGAAAGCTTGCATAATTTTTTTCATTGTTATTATTAGATCCAACTATGCTTTTTGAGTTTAAGATGACAATTTTTATATGACCTTGTAATATGGTGGTGGCAGTGGACATGTTCAAATTCATGGTTTTTTGACTGCTTATGGGTTGGGGTGGAGTCCTCTATGTAAAAAGGTTGGTCATACATCTCATGCTTATTTCTCCATCTTGTGAAAGAATGAACTTTTAAGGTGATTTTACTATCAGTCTTTAGAAAGTTGATTTTTTGTGGACCTTGTAGTGCTTAACTTATCCTAACTTATAGTAAAATTTATCATTGTTATTAGGCAGCTATGAATCTTGCTAGGGTCTAAATAAATCCTGCTATACATTGTTATATCTCGTGCTTGATACTGTATGCGAGGAACCTTATCAGTTGAAACCTTTTCTATTGACTGTTAGAATGTCTTCTTGTTTGTGTATAACTTGTGTAATAAATGATGTTAGGTATCGATGCTTTATTGAAGTTGTTTTTCTAGAAAGCATAGCTCAAGATATTCTTAATTTTCATTGAAATGATTGCTCAGGAAACTAAT
This sequence comes from Ensete ventricosum, assembly GCA_029747655.1. NCBI lineage: Eukaryota > Viridiplantae > Streptophyta > Magnoliopsida > Zingiberales > Musaceae > Ensete > Ensete ventricosum. The sequence goes on from JAQQAF010000009.1 coordinate 55,967,620, forward strand.
AATATATCATATGCATATATGGTGTTGAAGTTACTAAAACTCTTTACATGTATAAAATCAACTATATACACGTTTATACGATTACAAAAGTATGTACTCTATATTGCTAGGTTTCAAGAGACTTCTCAAAACATATGTTATCAAACCATAGGTACTAAGGAATTGTGACCATGCCATGTTGCCAGACATTAATTAGATTTAACGTTAGCATATCTTTATTGTATCATGCCTTGTCATCGCACCATCCTGACACCCATATGAATCAACCCATGCCAATTTGATATGAGAGCACTTATTAGCACCATCAAGTTTCCATCCTGAACTCATGCAAAGAATGCCAACAGCAGCTCTGCTTTGTTTTCCACCACTAAGAAAAGCATAATGTACATTAAAGTCCTTTATGTGGTGACAAACAGATTATAATGAAGTGCCCTGGTGCTGCAAGGTCAAGGAGGTTTTTCTATCATTTCTTTCACATTTTCATTAAGTACTTGAAAGAATGATGCATGTTGTGTTTTGAAGGAAATCTATAACTTATTAATTTAGTTTGAGATCAAATTAGTTGAAGCATCATCTTGGGGCTATAATCACAAATTCAAAGCTTCTGTTTCAGGAAGTGATACATTCTCATGGGAAAGGAATATGACATGCATGTACATATGCATAGACATTTTAGGGGATCAAGATTTGTATCATCATATTAATGCAAGTGTATGAGAAAATGATTTTTGTCTTAAACCTGATAATATGCATGGACTTACAGCATAAAATTGGTGACTCCTAATTGTATGTAGTATATATACTTGGATGTTCTAATATTTCTGCCCATATTTTGGTTGAGGAACCTGCAATATGTAGTATATGAAGATTTTCTATAAATATTTGTGCCAAGTTCTTTCATGCGTAACTAAAGGTTAGATTTCCTCCTCGTCAGATATTTGGCTATCTGGACTTGGAAAAGAGGGGGTCAATAACATTTCGTCAGGTATTATTGTGTATTTTTCATGTGTTTGATTTTATTCTTGCTTGGTGTAAACTGTTGAACTAAAATTTGTCTTATCATTTGACGTTTATCACTTGATTCTCATTGATAAATAATGTTACTGGTAAGTGACTTGGTATTCAGTATCTTTTTGTGCATATTTCCAGCAAGTTCATTGTGTAAGCCCCAAAGGACTGGCATTGTTAACCAGTAATAGTAGTATAGGAACACAGGTGAGGCGTGTACATAGGTTGATTTACTTTTGAGGGTTAAACTGTTAACCTATGGAAAAACCCTATCAAATACCAACTATCCTGCCACATTAATGATGGAAAAACCATAGTATATCCGTATGGTTTGATATGTATCGTACCAATGACCTATCACGGACTTAGTTGGTTTTGTCTAAGTCGTGCGACACCCTTGTATGTCGGTTCGTAAAGGATTAACCTCTCCTAAACCTCTTATTATCCCTTAAAGACCTATAAAATAATAGATGAGTTAGAGGAAGCGTTTAACTTGAGATTCAAAGACAGTCATTTCAACTAACACTTGGTAGACAATGCAAATTACAAACATAGACTTCGCAGACTCTGAATGATCGTAGACGAAGGGTCTAAGATAGTCAACCACGATCAATAGTCCCCATAAGTGCCCACATAGCATTACTATGGAACAAAACAACGAACCAGCCTACCCAAAAGGCCCATCTAATCATGTGCCACCTGGGTAGCTCCTGGGTAGTGTGCTAGTTGACACTCTATGGAGTTAGAAAACTCTCAAAATAGGTGTTTGGATGGCTTATTTCTAGTCAGATTTATCTTTGCGTGACGATTACATACAATTTACATTTATAAGATTGAAACAGTCGCAAAACCCAATCAAAATGGGGCTGCCCAAGCTTACTACAATACTTTTACATGTGCAAAACATAAACAAAACCGAAAGACATAAACATAGACATTATATGGAACACTCTGTTCTCATTCATTTCCTCATGAGAATATTCAATGTCACTACTGTTACTGTATGTTATACACGTGACATCTCATGAGAATATTCAATGTCACTCTGTTCTCATACTTTTACATCTGCAGTTTTTGACTGGGTCAGCACAGATAAAAAAACAACCTACATTTATGAGTGCTTGTGAGACAGCTTTCGCAAAATTCAGTGATAATCTGACAGGTCACATCTCTGTTGGAAAGGTAAACAACCATTTTCATGCTTTGTGGTTTTCGCTCTCAGTATGATAATTTGGTTGTACCACTGATGTAGATGGGTCATATCAACCAGTCGGTAGTGCACGGCGGAATCAGCGAAACTGTACGTTTCTGCATGGACGTTGGGTTTACCCTATAGTCCTAGAGAACACCTTAGAATTACATTGTTTCTGTTCTCATCGCCTCCTGGTCGTAGCACTCACTGTAACCATTCCTCTTGCAGTTTTATCAGCTGTTTGATGCTGATAGTGATGGGATTGTCAGCAAAGATGATTTCATGGATTGCCTACAGAAGAATCCACTGCTTATCGTGCTTTTTGCTGCAGATGATAAGTTCTAAGACCAAATGGACACACTATAACCGCATACCATATTCATTCAGCAAATGTGGAAGCTTATATTAACCACCTATCAGTACTTGCATATCATATTCACTAAGAAAGAACCACGTTGGCAGCCAACCATTCAATTGTAAATTTTTTTTCCTTATATTGAATGGTGACAAACACTGATGTAAATAGATTCATTGTTATGTATTTCACATAACAATGCATCTATTTTTAATTTTTGATTTGCTTTTACGAGGTACCACCAGAACTCTTTGCAACCTATAGTATTTTTAAGCAAAGCTTGGTACATTATTTCTTAATGCTCTACACAATTCAAGTTGGTATGTCTTGATATCTTAACGGCTTCTTGCATCTAATGCTTCTAGTTTGAAGTTGGCATTGTCGTGAATGCCGCTAGTGGTTGGTACAAATGAAGTTGGTCTATTTCGATACTCTTATATGTCTCTCCTAGTCTCCTCTTATGTTAAAGTTGGTATTTCTTGCTACCTTTTTAATATCTGGCATCAAATGCTTCTTGTATGGGTAGTTCAAAACTGATACTCGTTAGTGTCATCAGACATGTTCGATGCTCAGTGCTCCCAACATGAGAAGTTCCAAAGTCAGTATGGCCTAATGTCTTACTTAGTACATCTCTTGTATTTGATTGGTCACAACACAAATAGTTCAAGTCGGTATATCTAGGTGCCCTCACATGCATGTTTGATAATACCTACACAAATCGTTCTAATGGGCATATCCTTATTTAAGTATCTCTTGCTTCCAACAATCTCTAGATGAGTAATTTAAACAAGCACCTCTTGATGTTGTCGTGGATCTCGTATGCCTCTATGCTTCCAACAATCCCTAATCGTTTTGGATAATTTCTACACATTAGTTTAACTCGGTATGCATTGATACCCTTATATAATTCGTACATTATGCATGGGTAGTGTCTCGATGCCTTTATGCGTCTCCTATACCTAGCTCGCTGTATATAAGCATTTCAAGTTTGCATACGTCTCTTGCTAGTGTTTGATCCCAATAAGGGTAGTTCAAATCAGCACACTCTAACAATTTTTTGTATAAATTATAATCGTTACTTCTACATTAGTAGTTCCAGTCGATATGCCTCAATACCCTCGCACGTTTGTTTGCATCTAACGGTTTATGCATAGATATTTCATGTTGATAAGCCTTGATATTGTTGCACATCCCCTAGGTTTGACACCCTTGTTACATGAGTAGTTCAAGTCGACATGCCTTTGTATGTCTCTTATGTCTCATGTTTGTCTCTTATGTCTAACGCTCCTTACATAACTAATTCAAATCATCATGCCTTTATGCCTTCACACATTTTTAGTGTCCAACGCTTCCTCTATAGGAAGTATGACACCCACTGTGCACTTTCACGTCTCTATCATTAATACTTCATACACGGAAAGATTGAGCTGGAATACCCCAATGCTCTTATGCGTCTCTTGCGTTCAACAACACCCTTGTGCATCTCTTTTGTTTGACTCTCCTTGTATTTAAAGCTCGAGAGAAGTTCGTCGGGTCTCAGATGTGCGTCTCGGGATGCTCTTGCTCGGATGCTCTCGTAGGGTCCTACATGAAGGCCTAGTCGAGGTGGGATGAGTCCGATGTGACCCCTCCGATGATCAAGTCAGTACCCTGATCGAGATGGTCTCAAGTGTTTAGTATGTAAGGAGAGTTCCAACCAGAGAGTGCCCTCCAGTTCTGTTTCATATGATGACTTTTATACTCACAATATGAGAGACAGTCGTACCCCGACCCTTAATACCGACGACGTTCTTAGTCGAGTCGAAGATATAATCTTGTTGAGTTCCTATGCCTCGGTCGACGAGTCGATGTCAAACGATGTCGCATTCTGAGTCTCGAGCTTGTTGCTGTGATGGGTCGATCGACATTGTGTTAGGTCAAACGATATTGTGGTAGCTCGGGCAATACTGTGTCAGGTCGATCGAGACTGTGCCAACTATCCCAAGCCATTGGATAATGTGGTCGGATGAGCTAGCTCTCGAGACTGACATGGCCCATGGACCGGGCCCACAGACTATCTGCCCTGTCACCACCCAAGTTGCCATGCTCTGACACTTATATTTCTCGACTCTCATGGGGAGATCAACGTAGGACATAGTGACTTCAATGACCACTATTCAACTACAAGAAGCAACGTTGGCTTCGTTCGGCACATAGTGCCTCCAATAACAATCCTACCCAACCAAACTGCCTTTGAAATGAGCCATATTTTTTACGCGGGACCCACTCCATGTTAGCCGATCATTATGAGCAACGATAACCCAGGTACCGTTGGGTATGCTATGAAACGGGGAGGAGATCCGTTTTACGCGAGACTTCCGCCAGCCCGTTCGTAACTTACTCGCACTTGTACCTGCCCCACGGCGACCGCTCTTCTGGGACCCAGAAGCATATCATCCCGATAACAATGTGAGCAAGCGAACGGGTGCGCGCAGATGAGTAACAAAATTGTTTTCGATGATGACACTTAGGAGATCCTCGACATACATATTTCCAAAACAACCAAATCACAACAGACACGACACTCTCGCTCACACACCTTCGCCACCCGTTACTTTTCGCCCATCTCATTCGACAGTGGTTGCGGGGCCCACGTGGAACCGTGGTTTTACGCAATCACGAAACAACGCAGAGAAAAAGTAATTTTACCACTTTCCGTCCCCGACACTCGCTTTAACCTTCGTTTCTTCCACGAGACTCCCCCCTCGCTCCTCATCTAGCCTTCTCAGATGCTCGAATCCCCTCTCTCCCTCCCCTTCTAATCTGTCTCCAAACTCCAACCCGAAGAGGTAATGCCGAACGCATTCTTTCTTCATCTCTACTTTTCTCCGCTATATCTCGACTTTTTCTAATTTCGTTGGTTTTTTAGGGATTGGATCCATCTGACGATGCCGCCTCCGCAGCAGGCCTTGGCGGCCAGAGCAGGCGGGAGGTGCAGAAGGGACGGAGGTCTCGTTTGCGGCTTTCGCCCACCCGCAGTGCTGCTTCTCTGCTTCCTTATTCTGGCGCCGATCTCGTCCGGTATGCTGATCTTTACTCGCACATTTGTACGGTTTAGTGGATGTGAAATGCATATGGGAGTGGTGATTCCATTTCTGTTGCGGATTTGCTTACTTTTGTTTCCTGCTCGGAGATCTGGGTCTGTGAATTTAGATCTCTGATGCATTTATTCATGTGGAAGGACATAAATCTGAATCTGTACCTTGATTAACCATTTGTAGCATCTATTCTTAGATCCTGATTCATCTCTGACAACACACTGATGTCCGTCCTACCGAGTTTCAGAACGTATTCTAGTACATACTCAGGACACTGATGCAAAACTCCGTGGGTTGAATAATGGATTATAGGAGTTCGGCACTTTATGAGATACATATGAAGCAGAGCCGTTGCGAAGTTGGAAGATGCATTAAATAAGCTTCTCACTAGGAAATTGAAACTGAATTATCAGAAATCGTGTTAGGAAAATAAGGCATATAACACGGTGAAAATAATCATGCGGATGACCTTGAGGTCAATTTCCTTTTTGGTGTTTTGTTTCAAGTTTATTTAAGTGCAGATCATGTATTTGACCACCTCCGATTGCAGAAGTTCAACTCGACAAGATGCAAACCAATAACTTGATTAAGATAAAAGGAGATGGACACATATGTTGCATGTGCTTGAACATTTCTCGAGTTATAATCATGCTCCCGAAACTTATAATTTTGATGTTCATATTCTGTAGCCTTTATCATCTGTTGGACTGCAGTTTGAAGTTATTGATTCTGTATTATGTGTTCCTGCACAGGCATCCAGGATCTCCCTAGCCACGCGGTACCTTCCTCAGTGATATCCTTTTGTTTTCTGCTTGTCGAGAAAGGTAGCTCCTTTTTCCCTTAAATCTGACATATGAATGGATCATGACAGGGAACCGATCAGAGAGAACAAGTTGCTGTGCAGAAGCTAAAATCTATTTTAACAAAAGAGGTTGGTGAATTATAGTGAATGTCTTGCTAATTACTTGGTTATTATTTTCTTAGGTTACTGTAAGAATATATCTTGGTCATTTTAAAATTCATGCTTCTTGGCTGTCATTTTTTGTCTTTCTGGGCTTATGTATATTATCCTTCATTCAATACCTGCAAGCCAGCAGGATTTGGGTCAATGGGGCCTTGATGTTTTTTCAGGACAAACAGTGTCCCTTCTCTATGGCTGCGTAATGAAGTTGGCCATGCTGATCATTGCATCATTTCTTTGACAGATCTAAACTTCCCACAGCTTATATGCTTAAGCATTTATAGTTTTATGCAAGACATTGGTAAAATACGCTTACTTATTTTCATACTCATCTTCTTGAAGACACTTCAAAATGTTTCGCATGTGGAGAAAAGTTATTCACCGGCCGAATTGGAGAACAATGCACTGATTAGTTCTTTACAGATTGCAGATGTAAAGCTTCACAACAATCCAGGTGATTTTTAGATGCTCATTTTCCATTGTGTAAATTTAATTTCTCGTATATTATTTATGCTGGGTAAATAGATTAATATTATATTTCTGATGCAGATGATCATCAACTTCTTGATTCACCAGCAAAATTAATTCGAAGGGTATTCATTTTAATTAATAAGTGTTATTTTCCTTACATTTGTTGGCCATTTAGCTGATTCGATATCCTCACTTCGTTGCCCCTGCTAATTTGAAACTTTTGCTTCTGAAGTATTTATTTTTTCTTGACTAATAAACTACATTACTCTTTGGTCTCCCAGTACTCAGCTTCTTTATCTCAGTTGCTATGTTGTGCTGAATGTCAATAAATCTATTATTACAATTTGATCTTTTGGAATATTTTCATGTAATATAGCAATTGAGAGAGGAAAGACGTGAACAGAAGCAGTTGGTGTTTACTCAACAAGATGATGAAGCAGTAGTTAGGCTTGAAAATGCTGCCATTGAGCGTTCAAAAGCTGTGGATTCAGCAGTATTGGGCAAATATAGCATATGGAGGCGAGAAAATGAGAATGAAAATTCTGATTCAAGAGTTAGGCTGATGCGTGATCAGATAATCATGGGTAGGATCTATTCTGTACTTGCAAAATCAAGAAACAAACTTGATCTTTACCAGGAATTGCTGAGTCGTATCAAAGAAAGCCAACATGTAGTAGGAGAGGCCAATGCTGATGCTGACCTACACCATAGGTGAGACCTATTTCATAAATTTGCTGTGTGCTGCCCCATTTAACTTTTTCTAAATAGAAAATTTTCAGTGCTTCTGATAAGATCAAAGCAATGGGTCAAGTTCTTTCTAAAGCGAAAGAAGCACTATATGACTGCAAGGCGGTAACTCGGAGACTCAGAGCAATGCTCCAATCTGCTGATGAACAAGTTAGGAGCTTGAAGAAGCAGAGCACATTCCTTAGTCAGCTGGCTGCTAAGACAATTCCTAATGGGATCCACTGCTTGTCTATGCGTTTAACCATTGACTACTACCTCCTCCCTTTGGAGAAAAGAAAATTTCCAAGGAGCGAAAATTTGGAAAATCCAAGTCTTTATCATTATGCCCTTTTCTCTGACAATGTCTTGGCTGCTTCAGTAGTTGTAAATTCTACCATCATGAATGCAAAGGTCTGGTGATGCTCTTTTCTCTTCTGATCAATTTTCTTTCTAATGATGATTTATTGATCAGATCGTGTTTGCATTGCTTGCAGGAGCCAGAAAAACATGTGTTTCATCTAGTGACTGATAAATTGAATTTTGGAGCCATGAACATGTGGTTTTTGTTGAACCCTCCTGGGAAGGCAACCATTGATGTTGAAAATGTGGATGACTTTAAATGGCTGAATTCTTCATACTGCCCAGTGTTAAGGCAGCTTGAATCTGCTGCCATGAAAGAGTACTATTTTAAAGCTGATCATCCTTCAGCAGGATCTTCCAATCTAAAGTATCGAAATCCGAAATATCTATCTATGTTAAATCATTTAAGGTTTTATCTCCCAGAGGTTTATCCAAAGTTGGATAAGATCCTTTTTCTCGATGATGACATTGTTGTTCAGAAGGATTTGACGGCACTATGGTCTGTAGATCTCAATGGTAATGTTAATGGTGCAGTGGAGACCTGTGGTGAGAGCTTCCATCGTTTTGACAAGTATCTTAATTTCTCAAACCCACACATTGCCCGTAATTTTGATCCTAATGCATGTGGCTGGGCATATGGGATGAATATGTTTGATCTCAAGGAGTGGAAGAATAAAGATATAACTGGGATTTATCACAAGTGGCAGACTATGGTAAGTTCAATAATTTTTGGAGAAAAATTTATATAGTATACATTTCATATTGTAAAATCTAATTTGCTTCTTCTAGACATGAAGTCTATTTGGAATTTTGTCATGCTTTCATATATTAGGCCTCATGGTGAACAGTAAAACTGCTACTAGACTATTATCCTTTTACTGACATGCTTAGCCATAATTGTGGTTTAAATCTCTTGTAGCTTATGCGCATGCATGTAAATGCTTCTTAAGCGATGTTTGTATGAACATGTCATTCTGCCTGCCTCAGAGCTAAAAAGGTTGTGCAATTACCCCCCCCCCCCCCCCCCAAGTTACTAATGTGCTTCATCTTTCTTTTGGTTTAACACTAATTTTTTGTATCTGTTATATGTATTGAAGGAACTTTTGTTTCAAACATTAGCCTTTGGATGACAGTATCAAAGTAATTGTCATTTTCTGTTGAACCACCATATAGGAAATTTGTAGACCTTGTTTTCCTTTTAAATTCACTGAGATGACAGAATCTTGACAGGGCCAACGTCTCTTTTCTCTTTTCTCCTCCTTTAAGTTTGTTATTAAGTAAATAGATCCATTGCTACAGATTATCAGGATGGTCAACTTCAATCATCTCCTTAGCAAGCTTTGATTCCTGTAGAATGATTTTCTACAATCAGCCTTTTGGAATATTCTGTGCTACTTTGTCTCATTTATCTGATTAATTTTAGCATCTATTATCCTTAATATATATGGACATTCTCCTCTGGAATGTTTTGCACTAATCTACTGTAGCAAGAAGAGAATTTTGTTTTTAATCCAGAAACCTGGTGTGTCCATGCTGCCTCTTGTATCTATGTCACCACCAGGATCTTTATTTATCATGACCATAATACATTTTTTAACTTGTCTTATTTTACTTATGTTGTTAGTATGACATATATGACATGCTTCTTTGATCCATGTTGAATTCCAACCTTCTTTATTTTGTTGTCGGCTTTATTTTATTGTGGAAAACACTATGCTGATACATGTGCCATTAAGCTTAAAGGTGAAGTTTTAACAAAACCATATTAAATTTCAAATACATGTCCACTCTGAGGCCCACTACGTAAGTGCACAAAAGATTTACATTATAATTGTCAAAGCATGCATGTACTTATTTTTATTTCCTTTTCCTCTAGAATGAAGACCGGGTGCTCTGGAAACTTGGGACACTCCCTCCTGGACTGTTAACATTTTACAAGCTGACTCATCCACTGGAAAAATCTTGGCATGTACTTGGTTTGGGATACAACCCTACCATCGATCACTCTGAGATAGAAAATGCTGCAGTCATTCACTACAACGGAAACATGAAACCTTGGTTGGAGCTGGCAATGACCAGGTACAGGCCTTACTGGACTAAATACATCAATTACGACCATCCTTTTGTCCGAGCATGCAAACTAAAAGAGTAGGAAGAAGTTACAAGGTTTATTATCAGTCAGAGGATGGAAGTTGTTGCTCGGAAGCCAACTCAGCTAGTGATCGTCAAGGTTCTCCCGGTGACTGATTCTCTAGATATGTGAATTTCTTTTTCAAGCCTCATCCATTGAGGAATGTTTTTGGTATTTTATGCATGCATCTGATTAAATGTGGTGACTTCGTTTCCTAAAATTATATAATTATCAATATTATTTGCACAGGATCAATGTCTCTTACTTGTGGAATAGATTCTTATTGTTGGCGGGGCTGCTCATCTTTGCATTATTTTACTTTTTGAGAGTCTACTTTATGGAACAGTACTAAACTTATCCTACTGTGGTGTGTGTTTATCGTTACTCAAAGCACGCACGTTGGTGCTCAGTATCGATTACCACTGTGACTCGGCTTTCACATTAGAGGAGATGCTTAAACTCATTTTGTATATAAATGACCATCTTTATATGGTGTATATAAAATTTTTTTTATCTCGTTTGCTTGCAGCTGATGGGAATATTTGGCGTCTCGAAGGTCACTCAAACAACTCGAAGAATCCACTGCTTCGTTACAGTGTCGAGTGGTAACATCTGAGTCCCTACTGCAAAAGTTCCTCTTAGGATGACGATGACCACCACCACCACCACCGTGCCACGGTAATAAGGGCGTCATTAGTCCTCAAAAGCTCTTCTTCTACCATCGGTACAAAGAACAGTGTTATCATTAGATCTAATAAATTGCAATTTAGATTCATTCAATCATCCGATACTTTTGAGAGAGACCATATCGCCGCCCAAAACTACCCCTTCCAAAAGCTCATCCTAAGTTTTCTTACTTTCTTAAACGGTACCACGGTCAAAGTTCTTGATCGTTGACAGTAAAATTCTGCCATCAAATTATTTTTCCCTACCTTTTGATTGAATAATTGATTTCTCTACGTAAGGCGATCGTGGGATTTAAGCTTGTATGGTTTCTACGGTGATGCTGGATCCGCGTATCTTTAAGATTCGCGAGCTTGGGAACCTGCGCGCCCCTCTTTCGCGGAAAAATCTCGCAACGACCGCCGTTTGGGAACTAAAGGAAGTCTGTTTAGCATGCGTGAAACTGATGCGATGTGGGCCGTTGTATCGGGTGCCAGATATGGTCAAGAGAGAGATGCCCCCCCCCCCATCCCCCCCCCCCACCCACCCCACTCCTCCTCCACCGCGCTTTAAACTCCTCCCGCAGCCCGCATCCGGCCAGTGGCACGCGGTCCTCCGCACCGTCACCGATCGTAGCCGGGGGTGATGCACGGAGTAGCGGGTGGCGACTCCGCCCCGCCTTCTACCGACGGCGGCGCGCCGGGGGAGGCCTTCCTCCTCCAGCTCCTCCGACGACCCCCTCGGCCCGAGCCGACGGCGCCGCCTGCGGTCTCGTGCCACCCCGAAGATCGCCCGCGCTGCTTTCATTTCCTCCCGCACACGCTCATCCGTCGTCCGCAGCCGGTGGAACCACAACCAACGTCACCGCCGGTCGCGCCGATGGTGGACATTCGCGTTCCGACTGTTTGGTTGCCCATACCCCGAGACTTGCCTCCCGGTCCTTGGGAGCCTCTGGAGATCTCTCATCCTTTGGTATCCCATCCCCCTAGCTCTGTTGAACACGGTAGCCAGTTGGAGCATGCCGGCAATCAAAATGCCGCTCGGGGAAGTAATTCTCGAGGCGATCGGCGGCCGAAACATCAGAATGTCGTCTCCAGCACTCAACAGTACGACGACAGAAGTTATTCATGTTCTTGGGGACATGGAAGAGAAACCAGCGAGGCAAATGGCCGAGTGGGTTATGGGAGCTGCGTGTCTGGCGCTAATGCGAAGGTCGATCGTAGATTTGGTGACCGAAGGAATGCCTGCGGTGATCCTGCAGAATATAACCTCTCTCAAATGGGGTACCAATACGAGAAGAAGCGCATGAATCTGGGTGGTCACCGGCATTCCATTTCCTGGGAGCCAAAGGTAATTGAGCAGATCAGACCACCGCAGGGCTCGGCGCAGAAGCAAAAGGTTAAGGTAGAATGGGTTGCTGTGACTAGGAGGCAAGACGAGAATCATAAGTTGGAAATGGGAGATAACAGTCTGCAAGAAGTAAAAGATGGTGTCGTGCTGCAAATTCAAACTTGTAATCACCTCGATGGGAGTAAATGTGAGCTAGAGGGCAACAATCTTCCAATTGAGGAATCATATGTGGAAGACCATCTTAGTTGTTTACCGCCTGAGGCTTTTGAAGATTGGAATTCATCTGGAGTGGAATCTGAAGGGCACAAAGAAACTGAAGACTTGTCATTTGAAGGAGGTGCTGGTCAAGATGATGCCTTACCCGTGGAACAATCTGATTCTCTGATGCTTAAAGGCGACCATGATAAAAAAAATGTGAAGAGACATTTCCCAACTCCACTGGTTGAGGTATATCATGAATTTTTAATTACAAATATTATATGTAGTAAGCATTATCCGTTCTTCTGTGGATATTCAAATGCACTTTGGCTGTCTCTTCTCTAATCTGAACGATGTGTGTGACTTAGCATCACAAACATATAGGTCTGCTAGCTAACTGTTTTTTAGGCATTTTTTGAAATATTGATGCTTGCTTGGCGTTTTGCCTCAGTACGGATATTTCTTCGGAGTACAATACTTGACTTTTCCATGTTGTCCGGGCTCTCTCTACCCCATGTTGAATTTTGAGTGTGATGAACAAGATTGATTTACCCAAAGCATATAGGATTCATTATTTAAGTTTGTCTTCCAATGAGTTAAGCACAAACTTTAGAGGTTTGACTTCTGGTTGTCATCTGAATGTAGATTTCTGTGACGTTTTCTGTTGTGCCTTATCGACTCTGGATTCACTCTTATGTTAAAGACACATTATCACTTTATGTTCAAGACACACCATTAGAAAAATCTGTCAATTTTTTATTTATTTTTAACTTTTTGTTAATGAATATCTTCTCTTTTAGTTATGAATATTAAAAAAAAATTCTTTTTGAAGCTTTTTCATCTGTTTACTTTAAATTTAAAGTCTGGTGTTGCTTGCAATATCGAGAAGTTGAGCTTATTGATGGGTTTCTCCCAATTGATTTTTGTATTTTTAGAGCTCTCAGAAAACTTTAACATTGTTTTTCTGGATTTGACCAAGGAAATATCATTTACAATATGGTAATAGAGAAGGAAATACTGAGGTTGGCATGCTTGGCTTAGAATATAACTTTTATTAAGTTCTAAATTCCTTTTGCTTTATCTTCATTATATCTTCAGCATGTTGGATCATATTCTCTTAGAGAACTGCAAGTATCAAGCCACTACATGAAGAATAGTAGAAGACAGATAGATTGTCGCCCTGATATAGAGACTTTGACACCTGTCTTCCTTTCAGTGTACAAGTCTTTGATACCGGCAGATGGTGAAAAAGATAAACAAAATCAAATATTGAAATCGCTAGAAAAATCAATCAACAAAGAGTGGCCCAATGCTGAGTTGCATCTCTATGGATCCTGTGCTAATTCTTTTGGGTTCTCAGACAGTGACATCGATATATGCCTTGCAATTGATGATAACACTATCAGGAAGCATGATATGGTCTTAAAACTGGCAGATATTTTACGGTCAGAAAATTTTCAAGACGTAGAGGTATGTTTGAGTTCAACACATTTAACTTTGAAGCTCCAGATATATATTAAAATTGAGCATTCATAAATTCAACTTTTGATGTGTATATTTGTCTTTTTGTACACATACTAAGCTCTACATCATATTGTAATGTGAAATATTTGCATCATAGTGCAACTAGACACTCTCTTTCCTTTTACTTTATCCAAACATAATAAATTGCTTGTACTATGTATTAAAATTCAGATCTGTCCTGTACTATAATTTTTTTGTTGGAGTTTGAGATATGCATGATGATTGTTGTTGTACTCCTCTTTTCCCCAAGATTTTTCAAGAGCCAACCGTTTGACTGTGAAAACTTTATGTGCTTACTCAAACCATGTTCACTAGAAATGTTTTGAACTGTTGCATGTCCAATTAGATGCATGTACTACAACTTCAATATGTTCTTTATGAGAGAATCCCTGCCTCTTTGTGGTTTATCCATCACACTAGCTCTTACATCTCCATGGTGATGCATTATATATATTGTATTTGTTTCACTTTTAAGAGTTTGATCAATTTAATTTTATGACCACAATTCTTATGATTATTAAATATTTCCATCGAATATTGATGATATCTCCTTGTGTACTCTTCCTGCAGCTTTAGATGAGAAGAGGCTAGATACATATTAAGAGATTGACATTTTGTTCAAATGGGGCTTTATTTTTTCCTGTCCTGTTTCTTCTGTTTCTTTTCCCTGTTTGATGGTCACTTTCTTATTGTTATTATTATCTAGGGAGCTGACATGTTTTTTGTGATTGATCATGTTTAAATTGACAATTTCATTTCCTTTGAAATGGATGATAATTACGCTGGAAATATCCTTATTTTTATATATTTTGATAAGATTTTTATAGATCTGTTGAAATTATATTGTAACAATGATATTCTGATATAAGTTTGCTTGTTTCAGGCCATCACCAATGCTCGGGTTCCTATTGTTAAGATGAGAGATCCACAAACAGGGATCTCTTGTGATATATGTATCAACAATCTTTTAGCTGTCGTCAATACAAAACTTCTTAAAGATTATGCTCGTATAGATGATAGGTTGCACCAATTGGCCTTTATTGTGAAACACTGGGCAAGACTGAGGGAGGTGAACAAGACTTATGGGGGCACCCTGTCGAGTTATGCGTAAGTCATGCAATAAGTACCTTAAGCTTGTCTTGTATTGGAACTTGTTCTGGAAAATGCATAAAGTTAATTGTTTGCATTATTTTTTTAGGTATGTGCTTATGTGCATTCATTTCTTACAGCTGCGCAAACCAGCCATTCTTCCTTGTTTACAGGTCTATATGTTTTTTTTTTCATGTTTTGTCAATTTACTATAAGATGATCTGATTGGGAAATGTCTCTTGGATGTTTATCTTTGCACCATATTGATAAGATACTACTAGAAGTTCTTTGTCCCCACCATATTTCACACATATTGACAATTTAAGAGAACATAAACTGCTATTGTAATTCTATGTTCCTTTCAAACAGGTGTGATGATTTTTAACCCAAGCTACAATTAAAATTATCATCGCACACCATTGTTCTGAGAATCTCAAACATGTTTTCCAGCTGGATTACATTGCTAGAAGAGGAGTTATATTCAAAATTTTGGGGTGATATGTGCAGGTCTATGACATAGTTACAATCTCTTTAGTTTGCAAGTATCTGGTGGTTACAATGTCTTTGGGAGTTGTCTGTGCATGTGTTTGCAGTAAAGTAGACTTCTTGTTTGGGCTCAAATTGATATTATGGATGACTGCTTGTTTAAATGCCAGGAAATGGAAGCAACTTATGTGTTGACTGTGGAAGATACTGAATGTGCTTACTTTGATCAAGTTGAGAGACTCCAGGGTTTTGGTGCTCAGAATGAGGAAAGTATTGCACAATTAGTTTGGGGTTTCTTCCAATACTGGGCCTACCATCACAATTATAAAAGCGACGTGATATCTATACGCACGGGGACCGTCATCAGGTATTTTATGTTTATCTTTTTTTTTTTAAAAATTATTTGACCATATTCTATAACTTAAGTTCTTTATAATAGCTGGTACATTTAAACTTCAAACAAGTTTTCCTGCTTGACAACTGAAACTGGAAAACTCTTTTTTACTCGGATATGCCACATCACCTCAAATAAAGCTAGGAAATCAGCAAATTGTTGCAAAGAATTGCCTTAAGCTCAATTTTTTGTTGTTTTTTTGGCAAAGGATTAAGCATTGTAAGTAATTTTTGACTTACGCATAAGTAATCTCCTGACAGCAAGCAAATGAAGGACTGGACTCGACGAGTTGGGAATGACCGTCATCTATTATGCATCGAGGATCCTTTCGATACCTCCCATGATCTTGGTCGTGTGGTTGACCGGCGCAGCATTAAAATTCTGAGGGAGGAATTTGAGAGGGCTGCGCATATACTACAGTATGATCCAAACCTCTGCGTGACTCTTTTTGAGCCGTACAAACCAAATTTGAAGCAAAAGTGACTATGCGTTTGGACTGGCTCGGAAGAGATTTGACCTCTGGGATTTCTCTTTCTCTGTTTTCTCCCCCTAGTGGTTGGGAGGAGCAATTTGATGAGCAGCATAAAACGTGTTTCCAATTTGATACAAATGTAAATCGTTATAGCGGAAGAGTCTCAATTATGTTTACATTGATGCCACATGACTCAACAACTTGATAGGATAAAACAAAATATTTTAAACTTGAGGTGGAGATATAATATGTCAGTCTTTAGCTATAATTATGTAGCTCCGTGGCTCAACAACTTTGATAGTGTCTCAAGTAGCGTCGGTTGGTTGGTGAATCGGTCGATTGATTTACTGTCGAATGTGTTTGGTTCATCCTTGTGTCTCCTCCATGCTGATTTGGGAGTGCTGACGTGATGAACCGATGTAGGAAGTCTGCAAGGGAGACGGTTCGTCAGCGGCGATTCGAGCTTGGAGTGATGAGGTTGGGCAAAGGAACTGGGATCTGCTCACCTGCGAGTCCCTTGGTTGTTAGGTCATCTTTAGGCAACGATTTTGTCTTCTAGTCGCCAATGGTCTTGCACAATAGGTTGGCACCGATGATTTTCTGGCTCAACCTCTTTGATGCTTAAGTCAGTGCAAGGCGAAAGGAGAGAAAGATAACAGTATAAGCTGTATAATTGAGTGAGCGAAGGGCCCTCCTTTCAACATGAGCTGATGGGTGGCTTTTATACTCGAGCGCTTGGTCGGGGTGGATGAGTCTTCATCTTGGTTGATAGAGGATAAGATCATATTAACTGACTGATCATGATAGACGAAATCTCTTTCTCATGACTTCCTCTAAACCTAGCGAGGCGAGGGAGTCAAGGCATGCGACTTGCCGACGAGTGGCGCTCGAAGGACCGTCAAGACCATCTCTTTGTGGTCAAGCTCCCTTTCTCCTCTCCTACAAGCGGTAGTGGTCTTCTTGTTCTTCGTTTGGTAGGACTAACCTCTGGGGTTGTGTCATGACGTCAGCCATTAATGTGGTGCAGATTATGAAAAATAGAAAAAGATGATAAAAAAAAATAGGAAGAGAGCATAAGGGCCTAGTCTTCCGATGCTTCACAATACCAGAGGTACTTTTATATTATTGTAATTGAGTTTTTTTTTTCTTTTTACACAATATATTATTCTAACATAACAACTTCGATTAAGCTATACACTTTTTTGATTGCCACAACCTTAGCTCATGGAATCAATCACAAACGAAAAAGCTGTGGTTTACACCTCAAAAGTTGCATTCATTACGCAGCTTTTCCTTTGGATAAGAAGAAGGTTGCTTTAGGCGTACGTATTAAAAAGTATCTACAAAGCGATTTAGGAAATGAATGCATCGAGGAGTTTGATGCAGTTAGCTTCTCGTGTGGGGGCCCCCAACACGGTCTCATGCGGATCGCAAGTGCCTGCGACGCCAATGATGCATCGGCATGGGGATCCATGTGGGTGTTGGAAGCGAATCATTGAGAGGGTCATCATCATCATCTGTGGGCTCCATTAAAATCGAAATAGCACGAGGAGTAAAGCGATTACTCATGCTTTTTTATTTTTTATTTTATTTTATTGGAAACTTCACTGCAAATCCACAAGTCCAAAACCATGGATGGACAAAAGACGACCAAAATTGTTGCAGCCATGAGTGCACATATCAGAAAGCAGCTCTCCCTCCCTCTTAAGAGAGATGGGGAACATAGATGCCGAAGCACCAGCCGAAACAAGCTCCCCCATGGCATAAACCTCGATCCAAAGATTGAATGCCAAAAAGAAGAAGGGTCTGGGGACCGAGAGTACAAGTTAAGCGAGCTCAAAGGTCGGCGGGCTCAAGAGGAAGGACCATGTCAGTAGTACCAAAAAGAGTGCCTTGGCCTCTTGCTGGGAGTCGAAGCAGGGGAGATCTGAGGCACGGTGAACACGTCCTCGCTCCACCGCTCTAGCCCCGCCTCCTTGCTCCCTTGCGATGATTGCGAGCCGTCGGCGGCGGACGACAGACCCGGCGGCGGAGGGTACTGGGGCACGTGAGGCGCCCAGACAGGGAACCTTTCCGCCAGCGCGTCAAGCCCGCCGCTGTCCAGATCCGCCTCCAGGAATGGCAGCAACTCGTCCCCCTGCATCCCCCAGAGAGGGATCCCCTTTTTTTTTGTAATCTTCTTCAGTTACAAAAAAGATGATTTTTTTTTTTGTTCTTTCTTTTATCGTGATCTAATCCGAAATAGGTTTGGGAATCAGGACGAGAGACAAACCTTGGCGAAATCTTCCACTCCGAAGGCCGCATCGTCGACCAGCAGGTCCTCCACGCGCCAGCCCGGACACGTCTTGGTTAAGTACTCCGAGATGCTGCTGGTGACCGTGCCGGCAGCGGTAGCGGAGCTGCCGGTGGTGGTGCTTGTGGACGCGATGGGGGTGGAGCCGTCTGCAACCGAGGCCTTATTCTGATTGCTCATTGGCACGGCTGACTTGGTGCTAGTTTTAGCCTCCGCCACCGACTCAGGGGAGGGAGAGGAGGAGATGGGAGCGGCGGAAAGGTGGACGCCTGTAAGGATGAACCTATTGTGCTTCATGGTGAGATGATTGGCGCTGTGAACGGACGCGTCGCAGTCCCTGCAAAGAATCGCCCGGTCCTCTTGGCAGAACAAGAACCCCCGCTTCTCCTGCGCAAGTCCGAACACCAACGAAACCTCAAAATTCCTTCCATAAAAATGCAATCTTTCTCCACACATCTGCCAGCCCGAACAGGCGGATCAAAATCGCGCCTTTGAAACGGAAGCAAACCTGGCAGATGTCGCAGGCCGGATGCGACTGGGCGGAGAGCGAGAAGCGGCGGTGCTTGCCGGCGAGCTTGTTCGCCCGGTGGACCCGCCGATCGCAGGCGTCGCAGAGGGCGGCCTCGTCGGCGCAGCACAACACCGAGGCGCCCTCTTTGCCGCACACGTCGCACAGTACCTTCATCGCGCTCTTCTCTCTCCAACGCAGACGAGGAGGGAGAGTTGGAGATGGCGAAAGGCGAGTATGTCAAAGGAGAACACGGAGAGGAAGTTTGAGCTAAAAAAACCACACGGAATGGGAGGGGAAGACCGGCAGCAGGCGAGCGGGCGTTGGAATTTATGCTCCTGAGATGGGAGCCTGCCGGGCTACGCAAACCCCCCCCATCCCCAAAAGAATAATTTTTTTCCTCTACAGAATGACTCCTTTTCATGGTCTTGGCTACATAACCTGGAACAACAACCAGGCACTTCATTCATTAAAAGGATCACCATTATTATGGCTGCTCGACGATGACCAAGGTGGGTGTACTATATTAGTCTTTAGGTCAACAACTTGGAGCCTCAAGTTCATGAAACAAACAGTAAAAAATAATGTTTATGACCCACCACGCCAGTTAACAAGATGGATTTATGTGATTGCGGCGACACTGGGCGGGCGTTTCCAAATGGTGGAACAGCTGCAACTCTACCATTGTTTTATGGATTCGGTGAGATCCAACCTTCGAGCTGATAGATATCATCAGCACAGGTGTGTAGTAGTACTATAGCTTTTGTATCAGAAGGATATGAAACTATATTACTTGATAGGGGAAATATGTGCTTCCAATCAGTGCTCGACGTATGGCGTCATTGTCAGAAGAAAAAAAAGTTATCGATCGTTACCTCGGCCACATCAGCATATATTGAATAAAATATTTAAAGATTATTTTCTAAAATATTCCTCCAAATTGCTAGCGATAGGAAAGATACAGTCTAGAAAGTAAATCTAGATTTTACTATCTAAGTTTGACCTTTCTCCCCATCCCATCTGACTTGATCATATGAGAGATCACGTTTAAAACTTTATTAGATCATGACTATTTTGATCAGGGTGTTCGACATTCAACCAAAGACAACAAGTGTGTCATCTTGAAGCACCTCCTCCTCTTTAGAAGTGATTTTTTTTTATTACCTTCGGGTTCTTTGATGACGAAAGTGTTATCATCTTCCAATGTTATATATACCGTACAAATCTATCACGTGAGTGATGATACATATGATATATCTCACTTTATATTAATATATTATGATATCTTTAGATATATGTAATGAGAATTAGCTGATGATGAGATCATGATAATGAGACCAATTCATCTTTAAATATAGATCTCAAACAATCCTAGGTATAGGTTATTCGAAGGGGACATCGAAATAACCAGATAGGGCGATGTGCTATATAGCTATATATATGATGGAATGAGCTCACTAATTGATCTATATGGGACAACTGGTTTCACAATTGCTTATGTTGGGACACTAGGGATATAGTGCATGTACTCTTTAGAGAATATGCTCGTTGATTGATCTTCTTATGGAATGTTTGATGGTTAACGATATATGATCATCATACATCGATTTCATAGTCTCAATTGTATATATGGTTCTTAAACTTGAGACACCAATGACACATTATTTGAGTACTTTATTATTAGGAATCTAATACAACTAATTATTAGGAATAATAGTCAAACTTACGAAGATAATTGATTATTAATATAAGATCAT
This sequence comes from Ensete ventricosum, assembly GCA_029747655.1. Classification (NCBI taxonomy): domain Eukaryota; kingdom Viridiplantae; phylum Streptophyta; class Magnoliopsida; order Zingiberales; family Musaceae; genus Ensete; species Ensete ventricosum. Next base: position 55,988,635 of record JAQQAF010000009.1, read on the forward strand.
CCACTCTCTGTATCCTAAGAGGGATATCTCATGTGTTCTCACTTAGGCAAAATCCCTAGTCAAAGTCATTTGAATTGACAGAAAAAGAGTTCCTCGGGAAAATCCAATTAGAATAAAACTTGGATAGATTTCATTTGAATTGACGGAAAAAGAGTTACTCGTATATCGGACAGTACCATGCCCGATATACGACGTATCGGGTACTAGATAGATGAGGGACAACATATATATGATAACCGAGGGCAGATAGGTCCAATAGATTAGATCTCTTATACCATTTGAGAACTATAACATAGTGACGTAGTATATTCATAGTCGATGAGATAGTGAATTATTATAAGATTAATAATAATTCACTGAGTCAAAAAAGAGTTTTGAGTCAGAAGGAGTTCTAACAAGTGTAACTCATTGTTTATTATATGTCTAATAACTCCATGTTTTATTAGAGCCTTTGGGTGAGACCTAAGTAGAGAAATTAGTGATTATTGGATAGAGATCCAATAATCAAAAAAGCTTAGGGTAATTGGATAGAGATCCAGTATCCAATAAGATATGATTCATCATGGTTAAGTTGATAGGGACCTCTATAAATAGGAGAGGGACCAAAGACTCATGGGCTAGACCCCTTTGGCTGTCTCCTCTTATTCTCGTCGCTTTCTCTCCTCCTCAGTCGTCATCCCCTTCGGGTGGTGTGTGAGGACAGTAAAAAGAAGCCGACCTTTTTTTGTTATTGTTGTAAGATAATATGCAAAAACTACGAGGATTTGTGCTACAAAAGGATGAGCATTGTTGCTTCATTTATCGTATGGATCACTACTAGAGAGGATGACACTTGACCTCCTTTATCCATAAACTTGGATATGAGATTTCGAGGATATATGATCTCCCTTAAGGGAAAACATCACATATATGTTATGTAGTTTTTCAGTTTCACGAATTTCATACTTCCAAAACATCACAGAGATGATAATTTAATAAACTTGTTTTGAGAAATCTATTTTGTTTTATTCTTATACTGCATATGTAATATTTAAGAAGATTTGCTAACAAATATAAACTTTGTGTCGTTGAATTGTGTATATTCATTTTTATGTGTAACTTGATGCATTTTTACCGTCAATTTGAGTTTTGAATAGCACATCTTCATGTGATTGAAAAAGGAGCTATAGATTAATGTTTTATCACCAAAACTATTGATGCAAAATGTAGGGAGAAGGGCAGCACTAAGGTCGAAGGCTGCGCTGAGAGCAATGTTTATGCTCTCGGCCTGGGCAAAGGCAGAAATAATAATAAAATTTATGATGTTAGTTAAATAAAATAATTAATACTAACGTATATGAATTAAAATTGATAACAACAGATCATTTATCTCTATCTTTATATGCTACATGAATATTTAATAAATATAATATTTGATGATCACAAATTGTATTGAGGATAGTTTGATTTCTACAAGACAAGTAATTGAATTAGTTTTATTTAAATTCTCATAATAAATAAAAATATGAAGTGAAATTCAATAAAAAATAATATTAAAACCTAGTACATTTTTATTAATAGTGAATAAGATTGAAGCTAATTTGATATCTTGGATCCACAAATAAGTATTCTGTAAAAAGTAATAACAAAATTTATGATATTAGATAAATAAAATAGCTAATACTAACTTATATAAATTTAAAATTGATAACATATGGTTTATCTCTATCTTATTAAGCTGCATGAATTTTTTATGATAACAAATACGATTGAAGTCAATTTGATTTCACAAAGAACACATCAATATCATTTGTAAAAATTAAAAATTAAAATAAATAAAATTAATCAAGAATAAGATTTATGTGTTATTTAAATAAAATAGGTAACACTAACTTAATTTAGTTAAAAAATATAACAACATATCATTCGTCTTGAGCTTGATACTATGCTGAATGAATATTTGATGACTACAATAATTGATGATCACCAATAGAATTGAAGACAAATTGATTTCTCCAAAACAAGTAATTGAATTAAAATTTTATTTTAATCCGTATAATTCATCAAAATGAGAAGTGAAAATAAATAAAATTAATATTGAAAGTCATTTCATTCTTTTGTAATAAAAAATAGGATTAAAGAAAATTTGATTTATTCAACCCACAAATTAAGTATCCTGTAAAAATAGTAACAAAATTTATTATATTAATTAAATAAAATAGCTAATACTAATTTACATGAATTAAAATTGATAACAACATGCCAACATGAAAATCTGATGACCACAAATACGATTGAAAATAATTTGATTTATTCAAAACAAGTAATTGAATAAGTTTCATTTAAATCAATATAACACATAAAAAATAAGAAGTGCAAATAAATAAAATTACTGTTGAAGCTTTTACGTTCTTCTTGATCATGAAGGGGACCGAAGAGAGTTTAAATTCTCCAATCCACCAATCGTATACCATTGAAAATAGTGATTAAATTTATGACGTTAGTTAAACAAAAAACTAATACTAACTTATATAAATTAAAATTGATAACAACATACCATTTATTTGTATCCATATCCTAATACGCTACATGAATATTAAACAAAAAAATAATAGTTGATGATTATTGATGGGTCCAATAATGATCAATCCAACAAGGCAAAGAACATCGCGTCCACACCTCGACCATGTCATGACTCAGCAACATCGAGCTTGCATCGCGCGTCCGACCCGACCTCGGGGTATCCTTTGGCAGTCCTACGGTCAACTACCTGTCCCCCCTGATAACGGACGACGTAGCAGAGCCGACGTGCCAGACCAGCCCTCGACCAGTGCCCCTTGACCCCTGACAGCTGGCGACAAGCGACGTGTCAGGACAGACGCAACAATCGACCGGCGAACAATACCCCATGACCCCTGACAGTTGGCGCCATGCGACGTGTCAGGGCTGACCAGCGAACAGTGCCCTTGACAACAGGTGGTTGGTGACTTGTTAGGTACGGTAGCGATGACGTGGCCCGCGTACGACCAACTCGTCTACACAGGTATAAATGTCCCCTTACCACCTCCGGGTCAAGTGGAGGAAAGACAGAATCAGATCTCCTTGTTCAATCCGACCGACCCCTGACTTGATCGTCGGAGGGACTGGACCAGGGTCTTTTGTAGGACCTATCGTCGACCCACCGAGGAGGTCGCTTGAAGAGAGGAGTGGAGCTGTCACGTCATCGGACCACGGAGGCGATCCAGCGCACACGAGAGACCTCATCCAGGTGATCCGCCATCCTATGTTGCAGAACGACCCCAACAATTATAATATTTGATAAAACATTAATAGGGTCGAAGATAATTTGATTATTCCACATAAGAATTGGATCAATTAAATTTAATTCAATATAATATATAAAAATGAGAAGTACAAATAAATAAAATTAATATTTAAACTTACTCTATTCGTGTTGATCATGATTGACAATTGAGTTCTCCAATCTATCTACAAACGAAATATGGAGTCATTTATGTGCTTTCCATGCTGACCATGGCTCATTTGACTCTCTCTCTCTCTCTCTCTCTCTCTTCTTTGTTGATCTATTATAACGCCAGTCACAGTGGGCGGCTACATGTCCTCCATGCGAGGGCCTCCGACAAGGTCAAGAGCTGATGCTGAAAACATGGAAAGAAGAATGGCGCTTCGCTTGCAGCGCCACTTGTGTTTTCCGGCGGCTCTCATCCAGTCCCTGCAATTTGTGTGGACGCCGAGCAATCACCCACCGCTAAATCTTCTCTGCTTCACAATTTTTTTCTTCCTTCATTATCCCGACAGTAATTTTAATAATTTTCAGATAGATATTTATATTTTAATTAGCAAAGAAAAATGATAAATTATAAAAAGATATACAAGATTTTAGGTTTTTTTTTTTTTTTTTGCATGGATATATAGTAAAAAAACGACTTATTTTTGAAGGAACCAAACGAATAAGAGTGGATCAGTAGTAATTCAAAGGTCATCATCTCCAAGGAAGAAGGAAGGAGACAGCGAGATTGGTTGAGGAGGAAAGGAAACGGTGTTTTTCTTTGGTTTAAAGAAGAATACCATTTCCGCCTCCAACGTTTCTTCAGCTCTCCTCCTCTCTGCCCTCGAGATGTGCAGCATGCGCGCATGTGTTTAATGCATTGGTTGACCTGAGGTCCGTTCTTCTCTTTGGATCCGTATCTTCGTTCGATCCCCGACGCAAATGAAGACTCACTTCCTCCTCTCCTGAGAAAGGAGCTTTCCGCTACATTATTTAAAGCCAGATCACACCACAAGTTTGTCTGAAAAGACCTTACATTCTTCACCCGGCCTCCTCTCTCTTCCTCTTCTTCAAGAAAAGGTTAGCAGCAACGCCGGAGTGCCATTGTCGTTGAAGAAAAATTTTCTCGTGTATTCCCAACTACTAATGCGAGGTCGATATAAGAGAAGCATCAGGATCAACGTAACGAATGATCGATAGGACTCCGAGGATTGTTCCTTTCTACCTAACCTTAACAGCTCCTTCTCATCCTTTGTCTATTATTTTTTCTAAGGTGGCAAGCAATCATGCATGTGGTGTTGTGCACTTAGAGAGCTTTGGAATGACTTTCGCAGGGGAGGGGAGAGATGGGATCGATCAGCAGCGGCGAAGGAATGGCGCCATGGGAGAAGGCAGAGGGTGCAGCGAAGGAGGAGAGGATACTGGTTTCTGTAAGGGTGAGGCCCCTGAACGCCAAAGAGATTGAGAAGGATGACCCCTCAGATTGGGAGTGCGTCAGTGACACCACCATCATCTTCAAGAACAGCCTCCCCGAACGATCCGCATTTCCAACAGCTTATAGATTCGGTGAGTCTTCTACAATTATCGGGTTTTACCTCTCTTCAAACCAATCTATGGGAAATGTGTTGCGTAGACTACTGAATGTGTATACTATTTTCTGTCTTCTACTTGTTTCACTGTTTCGATGAGAGGAGAGCAGAAACCATGGTAGATTCATTTTAGTGAAGTTGAGATTGGTACATCAAGTGAGGGAATGATATTTGCAGATGGATCTTATCAAGGGTCTTCTCTTGGCAATAATTCCTTTTACCATGTGTTTTAGAACTTGAGAAAAAAAAATCAAAGTTCTTCCCCTAGTTTGCCAAACTGTGCATGTAAGCTCCATGCAGGAATAGGGTGAGATTGTACTGCAGTGACTGGAAGTCTTCTCATAGGAGAAAGTACTAAAAGCTTAGATTTCTGCTCCCCTCTGGTAAATTCTAGAAGAAAAAAAAAGTCTGTCAAGAAGTCAATTAGGATGCTCAAAGATCATTTGTATTTGCTTGCATTATGAGCTATTTTAAATAGTTTGCCATCCTCATTTCTCTACTGTTTGGAATTGATTAGACAAAGTATTTGGGCATCAGAGCAACACAAGACATGTTTATGATGAAGGAGCCAAGGAAGTTGCTCTTTCGGTTGTCAATGGAATCAATGGTAAGCACCACATTCAATGAATTGTTTTGTCTGCCCTTACTGTCTTTAGACAAAAGTTCACTGATCTATTGTTCTTAGCATCCATCTCGGACTCTCTCGTATATACAAGGAAAACACTGTACACTAACCGTGGAACATATGGATTGCAGCAAGTATATTTGCCTATGGACAAACAAGTAGTGGAAAGACATACACAATGACTAGTATAACCGAGTATACCATGGAGGACATATATGACTACATAGAGAGGGTATCAACTGACTAATACCTGAGTTTTCTGATGCCATAAATCCTGGTGTTTCTGGTATATTAGTTCTTCCCTTTTGCAGCATGAGGAAAGAGAATTTGTGCTCAAGTTCTCGGCAATGGAGATATACAATGAAGCAGTGAGAGATCTGTTGAGCACTGACAGTTCCCCTCTTAGGCTTCTTGACGATCCAGAGGTAGAGTAGGTGCATTTATGAGTGTTTAATCGCGCTGCTTCTTTTCTTATCTTCAGGGTGAAACAACAAACATATTACTAGTTAACTTGCTACTATCCGTCTCAGAGAGGGACGGTGGTGGAAAGACTTACCGAGGAGACTGTGAGGGACCAGAGGCATCTCGAAGAACTTCTATTTACTTGTGCAGGTCTGACACTGAGATATGCTCAGTTCTCTTTCTACAATTTACTTCGTTGCAAAAAAAAAGAAAAAGGAAGGAACTTAATATATATATATATATATATGAATTTTTTGTTATAGCTCAACGACAGGTGGGAGAGACATCTCTCAATGAAATGAGCTCCAGATCTCATCAGATTCTGAGATTGGTTCGCCCTCTTCTTAGACCACTGAATGACTGTTTATTTTGTTTTAGCCTAATCGTCTATGACTGCAGACAATTGAGAGTAGTGCTCGTGAGTTCATGGGCAAAGACAGTTCAAGTACTATTTTAGCTGCTGTGGTATGTTCAATCTCAAGTTGATCATCAATCTTCTTTTTCCTGCCATATACTTACATATATGTATTCAAATGACAATGAAATTTTCATTCTCTCTGGACACAGAATTTTATTGATTTAGCAGGAAGTGAACGTGCATCTCAAGTTTCTTCTGCTAGTAATCGCCTAAAAGAAGGTTGCCACATTAACCGAAGTTTGCTGACCCTGGGAACTGTTATCCGCAAACTGAGGTTATTGAAATGCTTTCTTCCAAGTATTCGCTGTTCTCTGATGAACTTATACACACCATTCATGTTTAGATGGCTTACATCGATCAGTAATGCACTCTCTCTCTCTCTTAAACCTACCATCTGAGAGCAGGCGCATTTGTTGTTTTCAGAGCCACAGTGGTGTTATCTGCTTGGTAATCAGTTTCATCTTGCATGAATGCATATAATGAGAAAAAAATCAAACAGGTGGATATTTTGAATGGGCCAGAAAGCGATTTCTTTTTTGGTAAACTGTTTATAGCCTCATTTAAATACGTAATTCTCGGATGTGTCTCCATTTACACATTCGCTGAACAGCGTACAGCAATTTGTTCTTGTTTTCCTTGCGAGATATTTATCTGGCTGTTGTTTTTTCTCAAATCTTCTTCGTTTCTGAATTCAGATGTTCATCACTCACTTTTTCTTTATGCAGCAAAGGGAGAAGTGGTCACATTCCATATCGAGATTCCAAGCTGACACGCATATTGCAGCCCTTCTTAGGAGGTAATGCAAGAACTGCCATCATCTGCACAATGAGCCCTGCAAGAAGCCACATTGAGCAGTCCAGAAACACCCTTTCATTTGCAAGCTGTGCAAAACAAGTAGCCATCAATGCCCAAGTTAATGTGGTGATGTCTGACAAGGCACTGGTAAAGCATCTGCAAAGAGAACTTGCTAGGTTGGAAAATGAACTGAGGTATCCAGGATCTGCCACCTGCACGCATCATTCTGATGCCCTGCGTGACAAAGATGCCAAGATTAACAAGGTCAGTTTATTCTTTTTCATTTTGCCTGCTGTTAATACACAGTAGTACATTTGGGTTGCCAACTGCATGTACACCACAGCGTAAGCAATGACCAGTTTACGTCCGCAAGTCCCTGGATTCTGAATGGGATTTGCCTTTTCTGACACTTGTTCGTTGTTTAGATGGAACGTGAAATCATGGAGCTGATGCAGCAAAGAGATCTTGCTCAGTCTCGACTTGAGGATTTGCTCCGAGCTGCTGTGGATGAACGAGCTTCGAGACAATGGGTACGTATCCTTTTACCCCAAACTATGTCCTGTTGAGTTTGCTTATGTACTCTAACCTTTGTTTCTTGTGTTCTTCCGTAGGAAGAATCCAGCCATTTGTCGGAATCCCATGCACGCAGTGAATGTGAAGATGAAGTTTCGATTTCTGATACGTCTACTATTTCATACCAAATTGCAGATTTAGACTCTTCGAGGTTTGATATGTCAGAAGAAAGCAACAACTACAAGTATAACCTAGAGATTCCTAGTACGATGAAGTCACATTTGCGATCGATCAGCAGTCCTACTTTGGATGAACAGATCCTGCATCAGGGAAGGGAGGAAATTGTCGAAGCCACACATGATGATTCTGAAGACCACTGCAAGGAAGTCCGGTGTATTGAGATACATGCGATAAGCACAAGCAGGAGTGATGAGTTCAAACTCCTGATGAGTGATGAAAGTGATAGTCCGATGCCACTGACTGATGAAGACAGACTTGGGGATCCTGCACCACAATCTGTAGGCGATACACACTTGAAACCTGCAATGGAGCAGTCGATAGATATTACGACTGGGACAACTGATAACATTGTCAAACCATGTCCTGACGCATCATCTCCATTGCCTTCAGTGTCGAAGGTAATGAATTCCAGGGAGTTGGCTCTGGCCAGAAGTAGAAGCTGCAAGGCAAGTCTGATGAACAGTTCAATCTTGTCTTTGCTAGAAAACGTCGAACACGGTAAGGAAACACCGCCGGAGACCTTTTTAAAGGGGTCTCCTGGCAGGCCTAGACTCTCTGCGTTGCGTTATGATGTCGAAAATGAGAAACACTCAGTAGAAGGATCTCAGGCCTCGGAAAAGCTGATTTCCAATGACACATTTCAAACCGAGGATATAAAAACTGTTACTGGAGAGGCTGATGCTAATCTCAGCACCTCTTTTTCAGGAACGAATGAGATGGATGAATGCCATTGTCACAAGCAACTCCCTTCTTATCAGGTAAGCTTTCTCACTTGCAATTACAGCATCGATAGAAGTTTATATATTAGCAGTCTACAAGCTTTTTCCATATATATATACATTGTATGTATGTATGTATGTATATATATGTATATAGGTTACTGATGATGATATGAATCAGGAGATTCCACAGACTTGGTGGGAAGCCCATGGAGCTGAGAAGAATGTAAAGGACGTGGGCGTGGAAGCGGTGCTATCTCCCTACGAGTCTCCTTCGCGAGGGCCGCTGGAATTTGAGAGAAAGCGACAGGAGATAGTCGAGCTGTGGCACGCATGCAATGTCCCCTTGGTCCATAGAACTTGCTTCTTCCTGGTCTTCGGAGGCGATCCAGCTGACTCCTTCTACATGGAAGTCGAATACAGAAGGCTGTCCTTTCTAAGAAACACTTTCTCTCATGGAAACGCTGGTGACATAGTGGCTGATGAAGGTCGCAGATTTAGTCTTGCTTCGAGGTCGGATCATGATCTTATGCTTCCCTTTTACCCCTGCATTCAAATAGGCGTACATCTGCATGGGTGAAATGATCATTATGCAATTTTCATGCTGTTGTTAGCTCGAGATATCTTCGTCGCGAGAGAGAAATGCTGTGGAAGCAGATGCAGAAGAAGCTGTCCCAGGACGACAGGGTGAGTCTTTATGCTAAGTGGGGAGTTGATCTGAACTCCAAGCAGCGGAAATGGCAGCTAGGTCAGCGCCTGTGGACAAAAACCGACCTCGAACACGTAAAAGAGAGTGCATCCCTCGTCGCTAAGCTGATCGGATTTGTAGAGCAAGGGCGGGCCATGAAGGAGATGTTTGGACTCAGCTTCACTCCGCAGCAAACTCACAAGAGATCCTTCAGTTGGATGCAGTGATAGTCTTCCCTCGCGTGAGCAGATTGAGTCAGAACGCATGCATTAATAATCTGTCATGGCCTGGCTTCAACTAAAATACAAGTTCTTCACCCCCATTTTATTTGTGATTCTTTGATAAAATACTGTTGTAGAGAAAACGTTGTAAAGTGCTGTGTTCAATCAAACGAGAATACTGCATTATTATGCATGTATTGATTGCCACATACTATTGAAAGACAAAGCTCTATAGCAACTTGCAGCTTGTTTATCACTTTCCTCTCTCTCTCTCTCTCTCTCTCTCTCTCTCTCTCTCTCTCTCTCTCTCATATATATATATATATATATATATATATATATATATATATCTGTCACACACACACACACATACGTTGCAGTTGATGATTGCATGCGTCCATGCGAGCAGAAATCCAAAGATCTCCTGCTTTGACCCTTCTTAAATGATTTTTCTTAAACAAACTTATACCCTCACAAATACCAAGCGTAATCTAAAAAAACGCGTAATCTAAAAAGTTTTTTTTTCTTTTTTTAAGCTACTTTCTGGGAGTTTGACTGTTATATTGGATATGACATGACAAACTTGTCAATCCTATGTGTCATTACTATTGTTCTATGTTTTACATCTCAGCTAGGTCACCTAGCCAACACGTAGGAGCCATTTGTTAGAAATAATCCAAGTAGTTAAGATGATGATGAGATTAGTTTAGATGAGGATAAGATTTATTTAGATGTGATAGATTTTTTAGTGTTTTAAAATATCTATATTCTGTCTTTTAATCAATATAAATAGGTGCTCGTGGTTCCAAAGCACTGTAGACTGTTGATTGAAAGTACTCATGGTGTCTTCTACTATTCTTTTCTCCTTCCCCCTGAAGTTCTGTAGAAAAGTCAACACAATTTAGGTGACCTTTTATCACCATCTCAGTATCATATGGTAATACCTGATCCATATGGGGTCATTCCTCCTTTTAGATAGACGTTTTGACGGAGTAGAGAAAAAATATTAGTAGATCCAGAAAAAAAAAAAAAAAAGATGGCGGGCCTTACAGTAAGTGTTCCTAATCAACTTATTCCTATCCTCAAAGGTGATAATTATCAGTTTTGAACTATTAAAATGAAAACTCTCCTTGTTTCACAAGTATTGTGGAAGTTGGTAGAAAATAGTTTTGTTGAGTATGATATCTAGGATCCTAAGACTACTAAGGATCAAAAGCATCAGATGAATGAAAATATGCAAAGAGATGCAAAAGCTCTCTATATGCTACAACAAGCAATAGATGATTCATTATTTTCCCGAATCATGATGGCATCAACATCAACAGAAGCTTGGAATATACTAAAAAATATGTTTGAAGGCACAGAGAACGTAAAATTTTTAAAGCATCAAATTCTTCGTCGTGAATTTGAAACACTTATGATGAAAGATTCAGAATCTATTGTTGATTTCTTCTCAAAAGTTTCTTCTATTGTGAATCAAATGAGATCTTATGGTGAAAATCTAAAAGATCAAACTGTAGTAGAAATTTTTTTATGAAGTTTATGTTCAAAATTTGATATGATCTCTACTGTTATAGAAGAAGCTAAAGATACAAGTACATTATCTATTGATGAATTAATGAGATTTCTTTTAGTTCATGAACAAAAAGTGAACAGATCTTCAGATGAAACTTTGGAACATGTTCTTCAAATGAAGATAGATCAGAAGAAGGATCAAAAAAATAATTCAGAAATCCGATCTCAAGGGAGAGATCAAAAGGATAAAGGACGAGGCCGACTAAATGAAGGTAACAAAGAAACTCGAAAATATTTTTGTTGTAAAAAAATAGGGCATATTGAAAAGGATTGTTGGTACAAAAATAAAAATCCAAATGTTCATCTATGTTCTTATTGTGGAAAATATGGATATTTTGAAAAAGATTGTTGGAATAAAAATCAAACTAACTATCACGAGGAAAGTAACGATGACAAATAAAAGAATATTTTCTTTACAACATCTGATGAAAAATATTCTAGATTTGTTTGGTTTTTGGATAGTGGATGTAGTGATCATATGACAGGGGATAAAAGTATGTTTCAGAAGCTTGATGATTCGGTCAGATCTACTATGCAGATGAGAAATGGTAAAAATGCTCAAGTAAAAGGAAAAGGAACAGTTGCTATGAACACAAAGTCTGGTAAAAAAATTATTGATGATGTGTTATTTATTCCTAATTTAAAATAAAATCTCATTAGTATAGGACAACTAATGAGAAAAGGATATTATATTATTTTTGATGAAGAAAAATATCTGATTTATGATAAAAAAAATTGGTAAATTGATAGCAACTGCAAGGATGACAAAAAATAAAATGTTTGTCTTATTATTTTCGGACTTTGCTACTCCTATCGAAGAATCAACATTATGAAAAAATAGTTATGATCGTTTAAAATTATGTGAATCTATGCAAACTATCTCAGATAATGTAGGTCATAATGTTGATGACACACATATACAGAAAAGGAGTGAAGCTCTAAACTTCAAAGACAACAATGAAAGTATACATACATGGTTGGTAGAAGTTTATGATGATGTGAAGAAAGCCAAGATAAAGAAAAGAAAAATGAAGCTTCCGCATACAAAGAGATTTAATCCTACAAATGCAGAGTCTCCATCATATCATCAAAGATGGCTACTGAAGAGAAAAATGTCTAAAGAAACGATAAAATATTTCAGGTCAGAAATTCTCAAAAATTTATGGACAGAGAAAAAACATAAGACAGTCACTACAGCAACGAAGATCAGCTTGCCAACATCTTCACAAAAATTTTGACAAAGAAAATATTTCTTTGAAAATAATTTTAAATTATAACTACTTGAATTAAGGGAGTGTGTTGGAAATAATCCAAGTAGTTAAGATGATGATGAGATTAGTTTAGATGAGGATAAGATTTATTTAGATGTGATAGATTTTTTAGTGTTTTAAAATATCTATATTTTATTTTTTAATCAATATAAATAGGTGCTCGTGGTTCATTCCAATGCACTGTAGACTGTTGATTGAAAGTACTCATGGTATCTTCTACTATTCTTTTCTCCTTCCCCCTGAAGTTCTGTAGAAAAGTCAACACAATTTAGGTGACCTTTTATCACCATCTCAGTATCATATGGTAATACCTGATCCATATGGGGTCATTCCTCCTTTTAGATAGACGTTTTGACGGAGTAGAGAAAAAATATTTGAAGAATTTTCTAAAAGTTACAACTTATCTTCTCTTAGCTTAGGGGTGGCTGGCTTCTTAAGAGGGGCTATGATTTGGATTGCTTTGGGATGTCTTTAGATTTAGACATACCTCTTGTTTTATAGGACAAGGGCTATCCCAAGTTCTTAGGGTTTAAGGACTTTTCTTTTGGAGTGTAGTAATTAGAAATTTTTTTGTAGGGCTATGGCTCCCCTCTTGCTAGGTGGCTACCCCTATTCGGATGATGGCTATCCTAATTCGAGTCTTGTTAGGATGTAGATTGAGATAAGTAAGTTGTTGGAACTTGGGATTTCCTTGGTCAAATAAGACTTCAAGTATTCAAGGGGCTCTTAGATAGGGATCGACCAAACTAGTTAAATGGTGTTGAGATCATCCTTGATCACAACTTCCTCAATTGTTGATTAATATTCTATTTAGTCTTGCTTTGAGTTGTTTTCTCTCTTCATCTATATGTTGGAGGTCTTGCTTTGATTCATTAATATGATTGGCATCACCATGCTTGACCATGTCATTTGCACATGTAGTTTTGATGGGTTCCTTGTCGATTACTATTGACTCGAGGGCTTCATTGAACTTTTTGGGGCTTCGAGGTTGTTTTGGTTTCTCCTCCTTTTCATCATGATAGAGATAAACTTTGATTCTTTGCATGTCGAAGTAAGAGCCACGAGTTTTTGACAATCATTCATCATCCTCTTTACTTGGTCGACAAATATTAATTCTTCCATATAATCAATTAGATCTCATATGATGAGGAACTTCCTTCCATCCTTCATAAGTTAATACTTCTGGGGTCAGCGGAAGTGTATAACATCTCGATCCCATAAGTAGAGACTACCAAAGATGACATGACATATATAAAGTAGAACCACATCAAATGTCACATAGTCAATGAATTTATTACTGATGGCGAGACATATCTTATATTGTTAATCAATCTTCATCTCTGCATTACCATGAAGCCATCCAAGAGGATATGTGTACATATAAGCCGAGCTTCTTGATCAAGCTCACCAAGATGAGATTCTTTTATCACCCGTTGTTGTAGATCGCGCCAACAACTTCTTACTTTACTTGGACCTTTATGATGAAGAGCACTTGTTGAATATTTGGACTAGAAATCAAATTCAAATCTATAACCTTTAGCCTAGTCATCATCAATAGACATAGATCCACATGTGAGACTAGTGAAAGCTCAATGAAGTTGTCACCCATAGTCATGGTCATGGCTTGTTGATTTTGACCATTCTTCAACTATTTCTTTAGGAAGAGTTCTAGGTGAATCTTCCAACACTTTTCTCAGAGTGACCTACAATTTATAATGTTCACAAAAAAGATCACTTTATTTCAAGAAATACATTTTTACCATTCTCCAAATTCTCTTGCCTTCGGGGGGGGGGGGGGGTTGCGGTTCGAGGGGAGCACCCACTCTCCCTCGGGTAGGTCCGCCATGAACAGAGCCTGAAAAGACTCATCCTTCACACGCGCCCTCGTTTGGCAATCCCGAACCAACACAGGCGGGTCGCCTTTGTTGAAGAGTCCACCCTGGATGAGGAAGCACAACCATTGGCGCGTGCGCTCCCTGCGACAAAGCCCTCGCGTCGGGAGGCACCCCAAGTTGTTTTGCTCGATTCACCGACCTTCTGGGTAGTTGCTTCGCGAGCCATAGCCTCAGACATCTTGCGAGTTTTGACCTTTTGCTTCTTTCTTAGTAGGTCTTGCTCTACGCTCCTAGGTCATGCTTCCAAGGCCAATTCCTCCGATGTTAGGGTGGCTGGTTGTGGAGGTTGAGAAGCCGAGAAGATCAAGGCATCCCTTTCATCTCCTTGAGATTCATCACTCCTGTCAAAAAAAGAAAAAAAACCAAACCACAAATTAGCAACAGTTGACAAGCGAAGGGGAAGCAAAGAGCAAGGTTGGCTTGAGCCATACACTAAAGAACTGACTAATGCTCACCAACCACTCCTCGGTCATGTTCTTAATCGCATGAAAAGAAGGCAAGATCTCCTTCAAGCATTCAACTTGTTGAGACTCCTTATATGACAAGCACGGGGGAGTATTATTGATGGCCCGAGACAACCACTCAAGGCTAAAGTCTTATCCCCGACCGTAGCTAATAAAGAAGTAGCATGTCTTCCACCTCTTATTATTTGAGGGTGTCCCTCTCACTCTAAAACCCCCTTGGGATGATAGGTAATAATCGTCCCACCCCTTGGAAAGTTAAAAGCATGATAGGAAGAGGGTACGAGTTGGGGTGATCCCTGTACCTCGACACTCATTAAAAAAAGACACTAGATAGTGCCACGAGTTGGGCACCGTCTGCGATGGGAAAATTCGCCACCATACGAGGCAATCCTCAATTACTAGATGTAATGGGAACTGAAGCCCTACCTCAAGCCCACCGAGAGTTAAACCAATCTCATTCAAGAATAAGTTGTATGAGTGCTACCCAGGCTGAGGAGCGTGCAGCTCATAATCAAGCAGGAGAGTATAGCACTTTCGAACACAATTGAGGAGCTCCTCGGTCACAACTAACATGAAATCATGTAGCGATTTTAAAGCTTCAAGGGCTCGAGAGGCCTCGCTCATCAGGGACACCCCTCCCGAGGACGAACTTATATTTTCTATCCCAAGGCTATCTGAGGTCGAAGCCACGGTCTCGGGCACTGCCCGACTAGAAGAAAAGGAAGAGATAGGCGAAGAAGACAACATCCTAACCGAACTAAAGCTCCTATGAACCAAGAAAAAGGGGGAAGCACAAGAAAGGAAGCAGGGGCGATGAATTGGTGAATGAACAGAATGAGAAGAGTGAAGCCCGTAGAGGAATTTATAGAGAAGACCTCACTGTCCGAGATGACCCTTCACCTCCGTAAGGGGGAAGACAACACACCTCACCATTATTGCTCCTAGGGAAATGACCAACCTGTTTGAGTATCTCAATCCCATTAGTGGGAAAAATCCCGCCAAAAAACTAAAGCTCCTATCGAATCGGGAACTTCCACCAAAAAACTAAGTCTCCCACAAAAAAGCTAAGGCTCCCACCAAATAGGAAGTCCCACCAAAAGACATAGTTCGTGGAAAAAACCATGATCTGAGACATCTAAGCCCCGACACAGCTAGCCACGAGCCCAAGCCACGTCTTGTGGCCAAACTCATACTCGAGCGGTGTTGTTAGGCCAATCACGAGCCCAAGTCGTGCCCTGCAGCCAAACTCAAGCCCGAGTAGTGTTGCTCGACTAGTCACAAGCTCAAGTCGTGCCTTGCAATCAAATTCATGCCTGAGCATTATTGCTTGGCCAATCACGAGTCCAAGCCATGCCTTGCGGTTAAACTCATGCCCGAGCAGTGTTGCTCAACTAGTCACCAGCCCAAGCCATGCCTTGCGGCCAAACTTGTGCCTAAGCAATATTGCTCGGCCAGTCACGAGCCCAAGCCACGCATTGTAGCCAAACTCATGCTCGAGCAATGTTGTTTGGCCAGTCACAAGCCCAAGTTATGCTTTGCGGCCAAACTCATGCACAAGTAGTGTTGCTCGACCGGCAACGAGCCCAAGCCACGCCTTATGGCCAGACTAGCATCCAAGCAATGTTGCTCGGACAAACATGTGCTTGAACAATGTTGCTCTGCCAAACATATGCCCATATGATGTTGCTCAGCCAAACATGTACTCGAGCAGTGTTGCTCTGTTAAACATATGCCCGGACAATGTTGCTCAACCAAACATGTACCCGAGCAATATTGCTCGGCCAAACATATGTCTGAACAATGTTGCTCGGCCAAACATGTACTCGAGCAATGTTGCTCAGCCAAACATATGCTCGAGCGATGTTGCTTGACCAAATATACACCTAAGTTCCACTGCTTGGCCAGTATCAAGCCTGAACAGCATCACTCGACCAAATATATGTTCGAGCAGCAATGCTCGGCCAAACATATGCTTGAGTGATGTTGCTCGGCCAAACATATGGCCAAGCTGCGTCAAACATGGAAGCAGCAACAAGGAGCCTCAAGGCTAATATAGCAAGCTACGTCAGCACATCACCTCAGACATACATATGGCCATTCCTCGAAAAGTCAAATCGTACAAGGCGGCATCACGTCATACAGGGTCACTCCGGAAAGCTTGGAGTGGTGCCATGTGGCACCGTCCCATGTAGGTTGGTCAGTGCCCGTACAAGCACGAGTCGATCGCCCGATGAGACGAAAGCCATTAATAGGCCATGTACGACCAACATCCGTTTGCAGGTATAAAGTTAACCCCTTGACCAACGCCAAGGAGAAAAGAAAAAAGAAAAAAAAAACTCTTCACATCTCTTTTCTAACTTATTAATCTTCGAAAGGGTTAGGTTGAGAAATTTCGACTCTAATCTATGTGCAGGAATCCGATGGGCTTTATCTCCTTGCTCTACCATAGATCACCTCAGGAGTGGATGACCCTATCTGACCCATCGTCAACCTCGACATCAAGAAGTCACATGAGTGATCTTACACATACGGATTCAGACCAGACCGTGTTGACAACTCGACCACGGCATAAAGTTGCATAACACGATCAATAAATTTTTTTTAATTATAAAATTATCAAATTTTATTTCTCAAAAATCAAAAAATTATAATTGAAGCATCCAGGATTCTTTAGTTTAGTTTGAAACAACAAATTATCGGACCAATCTGATTCCATTTTATTTTCGAACCAAACCAAGGTCAGATTTGATAGACAATAATAACTTTGTCACGTAGCATCCAAATAAATCATGAATAGTCAATCAAGGCTCTACACATAGAGTCGAATGAGACCCAAAATCAAATTAGTACGATAATAATATCACGTTACTTAAACTTTTCCAGACACATTGCCTAAGCATTTGATATTTTAAAAAATATATTTTCTATTGATACCCAAGTTGGAAACCTTGAAAGAGAGTATCTCAATTTAAGACGATAATGTATTTTAGTGCTTGACATAATCATTTCATACATGATACGTTCGCCCAAGACAAGAAATCATTTGATGCACATAATATAACGAAAGTATCCTTTTACATACGATTGCATTCGTTCAAAACAAAATAATATTGGTGCGAGGAATTGTTCATTTTGGGTGTATCCATACAGTTTTGCCCTTTGTGGAAACTGAGAGCTCCAAAAAGGCATCTCTGAGAGTGACTCGAGGCCCTCCCGCACGATTTTGCCCTTTATGAATACTACGAGCTCCAAAAAACACCATTGAGAATAAGGAATGTTGGTGAACTCATGAGTCATTATCTTCCCTACTTCTTAACCAATGTGAGACTAAAGATTATCTTATCACATACCAATAAAAAAAATATTTCTCCACTAAACTTAACACTACGAAGCAACCTAAGGAGTATTCTGAACTCACATAATTACTTACAGTTGATGAGTTTTGGTGAAAAATCCAGAAAACTTCTAGAAGATGAAACAAAGGCTATGGGATAGAAAGAGCACCGGAGATCACGGGATATAGAAGTTCTTTCTACCTTCTTACTTTCTTTTTTTTTTTGGCTTTAGGAAGAAGTTATCCCTTTAGCAAGTCTCCTGTCCTCAACACCTTCTGTGTCAACACTCCAAAAACGTCTCAGATTAGATCAACTTCACCGAATTAGATTAACTACTGAAGTTTACCATAGTATATGGTATTTATACCTTATGTTTATTTTCTGATGGTGCCTAAAAGTCACCAAGTAGAGAAAGAACGGGGAGTAAATCTGAACATATTAGGACCTTACTTGCAATCCAATAGTTCTCTGGATGAGTTAGTCTTCAGGTTTAAATGCCTGGGAAGAGGGTAGCAAGAACAGAAAGCTTGGACTTCATTTATAATTATGAGCTTGTCTACAACATACTCTTAGTACGATCGACTGCTTGAAACATATGTTAATTACTACCGCCCAACTGAGAAACATATATTTACTTCGTGTTTATCCCGTTGAATTATCAGGAATTCCCTTCATATGTTGATGAGCAATTAAATTTAGAGTATTTGTGGAACTAGCAGAAGTGATAGTAATGCAGTTCTCTTCAAATGAGACTGAGATCATTATTCTGAGTTGGCCTAAAACGCTTAATAAATCAAATCTGAGTATTTTTTTACTTTCTAGGAAGGGATGCTTGAGCCGAATATTGAGTGAATGAAGCTTCTTCCTCCGGTTATCGAGATTATATATACATATAAAGCAACTCATCACATAAATGAGCTGAAGAGTAAATCTTGCAACTCTTTTTTTTATATTTGCTGTAGTAGTTCAATCGCATTAAAATTTAAGATGTCTTTTTATATATTCTTGAATATTCTGCATCATCAGTTGGTGCACACAACCAAGCGACAAAGACAGCAGAGAAGGTTGCGAAAAGAAGCGAATTCTTCGTCGTGGTTACAGACTTCGTCATCCCTGAGACTTGTGGAGAAGGGAGAAAGCATTAAACGGGAACGAAAACCTACCATTAACTACTTGAAACCTTTGCAGACTCCTCGGTTTTAGGTTTCAGCTTTCAAGCCCTGAAACACAGATGAAAGTGACCCCCGGCAGCGGCGAACGAGGAGCCGCTGTCCCGTTCTATGATGCCCTGGACGTGGCGGAAGTGCTCGACGTGGCAAGGGATGGTGATAGCGCCCGTGTGGTGGAAGCCGTACTCCTCCTCCGCTGCCCGGAGCAAGGCTACGAAGAGCGGGTGGTTGAGGTACCCCACCGGTACCAGGAACCGCTGCTGCTCCTCCCCCTGCTCCCCGACCCGAATCGCTATCCACCCCTTGGGCGGTGGTGCAGTCGACGCCTCCCCTCTCCTTCCTCCCCCGCTCATTCCCCGGTGCGGGCGGTACAGGTGAACCCCCAGCATATGATGTATGCCGCAGCCTCTCCAGCAGCAACAGCAAGAACCAACCAAGAAAAGCTCAGACGAACGAGCAAGATCAGAGACTAGATGATGATGATGATGATGAGAAAGGCCAGGGATCGGAGCTGAAGACGGCGAGGTGGAACAGGTTCAAAGAATAATCGCAGACAGAGGTGGGAAGAGTCGACATCTTCGAGGAGGAGAGATGAGTGGTAACATCAAACAACAGACTCAAGAACACATCTGACGCGAGATCGAGAGAGGAAGGAAGAAGCAATCAGTGAGAGAGGAAGAGTTACAGCTATATCTCGCTATAACAGTAGCGGTACCGCATACTGCGCTAATAAATTGGAGTCGAACTACAGGAGCATGAGGATTCCTTGCAATTCTACTCCTAGTAGGGAGTTCTAAGTCACTTCTGATTAGATCAAAGCCGTCCAAAAATAAGAACTCCACCATCTTTTCTCTAGAATACAGCAGCACTCTACAATGGATCCATACAATATACTTGGAGAGGATCCTTATCAAAATATAGAAAATTAAGATATTGCCAAGGAACATGGTTGACTTATTAGTAATCAAAATATCCGAGGAATGTTTTAAGGAGTATACAATTCCCGGTTGACCGACTTTGACTCAGGTAAATATTATCCCTTAAAGCTAGTTGTGTGGTTAATGGTGCGGCACGTACCATGCAAGAGCGGGGAGCGCGAGCGACACGTACGAGGCTGACGCCGTGGATGACGCATCCATTGGTGTCCCCTAGCTTCGTGTTGATCCAGACCTCCAGCGTGACACTTAATTGGCCTTGTCATCTCGATGCAGTCTTCCACCGTCGAACTCTCGCCGGGAAGTTTCTGTTCCAAGGTTGCCAAGTAGAACAAGAAGACAACAGTGGAGACGACTCTGATCGGTTGACCTGTGGAGGATGAAGCCTATGGATCCAACACACAAGAAGAGGGACAATATGGAGCGGTGGTCTTTCTTTTATGGACGTGGAAATTTTTACGTGATGGTGTGATTTAACATGGTAAATGGCCGTATCAGAGCACATTGATGGTTATGCGTGTGATGTGATTTTAATTGGAATTTTGTGGGTGTCTACGGCAACTTGAAAAAGGAACCCTCAGCTACTTAGGGCCTCGAACTTGTGGAACATATAATATCTTTGTCCATTCCTTGCTGATTGACACCTTTCATTGTCTCTATATTGCTTTCTGTAGTTTCTTGAGTATTAATTTTTAAGTATTGTTTTTTTATTTTGGAATCAATTAATCTATAGTTACTTGATAATTTCGAAGATTCTTACAGTCAAAACACAATCAACCAAAGAGAAGTAATTATATATATTCTTTAGAAAATGGTATGCAATTCTTCTCCATACTTAAAAAAGTTCCATGATTCATAATTCCAAAGCAGAACTCACTATCAAATATAAAAAAATAAAAAATAAAAAGAGGTAGAGTGGCTGCATGCCGCACCTTTTTTCTGGTTTTGAAAAAAACAAATGAATTATTGATACTTATCTCACTGACTTGCATGATGACCAACTAAACTCGAGAAATCTGTCACGCCATTATTGACGCATCTCTCTCAGGCCACACGACATCATGTACCCTTACTCCACTTGGTGGAAAGCTTAGATTGTGGAAATCCCAAACCCTCGCAAGGAGAGACAACTATCATTAGCAAGAGGAAGAGAAAGAGAAAGAGAAAGAGAGAGAGATCATAAAGAGGCAATGATACTTTCTGTAGGGGACAGCTTTGAACTGGAAATCAAAGAACGAGAAGTAAAGTGGGCGTGTTAGCTTTCACCAAAAGCAAAAGCAATGGCAATGCTTCCATTCCTTTGCTTGGCCATCATACCACAGACTACTCATAGTCAATGCCGCGAGAAAGCCAAGTGCTCATTCCAAAGAGAACTGGCCGTAGGTGTCTCAATGCAATTATCTTCCCATACCTCAGTGGACTTCAACAAAATTGGAGGCCATCTTGTCCTGTTAGAGAAAAGCTACTAAGGGGGGCTCTGTTCGACAAACAACGACACTTGCAAGTTGCATAAGATGGTGATTTCGATGATTGGTCTGTTAAGAAAAAGAAAAGAAAAGAAAAGCTGGAACCGAGGCATGATATTTTGCACTGTGCTTTCACGAAATCTAAAAGATAATTTACAGGCTCACTTTTGTGTGGAAAAAAAGGGATAAATTATATACAACATAAATATCCAACATTACGAACAGAATCCTCCATATAATATTGTTTAAAATATTCATTATTTTAAAAATAATCTCGTCACCACTCTATAAATATGAGCTTTTTTTGTTATAATTCAGTATCAAAAGTTTATATTTGAACTCCGTATTGAGTATACTCCTAATGCTAAGTTTGCCAATTGACAATGATAACAAATCAAAATGTTTTTGATTTCAAGATGCAACTTTGATATATGCTTGCTTTAGCAGGAAAGAGAGAACAAAAACAAGTCTTGGGAAGAGATGCAAGAAATATGAAGGGAATTTAAGTTATCGATGCCCAACAGCAACTAAATAATATCTCTCAACTCCATGTTAACAACACTCGATCATAGAGAAGCCATGTACGTAGAGAAGATAGAGAATGCAGTTGCATGCGTGCATGCATTACATTATGTCTCTCGATCGGACAAGTACAGTACTCCAAGATCAAAACGTGGAAGGAGAAGTCTCTCAAGATCGGAGAACCGCTCCCAATTTAACCTCAGTAGTCGACTGCATCGATGTAAAACTTCAACCAGTTGATGACGGCTTTGCTGACTCCGGCGACATTCACCCTGTCCAACCCCGGCCCCATGTACTTCTTCAGCACCAGCAGACTCCGGTCGGTGATCCTGGTGCAGCCGGCGAGGGAGATGACTTCCGGGTCTATGGGCTTGTCTCGAGCCAGCTTCTTCACCCCCTCGTCGCTGATGTCGCACCCGCCGAGGTCGAGCTCCACCAGCTTGGCGCACCGCCGCGCGATCAGTGCCGCGCTGCGGTCGTTCACGCGGCCGCACCCTCTCAGGACCAGGCGCTTCAGGCTAGCCTTGCACTCCCTGGTTATGGCCCAACACGCTCCTGTTGCCGACTCGGGTGCACCCTGTCAGCCATCTTGTTCGTGGCTCAGGAAGCAACGGATGCCACGGTCCGTGATGAAGTCCATGCGCGTGAAGCTCACGTCTGACGCTTGCAGGACGCCCCGATCCATAAGATGAAGTCGTCTCCAATCCCCCGGCACTGATCCACCTTCACAGTCTCTAGCAATGGACGGTGTTGGGCCAGAGGAAACGAGTTAGTCTGATCTCGTTGTTCACCTGAGAAATCACACTTAAACGAGTTAGTCTGCAAGTAAAAGACTTGCAGCTACGGAGAAGGAGATTCTCCAGCTCCCCCCGCCGATCTGGTGAGCTCGAAAAGACCCCAATCA
Organism: Ensete ventricosum; assembly: GCA_029747655.1. NCBI lineage: Eukaryota > Viridiplantae > Streptophyta > Magnoliopsida > Zingiberales > Musaceae > Ensete > Ensete ventricosum. Next base: position 56,011,709 of record JAQQAF010000009.1, read on the forward strand.
GATAGCGAGGAACAGTTGTTTATCGCCAACTTCCTAATGCCGGCAAAGCTAGCGGGTGAGACCCTCGCCCAGCATCTATGTGAAAGACCAACGCAAGCTTTCAGTAGAAGGCATTTGAGCTCCCTGGCCAGGCCGATCCAGCAGTATCCCATGTCCGATACTCCCCAGACGTTCTCTAGCAGCAACATCTGTATCTTCCGGCTGTAACATGCGATTGCTTGTATGACGATGTCGCTCAACTTCATTGATACAATCTTGACCGTCTCTAAACTGGATCGGTTGGCGACCAGTGAAACAATGCCGGAATCAGTAATGAGAGGGCAGCTTGCGAGCGTCACTGACTTGAGCTTCGTCGAGTACTTGGCGAAGGCCTGAAGTGAGTGGTTGCCGACGTTCGGACATGACACCGAGCTCAGTGACGAAAGATTCAAGCATCTGATCGCGAGGATTAGGAGACCGTCGTCAGTGACTGACATCGCACTGACGAGCTCTAGTCTCTCCAAGCCAATGCAGTAGTGCCCGACGGATCCGATGCCCCAGCCAGTGATCTTGGGACACTTGAAGAGAGATAGAGACTTGAGGCTTGTGCAGCCTCCGGCTACGATCGACGCGCCGACATCTGAGATCGAACGATGACCTGAAGGCGGAGGAGGAGATGAATCAGGGAGAGTCCCGATGACGGAGAGGTTGGTTAGCACCCCGCGTGCATCGATTCCTATTGCCATGGCCACGAGCCTCGTGTCGTTGGCCTCACTTCCTCTAAAGCTTCTGGAGATCTCATGGCTCGGCCGGAGAAGAAGGAAGCCACGGGAGATGTGGTCGGACCTCGGCATGGAGGCTTGAAGCAGTGACCATTTCTTGGAGACGGCGCCGCAACAGCAGCGATCCCTGATCGCCGGAATGAAGCTAAAGATGTGAACTAGTAGCTCATCTAGAAGATCATCAGTAAGATCCTGACCTCCGACTTGTTGAGAATTGATTCAAGGTAGTTACATAGTTAGTTAACATGTTTAGGAGTAGTGGCTCATGTTTAGGAGTTGTGGAGGTAGTTTAAGAGTTAGTGGGGGTAGTTATTAATCATGGGTGAGATAGTGGGATGAAGGAAGTGGTGTGAGGTAGTTATTATTATGTCCTATAAATAGGACCTTAGAGAATGAAGCAAGAGGCAGAGAGTGTGTGAAGAGAAGAGATTGTGTTCATTTGGAGATAATCTTGTAAGTGTTCTTGTTCTTTTACCTCCTGTTTAATACTACATCGTTTTCTTGATTGAAAGCGTTTTCGTTCATTGGATCGTAGTATTCTGTTTTATCGTTTTCTTGCTCCTCCTTCCCCAACATTTCTGGTATCAGAGCCTTGTTTCAATCTGAACTGGGCATTATGGCTTTTAATGGCAATTCTATGTCTCAACCCCTTATTCCCATCTTCTCGGGCAAATCCTATGAATTTTGGAGTATCAAGATGAAGACTCTATTCAAGTCTCAGGATCTTTGGGACTTGATAGAGAATGGATATGCAGATCCAGATGAAGAAACCAGGCTGAGGGAGAATAGAAAGAAGGACTCAAAGGCATTGTTCTTCATTCAACAAGCTGTGCATGAGATAATCTTCTCAAGAATTGCAGCAGCGACAACCTCAAGACAAGCTTGGCTGATACTTCAAAATGAATTTCAAGGCTCATCGAGGGTGATCATGGTAAAACTTCAAACCCTTCGCCGTGAGTTTGAAATTTTGTTTATGAAAAGCAATGAATCAGTGCAAGATTTTCTTTCTCGAGTGACTGAAATTGTTAGTCAAATGAAATCCTATGGTGAACATCTTCATGATCAAATAATTGTTGTAAAAGTTTTGAGAAGTTTAACTCCGAAATTTGATCATGTTGTTGCGGCAATTGAAGAGTCAAAGGACTTATCTACTTATTCATTTGATGAACTAATGGGTTCCTTGCAAGCACATGAAGCAAGGTTGAACAGGTCATTTGAAAAAAGTGAAGAAAAAGCATTTCAGGTTAAGGGGGAGTCTTCTACTTCAAAAGAAGACAAAAAAGCAACAGGAAGAGGACGTGGCAGAGGAGGATTTCGTGGTAGAGGAAATGGAAGAGGAAGAGGAAGAGGACACTATGATGGGCATGATGAAAGACAATCAAATTATGATCAGAAAAACTACAAGAGTGGAATTCAATGTCACTATTGTAAGAAGTTTGGTCATATTAAGGCAGATTGCTGGAAAAGAGAAAAGCAAGCAAGCTATGTGGAAGAAAATGAAGACAATAGTAAGTTGTTTATGACTCATTCACAAGTTAATGATATCTCAAATGACATTTGGTTTTTGGATAGTGGATGTTCTAATCATATGTCAGGCATAAGATCAATATTTAGAGATATTGATGAAACTCACAAGTTGAAAGTTAAACTTGGAGATAGCAAGCAAATCCAAGTAGAAGGAAAAGGAACAATTGAAGTGAAGACAAATCAAGGAAAGGTAAAACACCTTGATAATGTTTTCTATGTTCCTAGCTTATCACATAACTTGTTGAGTGTTGGACAATTGATAGATATTGGATATTCAGTTATATTTGATGATGGTTCATGCACTATTAAAGATAAGAAATCTGGTTTGATTATAGCAAATGTTTGCATGACACAAAATAAGATGTTTCCAATTGATGTTTCAAATATTGAGAAACATGCTTTTGTTGCAAATCAAAAGAATGAGACAAATTTATGGCATTTGAGATATGGACACCTTAACATTAAAGGTTTAAGGTTGTTAAATCAAAAAGAAATGGTTTATGGATTGCCTAAAATTAATACACTTGATGTATGTGACGGATGTATTTATGGCAAACAAAGTAAAAAATCGTTTCCTGTTGGAAAAGCATGGAGAGCATATAATTGTCTTGAATTAATTCATGCTGACTTATGTGGACCTATGAATACAAAATCATTTGGGGGAAGTCGATATTTTCTGTTATTTACTGATGATTATAGCCGCATGAGTTGGGTATATTTTCTGGATTTGAAATCTAAAGCATTTGATAACTTTCGAAAATTCAAGGCACTTGTAGAAAGGCAAAGTGGTAAATGCATAAAGACACTTCGGACAGATAGAGATGGTGAATTTATGTCTAATGAGTTTAATTCCTTTTGTGAAGAAAATGGTATTCGCAAGGAATTGACAGCACCATATACACCGGAGCAAAATGGTGTAGCTGAACGTAAGAATCGAACTGTTGTCGAAATGGCAAGAAGTTTGCTTAAAGGAAAGCATCTTCCGAATCAGTTTTGGGCAGAAGCAGTTGCAACAGCAGTTTATTTGTTGAATATTTCACCGACAAAGGCTGTTATGAATCGAACTCCTTTTGAAGCTTGGTATGGTATAAAGCCAACTGTAAGCCATTTAAGAATTTTTGGTTGTATTGCTTATGCTTTGGTAAATTCACAAAATCATCATAAGCTTGATGAAAAATCAGAAAAATGCATCTTAATTGGATACTCTGCACAATCCAAAGCATATCGATTATATAATCCTGTAAATGGCAAAGTTATTATTAACAGAAATGTTGTATTTGATGAAAGGGCAAGTTGGAATTGGGAGATTAATGAAGGTGATGCACAAATTCGTGTTCCAGCAGAACTAATTACTCCACCGAATCAAGTGACAGATCCTGCTCCAACAAGATCAACGTCAACCTCACCCAGTAGCAGTTCAAATTCAGCAAATGCTTCCTCAGATGAAACCCCTCCAGGAAGGTTTAGATCACTAACAGAGATTTATGATTCAACATTTGCTTTATCTATTTCAGATCCTATAAGTTTTGAAGAAGCAGTTGAGGAATATCGAAAAGCAATGAAGGAGAAAATCAAGTCAATAAAGAAGAATGAAATCTCGGAGCCGAAAGAAAAGAAAGCTTTTGGATCGAAATGGGTGTACAAAACAAAGTATAATGCAGATGAAAATATCCAAAAGCATAAGACTCGGTTTGTAGCAAATGGAGCCATAACATGAAGTATTTATGGCACAGATGAACAAGTTGCAGACATTCTCACCAAGTCGCTTCCAGTTAAGAAGCATATTTATTTTATGTCTCAAATTGGTGTATGTAACTATGAATCAAGGGGGAGTGTTGAGAATTGATTCAAGGTAGTTACATAGTTAGTTAACATGTTTAGGAGTAGTGGCTCATGTTTAGGAGTTGTGGAGGTAGTTTAAGAGTTAGTGGGGGTAGTTATTAATCATGGGTGAGATACTGGGATGAAGGAAGTGGTGTGAGGTAGTTATTATTATGTCCTATAAATAGGACCTTAGAGAATGAAGCAAGAGGCAGAGAGTGTGTGAAGAGAAGAGATTGTGTTCATTTGGAGATAATCTTGTAAGTGTTCTTGTTCTTTTACCTCCTGTTTAATACTACATCGTTTTCTTGATTGAAAGCGTTTTCGTTCATTGGATCGTAGTATTCTGTTTTATCGTTTTCTTGCTCCTCCTTCCCCAACACGACTTGCACCCGCGTGTAGTCCATCTGAGAACTAACCCTCGCCTTCTTCACTAGGAATCGTAGTCCTTCCATGCCGTCGCTCGTTCCTGCCTCTCTTGCTTCTGTGAGACCCAACATATCAAAAAGAATCCATCGGCTGATCTTGGACTGAGAGACAAGCAAGAACTGCAGAAACCCTTGACAAGGAACGAGATGATGACCGTGATAGGAGCTAACGTTTAAGGTGGTCAAGAACTGCTGCAGAAACCGGGGTACGGGGAACAAAACAATGGATGTACGAAAGCGAAAGACTGATCCCCAACTCCCTTCTTATGACCGCATGCAGCACCCCTCTCCTTCTCCGGGCAAATATAGAATGGATCAGAAGGAGCCACTTGTGACGGGATTCAAAGGATCCCAGCGATCTGATAAGCTCTCCTTTGCCAACTTGCAAGCCCTGCAACGCGCCAATCCGATCATTGGGCTCAAATGGGTATATCTTTACACTGCACCTCGCAGTGTCTCGCCACTCGTTCCTTCCCCTTCCCCTGCCGCCGCCGCTTCTCCCGTGAGGAGGACGACTTGGCCTAACCAGTTTCTGGACTCTTGTGAAAGATTTGCACAGGGGAGGGGCAACCCGATCACCTCCCACCCCCACCCCCACCCTATTTATAAAAGATACTAAGAACATATAATTTTCTAAACAGGGGTTTTTATATATCTGACGTTCCATAATAATATGAAGTAGCATCTGTTATGTATATATTCCTTTAAATATATTAAGCTAGTCCATATATATATAGTTACCATTATATATAATATATATATATATATATATATATATATATTATATAATTGATTGCCCGATCCATCTTCTTGTGCGGGATATCTTTGTATTGGTGCTAATGCATTTTACAGTATTTATTTTCGAACCCGACAAATTCTACGTGTATCCAATCTCATCCTAAGTCCAAAAGTTCCATTAATTTTTGCATAAAACATTGTTGAATTATTAGGTTGGCATCCAACAGGTAGCTGATTCCTCGATAAATAGTGTTGTACACATATCTATACCTAATGTATGTTTCTCGACTTTTAAATGAGGCTGATAGCTCGTATTTGCCTTCCGAAAGAGATCAATCCGGCCCATGGGCTTAGTGTGGGCCCATTAAGGCCGATGACTTTGATCTACATCCGTGATTCTACAAGTTGGGCCATATTGAACCCTTTAAGATTGGCACGTGATCTGCGCATGCCGATCCTAAGATACAATACATATTTATTTTTACACAATAATTAAATATAAATTATATATATATATATATATATATATATATATTATGAATTATCTTCTCTAACGTTTAGAGACATGACTAGCAAAACCTAAAATTTATACCGGGGAAAGAGGGAAAGGAAATAAAATTTAGAGGTAAAAAAATAGAGTATCATAGAGCTATTAATATGGAATTAAAAAAAATACTAGTAAATTTATAAAAGTTTTTATTCAGAGGGACTACCAAAGTGCATGTTCTTTTTCTTTGGTTTCTAATAATTATTTCTATGTTTTCATTCCCTTTCATTACAATCTAATTGTCCGACCAGCTGTTCACTAAATAAACATATAAATATGTTGATCCATAAATCATCTATTGGATTTGCCCATTTGCTTCTTACTCCTGAAATCTCAGATAATTAATTATAAGACAATTAGATATATAACTGAGTATGAATCAATATAATTAAATAAATAATATTAAGTATTAATTAGCAAATTGTCTATATTGTAGAACTTGTGTGTAAGATTTGTTGGAAATAATCCAAGTAGTTAAGATGATGATGAGATTAGTTTAGATAAGGATAAGATTTATTTAGATATGATAGATTTTTTTAGTGTTTTAAAATATTTATATTATGTCTTTTATTCAATATAAATAGGTGCTCTTGATTTATTTCAAAGTACAGCAGTACTCTTAGTGTTTTTTACTATTCTCCTCTCCCTGAAGTTCTACAGAAAAGTCAATGAAGTTTTTCATCAATTTCCCTAACTGGACCTCGTTATAAATAACCTTAAATACAAAAATGATTATTAAAAATGGACTTCGACGAGCGTTGCATTATATGGAGAAGTAAGAAAAACCAATAAGTTTCATGTGGAAGGAGAAGGTCACTGAAATAAGTTATGTCTAAGGTTGAAATGTTGAAGGGATTCAGAAGATAAGCCCTAACGAGATGATTCAGAATGATAATAATACTGTTCGATGGAACGAAGCTTCTTCCATTATATTTCTGGTGGCGGCTTGATATTAGTGATGGCACGAACTCATCGACTGACATCTTGTCATATGATTGACTGTCTAATATGACACTGCTCGTCAAAATGGAGCTTCCATTAAACACATGATATCTTTCTTGGACCAATGTGATGGTGCACAGATAGATAGATAGATAGATAGAGACACGGGCATGCAAGCCAAGGGCCGAGGCGGAAGCGACGTCTCCATCGCAAGCACAAGGGCCTGGAAAGAGTTGCTTGCCGCTGTCACCAAAGTGCTTCCTGCTGTGGTTGTTGCTGCTGCATGTTTGGTCGCCATTTGCAGGCTGGTTAATGTGTGTTCTACGGTGCAAGCCAGACTCCATTAGAGGTACCGTAATAGTCTGGATGGTGATGTGCAGGTCTCGTCGGTGCTCTCGAGGTCACTGCAAAGGTACATTAGGAGAGTAGCACAAGTCCAGAAGGAGGAATAGTGCTGATAGAAGCCTGTGAACGGCACTTTATACACAGGCCATGGAGCGCCGGCGTACGTGCAGTGGAGGCCTTTCATTTCTTGGCATGTAAAGCATTATATTCCCCACTCGCTGATCTCCGGTCAACCTCTTCGGATTTGATGGATGACAATATGACGGATAGATAGATCTTGTGATGAGCTCAGTTAGGTCAAATTTAGTTCAATATTACCACATAACATCGTGGAAGATCATTGATCATGCGTTGAACGCACCAAACTTGGATGTCAATTCGATTTGACGACAGTGAGTCGACCTCATCAATTTGGCAGAAGTTGGTCAATTGTCCGTGATTGCTCCTTCAATAAATTATGAATAAAAACATAAGGTTTTTCTTCAGATACTTTTGGAATATATATAAATGACACATATAAGAATAGAGATAGGTCTTGATGTCAAATTTATCATCTTAGAATGTTAACAATTTAGGACTGTATGCAAATCTAAACACTTAATGCACATCTATGGTAGTTTGGAAGTAATGTTATCAAAAGAGAGGGTGTCAAATATAGAAGCCAAGTGCCATTAATTGATAGAACAAGATACTTGGATGTTGACTGTGGTTATAAACCATGCGCTGGATGAGAAGACAACTAACTCCCCTCACAATTAGGTTTGGTGGCAGCATGAGTGGCATCAGCTACTACAGCATTCTAATATAGCATTTGACTTATTTGTTGACTCACAGACAAAAAAAATCTCCCGTGCCATCTCAGAATTCTGCACCTGAGAGATCTAACTAGTGATGCACTGCGAATCCAAGGTAAGACTGGTCTATCTGCGTGTCATCGCTGTGAATCCAGCAATCACCTCTAAACACTGGTAGTAGTAGTAGTAGTAGTACCTTTCTCACCTCGAAACCACCCTCCTCCCCTGTGTCGTGGACGTACATGTTTCTATCCCGCCCACTGGAATCTCCAGGCGATGTCCCTTTCATTGTTGGTCTTCCATCAACTTTGTTATGGTTTTTTTACTTTTCTTGTTTATGGCCTCCAGATTTGCTTGTGCTAGCTAGGTACCGAGAGTACAAGATTGGTGGCCTCTCTCTCTCTCTCTCATTCGTAGATGATGATAAAAATAAATACATTGTGAAGCTGCAGTTTAGGTAGAAAAGATGAAGTTGGTAGCCACAAGTTTTCCTCCAGCTCTTTGAAAGTACAAAGATAGAGAGTGGCAATTAGGTATCGGCATCTCTCTTTCTCACACGTACACACAACAGTGAGATTTTAGATATATGTTTGTATCCTGGCTGGATCTTAGAGCCATCAGATTTCCTTGAGCTCTTAAGATTACATGGACATGACGACCCTTGAGTGTTGCCAAATCTCTCTCTCTCTCTCTATCTCTCCTTTTCAATATGGAGATAACAAAATAAATAGATTGTGAAGGAGGTCTTTACGTATGTCGTGCCTTTTGGGAGTCGGAATGGGCTCCATTTCTCACATGATCAGAGGAGCGATGTGATATATTGGTTCCTAAAGAGCCTCCAATCTCAACCCAAAGGACCAAAGGACCCATATAATATAACATGCATCTTCTACGTTGCAGTCGATAGGTGCAAAGAATTCTCGCCAAGAATCATAGATGTTGCATCACATCAGTCATAGGTAGATTCTTTTTTCCTAAAGACGCAAGGAACCAACCACTAAAATATATTAACAAGGTGGCAGCTCCACTTCCCACGAGGGGCCATCTCCATCTCCATCTCCATCTCCACGTCCCCATCCAAGTTCCATAAGAGCCTCCAATCTAATGAAAAGCCATTAAAAATCTTGGATAGCTCCATTTCGAGTTTTCTTTGCTCTATGCTGTCTTATCTTCATCCATTGCCCTTAGCACATAGAATTCCCCCTTTCTTCCTTTGTTGCGCGTGCACTCTCTTCTGCATTTGATTTATCCCCAAGGAAGGTCCCATATGGAGTTGGCTCATCAGCTATTGCTGTCCTGTTATGAGGAATGATTCCTGCTTGGTTCTATTAAGAACACCGTAGAAAACTCATCTAGTTGACTTGCGACTAAGCCGAACGATGTCTTTTTCGGATCGTGTAATGTGACATAGACAGATCTACACCCAACAGGCTTTGTGTTCATACAATGGTCAATCCAATCCGATGTTCAAATTCACAAGTAAATGCAGGATTATAAAGTTTTTTTTTCTTTTTCTTAGTTCAGTTCCACATGGCACTTTTGATATGCTAAAAAACCAAGTTGAGATTTAGAAAAACCAGAAATCATTACAGTGGAAAGACTAGCAGATTAAAATAACTCATTTTTTATATTAGCACTTTATCTCTGTGATTTCTTGGCTTTAGGTGTTTGTTTGCAGATGTACTGCTGCAACATGTTTGCGGTGACTGATTGAAATTTTTAGATGTCCTCCATACGAGATAGAGAATAATACATCATCATCATAGTTTTCAGCATACATGAACTAATTTGTTGCTGGTGGAGAGCATGTTGAAGTTTTTAGAACAAGAAGGTCTTGTGGAATCAACACTCAAGAGGATTAGGGCATGTCATAAACCATAAAAGAATGATCAACAAGGACCTGGCAAGAAAAATAATAGATTTTTTTTCTTCTTTCTTTGAGATATTGTAGAATGACTGACCATGAACACAATTTCTGCAAGTTTAGTGACAAAGTTCCTAATTAACATTTGCTAGTAATGGCAGAAATATATAAATGGGAAGGTGTATGAGAATCTTTTCCCTAGGATTGAGATCTCAACCCTAATTATTTAACACTAATCATGAGGGATTCTATATCAAATATCAACTTTGTTGGACATAATTCTATCACATTTAATTATATGGATTCATTCCCTATAAGACAGTTTGGTGCACCTATTTATTTGTTGGTGAACATTCAAATGATTCTTAAAATATGTAGTTCGGGGCTTGCAAAGCACTACTGTAGTCAGAAATTTCAATTCATCCACTTGCTGAAAAATCTAATCATCTGTGGAAAATTATAATATAAGAGTTTTGTGCCTTAATTTATTGTTTGATAGCAAACTTGGAAACATTTCTAAATGTTAACTACTATTTATTTGTAATAATATTTTCTAAAAAAAGGACGAGAAGCTTACATCCATTAGTTTATCCTTTTCTAATAGCAAATTTGAAACAAGTTCTAAAGCTTAATAAAAAAAAATGTAATTCTATTATTTAGGTCCAATCTAGACACCAAGCATCATAATGGATGGTTAATTAAGAGTTTCTTGTTTAAGTTTACGCTGTTTTTTTTAATAAAAGTTGCAAATTAAACATTGATTTGGAGATCTTCTAGTTTTATATCAATAAAAAAAAAAAAAGGAAGCAATCTTGTGTTAATTTTATTATGATGTCTAAATTCTACATAAAGAGTATGTGAATAAATTAAAGTTGCAAAGAGTACCTTCGAGATCGTGCATTCCACTTTATATTCTCAATTGCAATCCTCTCACCCTTTCTCCTCCATTAAGGAGGAGTCCACAAGCAAAGGACAAATACTATCTTAGATCATATAGTCCATTTTTCAATCATGACTTCCATTGTCACTACAATTCGTATCATCCTTCACCAAAATAATGCTTCTTAATTTACCGTTGCTTCATTCAATAATTTGTTCTTTCATGTGTTACGGATCCAAATCCCCTGTACTTGCATCTGCTACCCTCATCTTACATTACAAGATATGGTCAAGAATAATAAGTTGCACTTCTTCTCTCGAGCATTCGACAGGGACTGCTCCTCCGTCCTCTTCGTTCTGTGTTTGCTCGTCCTTTTACTACTCTCTCTCTCTCTATCTCTCTCCATCTGAGTTCCTCCGGACCACATCCATCAACTTGGATACATTTCTTATGTGTATTGAAGGTTGAGCGATAGCATATCCCATCACTCTCCCTCCATTATTGCATTACTTAACTCTTCTCCTCTGGTCTTTGTATCAAACCGGACGACCAAAGCGTGGGTTGCCTCCTCCTCGGTTGCCACCTCCCCTGGAACCCACGTGTGGCTCTGTGAGCCAGGGAACGCCATGGCCTCGTTCCCCTGCAGCACTCGCGGCCCCAACCTTGCCACCGCTGTACTGCACTGCTGCTTAATGAAGTACTCCGGTCACCGGTGGTGACTCTCGTAAGGAGTCATACATACCCCTGTAATTACGCCGTCGCTGTCACCACCCGTCGCTTTCTGCCCGTTCGCGGTCCTGCCGGGGCCCGCCTCGGGTTGGGCGACGGGGCCACGGTGGGGTCGCGTGAGAATCACGTGCGCGCACTCCTTGATGCCCCGACAGTATACCGCCACGCCACCTACACGTGGCGCGCATCCTCGCCCGCCCTTGCTGTTTTCGTTGTCGCCTCTCCTCCGTGGCGCTGTCATGGCTGCTTCCCTTCTTACCCTCCTCCTCCCCATGGCGGCAGGCGCTTGCTCCTGATCTAATTACTAGGGATGTATGGCTCAGGTAACTTTATGAGATTTCTCAACAGTTACTACGTGTTTGTTTCTATGATGCCTTTGGTTCCCTCGGGCTTTCCCGGGTTTATATAAGGCGCTTTCAGGCCTTCTTCTTCTTCAAACGCTCAGGTATAGAGACCTCTTCCTAAGACTCCTTGTTCTGTGGATACCTGCTGAGCTTCTCGGTCTGCTCACAGACTTGATATATGCGTCTGATCATGGGATCCCTGGTGGAGAGCGGGTGGGTCGTGTCACTTTCTGTAGCCGCCAAATGTGGTGAGCTCTCCGCAGACCCCTCCCGCCTTCTCTCTCTCGCTTTCGTCGTCGTGGTTTGCTGGCTGGCTACTGGTTTGCTCCACTGGGTCTCCCCCGGCGGCCCCGCTTGGGGAAGGTACTGGTGGAGCCGGCGGCGGCCCTGGGGCCTCGGCGGTGCCATCCCCGGCCCCAGCGGACTCCCCGTGGTCGGGAGCATGGGCCTCATGTCCGGCCTCGCTCACCGGAAGCTCGCTGCCGCCGCGGAGGCCATCCCCGGCGCCCGGCGGCTCATGGCGCTAAGCTTGGGTGACACCCGGGTGGTCGTCACCTGCGACCCGGACGTGGCCAGGGACATCCTCAACAGCTCCGACTTCGCCGAGCGGCCCACCAAGGAGTCGGCCTACGGTCTCATGTTCCACCGCGCCATCGGCTTCGCCCCCTACGGCGCGTACTGGCGCAACCTGCGGAGAATTGCGGCCACCCACCTCTTCTCCCCCAAGCAGATATTGGCCTTCGGCCGCCACCGCGCTGAGATCGCCGCGCAGATGGTGCGCGCCCTCGATGGTCTCGCATCCGAGCCCGTGCAGGTGGTCCGCAAGATCGTGAAGCAAGCGTCCCTGAACCACGTCATGTGGTTCGTCTTCGGAAAGAAGTACGACCTCGAGCGAGACACCGATGAGTTGAAGGAGCTGAGAAGCTTAGTAGAAGAAGGTTACGAGCTCCTGGGGAAGTTCAACTGGTCGGACCACCTGCCGGTGCTCGCTGGCTTGGACCTGCAGCGAGTGCGGTCGGGCTGCTCGGGGCTTGTCCGCCGAGTCGACCGGTTTGTGACCCGCATCATCGAGGAGCACCGAGCCGAGCGCGGGCGCGACCCGAAGGCCGCCCCGGGGGACTTCGTCGACGTTCTGTTGTCGCTGCAGGGTTCCGATAGGTTATCCGACTCCGACATGGTCGCCGTTCTCTGGGTAAGTTTACCCCCCCTCCCAAAGGAATTATGAGAATAATTTATTTTTTTGTTTTAATAGGTTTTTATTCATGTCGTTTATATTTGTGTAGGAGATGATATTTCGGGGTACGGACACAGTGGCGGTGCTAATAGAGTGGGTGCTAGCGAGGCTGGTGATCCATGGGGAGGTGCAGACCAGGGTGCAGGCGGAGCTGGACACGGTGGTGGGGAGGGAGCGGTCGGTGACGGCATCCGAGGCCATCGGAGCGCTGCCGTACCTCCAGGCGGTGATCAAGGAAACGCTGCGAGTGCACCCTCCGGGCCCGCTTCTCTCGTGGGCCCGCATGTCCACATTGGACGCGTGCGTGGGCGGGGGTAATCTCGTTCCTGCGGGGACCACCGTGATGGTCAACATGTGGGCCATCGCCCGCGACCCGACGGCGTGGCCCGACCCTCTCCGGTTCGACCCGGGCCGGTTCCTGGCCCCGGGCGGGCGGGCGGCCGAGTTCCCGGTGATGGGCTCGGACCTGCGGCTGGCGCCGTTCGGCTCCGGCAGGCGGAGCTGTCCGGGGAAGGGGCTGGCCATGGCCACGGTCGAGCTGTGGGTGGCGGCGCTGGTGCACGAGTTCGAGTGGCGGACACCGTCCGACGCCGACGTCGACCTCTCGGAGGTGCTGCGGCTCTCCTGCGAGATGGCGTCGCCACTTACCGTGACGCTTCGGCGGCGGCGGCGGGAGTTGGCCTGACAGAGTCACATCCGGAGCTCTCACCTGCAATGTACACAGTGAGGAGGCGAATACAGCGGCTTCTGAAGAGTGGCTTCCTTTTCTTTTGGGTTATTTGATGTTTGTTTGTTCTCTCTCTCTCGCTCTCTTTGCTTCTGTTTCTTTTTCCTTCTTCCCTTATGAACGGGGGCTTGTGTAACCTATGGAACTGTATTGTAAATAAATATATAAAACATAAAAATGCCATGAAGCTCGAGTCACTATTAATAACAGTGTAATAATACGATGGATGCGAATCAAGAATTGTGGAGGAAATAATGTCATTTCATATAGGTAGAATAAGGCAAACATCATCATCATCATCTCTTCTCTACTGTAACCCAGTGGACTAATGATAAGATGCAGAGGCATATATGATGTGGACTAAATATCAGTTGTTTCTCCTCACAGTCATCCCCTCCGACAAGCTCATATGATAGAGCGTACCAGTCGAACAGTCGAGGAGGCACCACCGTAGGGAGGAACACAGTCCAAACCATACACGTCTTCTTTTCAGGACGCCAGAAATCTTGCTATATTTTACTGTGCACAGAGAAAGCTCCGAGAAGAGAGATGAAGCAGCGCCTTCGATTGGCTCACTATAATGTGCAGAAACAAAACAAACGTTTTCCCATCAACCAACCTACACTGTTCCAGAAACAAAACGTTTCCGATCTGCTTCAAGTCTATGTGATTGATACAACAAGAACAAGATGAAAAAGGAAATGTAGACTAACCATATATTATTGTGCAAAAGCATGACAGGAACAAATCACTTGTCAGATACTTGGATGTTACTGTGGTCATAGTAAACAAGAAATACTGATAAGTTGAGAGAGTTACTTACCATAACCATCCAAGTAATAACACAGATTTGGTTCTCCACAAAAATCTGGTGTATCCATCCCAAGTAATGTACATCATGCTGAAGTGTCCATTTGACGATTGATGGATTTTGACTTGCCTGAATCAGTATGCAGTAGACGTCTATGTCGAGCCCAATTGAAAAGAATAATGAAATAAAACATGTTATTATAAGATGACCCAGACAAGAATGGATGAAGGGTGATGATGAAAAAATATTGTCTAATGCGAGATGTCGATGATTTAGAGGATAAACATATCATTTCCTTTATACAACAAATACCATTTAAACCATGCTCAATGGTGTTGATTCTTTTATCCGAATGCATTTTACATAAGAGGAAAGTTGAACCATTTGCCTGAATAAAACAAAAAAAAAAAAAAAAAAACAGAAGGGCATTGTTAATTGGAATATAAACTATATAAAGAGACTAGTGAATGTGAAAGGTAATTCAGAATGTCACAATACGTAAATTATGGAATTTAAGACAAAAATGAGAGGTCATTCATGTAGAAGTATCTCGTCATTCCAATGCCTTTAAACCCCAAGCACATGAGAGATAGGACAAATGCATTATATATATTGCATGTTGATGTATGTTTAAATACAAAAATTTAGAAAAAAAAAATCAGATCTTTGAAGATGAGTAAATTTCATAGCGATTATGACAAATCACAGATTTTGCATGTTTATTATCTCACTACAATCACAAAACCCTAGTGCCATGCATCATCTTATGATCAACATGCCCTTAAATCACCAGTCAAGATTAGTAGTGCTTAATGTAGTGATTGTCTAGTAAACTCTGGAGACCTAAATGTAGAGAATGATTGGAAGCTTACATGACAAGTCCTGAGGGATTGATACCATTCTTTGTGGTGGATAAGCAATGATTCACATATCACAGTTTCGAGCCTTGTACAAGTCATTGTCTAAAAGGGAATCATAATTGGCAGTACAACAGCTTTGAATCTTGGGAGCCTGAGCCTTGTCCTGATGTCTGCTGGAGATACCCAAGTCTGTGACCAACCAAATCATGTCCCTGACACATCAAACTAATCATCTCAGTCTTCCCTTCTTGTAACAACAGCTCATTTGCTTGATTGATAAAAGCAGAAGATGGTGATGATGATGATGCAAGCTGCAGCATCAAAAAGTGTACGACATCAACATGAGCAGGTATTGTTTTGTGCAGAGAAGACTTTCTAATGCCCTCAGACAACAGTCACTATTCCTGAAATCGAATCAAGCTCAGTCACACATCATCGCCACAGAAAGCTTTAGTCAAGGACTAATCTAGACGAGGTGGTGGGGCCTTGAGGCATATGGTTGCTTGTTGCATTGACTATGCTGCAGCATATTAACATATTGCTGTTGTCACTAAGCATCAGCCTTCAATTCCTCCAACCCAGTAACACACAGCAATGGGGGAGAAGAAGAGTTTTAATAGGATGACAGTGATTTGAGGATCGATCAAGATTGATGAAGACCTCCTACTTGTCACCCAAGCCATGAATCAAGTCAAGCCTCACAAGACCTGATCCCCCAGCCAGAATAAGGCACCATGATCAGGTCCCTCCTTAGCACAAGATTTGCGGCAAGTTTGTGTGTCTTGAACTGTTGCCTGGATGCTTCATGTTCCTTTCAGTGAGCTGTTAGATCCCTGTGTCACATCTTATCATCATCTGCCAGCAACTCCAACACTTCCTTCTCGGTTAGATACTGTCAAGCAAGCCCACTTGCACAATAATGGCGAAACAAGTGATCTGTCAATTTACATAAAGTATCCTGAGTTTGATCTTGCAGGAGGATGGTGGGATGGATGTCGATTTGGGAGATGGCCAACATGCTGGCGGCTCCAAGACCAGTTGAGCAGCTGAATGAGCAGTGAGTCATCGGCACCGGCCCTGATGGTGGACCAATTGTGATGGTGCAATCTTAGCTGCTTATCTCTATGTTAATGTACTCCAAAGTGACTTTTTGTTCTTGTGCCAAACACAATAAGCAGGTCAGTCCACTTGCTGAAAGCCAAAGGAGGTATCCATGGCATATTGAGAGGACATTGAAGCTGCATACTGGTTTAGAAACAAATGCCACCATAAGAAGACAGGCATGTTGTGCAGGTTATAGAGCCATTAGAAAGGCAGTGTATAACATAAAGCTTAACTGTATAAAACATCATGCATCATAAAACATAAAGCAAGTCAGATTATGATTAGTGCTTTATGCTGCACATCTTTCTTGTAGGTGGATTAAAATTTTAAGCCAGACCCACAAAACAGACTAAGCCTCGAAACTCCATGCCATAAAACAGAGTGTGCTGACTCTGTTATAGTTCACAAGAGAAGAGAAGAAATCAAGAGAAATAAACGAGTTCAGTTCAGGACCAAAAGGCTCGAGAGTTAAAAAATGGGGAGTTACTGCTATGGCGGCAGGAGGTCTTGGGGGTTATTGTGGAGTGTGAATGGATCTTAGGATGATGAACAATAAACAAGGATATGGAGATTTTTTTCCTATGAAATGTGGGGGAGTTGATCAAGTTACTTTCAGACAGCATTATATGCAATTGTAAACGTGTTAGGATGGTGAGAGGATAGAAAACAAATTCTGGCAAGATGCTGTAAAACATTTAAGGTGGGCCAGTGTAGTGAGAGGTGTAAGGCATGCTTCGGATGTGACTTGCAGAGACACTACAACATCTTCTCTCCAAAACCAAACAACTGACCATCCTAAGTAAAATGATTTGTAAGATGTTGATGTCGAGCAAATCCACATAACCACACACATTCAACTTGAAGGGATGAATGGCTGCAACATCTTGTTGCATGTTGGAGAGGGATATCATGAAGGAGAGGCATGGAGGTGTTGGATGAAAGCCAGTTTGCTTAGCAGAGTTGCCCAATGACGAGTGTATGCTTAAATATCTAATAATAATTTGGACTATTATGGAGAGTCTGCTACAGGCCACACAAATGTGGTACCCATCACAGGTTTATAAGCCTGCAATATCCTTGATATCATGAGAGAGTTGAAATAGTATCAAGTCTACTACCACCTAGTGTTCCAAGTTGAAGATCACCTTCATTGAACATTACCTAGTATTTAAGTACCAGACCATCCAAAAACATTATAGCATATACACCAAGCACAGAAAACAATAATTTTAATGGGAATATTTTTTTAATCAATTTATAGTAGTAACAAAACAAGATGAACTGTGATGTGTATCTCATTTTTTATTGGCTTGATGAACAACCAAAACATATTCAGCCTAGTTACCTGATTTTGGATTTTAAACAGTTTGGATCTCATACATCAAAAAGTAGGTCGATTTTAACTTGTCTCAACGATTGCTTCTGAGGTGATATGATTGAGCTCTGACAACAAGATTCTAACATGTTCTTGATTCATGTCCACACCATAGGCTTAATCATGAAACCAGGCATGGCTAAGTTTATCTAATCTTACCACATGGATATCCAACTTTTAAATTGACACAATATAGCATGATTACTTGATGTGATCCGTCATGCTTAAGCCTTGGTATGCCTCTAACGCAACGCTACCTGACCTGATTATATATATTAGACATGACCTTAGCCAAACCTAGATGCCTCTAGATTCATGACCCAAGTGTATCTTCCACTTGCACATGTATCCGGGAGAATGCCATTTAAGCCAACACTTATAATATTTAGGTGCAGGATTTCAATTTCTGGATATGAAATAAGTGTAAAGAAATATCGCTTAATAAGTGTAAAGAAAAATCACTTAAGAAGTGTCAAGACCATATGATGTTGCATCAATTTTGCAGCACAAACTACAGCATTTTCCATTGTTTAAGCAACTCAGTTCAATCTATCTGCATGAAAATAGAACTCCCTCTCTATTAAATTAGTTTATTTTCCATGGCATCAAACAGGTGTGTGATGTTACAACATTGGTAGTACAGTCAAATTTTTTATTCCTACCATTGCTACAGACAACATGAGAGCGTTCATGTCAGGTGTAAGTAATTAGAGCAGGAACGGAGGAAACCTACCAAGGTCAGACGCTAAGTGTAAGTAATTAGAGCAGGAACAGAGGAAACCTACCAAGGTCAGACGCTATGAAGGTTGATCCACAAATCCAGTGGCAGGGAACTTAGAACAGCAGCAAGCAATCAAATCTTCCGATGCAGAGCCATCACCAGATCATGGGTGTCATCCAACAACCTCCAAACATCTGGAGTCCCGACGATGTCATTGCACTTCCACAAAATCCTATACATGCTGCCGTACCTCTCGATGTTCACCTTCAACTGCCACAAAACACAGGCAGCGATGGCGTAAAGCAGCAAATCATCAGATGGCGGAGTCCCCTAGCAGACTTCATTATAGATGCCCATATCACTGTTTGGTCTGCCCACATCACCTCCCACAGACACATTGTCAGATTCAACGTAAGCTCCCTTCGGAGTAAGAACGGCACCATTCTGTATAAAAGAAGCAAGCCTCTGTTGGCAGCCTTTTCAAATGCTGGTAAAGGTGCAAGTCCTTGCACTTGATAATCTTTGAAACTGTGTTCAGCTGTCTCCAGAGTCCAATTTCGTGGAGCCTCAAATTGTGCTGGGTCTTCCTCGTGACACCGATAAAACACCAGCATGCTTCATGATCTTCCTCTATCACCGGAGGAATAGACTATAGGAGGTCACTCATACCTTGGCAATAGCCTATATATGGATCTGTCGATCATAGACAGCATATGCTTCGAGAACTGCAACCAGGCGAGCAGCATGGTAAATCATGCAAGGGTCTAAGTGGTCATAATCTCTCAAACCAACAGAAAATGCAGACTGGAGTGCCATCTCCCTACCGAAAGCAGCTGGATTTGGACAGTAAACAACCCATTCTGCATTGGCTCAGATAGCATCTAAATAGATTATATGCTAACATGTTGCAAAGTCCTCCAATTCCAAAAAATCCATTTAAATTGAAGAAATATTAGCTAATTGTGGTCAGGTTCCACACACCTCTCTCTGACGAATGATACCAGCATGCTTGCAGGCTCAGCTTCCTCACAAGTAGAAGATTATGCTCTTAATGTATAATTATCAACACAAGTGACCTCATTCGTATCCTCTTCTTCCTCTAAATTACACAAGTTGAAGGCATAGTATCCTTCATGCAATGATTTATCTATTTTGCAGATAAATGGACTCCCTTCAGCATTGCAGAAAAAGGGCCTGGAACTAACATCATCTTCAGAGTAGTAAAATTTGGAGCCCTCATTGAAACAGGAGCTGAGAGAACTGTAGTCCTCATCAATGACCTTCAGCCCGTCTCCCTTATGACGGTGGAACAGAAGTTGCTAGCAATTTCTCAAACTTTCTTACTGTCTCCTGAAAAAACCGAAACCATGAGGATGCTATAATTTGTGAATTCACTTGCCAAACCAGTTGAGACTAAAGCAGATTGTATAACCAAATTGCAACATCTTTCAGCTATAACCATATTCTACCCTGAGTTACCTTGAAGCAGCAACAGATGCAAGATAAGTGATATCATGCACATTTGATCATTCTGAGCTAGCAAACATTCTCAAGTGTACAACCCAATGATAGTATATTTAACCAATCAGACAATTTGAAGAAACTCATTTCCCATTACCTTTTCTCGAATCTGGTGGTGGTTCATTCAGCATAAGAACTTTTCAAATCATAACCACAAAAAGAACAACAATTTTAATTCGATAAGTTGTTAATAAATCTATTGCCATGTGAACTGGCTCAGTTGCTAGTCTGTGATTGATTGCAGAATACACAATTTCACATTCTAAAATGGTAAAACTCTAATATACTTGATATATTTAAAATTTCTTTAGTAGCAATGCTTTTTACACAAAACCATAATAGATGCATCTAACAGGAAATTCCATATTCTGGCACCAAGCCAATCTAACAAAGTGGATCAACATTTACAAGATTCTAGGTCTGTAACAGGATAGTATGGGAATCCACACCACTGTCTATGGGAGAAATACAAGCTTCTAAGATAAGGAACTGTGCTGAGACAAGATGCTTTGCTAAGTTCAGCATGATAATTTCAACCTTAGCGACCTAGTATGCTCCCCATGCATCAAAGAAATCCAGAATGAACTATTACCATTTATCTTTCAAATGCCGAACTATCACGGACTTAGCTGGTTTTGCCTAAGTCGTGCGGCACCCTTGCATGTCCGTCCGCAAAAGTCAGCCTCCCCGAAACCTCCTAGGGTCCCTTAGGACTTGCAAAAGAGAAAACGGATTAGATGAAACATTTCTCACGGGATCCACAAGCAACCATTTTAGAAAATACTTTATATAGCCGATACAAATTACAATCATGGACTTTACAAGCTCTGAACGGTTGCACACAAAGAATCAAGGTCTATTACAGATTGAAGTCCCCACAAGTGTCCACATGACACGACTTTCATTTACAAGCCAAAACCGGCCATAAAAGCTAACCAAACTAGGGCTGTTAAGCCTACTGCAAGCCCACTACTTGTTGTACAAAGCATGTACAAAAACTGAAGGACATGGACAAATATGAGCATCACGTTGAACACCTTGTTTATATTTTTGTCCATGGCAGAACGTTCAACTAAATGTAATGACAACGTATAGTGCCTCCAACCATGCCTACCCTACGACCTTTAATTCCATGGCAGTGGAGTGTTATGCATGCATACAATCAAGCTCCATCTGGAACCTAAAGCAAATAATGTGCTTATTCGTGGATCAGCTCACTAATAGTAGGTGCTCATGGAAGATAACCACCAAGCACATGTCTGTCAAATAAAAGGAACCTCATTGTGGGTGCATATTAAAGTTCAATGACATGTATATCAAATAGAAAGACCAGGTTTTCATATTTAGATGCTCCTTTTGACTGCCTGTTATTGAGCTTTTCTGTTGATCACTGTTGAACAGGTTAGGAGCAGCCATCAACCAAGTACATGCTAACGAAAAGAAAGATAATATGCAACATAAATGCAGCATAGAAGTGTGAACATTGTTGCTCTTATTAGTGTCATTACTATGTTTCACGAATTAGAACAATTTCAATTATTATCAGTGCACATACATGATAGAACATCAGAAGATATAAATTTATGGTGTCTAAAGAATAAGATTAACATATTTTTTTTTACCTAAAGTAAATAAAACCAGTTTAATAGTACAGGAAGGAGGCAACTCAGAATTTGAGGGATCCAAAATCTTACACTCCAAGGAGAAAAGGCCAAACTTCAGCACCGATGCTTGGGTCAACTCCCTAAAGCATTAGGGCATATAAATTTAGACTTCTCATGTCACTAAAAGGATCAAGATTTAGTAGAATATGTCAGGCATAGTGTGCAAACATAGCACTTACTCAGATTCGAGCTTTTTTTTGTTTTTTCACCACTCCATCGTATAACCTCCCATCTGGAGATAATAAACTATGCCATTGTCGACGAAAAAGTGCATACTTTCTTTTCCTCCTGGACCATGGGATGTTGACTTATCTCTGCATTATTTCAGTCATGGCATAAAGAATTCCACATAGATAAAAGACCAAATTAAAAGACAAAAGAATTGAATGAAAGAGACAAAGCAGATTGTCGGTATGGGACTATGTATTACCAAAAGTCTTTTATATATTCAAAAATTTTAAAAGCTCAATTCTACAATAAACTGTCCTACTACCGGGACTATGTATTACCAAGCCTTTTATATATTATTGCAGTCTCATTTATATGCGAAGGTACTTATCTCTAGCTCAAATCACTAAATCTCATAAACTCTATAATTTCCAACTAGAAAACCATCTCCTGATGGGGATCACCAGGCCTTAAGTATCATGAAGAGAAGCAAGAGGGGTCCTGATTAGCATAACATATGTTCTCTAGTTTACCTCAATTTAACAGACTCTAGATCCAAAGATTTTAGAAGCTACCCAACAATCCACATACACTCAGGTTATACGAAGAATTGTCTACAATACCAAAAGTGAGAATGAAGCAACAAGTTCAAAACACAATTGCTAAACGATAGACTCGATTAAAAATTTAACTATGAGAAATAATATTACAGACACAGGGTAACTGAATCGTGCAACTCATAAATTTCTTCACTTTTTGCTTCTACTAAATCAAATTTAAAGAAAACACACATAAAATGTGTCTTTTGACTGATTTTCTTCTGTTGCTGGTAAGAATGTGATGTGGGGTGCAGAACAAGAAAGAAAAGTTTCAAGTAAACTTTGCAAGAAACTTAAGATATAATGAATACTTTCTTTTTATCAGTTTATGCATAAGAAAAAGCAAAATCGAAGAATACGTGAACTCACCAATGGTCATCGGTGAAGGCAACAACAAGAAGTAACACAAATGGATCCATAACAATGAGGAGGGATGTTAGAAATCAAATGATGGTAAGTCTGAACCAAACTTCGATCATTGGATGTCAATCCGGTTGGAGGCCAAACTGAGTCTTGCAGTCCGACGACTCATTTCAAACTGTCAAACTTGTAGCTTGACCTTGACTACTAAATCCATCTTAAATCAAACTTTTTTCTTAATTTTGGCTCATTCAGATCAAATTTTGTCTATTTGGCTCTGATATCATATTAAAGATCGAACGACAGGAAGTTACGAGTCAAACTCGTTAAGGTTAACCTACGCCGGATTGGACACTGATTCAGCCGAAGCTTTTAGATCGTGGGTCGAACCAAATATATGCAACCGGACTCCTTCCAACAAGGGAGGGGAGGACGCGGGCGAAACCGACGGAGACGACGTTGATCGCCTCAAACCTTTCATCTATTTCTTCTTCCCTTCTGGTTGGTTTCCTATCCGAGATCCAAAATGGCTGATGAAACCAAAGTAGGGTTTCTTCGTTCGAATTATTTTGTCTTGCCTATTTCTTTTCTACACGCGGAGACGACGAGGCCGCCACTCCAACAATCCGCCGCCAGCCAGCTTCCGATCACGTTCTCGGGCTCTCAGGTGGCGCGACCAAGAGCGAGACCGCCGACGACGGACCAAGAAGGAAAGGATCGGCGTGTTCGACTGGGAGCCGTCCTCGAGCAAATGCAGTACGCCTATGTTCTTTTAAATTATTCCTTTGAATTAACCAAAGACGCCCTCACAAATTTGTTATTCCCAAATATTGTCCCCACCGTTCCATTCCCAAAATAAAAATAAAACTCAGAAAAAAAGCCCCCCACAAGTCTTTTAATTAACGAAAACCCTTACAGAGCTCCATATTTATCCATATTATAACAGTACAAATTTTATGAAGCGAAAAAAGACCAAAATGCCTTCTTCTCCAACAGGTTCTCCATCATCTTGCATATCGATCACCAACATCCAGGTTGCGTCCAATGGTACGTGAGTTCATATGTTCCACAGTGACCAAAGGATCCTGCACACTATTATTAGACTGGAACTACAGGTTAATTTTTGAGTGATTCAAGAGAGTACCAAAGCGTGCATATGTTAAAACTATGAGTGGGATAATAGTGGTTCCCTTCCCAAATCGAACGACGTGGTCAAAGATAAACCGACGTGAAAGTACGGGATCGATTGACTAAGCTCTCAAACTCGTCCTCTGACACACACGAGTAACATGTCACAAATGAGCGGGTAAACCCAAGATTTGACAGTATCGGACATTGCGCAGTCACCATCAAATCTCATAAGAACACGAGGAAACTATACGACAATAGAGCAAAAATAACATGCAAACAACTGTCGACGGTGCTTACAACATTAAACAGGCTAACAGAGAATGACAGAAATATGATGAGGTCGAGATATGACTCGTGATGACGTACAGGTATAAAAGGGACACCCTAGAGACAGCTGAATGGAGGCTCTTTCTCTACTTCAATCCAAAAAGAAGAAGTTTCGACGTCGGACTTCATCATTTGAAATAACGCTAACTTAATTATCGGAGGGACCTCCCTGAGGACCCACCACCTAGGCGAAAGTTTTTTCTTACAGGAACAATTCCATAAGATCAGAAGAAAAACTAGCATTGAAGTGACAACTCGAGCCGAGCATTCGCATATGTCATCCTTGGACTACACTGCATTGGGCCTCTCTTATAATTATGGCCTGAATCCCGTTGTGTTGACTCCCCGGACGTGACAGAGAACCCACAACAAACCCTTATGGATTTTAATCTTTACTTGGGATGAAGGCTTGATGAGAAACTGTTCTTGTGTTTGATAATACCGAACGTATAGCTAACTTCCATGTCATGTCATGAAGTCTTTGTTACTCATTCCTTGCCACCATCATTTTGGTTGTAATCCTAATAATGGGACTGTATTAGTGGTGTGTAGCTTTAATATTGCTTAAAGGATCCATCTGGAATGAACTCTGGTAATATAGAAAGAGGCTTGTTAAATCCTACGGTTTGTTTGTCATTGGGAAAAAAATACTATGGTTTGTGGGACGAAGAAATTGATTGAAACAAAGGCACACACACCAATACTCCAAAAACAAGTAGACTTTGAGGTTGTGCCTTCTCTGCAAAGGAAGACGTGAGAAATCAACGATTGAGATTGCATGCATGAATAAGAGATGGTCAACATACTTGCATACGGCAGAAAGTAACTTTTGTTCAGCTTCCACATACTTGCATAGTAGCCACCAAACAGTCATATCAATCTCATATAGCTGACGGAGGCCATCATCGTCAAATCATCACACCGAAATTGGATGCCAATCAGTTCTCACCACCCAAGAAACATGGTAAGAAATTATGATAAGATAGGATGCATCCCATCAATAGAATATTATAATATATGATATAATCTAGATGATATCGATGCTAAAATATGATCTAATTATTATGAAGCGTTAGCATATATTAACATTCATGTACGATTGTGTCATCAATCACTAAATATCCTTGTACGATGACCACCCTAGTAGGAGATATAAAACTCACCCCAATAAATAAATGAGAGAGGGGAGAGAAAACAAACCATATAACATCATCACTAAATTATCGTGAGAGCTCAGACTTGTAACTAACTTAGTCATTAGATGACCAAGTCAGAATGATCTTCCGCTCGGTTCATCCATTTTGTGTAGGACACGATCGACGAGGAGGAGAAGTTGAACGCCATTTGGGGCTCGAGAAGACGGCCCAAAGATTCAAAAGTAAAATAATTAGCTCGTCATGTCTTCTCCTTGACACGTTTTAACTGCATGAATATAATTACACATTTGGATCAGACAATGTCTTCTTGGACTCAGCATAAATAACAACAACATCACCCATCATATCAACAAAGAGGAATTAGAATTGCAGATGAAAGATTCGTGACAATTGCAAACTGAGGCTTCAAGTTCACGGAGTTGATGAATGCAGGTACCCACTAATGTCCAGAAGTTGACCACTGGACATTCAACATATAGATGCTCCTAAAAATACGAAAGAACTTATTTTGAAAGGTAAGTGATAAAGATGGAAATCGTTTCCATCTCCAATTTTTGTAGGATGAGAGTTTGAACCAAACTAGTTTTCAGGTCTCAGAATTAATAGGAAGAGCCACGTAAATTCTTAATCTTAGGTACGTTAGCTAAATACATAATACTCATTATATTAATCTTTGTGAATATTTTTGGTTGATGATGCCTCCCTATATTTGTTTGTATCTGAGGCATCATTTAAAAAAAAAATAATATAAAAGTCAAGAATCAAACCAAGTGAAATTGGAGACTTTTTTTTTATGGATTTTGTAATCAAGTATAATTTGAATATATTCAGTTTATTTTCAAGCATAACCGGTCAAATTCTACTAACTCAATCTAAATTTTCATAAAATAATAAGTAGAATATGATTCTTAGATAATTAATATCTTTTTTAAGAATTTATTATTATTAATTATCAAATTTTAGGATTTTTTTGAATGGATAGCGTGATTTAGTATAATTTTATTAACTTCTACTGAATTAATTAAAATATTCACAAAACTACTAAGACATGATTATTAGTATCTTTTTTACAATTTGTTAGAAATATTTTTTTTTTTGATAGATTATTTGATCAAGTATAACTTAGTTTAATTTTGAGTATGGTTTGATCAACTTTCATTAAACCAATTCTAATCTTCCATCAAACTTGTCTAACCATGATCGTAAGATAGGTAGTATATTTTTTAAAATATTATATGATAATTAATTAACAAAATAAAAAAATTTAATCAATCATGTATAAATTAGTTGAATTTCCAATATAGCTTCTTAGTTCACTCTTTTAAGTATAACTCGGTCAACTTATAGTAAAGCAATTCAAACTTTTACCAAATCATTAGAATTTAATTTTAAAATAATTAGTGTTTTTTTAAAATAAATAATTAATATATTTAAAATATAATTTTGTTAAAAAACTTTATTATCGAATTTAACTCAGTTTAATTTCGAGTGTAACTTAAGCAACTCAAAATTTAATAAAATTACTAATATATTATTCTAATTATATTAGTTTTTATTTTTAATATATAATAATTAATTATAAAATATATAATTTTTTAATAACGTATATGATCAAGTCAGTTTAGTAAAAGTTTGAGGATATTTTTTAACTAAGTGTAAACAAAAAATGTATACTCCTAATAAAAAAGAAGGGTTAAGATTCATTCTAACTCCTATAATTTTGGTCAATCATTACTTAAGTTCCTATAGTTAATATAACTCATATTTTTAAAAATATAATATATAAATCATTTCCGTCAAATATGAGTTAATAATTGTTAGAGTCTATTTACATGACATATCAACTCATAATAAATTATTAATATAATTATACATATAATTTAAGTTTTTTAAAAATATTCATTTTAACCATCATGATTTTAATCATGAACCACAAAAGCTCTTATGATTTTACTCATATATAAAATAACCTATATATTTTAAAAAATATAACATATAAGCCCTTGCATACGTTAGCATATGTTAGACTCTGGCATTCTGATTCATAATAAAATATTTAATATAATAATATATATAATTTAAATTTAAAATTTTGAGTCTACTATTAATGGTGGGAGAAATCATTATCGTGAAAGTGACCACCAGCCACTATTGTTTAGTAGGGCATCATACATAAATAATCTTTTCTATATTGATGATTAGTTTAAGAGCACCACAAATGGATATGCGTCAACCAGATGCTAATGTTAGATACACAAATGATCTCCTGATCACTTTTCCTCCTACTGAGCACCTTTGTCCCCATCTCCTACTTTGTCTTCTCCTACATCATCAAACGTCGCACCTATGACATGATGGTTTAGCTCTTCCTCATCTCTATCTTTGTTTCTCCACCTTCATCCGTCGCTATAGCCTCTATCATTTTTTTTTCTTGACAAGATAGATTTTTTTATACTTAAATTATACATTTCATTATATTATTAATTTATTATGAGTCAACATGCACATAAATGAATTAACGTTTATTAACTTAGACTTGATGAGAGATATTTATATATTATATTTTTAAAATATAAAGATTATTTTAGACACAAATAAATCATAAAATTTCAATAGTTCATAATAAAAATAAAAAAATAAAAAAGACCTTAATCTAAAAATAATAATAATATCAATAGCAAAAACTCTTTTGATAAAATACCGTTAATATTTTTGTTGTAATAGGGAAAAAAATTAACTCTGGTAAACCAAATTTAAGAAAAAGACCGCGTGTTTATTCCATATTTGGTCCACAGGGAACGGAAAAAAGAAGAAGCAGGTGAACCATTAATGAGCAGAAGGAATAATATTGATATTTTCTTTTCCAGGTTCTTATCAGAACAGGTGGTTACTCCACGTGGAGCATTTATGTGCTTTAATATTCGTTATGGTGATGCTCTATGTAGATATAGACGCTTCTGACGGAGGAAGTGCGACGACAGGCAGTGGTAGCGTGGCACGCACGTGTCGCTGAGATCCGTGGTCGGTGCGTGCGGACGCGGGGACGCGTATCGCGTATCACGCGGCATAACGCCGAGGACGACCGTTGCGACCGCATCGGTCGGTCGTGGGCTGAACGTGCCAATATAATAGTCTTCATATGTGTCAACGTAGCGTTTATTACAATATATGAACCCCTAAGGTAAATCCCATTTATGACTTGTAAATGATTGAATGGTTATGTATATCAAATGTCATAGTGTTAAATGAATTGCATTACATTCGATTATGAAATTAAGATGATAATATATTTATGTTAAACTTGAGTTTGCAATATGATATTAGTTCGACTTCATGTTTTCCCACCTCATCTCAACTTTGATCTCAGAAGCAAAATAAGATTTTTAAAAGATTTTTTTTTTCTTCTAATTTCTATAAATTCTTATGAGTTTATATATGCTCTGTTTTGATAATATATTTATGTTAACGCATAACGCATAACGCGAGACCCAAAAGCATTAATATCCGTGCGTCCAATCAACATTGCTTTGAGATTCACGCAGCATGACTGATTTGCTCCGTCGTGTGAGGAGGGGTTTGTGCGGACAACATCAAACGGGGAAGGAGAATTAAGGGATTTCGAAGGTAAGCAAACTTGCGCCTACATTTAAGCTCCACTTCTCGCGTCCCGACTTCGGCTCGTTCTTGGAAGACCCCCCCCCCCCCTCCCCCCATTCTGAGCTTCTATTTGGTATAATCTCCGTCCCGCGTTTGTCTCCCTCTCTCGGCCATCACCGGAGCGCGCGATGGCGTCGGCCCCTGCGTGCAGGGGCGGCGCCGGCGCCGCCTCCGCTGCCGAGGATGGCGTCATTCTTCTCCACGGGGACCTCGTCCTCACCGTCATCGAGGCCCGCCGCCTCCCCAACATGGACTTGTTCTCCGAGCACCTCCGCCGCTGCTTCACCTCCTGCGGCCCGCCGTTCTCCAACTACAGCTGGGGAGCCGTACGCCAGCAGCACCACCAGCACCACCACCACCACCACCGCAAGATCATCACCAGTGATCCCTACGTCACCGCCTGCCTCGCAGACGCCACCGTCGCCCGCACCCGCGTCATCTCCAACTCCGAGGACCCCATCTGGAATGAGCACTTCAAGATCCCCCTCGCCCACCGCGCCGCCGCTCTCGTGCTGCACGTCAAGGACAACGACGTCTTCGGCGCGCAGCTCATCGGCACCGTCTCCATCCCCACCGCACGCATCGCCTCTGGCAAGAAGATCCAGAACTGGTTCCCTATCCTCGGCGCCAATGGGAAGCCTTACAAGCGTGACACCGCTCTCCACCTCTCCATGGAATTCACCGCCGTTGAGAAGAAGCTCGAGTACCAGTACGGCATCACTGGGGATCCGGAGAAGCTTGGGGTGAGGGATACCTACTTTCCGCTACGGCAAGGGGGGTCTGTCACGCTCTACCAGGACGCCCATGTGAGGGAGGGCGAGCTGCCGGAAGTCAATCTCGAGGAAGGCGCCGTGTTCAAGCACGAGAATTGCTGGGAGGATATCTGTCATGCGATTCTTGAGGCGCATCATATGATTTATCTGGTCGGCTGGTCGATATACCACAAGGTGAAGCTGGTGAGGGAGCCGACACGTCCGTTGCCAGCCGGAGGTGCGCTCACATTGGGAGATCTGCTCAAGTACAAGTCGCAGGAGGGTGTGAGAGTGTGCATGCTGGTTTGGGACGACAAAACATCCCATGACAAATTGTTTCTTAAGACGGTAAGATCATTTCAATGCAAGTCCTTTTAATAATTGATTTTTTAGGAATTAGTAACAATGTTGTGATCAGTATCTCCTTCTTTATAGAAGGATGGTTGCTTTATTTGCTGCCAATGAGCATTTCCTGTTTTTATCTCTTCAATTAGCCCTGTTTGTTTCTCTTTTTCTTGATCTGGGAGGCTAATGATCTTGATATGCTTTTCCCTATAAAAGATCCAAGTTACATGAACATTCATTAGGGGATATCATAATCCGCATTGCATCATCACATGTGAGTACTCAAAACTTCGGTTTGTCACATTCTATTATGATTCATCAATCCTTGCTACATTTGTCTCTACTCTTCTAATATATATTATATATGTGTATATATATGTATGTATATATATATATATATATATATATTTATTTATTTATTTATATACACATACCTATGACGATAATAACAATAAAGTTGTAAGTCCCAATTGTTTAGGGTCGGCTATATACCTGATATACCTATTGTCACAAATTTATCATTTGGGAATAATTCACAAGAATTGAAAGATCAATGTTCACAAATAATCCAGAAATTTTGGCTAGTTTGGAATTAATTTGTCCACATTCTTGTCTGAAAAATTAAACAGTAAAAAAAAAGGGATTTTGATATATTTCTCTTTTTTTGTGTATGCTAGCCATGGTGGAAAAGATTAGACATAATTATCACTTTGTGTTTATAATAATAGCATTCCAAAATATCGAATGATTTAAGAACGAATCATAAAATCTGTGAAAAATCAAATAAATATGTGTTAATTGTTGTTTACATCTGTTTAAAGGATTTATTCATAGAATCATTCACCTAATCAAAAGTGTGGATTCAATTTTTTCAATAGGTCACACTCTCAGAATATTTTTGCTACAAGTATCAACCCATTTTTCAGTCAGACTGTAGATAGTGGACTGATTGTTCCTGTACACTTTCATGTACCTTTTCTTGTCATATATTCTCAACATTAATATAGTCACTTGAGAAATATCTGATTATAGTAATTAGCTATTAACAAAACCATGTAGATTGATTTGCTGATTCAAATTAAGCCTCTTATCAAATTATTTCCGTCATAAACCCGCACTTGTGTATATTCTTCTGAATCAGCCATGCTCTCAATTGTTGTTGCTTGCACTAAATCTATCCAGTTGTTGGTAATCTTGTGTCATGCTCTGATATTAGAATACCTGATCAAGATGGATTTATTGAGGAAAAACCAACTAGAAGTGGTTCTGATGAAAAATCTGTGATGATCGTTATACGGTTTTTCAAAATGCTAATTTCGAGATTCTGAGTTTATTAGCTAGCTTAGCTCTACACTGGTTACTAGTTTCAGTTCCGGAGAATATTGTTTCAATAACACTTTCTTGCTAATGCACATCCTCTCTGATATTTTCAACCTCTATTTTTTTTCGTCATTAATGATGTGGCGTTTGGGATTCAATCTCCTTTCCAAAAAAAAAAGAACTTAATTGCTTGACAAGTTGGAGTTCTAATAAGTTGCATGCACTGCTTGGAATATGCAAATGCAAATACAACATAACTAAATCCTGACACTATACGTGCATAGATGAAAGTTCAGGTGTTGCATCACTATTTGGAAATGACAGTGACGTTCTTTTTTCTGTCTGCTTGTCCTTGATTAAAATTGGCAAAGCACCAAAGCTCCAAATCCTTTGCTAGAAAGACTTTTTTGTACTTTCTATTTCTCTTATACTTAATATTTCTGTTAACCAAGCTGTTACTTTCAGTTTTGTATCAATAATTAACATGACTATTAATTTCTATTATTTTTAATTTTAGAGTCGAGTAAAATTAGTCATGGAAGTTTGTGTATGTCATGGTGATCTATTGATTTTTGGGATACTATGACACCCTACACATTGAGAGATGGGAAAAGGTTAGACCCAGTGTTCGCCTTATCGGTCCGAATCGGTGTATTGGCCGATTGACAGGACTGTCTGTAGCACCCTGTATATCATGTGTCAATACGGTGGCAAACTGACAACACAAGAAATGACAAAAGATAGCTCCAAAAATTTTTTTAAATAGAAGAACAGTTAGATTAGGGGTTTTAACTTGGAAATAAATATAAACTTAGTATAAATTTAGCAAAAATAATCTAAATTAGGAAAGAATAGTGACATATCATTTTTGGGTTTTGAAGAGAACTTTGTGGTATGCTCTGGATCGTCCTTTCATTGATATTGGATTATCTAACAAAGAAATGATTTGAGTTGTTAGGTTATGAGTTAAACAACTTAAATTTTTAAATGAATTAAGTAATCGCTGTGTTAATCCTTCCTTTGTAGTACCTTTATTTTACAATTAATTAGAGAGTTTTTCCTTTAACTTAGGTGTTAATCCTCCTTAATTAGCCTTCCAAACTTGATCCAAATCATAAATCATAATTTTATGAAGTTTTAAGAGAGTGCAGGTGTGAGAATAAGAAAAAAAAAAGAGAGAGAAATAGATTAGAGAGTAGGAAAGTTTGAGTCAGTGAAAGGGGGTAAAAGAGGGGAAGGAAAGGTTTTAAAACCCCATTCATATAGATCTGACCATTAGAACTGGTCAGATCTGAGTCATTCATCAGTAATGGTTGAAATCCGATTGGTACATGTTGGCAATGATCGGATTTTGACTCTTTTGACAGTATAGACCTTGTAATGGACAGTATAGGGCCATTTAGCATATACTACCTGGTACAACATGGATCGTGTACCAGTCCCCAGTTGGATCGGTACGTATTCCTATTGCCTATACTTGATAGTATACCGTGGCATGACAAACCTTAGTTAGGCTAGTATATTTGACTTGATGAGCTTACCACTACTATTATGCCTGACTTTCAGCTTTTCTGAGTGCCTAAGAACCACTAGGTATAAGTTATTGGGTTAGTAGGTCTTATAGGCTACAACACTACTGAATTAAAGGATGACAATAGTTGTAGTCTATTATGAACCAACAAGCTCTAAGATGGCACGTCTTTACTCTTAGGTTCTATTTCATATGATAATGTCCTTTTCAGATTCCTTGACACTACTGAATCAAGATAATGACATCAGTTGCAATCTATTATGGACCAAGAAACTTTCAAAAATGCATGTCTGTACTCTTAGTTGCTACCTCATATGATAACATGCATTGAACATCAGAAGCCTGTTGTACATATAATTCATCCAACATGTTGATTAATTTTAAACATAAGACTGGATATGATTAGTTATTTATGTTATTTTGCAACAACAAGATCATCTAGAGGTTCGCCACAAAGGAGAAAGTTGCTTTGAAAAGGTTTTGGTCATTAAACTATACATAATTTCCATCAAGGTCAGTTAGATTTCATCATAAGTTTGTGCTTACGGTGTTTTGTGGATGTATAATATTTAAAGCCAATTTAGAGACCACTAGGATGTAAGTTTGTTAGAGATCTACAAAAAATAGCTTATGAAAACATGGGAACCTTGTCATGAATCAAGCTTGAAAATCACAGGACTGAGCTCCATTGAGGAGTACACTGAAAATAATCTTTGGAGATCAATAGCAATTCATACACTGCCTAAGCCTTGGCTCATATATAATATAGGGCCATTTAGTTATCACAATTTCCTCAACTTTAGGCAAACACACAAGTCTTACTAGGATCCTTGCAGATGATGTTAGGATAGCAGAGGCAACATGGCCAACCATGTTGTTACATTGGTAGATTGGAGATTTGCCAGGAGGCACAAAAGGTCCCAACTTGTTTCACACATCACGAGTGGCAATTTTTGTTACCATATTTGTCATGACTTGAGTTCGACAACCATGTGAGTCAAGCTTCTTCCAAAGGGTGCTTAGGTAGGTAGCAACTATAATACTATCTAAATCAGTAAATCCTTTACCCTTATCAGATGTATTGCTAAATTACAAAACTTACAATAATAAAATTACAATCTTTTCTGGGTTAAATTGATCCTAGTGTTTTATCTTTTGTTATTCATATTTTAGATCATGATTTCCCCTTTATCTTTACTAGCTACACTTGTGATTCATATGCTATCATAAGCGACATGCCATAGTTGTTCTTGCAGGAATCCGGTCTAAAAGGATAATGCATCACACTATATGTATAGAATATATATAATGGAATAACAACAAAGCTAAAGAAGGCTACTTCTGAGTAAACTAATGTAGTGAGACATATTAATGAAAACGATTGATCTACATTTGCATATAAACTTTGCAGGGCGGTGTAATGCAAACTCATGACGAAGAGACACGGAAGTTTTTCAAGCATTCCTCTGTTATTTGTGTGTTATCACCTCGTTATGCCAGCAGTAAGCTTAGCATTGTCAAGCAGCAGGCAAGCTTCACACAATCATATCTTTTGATACTGTTATTCTTCTTTCTCTTACAATCTAGTTAAATTTTACATGGGTATTCAGTTGTAGGTAGATGAAAAGATCCCTTCAGTTCTTAAAACATCCGATAGCTGCTAACCATTGATTCATGTGAATAATCTTATTATCAAATTATATAGCCGAGCACTTTGTCTGGATAATTTTGACAATGCATGAGTTTACATGTTTTAGAGTGAAAACTGCAACATTTGATATTGGAAAAGTAGCAACAAAAAAAAATCATAAGAATTACAATTGATGCCATATCTATGGTTAAACCTTGTACCTGGTAACTTTAATGTTTTGTGAACATAAAGACTAATCAACAAGGTTAAAGTGCATACTAATTTGACCATTTGCCATTTGTGTGCATCAATTTGGTATTCTATGTAACATTGGTGCTTATATTATTTCATTTGAGAAAGATTGTTCGATAATGCAACAGTCGTTTAACCTGGATCGACTAAGAACTTGGACAAATATAGGGCACTACTCTATAGTTCCATAATTGAGGTTTCTCCATTGTAGGATTTTTTTCCTTGTGAGGAAATTCTCCACTGCTAAAAATTAAATGGGAGCAGTTTAGTCTCTTGCTTTATGTTGGATCCTGAAATATTTTGTTCTAGATTTCTTTTGAATGAAACAAATAAGTTCTTGGTGATATTAGGCTTACATTTCAAGCAACACATGATCATAGCCTTAAATTCTATTTGATCTATTAAAAGCTTTTGTTGGATATATTTTTGATAATTTGACTCAAATACCAACCATATAAGTCAGTAAGGGCCTGTACATGAACAGAACAGTTTCACCCTGTTTGATTTGGTATGGATTATATCTCTGGAGACGTGCATACCAGACACTAACTGAACAGTACTCTACTGTTTGTATTTTACTTGTTATCACTTTAATTTCAATTAATAATATGTTTCTTTTGCTGACTATTATGTCTTATGATAATGATTTAAGTTGCTTGAGTGATCCCATTTATTCAGTTTTAAGCATTTATGCGTGATATAGTGTCTTCCTGTTGGATGAAGGTTTATAAAGCAAAAAATTGGTGAGTTGATATAAGATAATCTTAATACAGTTGTATAGCCAACTGCATGTTATATGAAAGTAAGTGGTATTGTATAGCCAACTAAATATAGTGATGATTCCTACTGGAGAATCCTTATCTGTTGAGCAGAAATTTGAAATCTTTAGGAGGAACAAGTGAGAATTTTAATAAATGAATTCCTACTTATATTTTGCAGTATGGTTACCTTG
This sequence comes from Ensete ventricosum, assembly GCA_029747655.1. Taxonomy (NCBI): domain Eukaryota; kingdom Viridiplantae; phylum Streptophyta; class Magnoliopsida; order Zingiberales; family Musaceae; genus Ensete; species Ensete ventricosum. The sequence goes on from JAQQAF010000009.1 coordinate 56,047,627, forward strand.
TTTATTCTCTTCATACAGGTGGTAGGGACCCTTTTCACACACCATCAGAAATGTGTACTGGTTGATACACAGGCTTCCGGAAATATGAGAAAAATTACTGCTTTTATTGGAGGCCTAGATCTTTGTGATGGCCGCTATGATACTCCAGATCATAGACTTTTTTGTGATATGGACACAGTCTTTTTGAATGATATCCATAATCCCACATTTGCTGTGAGTTCATTTTCTGCATTCTGATTTAATCTTCTAGAGTTGTGGTTTTGGGATGCAACTTGCTATGTTTGTTTACTTGGTACACCATCTATTGAATAGCAACTCTTAATAATAATTTTTGAAGTTGAAGAATTTTGTTTGTGACATCAATATATATTAATCATTGAACCATCAGCCATGTGAAGTAACATGATTTGCATCATGATTTCTGGTTGGATGGATATATACGACTTTAACAGATTCAAAGTTCCTGTGCACCTCATCTTGGATATGAATTTTCTATAAGCCATTAATAAAATATGAAACACAAAGAAGTTGTGTTACTTCTTTTTTGGTTAATGGCACACATGCATATGACAGAAAATTTACCTTATGTATCTTGACAACAATGTCAACATCTAAGAATATAGGAAATTCATGATCCCTCATTTAAGGACCTATAGATTCAGCAAGCTACATGCACAGGCCCTTAGATAAATATGTTTGCTTATTAAACATATATCGGAGGTTTGAGATTTTATGCAACTCTATGAGCTTCTCTTTGTATTTTCTGGTTTTATTTAGGCAAAACCTAGAGGCCCAGCCCAAGATTACTCCTTATCTGATTTATAAATACTGCAAGCTTTTTGTTAAAGCCGAAGATAAACATGTTTGCTCAATGGAGATCTAAGACTAAGAGTTTTGGCATACCATTTGTTTGATGTAACTTTATTGATTTTTCATAATTTCTTATTTTGTTTAGGCAGGAACTAAAGGCCCAAGACAACCATGGCATGATTTACATTGCAAAATTGAAGGTCCCGCTGCTTATGATATCCTAAAGAATTTTGAGCAGCGGTGGCGAAAGGCAACAAAATGGCGGGAACTTAGTCTACGTTTTAGAAAAGCATCTCGATGGCATGATGATGCACTAATACATCTTGAACGAATTTCATGGATACTTAGTCCTTCACCTTCTGTTCCAGATGGTGATCCAAGTCTATGGGTTTCCCAGGAAGAAGACTCTGAACACTGGCATGTTCAGGTAGTACGCCACTAATTAACTGCTAAATACCTTCAGGCTTAGTTTAAATGTTACTCAAAGCTTCCTGATCTTCTTTATTTGTCAGATCTTTCGATCTATAGACTCTGGATCAGTAAAAGGATTTCCCAGCAATGTCCAAGAATCTCTGAAAATGGTCAGTGTTTGGCTTTGGTGGATATGCTAGCGTCTATTTTGTAACTATTCACCTTTGTCATTATTGACAAGTGGAGATCAAATGGATACACACTTTGGTTTTCTAGAAAAATAATATAAATGCTTGTTTTGCCAAGTATAGTATTCCACTAGAACTCTATAATTCCAGTACCTTTTTTCTATCTTATTTATTGTCTGTTATTGACTGTTTCAGAATCTTGTTTGTCGAAAGAATCTGGTCATTGATAAGAGCATCCACACTGCATATGTGAAGGCAATCAGATCTGCTCAACATTTCATATACATCGAAAATCAGTATTTTCTTGGTTCTTCATTTGCTTGGCCATCTTATAAAAACTCAGGTTTGCTGAATCCCCTATGCTATAGTTTTGCAGCAATCACATGTTCACATCCTCCTGCTTAGATTTCAGAACACAGGAAATTTTAATTTTCAAGTGATTTTGTTAGAGATTATGATCATAACCACCAAGAAATGCATAACTGCATATATTTGACTGCAAAAATCTATTGGCCATGGTATAATGCTTTGTAAATGAAGTCAAAATCCTGAACCCTAAGCTCTCTAAACCAGTAATTAACCATCTATCTTCTCTATCATTAGTATCTTAACGGTTATCTGATGACTAGAAGCCCTGCTAATAGACATTTTTTGAAGTATCAACAGGCATCATAGAATTAGCTGCTTTTCATAGAATTAGATACAATGCAAAATTGCAAATACATATCCAGAGAATGACCCAAATGTTAGCCAACATTATCCATAGGACAGGATGTGTGTTATCAATTCACTCTTGTTTCATACATACTTCTATCATCAATCATAGTTTCTGAATGTATTACCAGCAACATTTATAGGTACCAATGCAAAGGTTCATAGATCATATAATAAGAAAACTGATAGATGGGAGGGATAGATCTGATGGCCGATGGTATCTATATTGTTTTTACCATCTTTAATGTGTAAGGTACAAAAATTTTCTGAAAAACATTGACTTTGTGGTTTGAAGATTGAATTGTGTGAAGGTCAATTATGCAAATTAAACTGTCTGCAACAGTTTTGGTTATGACAATCCTTTTTTCTTAATAGCTATATCAATTCTTTTATAATTTTAAAATTTTCTTAGGTGATGCTTAGTTAGCATCCCTTCATAAAATAACATATGCAGATTTTACTTAACATAGGAACCACTAATTTATAAGTACCAACCATTATTCAGTCAATAGAGTTTGGCAGTTGCCAAAATATCTGCAAATTAATGGCATTACGTTCTAGTGCCAAATTTCATTCTTGCTACTTTCTGCCTGTACAATATGCAAGATTCATTAAGTTTGAAACTATTTTGGAATCAATAGGTGCTGATAATCTAATACCTGTGGAGATAGCTCTGAAAATTGCCAGCAAAATTAGAGCAAACGAGCGATTTGCAGTTTATGTTGTTATCCCAATGTGGCCTGAAGGAGATCCAACTTCCAATGCTGTGCAAGAAATTCTTTTTTGGCAGGTATCATGTTACTTTAGAAGGTAGCGTTCAAATGCTTATGAGGAATGACCTTCATAGTCCATATATTCTAGTATTGATTTTTCAGTCAACAGAATGATGCAATTTAGCCTTTTTAGAACTTAAGCTAAGCATTGTGGTTACATCTTAACCTAGAAATCTTTACTAGTTACAGGTCATAATTAAGTACAAATTAAACATAATTTCTATTGATGGACTACTATGTCTCTTCCTTTCTGATTTGTTTCCTTTTTCATACTAGATGCATGGATTGGTGGTGAATCATCCACACAATAGCATCCACATAACTTTTCCATTTTGGCTCATCAGATAAGTAGGTCATGCATGAAAGTCAAACTTCGTGAAAGAAACTGTGTAAGATATAATATTTTATCATCAGTGTTACCAAAAATTTGCCATGTGTTTTAATAATCATCATTCTTCAGAAAACTGTGTATGTCAAGATTTTAATCATGGTAATCTTATGAAAGACACGTTTGTTATTTCTGGAGAAAGCATGTCTGTGGTGAATCACCTATTGCTGCATGCCACCATGGAATTCTCTCTCCATGGAACCACATATTGATAATTTGACATCATCTTTTAAGATGCTGTGGAGTTCATCCTGCCTGCCATTAAACTTTTCTGTGATTTCATTCTTCTATTTAGTATAATTTATTATCAATATTTTTTATCTTTGCAGGGCCAGACAATGCAGATGATGTATGAAATTGTGGCACAGGAGCTTAAATCTGTGGGCCTTAAAAATGCACATCCACATGATTTTCTTAATTTCTATTGTCTTGGCAATCGTGAAATAGCACCAAAGGATACCTTGCAACAACTATCTTTAGATAAAAGCCCAATGGTACTGTATCAATGACATAATTTGAATTTATTTTCTCAAGTAATTTCTTTTTCTTGCAATCATCAATTAGAAAACATTGAGTTATTTAATTTTACAATAAAATAATTGTCTTAATGTGGCATTGGTGTAAGGCTCTATTGGTCAGCACAGTGTGTACCGACCACATCAAGTGGTGCCAAAATGCGTTAACAACAAATTGTGCCAGCATAATCCTTAAGTGTTTTTTATGTTTTTTTCAATAGTTTTTTTTTTTTCGAGAGTATGCTCACTTGCATGTTTCTAGAAAGACACTTCACCATTTTTATCATATTGGGCCCCGAATCATATGAATAGACCCATTTAACAAAAATCAAAGTCCAACACAGTAAAGTTTGGTGTGGATGTGATTCAAACATTGAATATTTATGTCTGCTGAATCTTTATAGCTTAGTTCCATGTTTGCCCTTTTGCTGGTATTCTTAGCTTGTAAGAACACACACACTTCAATTCTAAAAGCTCCTATATTTCTTATGGATTGTTTCAAGTCTGCGTTAGGCCTTGCAGTCTTCACATAATACCAAGCATTTCTTATTTTGTTCTTGTCATGTGCAGCTAATTTGCTTAATAACCATTTCCTTGTAAAAACTTGCATTGTCATTGCAAATTAACTTAAATGGAAACAGTATTTTACATGTCATACAGTAGATAATTTTTGAAATATAAACAGGTGTTGTCTTACTAAATGTTTTACTGTGCTTCAACAACTAATACTGTTACCATTCCATGATCCATCTTGAATAAGTTCAGTCGCTGTCACAAAAGTTCCGACGGTTCATGATATATGTTCATGCAAAAGGGATGATTGTAGACGATGAGTATGTGATGATTGGTTCAGCCAATATTAACCAAAGATCTTTGGCTGGTTCAAGAGATACTGAGATAGCCATGGGAGCTTATCAACCTAATCATACATGGAGTAAGAACAAAAGACATCCACATGGCCAGGTTAGTGGCATTAATTATACTTTCATGCTCTTATCTTTCTAGTTTTTGTATCATCATATGTATTTGAAAGCTTAGTATACACGATTATTGAACCATCTCCAAACTTCAATATACATTAATGTGTAACATAAGGGTGATTTCATTTATCTAGCATTTCCTGCTTGTAAGATAGTCTTTTATAGGAGTTCCTCCACCTCTAAGCATGATGATCCTTTCATAGATATAGGATGGTGTGATAATCTTCCTTACTTTTTAGGTAATTTGGTGCAGTGACTAATATTAAGTGATCCAATTTCACTCTTAATTATTTACATTGCCATCTTAGGTACAATAAACCAGGTTTTGGTGAAATCAAACTCTATACAAAGTTCAGTTGTAAATGTAGCTGAAGAATGAAGTTCATGTGCATAAACTAATTCGCCAATGAGTAGAACTGAGATGCAAAGTTTCTTTCAAAGTGCAAACAGAATCAGCTATTTGGTTCACTAGATTGGGTGGATTTTATAATCTTAAGTACTTTTTCGGTAATTGTGCAAATACAACATTGGATTTGCAATAGGTTTCTAACTTACATACCCTCTGGGTTTGCCTGTGAATCCATATCATAGCATGTATTGCAATTTCAAGCTTGTACCGGAAGTACCACTACAGGATACTTGAAAATTTGAACTGCTAACTTCCAATATTTTAGAGACGCTATGAACTTGATAAATCATACTGTATTATCCTAAGTGCATTGCATATTAAAGAAAATTTGAACTGCTCCAGGTATATGGATATAGGATGTCACTGTGGGCAGAGCATCTAGGCATGGTAGATGACTGCTTCGAGAAGCCTGATAGCACAGAATGTGTAAAATTCGTAAATAGGATAGCAGAAGATAACTGGTTGAGATACACTGCAGACGAGATAATACCGCTGAAAGGTCACCTACTGAAGTACCCTGTCAAGGTGGAAGCTGATGGTAGGGTCCGGCCTCTGCCCAACCATGAGTGTTTTCCCGATGTCGGTGGTAAGATTTTGGGAGCACCAACTGCTCTTCCTGATACACTAACCATGTAATTCGTTACACTCCATTACGACCATCAGAAAGCCATCCACAATAAGGTCCTGACAAGATTGTATCATGGGAAATTTTGTCCCAAAACACAATTGAGAGGGCAAAGAAGGATGAGAGGGTTGTTTCTGTAAGTCATCTTCTCTTGTGTATACTGTTCTTTGAGTTGAACTGCATCTCTGCCAAACAAAGTTGCAGAATAAAATGATGCTGGTGACTTGCAGATTCATGTGCACTTGTTTACACAGGAGCTAATATGCAATGCAGACTGGTCAATGAATCAAGGTTTTAAATATCTACCTTTCGATATATTCTGTATGTACCAGTTCGATAGATGACTGGTACAGCTCGATATCTTAATGTATTATGTGTCAGTTCGCTCGGTATAACTCAGTACAACTCAATACATATCGTACCAATAATTGATCGATATGTCGGTATGGTACGAGATTACGAACTTTACAATGAACTACATGTTATTCAATATTATTGCTATTTTTACTGGTAAGAGAATTCGATATTACACATGTGATGTCGATTCACAAAAAGAAAGAAAGAACTCTGTAATTTCTGCTTGAGAAACTGGGTGGAGTGAAGGAAAACATTTAGATGGTTAATACATTAGACATATATTTTTGACATTAGATATATTGTTCCATTGATGGTAATTGAAAAATCAAGCAACAGTTAATTACGGAGAAATAAAACGAGTGAACAAACAAAAATTAAGACAATGCAATTTCATGCAGCAAAAAATTATCAACAGGAAATGTTAAAGGACTCTTTTCCTTAAAAATATCTATATTTTAGGATATTTTTCAATGGATACTTCCTATTTTACTTTTTTTTTTCAAACAATACTCCTAATCTTAAATATTAGTCAAACTATCCTCTAAAAAACTTTTAGATATGGTAAGATTTACTCAAAAATATCTTAACCAAACTGACTGCAAGTCTGAAAATATATATCAATGACAAACAAAGAGACACAATATACTATTATTTATAATTTTTTTAATAACTTAATGAAATATGTAAATATTATTAAGAAATATTATAAACAAGTCAAATATTGTAATAGTTGGAAACCATTAAAAAACAGATAAGAAAATTTGATAAAAAAAACTTTCAAGGTGTATTTTAGATATTTTTTAAATTAAGGATATCGTTTCTAATAAAAAGAGGGACATCTTTTAAAAAAAAACCTAAAATATGGGTATTTCATAGAGAAATTGCCCAATGTTAAAACGATACTATTCTAGAAAAAAGATAATTATAAATAGGTATAATGAAAAAACAATATAGTTGTAGATAACTAGATTCTATGTATAAAGTTAGTTCTATATATATATATATATATATATATATAGAGCAAGCCCTAAGCCCGGCCGATTGATCGAGGGTAATGCACCTTGGCGCCAATCCAATAAAAAGGAATCCGACACGCGAAGCACCGATCTGATCGGATCGGGAATTCTCGACGAAAGGAAGGGGGGAGGGAGGGGCGTCGACTTGTGCGTTGATTCCCTCGAATTCGCTGATGCTCGATCCACCGCCGCGAGAGAGAGGCCTGTCGATCTCTTCTCCCTCGTAGTGGAGACATAGGACATACATAAGGCGATCGATTTGGTCTCGTCCTTCGTTTGGATCGGGAAGGATGATAACGCGATCGAACCTTGTGGAGCAGCTGAGGGAGTACCAGATGCGACCCAAGTACGAGTGGGCCACCGTCTCCTTCCTCTCCTCCTCCTCCTACGCCGCCTCCGATGCCTCCGCCCGGTAATTCGATCGAACTCCCTATTTCTTTTCCTCCCGATTTGTTCCGTGTGTTTGTCGTGCTCTGTTCTTGTTGGCTTATCTACATACGGACATGGCCAGTATATTTGTTGGTATCGAGCCTAAATCGAGCAGGCATGTTAGCTAGCATAAATGATTGATCGTCTGAAACTATACTTAGGGTTTCGGGAACCAGATTTGGGCACCTTATGGATCCCAACGTACTCGATCTGCTTTGCTTAGGAAGCACATGTTATGAACATTTCTCATCCTGAGTTTGAAGGATTAATGAAGCTTCTTAAGATCCAGCAAATACTGTGGTAATGAGATTTAGTTTCGTGATAAGAGGTAAAAATAGAGTGACTCCTCATTGTGGTGAGTGATACTTAGAAACATGAGGTGGAGAATCTTGCATAGCAAATTAAGAAAAAGTTCTATTTCTATTGAAGGGAGGATTTACATGAATAGGTCATTGTGTAAGTTGTAATGAATTTGAGGATTTGCAAAGCAGCTTGACAAAGTTCCTCGGGTGCATGAATATTCAAGTTCAGATCTCTTATTTATGTGAAATTAGTCCGAACTATCATCAATTTTACTTGCTGGTGCCAAGTCATTTTGATATGCCAAGCATTATAGGAAGATTAACCCTGTCTTGTGTGGTTGATAGAGGAGACTAAATTAGCAGTCCTTGATCTTGAGTGAGCTTTATATTAGCAGAACCAATGTCAATGGTGGTTGTGTTGCGACAAATAAGGAAGTTTGTAGCAGCAAGGTTAGCATCTGCATTCTTTTTGTGGGGATAAATCTGCAAGTAAATCTCAATGGCCCATTGTTCTCTAGCACCATTTTGTGTAGTTCCATACTCGGTTCACTTTAGACATTCAATGTGTTGATGGCACCTAGTTTCTTCCTCTCTAAATCAAGCTTTCTTTAGGAGTTCAATATAAAGATCTTTTTTTTTTTTTTTTTTGTGTCTAACAGTCAAACATATTCCTAAAAGTAGATGTGTGTGGCAACGAGTGAACGTTCTTTTGCTAGTAACCTAGGATAATAATTTGATATTTGCTAGTAATTTAGAGGTTGACATCATGCAATTTCAACTTTGACTTTGGTGGAGGCAGACATTCTAAATCAGTGATTTAAAAAGCGTTAGGCGCCAAGGTCCCAAAATGCCCGAGACACTAGGTGCTCGCCCGAGCGAAGTGAGACGTTTTGAAATATTAAAATATAAAAAATATATAATATAATTGATAAATATGATATTAAAAAGATGTAAAGTACCAATTCACATTATCCATCTTCTAATAACAAAAATGTCAAAAGACTCCAGACAATAAAGTTCTACATGAAATTTAATCATTATCATAATCAACATTGTCATTCTTAAACATATCATCATCCTTCTGTTCCTCTCGTCCATCTTCATAAACAATGTTTCCTCCTATTCAATAATGACAGAAGATGAGCTTGAGGCTTTTGCATTTATTTTTCCCTTTGTCATCTGTCTTATATATGTTTCTAATTCATCAACACCTGAGACTCTTATCATATCTCTCCTCATATCAAGCTGTTATCTTCAAATACAAGCTCGTCTTCAGCATCTTATAGGTTCGCACTCATTTTTTGCACCAACCACTTATTTGAATCATCAATGTCTTGTAATGAGATTAGATCAATGTTATTTTGCAAATCATGATGAGCCTTCAATGCTTGATTATACTTTATATAAACACGATCATATAATCGTTGATGTTATAATCGTTTTCTTCTCGTTGTGTGAATCTGTCATGTCATATAATTTAAAATTATATTAATACATCTATTTAGAAAAGAATAGGAAATAAAAATATTTTGTGATCCTTATATGCTTAAAGACACTCTAGTTTCGTTCACAACCCGTAACATTACACTTCAAACTAAGAATTTTGATAGCCAATTACTATAAATTCAGTTTGAAATTTCTAAATAGACTCCACCATTCAGCTGCAAAGTTTATTTTGTTATTAGCAATAATATATTATATATTAAATTAATTATATCAATTTATTAATACTTGGGGATGCAGTTGTCCTAGATCGAACTGCTATTGAAATTCCAAAAAGACCGTCGATATTCTTATGTAAAGATAATTCATGTATGATCTTATCTTGCACCTCAAGGTTTGGAATCAATCTTGCAATGCATTGATATAACCTATTTACAACTTTTGCATCAAATCCAACGAAGATGTTATTATAAAAGAATTTTGGGTTCAAATAATGTTTTGTTTTATGTAATGGACAATGAAGTTGACAATTTCATCTTTCGTCAATTATTGAAATTTTTTCTTATACTTTTCTTCATTTCCATTAAAAGACTTTTCATCCTTTGCTTTATCCATAGCCTCATAAATATATCCCATTACAGATTTATTTTAATTTTTCTTCAACCGAATGACTCGAACAAGAGGGTCATTACCTTTAATATATAAACTATAAGATTTTATAAGGATAACATTAGGATGATATCACTAGCCTTCTTGCCTTTCGTTTCTTTTGCCCATTTGCTTTTCACCCATTTCTTCGAGGTAAATATGTTTATCATGTTACGTTTTTGACGATGCACACTCTGTAATATTGAGAATGAAGTAGCAAATCAGATGACATCATATTTCACTAATTCCTTGTTGCCTGTGAATTCTCTCATCATATTCAAAGCCCTATGATGATTATAGAGAAATCCAACAATAAAGATTACCCTTTAAAGTCTTCTTGATTTCAAGAATCTTTTCAATATCCTCCAACATTAAATGAATGCAATGTGTCGCACAAAGAGTCTAATATAAGTGGTCCTTTTGCTTTAAGTAATTTACCTACGATAAACGATAATAAAATTGATAAGACTTATGAGTCACATAGTTCTTCTATTTAAATTGGAGATAAAATAATTAAAAAATTAAAATATAAATCTTATCGGTTAACACATAGTTGCTTCCATTGTCGGTTATAACTTGGACGACATTTTGTTCACTAAGTTTTTCCACAAACTTATCAAGTACAATCATGTATCTTTTCTCCAAATTTCACAAAAGATGATGCATCTATTGACTTTCAAATATGGTTCCTAAAGAACAATTGACCATAAAATTAATTATACTCCTAAAGTCTCTTGTCGGTCCAAGCATTTGACATAATAGAGCAATCATGCTTTACCCATGATTCTTTATGACCCTTTTAATAAGTGACTTATATAATCCAAATCATTTCTCATTTATGGAACTCACATCTCATAATAACTTAGATGTTTTAATTCTCCATCATATCTTCCAATAGCTTCAATTATCTTCTTAAAATTATCTAAACGATAAATATTAAGGGGAAGACCAGCCTGATAGAAGAAGCGAGCAATGTGCTGAATTGCTCTTCCACTTATTTTCTTATTACAAGCATCATGTATATTTGTTTGTCTTAATTCTGCTCCTGCTTGCACTTGTTGCTTCTATGATCCTTGATACATATAATTTTTTGTCACATTCTTTTCCCACTTGGATTGACACTTTCAGAATAATTTTCTTTTTTATCATCTTTATTTCAACACTATCCTCTGGTAAAATCCTATAAGATTAATTTTTTTTCTTTTTTTCAGTTATATTAGTTAGCAGCTCTTCTTTTACATCAGGTGGACACTCTGTGCAAACTGATGTATTGAAATTTCTACTAGAGGTTACTTTGTACGAAAAATGCTACCTCTAGTAGTCTTATCACAAAATATGCAACTGCATTAAGATCTTTATGATCCTTTAGATAATTGTATTTCTTAGCAAGATCATTTCTTGATTTTTTTGAAGAATCTTTTGAATTGATTTGTACACTTGCCATTAGTCCTGAAACCCTAATAATATTTTTAAATAAATAATGACTAGTAGTGTGAAAATCTAAATAGTATATTATTAATCTAAATAGAGATTGCTTTGTATAGTAGTTAAGAATCTATTGTTGATAGTATATTATTTACTGTTTAACAATAGTTAGATAGGGATAAAAGAACTGTTAATACTAGTAGAGGGGGAGAAAAGTATCACCGACATGGAAAGTGGGGAAGGAGAGGGCAGCGGTGATGGAGAAACTTTCGGACGACGACGGTGGTGATGGAGAAAACTGCGGATGATAGTTACGGTAGCGAAGGAAGCTACGCATGACAATAGCGACAACGATGGAAGTTGCGGATAGTAGCAATGACACCGTGGACGGCGATGTCGGGAGCGGAGGAAGCTTCAGAGGTGTCTGTTGGTGGCGGAGGAAGTTGCGATCCTCTCCCGCGATGGTGGAAGGAACTATACTGGAGGCAAGGACAAAAAGCATTGGCGGTGGAGGCAAAAGCAGCGCTAGGGTTGATGGTTCAGGGTCACACGGGCGTGGCTTTTACTAGTAAGAAAGTAGTTAGTTGGTTCGATCAAACCAACTAGCCACTATTGAATCGAACTAGACTTAAAAGTCTGGTTCGGTTGCTTCATTTGAATCAGGTGCTCACCCGAGGCGCTCAACGCTTGAGTTCAGGCGAGTGCCCACACGGTGCCTCATTAAAGCACGCCGCCTGGTCCACCCTTGAGGCGCTCAGGCCTTGCCTTGCCCGTGTGCCGAGGCACCTATTTAAACCTATGTTCCAAATCTTTCACCAAAGTTTTGGTTTGTTGCTTTGATGCAATGCAGAAGTTATTCCATGTTGGGTTAATGATTTTTGTAGTTCTATCACACTTATTCTTTCAGTGTAATTCCCAAAAGTTTAAAGTTCTAGAATTGTTTGATACATTTAAAGTTAGAACTCCATCATGCCCATCTATGGAGATCTTATTTGATTTGTGCATCTTTTAGCTTTTGCTTTAAAATTATTTTTTAATATAATTAGTAATTATAAATTTCTAAATTTAAATTAAATTGGATTTATTCATTGATAGAAAAATATTCTTCTAAGGTTGTTTAGTTGGTAGACATGAGAGCACATGAGAACAACAAACTGAGAGATGTGCTCGTGCATGATAGTTGCCGCTAGTGTACTTTCCATTTTAGCTTCAATTTAGTCTACTAGTGGTACTTTTCTCTCACCTTCACTACTATTATAGCCTTTCCTTTTTCTCTGGAGAGAGAGGTAAATGAAGAGCCCAGGAGTCCCTTCCAATAATTGGTATCTACTCAGCATGACAACAGATAGGAGTATGAATTGCCATGTCAACATGCTAAGGATTATGCATTAGTTTGGTGTGGTCAATGGGGACATCACCTCTGGTTAGGAATAATCTGTGCCAGATCCTTCAATATTTAAAACACAAAACACCATTGAGGAAAAGAATGCAACCACTAGGCTAGGATAAGACCTACTTGCAACCTTTTTTCACTTGCGAGAATGGAACAGACTCTTCAATGTTTTATGCCCTTGATTTTATGTATCTATAATTAATAGGTTCCATATCATTCTTTATGAGCTTCGACCGCTATTTTACCTTGGTAACACATCATTGTTGAGCTAAAAGTTTAAGTGGCTATAGTTAGTAGGTTCTCATCATTTATTAGCTTCAACAGTTATTCACCTTGGTTAACACCTTTCTTGAGCAACATTCTACTGTTAACTATAATGAAAATTTCTTTCTTCGTATTTACAAACCAACAAATATGATGATCTTGTGTTGCTTCAGACATATAACTTTGTTATTTTAGAAGAAGTCTTCTATTTGGGTGAAGTTGGAAATGTTTCAGTGGTGATGATGTCTCTCACAGACCGGATGTGCGGAGTTTGCATGTGCGGGGTCCACAACATCTAGTTGATATGATAGAGGTCACTTGACTCCAATTTTCATGTGCGATTGAGTCAATTTATAGTCGTTTCTCTCCCAGAATGGTTTAGTTGTCAAATTATAGCAGAAGATGTTCAAATCACTCATATTGGCATATCTTGCTTCTTGCCACATTAGGAAGTTCTCAGCACTTTATAGTTTTCTTTCATAGAAGATACATATTGTTGTATGGTACGGGATCATAAATTGACCCTTAATGTAGTCTAACATCATAGGAGGTTCCTAGTTTGATTAGTAGTTAGTAAGAGGTTTTCATGTGGCATGCATTTCTTCATTTTGCTTCCCATCTTGTTTCCTGGTCGCATCTTCTTATCTGATGAAGGAGACCGTCATTTATGTGGTTACCCTAAACAGAGATTGATAGTTACAATTAGCTGTACTTTTCCAATTTATAGATGATATTTTTACCATTATTGGTGTAGGACAAGTAGCAATGGATTTCTTTTGGTGATAGACGAACCAAAAAGAGAAATAAAGAGATAGTAACTTAAGATAATAGAAAACCATAATAGGATAACCATCAGACTGTTTTGGCTCAAGGATCCTAACTCTTAGGATAAAGGCCTCACACCTTAGCACGTTTGACACGTGACCGATAGAATCATACCATTGGAAATATAAGTGTGACCTCACATCACTCATACATAAGGTGGGACAAGAAAATGATTTATTGACCTAACATCTCTAATTTATGCATTACAATGCTATAGTATCTTTTTATAGACTCTAGTACAATAATAAAAAAATTTATATAATAAGAAATATTATAATAACATTAAATCAGTAATTTAAAAAGGTGCTCGAACGCTCGCCTAGGCGCTCGAGCGAGGCGTTTAATGGCCAGGCAACGCGCTTTTGGCGAGCACCTGGTTTAAACCAAGCGAACGATCATAGCAACGACAATAGAGAGAGGCAATGAGCACTCGATTGAACCAACTAACACACACATATCAGCCTCCTCCCCCTCGTGATTTCCCTTAACCCTACGCTCAATTCCGTTGTCGTTGCCTCCCTCTGCTGCCTCTCTTTGCTGTCGATATTGCTACCTCTCTCCGTTGTCGTTGCTCTCCGTTGTCGTTGTTGTTGCTCTCTACTGCCACTACTGTCGCCTCTCTCCACTGTCGCTGCCTCCCGCTGTCGCTGCTCTCAAACAACAACCTCTTGCCTATAACTCAGTTCTCATCGTCGATTTAAAAACTCGTATTGGAAATGTGTTTAACTTAAAAAACGTTTGAAAGAGTAGTTAGCAAGTAAATCAGTGAGTAATAAGAATGAGAAGCATGAAAGAAAATGCACATCAAGTTTATAGTGGTTCGGTCCACGTGACCTACATCCACTCTCGATTCCTCTTCACACGAGGCCACCAGCTTCCACTATCAATCTTCTTTCAACGGGCGAAGGTCAACTATCCCTTTACAACTATTTCTCCTTTTCACAGGCTCAAGAGAGAACATTTGTAACCCTCTTTTATAAGGATTCCCTCACACTCTCCCTTAGAACAACCTTTAAGCTTCTAGAGGAGGGATCTCGGCATTCTACCAGGGTTTTCACACTGCAAATCATAAGTTTTCAATCTTAGTTCTTGCTACTCAAGCAAGAATGAGGGGGGGTATTTATAGACCCCAAATGATTTCCAGTGATTAAAAAAACATTATGCGCCAAAAGGCGTCAGGGTCCCAAAATGCTTGAGGCGCCAAAATATTAAAAAATATATAATATAATTAATAAATATAATTATTTAAATAAAAATGTCATATTTAATTAAGCAAATCTGAAGTATAAATTACAAAGTCACAATGTCACATTAACAAAAAATTTAAAATTCAAAACAATAAACTTTTACATCAAAATCACTTATCATAATCATTATCATCGTCATTTTCATACAAATCATCTTCATTAAATTCGTCTTTTTCCTCTTGCCCTTCCTCTTCATCAAAATATGTCTCCTTCTTTGTGTTTTTAATAATAACAGGAGCTGAACTTGATGTTGCTGCACTCAATTTTCTTTTTGTCATCTGCCTTGTATATGTTTGTAATTCTCCAGCACCTGAGGCTCTTGTCACATCTCCTCATGTCAGTCTATCATCCTCAAATACAAGCTCGTCTTCAACATCCTTTAAGTTGGCACCCATTTCTCCCACCAGCCACTCATTTGAATCATCAATATCTTGTAATGAGATTGGATCAATTCTATTTCGTAATTCATTACGAGCTTTCAAAGTTTGATTATACTTTACGTAAACAAGATCATGTAATCGTTGATGTTTCAGTCGATTTCTTCTCTTCGAGTGAATCTGTTATGTAATATAATTTAAAAATATATTAACATATATATATAAATAAATAAATAAATTGAAACAAAAGTATTTAATGATTCTTACATGCTCAAAGACACTCTAGTTTCGCTTACAACCTGAAGCATTACATGTCAAACTGAGTATTTTGATAGCAAATTGCTGCAAGTTCGGAGTGAAATTTTCAAATAAACTCCACCATTTAGCTGTAAAATTTATGTTATTATTAGCAATAACATAATAGTATATCACAAATGAAATTATTTATATCAAATTGTTAATACCTGGGGATGTAGTTGCCATAGATCGAACTGCCACTAGAATTTCAAAAACACCTTCAACATTTTTATATAAAAATAATTCATGAATAACCTTATCTTGCGCTTCAATGCCTGGAACTACTCCTGCAATGCACTGATATAACCCATTTAGAACTTCTGCATCAAACCCAGTAGATTTAATCTTATAAAAATTTTTTGGATTCAAATAATATCCTGCTGCATGTAAAGGACAATGAAGCTGACAATTTCATCTTTCATCAATGATTGTAAAAATTTTCTCATATTTTTCTTCATTTTCATTAAAAGACCTTTTAATCGTCTTCTTTGCTCTATCCATAACATCATAAATATATCCTATTGCAGGTTTATTTTCATTATCCAATAACCGAAGGACACGAATAAGAGGGCCCATTACCTTTAATATATAAACCACAAATTTCAAAAGGATGACATTAAGATGATATCAGTGGTTATTTTACCTTTTACTTTTTTTGCCCATTTACTTGTCATCCATTTCTCAGAAGTAAACATGTTTCTCATATTATGTTTTTAACGATGCACGTTCTGTAACGTCAAAAATGATGTAGCAAATCGGGTGATACTATATCTCATTAATTCTTTGTTGCCTGTGAATTCTCTCATCATGTTCAAGACTCCAATATGATTTTAAAGATTGCCCTTTCTAATATTTTTTTAATGTCCGGGATCTTTTCAATATCCTCCAGCATTAAATCGATACAATGTACCGCACATGGAGTCCAATATAAGTGTTGTCTTTTTTATTCAAGTAATTTACCTGAGATAAAAAGATAAAAAAAATTATAAGATTTAATTGAAGATAAAATAAATAAAATATTAAAAATATTTTAAAACATAAATATTAGTTGCTTCCATTATCGGTTATGACTTGGACGATATTTTTTTCTCTAATTTCTTCTATAAACTTATCAAGCAAATCATATATCTTGTTTCCAAATTTCACAAAAATGAAATATCTATTGATTTTACAAACATCGTCCCTAAATAGTAATTAATCATAAAATTAATTATACTCCTATGTCTTCTGTCGGTCCAAGCATCTGATATAATAGAGCAATCATGTGTTGCCCATGATTCTTTATGGCCCTTCAATAAATCATTTGTATACTCTATTTCTTTTTTCAATAGTGAAACTCGCATCTCATAATAACTTGGAGGTTTTAATCCTGTATCATATCTTCTAATAGCTTCAATCATCTCCTTAAAACTCTGTAAACGAATAGTACTAAGTAGAAGATTAGCTTGATAGAAGAAGCGAGCAATGTATTGAATTGTTCTTCCTCTTATTTCTTTACACAAGCATCACTTATATTTGTTTGTCTTAATTTTGAACCTCCTGATTGTCTTTGTTGTTTCTGTGATCCTTGATACATATATAGATCCATCAGTCCCTTTTTACCCTTCTTAGTAGTGTTCATAACTTCTTTTTCTCTTTTGTCGTGTTTATTTTTTTACTTGGGATGCCACTTATGGAATAATCTTCTTCATTATCCCTAATATGTTCAACATTATCCTTTAGTAAATTTTCATAAGATTCATTCTTTTGTATCTTTTTCTCATTCATGTAAGCTAGCAACTCTTTTTTTACCTCAGGTGGACACTTCTTATAGCTACTGCATTTTTTGAAATTTTCTACTAGATGTTACTTTGCACGAAAAATTTCACCTATAGTAGTCTTCTCACAGAACATGCACGTAACTGCATTAAGATCTTCAGGATCCTTTAGATAATTGTACTTCCATGCTGGATCCTTTTTTATTGTCATTGGAGAATCTATTGAGTTGCTCTGTACACTTGTCATTTATCTTGAAATCCTAACAATAATTTCAAATAAATAAAGATTAGTATTATTAAATTTTAAAATCAAAATAATATACTATTATTATAATGTTAAAAGTATACTGTTAATATACTGTTAACAGTCCAATAACAATATACTGTTAATAATTCATTAACAGTATATTGTTAATACTTAATATGCAATATAATGTTAATATACTGTTAAGTGGTAACGGTATACTGTTATACTGTTAACAGTATAGTATACTGTTAATAATTAGTTAACTTAACAGTATACTATAGTGGTAAGTGTTAATATATAGTATATTATTAAGTGTTAATTACTATTAACAATATATTGTTAATGGACTACTGTTAACAGTAGAAACAAGACGACGAGTTGAGCTGACCTAATCGAGAGCGAGAGGAGTGGCAGCAACAGCGGCGAGTGGCGGTAGCGACAACGGCGAGTGGCGGTAGCGACAACGGCGAGTGGCAGCAGGGGTAGCGACGAAGAGCAACGACTGCAGCGGCGATGGTGAAGACTAGCGACTGTAGTGCTGGCGATGAAAAGAAGCGACTATAGCGAGGTGGCGAAGAGCAGCAATGGCGGCGAAGACACGACAACAGCAGCGAATGAGGCAGCAGCAGCAATGAGATGGCGGCGTAATCCCGATTAGAGATTAGTAAGATTAGGGTTGACGCAGTATATATTACTGCGTTAGTTGGTTCGATTGAACCAACTAACGCGAACGACCAAACCAAGCTTTTAGCCTGGTTCTGTCGCTTGTTTTAACCCGGGCGCTCGCCGAAGCGCGCCGCCTGGAGATCGAGCGAGGCGCTCGAGCCTCGCCTCGCCCGAGCACTTAGGCGAGCGCCTATTTAAATCACTGATGGTTTCAATGTTGGAGCCAAAAATTCAAATCCTCAGATTTTTGAGGTACGAGCAGTACCATCGCCATTAATCAACAGTACCACCGTTGCTTGACAATCTCAGAGATTGGGCTCTGGCAGTAGTACCACAAACCTAGGCGGTACCACAACCCAGTCTAGGCGGTACTACTGCTTGGTTTCTTAGAAAAGTACATTTCATACTTTCCAGCTCATAAGCGGTATCGCCTAGTCTGGTGGTGCCATTGCCAGACCTGACTTCAGGTCACTGAAATGGGCCTTCTAATACGCCCAAATTAGCCTCGACTAAGGCCCAATGGCCCCTTAGTTGAGTTAGCATGGTTACACCCAAAACTAACCCAATTAAGACCTAAACTACTTCGATCAAGACAATCAATTACAAAGCATGAATCCTATGTTGTCCGACATGTCATTGTTTCATCCGACGCTTCGTCTGACCTTTCGGCCTATCGTCCTCTCCTTCGACATATTATCCAATCCATAGGCATGTTGACCTTCGCAACATTTGATCTTCTTGGCGCAATGCCCGAACTTACAACACGAAATACTTTCGGCATATTAACTAGTCCTCCGGCCCGACATTCAATCTTCTGACATGTTTCGTTCCGGCTTAACGTCTGATTCTTCCTACTTTAATCGATTTACCTTTCCATGATCGAAGTTAGTCCTACGTCATTTAAACGTTGATTAGTCCATAAACTCATTAATTGATTTCATCATCAAAATGAGATTTAATAATCTCTCCCTTTTTAATGATAACAATCAATTGATGATGAAGTTTAAACTAAACTTCTCCTATCAATATGATATATTTAAATAAAGAAAATTTGAATTAAAAAAGAATGATAATCTTTGAACTCTAATAGAAACATAAAAGCATGCATCATAAAATCATGAGTATTGCATATATAATTTTAAATAATTTCAAAATATCAAAGTATATCGTACCATGCATGATTTAAATTTTAAATTATCATCATAACTTCTCTTCTTAAAGTACATCATATCATGCATGATTAAATCATCATCATAACTTCTCTCCTTTCATCATCAACAAAAAGAATAAAAGTGCAACATACAAATTATTGAAACATGCAAGCAAACAATTTTTTTTGTAGATATACAAGTTAGCAATTTTTGCTTCTTCTTGAAATGTGCAAGCTAGCAAATTTTGTCTCCTCTTTTGGGATGTGTAAGTTTGTAGGTTTTTGCTTCTCTTAAGATGAGCAAGATAGTAATTCTTGCTTTTTCTTCTTAGATATGCAAGCTAGCAATTTTTGTCTCTTGAGATGTGCAATTTTTTGCTTCTTGAAATATCTAAGCTAATAATTTTTGCTTTTCTTTGCAAGTCTTTCTCCCCTTTTGTCATTGTCAAAAAGAAGTAAAGAAGACAATTGTGCAAAATCTTTTCCCTTACATCAATGTTCCAATCATCACATGAAAGATATCAAAGATAAGTTTGATTTGATGATGTGATACACATGTTATAAACACAAAGGAATTATATGAAAATCATGAAAGATATTAATGTAAAAAATCATGAAAGATCAAGTCATGAATACCAAAAGATATATTTCATTTTGACAAATCTCCTCTTTAGTAAATAATGAAAGAAATTTTAAGAGATTAAATTGTAAAAAATTTTGATTCATGCATAAGAAATCTCATGTTATCAAGATCATGGTTTGTTTGCACAAGTCTTCTTCTTTAGTAAATGGTAAAAAGAATAAATCATAGAAGATAAAAAAAGATTTTGATTTTTACGAAGGAAACCTCAAGTCAAGAAATCAAGAGAAAGCTCATGATTTGGTTGAAAAAAATCTCATTTAAATTTAATTTGTTAAATCATCAAAATTATATTCTTATTCATGAGATTCAAAATTACACAAATAGATTCATCACTAAAGATCTTCAAGATGAAAACCCAATATGCTTTTGAGATAAAGAAATTTTCAACAAAAATACATTCTCTTTTTAATTTAAATTTATGTGATTGATTTTATACAAGCATGCCTAAGTCTTTTTTGCCAAAACCATGCATTTGTCATGCTCATTTTTTTTTTTTAAATTTACTAGAGAGAAGCATGATCCTTTAATTATTATTTATTATTTTTTTAATAATTTATATTTCTTATTAATCTTTTTTATCAAACAGGTCATGAAATGCATTGTAAGGTAAAAATGATTCATTTTTGAGTCATTTACCTTGTTAAGAGCCATGAGAGTTTAGTTCGTCACCTCATCTTTTTCGGTTTTCTTCTCGTCTTCAGATGTACTTGATTAATCCCAAGTCCCCTTGAGTGTTTTATTCTTCTTTGACAACTTCTTCTTTATTTGAGGGCATTCGCTTTTGAAGCGCTTTGGCTGATTGGAAGTTATTGTGTTCCTTTTTAGTTTATTTTTATTCTTACATTTTTGTTTTATGAACTTTTTAAATTTTCTTATGAGTTCA
This sequence comes from Ensete ventricosum, assembly GCA_029747655.1. Lineage (NCBI taxonomy): Eukaryota > Viridiplantae > Streptophyta > Magnoliopsida > Zingiberales > Musaceae > Ensete > Ensete ventricosum. The sequence continues at coordinate 56,068,809 of JAQQAF010000009.1, forward strand.
AAGTCATCATCATCACTTGAGCTGTTGCTCGAGTGGTCTTCTTTAGTTCTAAGTGTCAGGTTCTTGTTCTTTGGAAGGTTGTTCTCATGTTCATCATACGACATACATGTCATTTCGTAGGTCATTAATGACCTGATAAGTTTTTCAAGTGGAAAACAATTGAAGTCCTCTGCTTCTTGAATGACAGTGACTTTTGTATCCCATTCGAAACAATTCAAAATAGTGCATCAAACGATTGATCTTAGATTCTTTAATTTTTTGAATTAGGGCTTTCGAAGAATTACGTCGATTTGAAAACTCGCTCGATCAAACCCGTATGGGAAATATGTTTAACTAAAAAACATTCGAATGAGTAGTAAGTAAATAAGTGAATAATAATGAAAAGCATGAAAGAAAATGCACATCGAGTTTATAGTGGTTCGATCCATGTGACCTACGTCCACTCCCGATTTCTCTTCACTCGAGGCCATCGGCTTCTACTACCTTCTTTCAACGGGCGAAGATCAACTACCCCCTTTACAACTCTTTCTTCTTTCCACGGGCTCTCAGGAGAGAACCTTTACAACCCTCTTTTACAAGGATACCCTCACACTCCCTTAGAACAACATCTAAGCTTCGGGAGGAGGGAACGTAACTTTCTACTAGGGTTTTCACACTACAAATCACAAGTTTTCAATCTCATTTCTTGCTACTCAAGCAAGAATGAGTGGGGCTTTATAAACCCCAAATGACTGTAACAGTTGGAGCCCAAAATTCAAGTCCCCGGATTTTCGGGATATGGGCGATACCACCGTCGCCTGACAGTCTCGGAGATTGGGCTCTAGCAGTAGTACCGCTAGCCTGGGCAGTACCACCACCTGACACTGGGCGGTACCATCGCCTGACAATGGGTGGTACTATCACTTGGTTTTCTAAAAAAGTACATTTCATACTTTCCAGCTCACAGGCGGTTCCATCGCCTGGTCTGGTGGTGCTACCACTAGACCTGACTTCAAGTTACTGAAATAGACCTTCCAATAAGCCCAAATCAGCCCCACTTAAGGCCCAATAGGCCTAAATCTCTGGATTTTCGGGGTATGGGCAGTACCACCATCGCTTGACAGTCTCGGAGACTGGGCTCTAGCAGTAGAATTACCGACCTGGGCAGTGCCACCTTCTGACACTGGGCGGTACCACCACCTGACACTAGGTGGTACCACTACGCAGTCTGAGCGGTATTACCGCCTGGTTTCTTGGAAAATTACATTTCATACTTTCCATCTCACAGGTAGTTACACCGCCTAGTTTGGTGGTGCCATTGCCAAACCTAACTTTAAGTCACTGAAACGGGCCTTCCAGTAGGCCCAAATCAGCCCCACTTAAGGCCCAATGGCCCTTATTTGAGTTAGCATGGTTACACTCAAAGCTAACTCAATTAAGACGTAAACTATTTCGATCAAGACATAATCAGTTACAAAGCATGAATCCTATGTTGTCCGACATGTCATTGGTTCATCCGGCGCTTCATTTGACCCTTCGGCGCATCGTACTCTCTCCTTCGGCATGTTGACCCCCGCAACATCCGATCTTTTTAGCGCAATACCCGAACTTATGGCACGAAGTTCTACATCATATGTTGATATATGACAACTTACGACATATACTAAATACCACTAAATAAATTAAATTTATAATAAAAGGCAAACCAATTAGTTCTGCATCAGTTATATAGTTAATTTACAATTTATAGGTTGATATGGCGACGGGTGTGGCCTAGTTTTACGGGAAAACAAAAGATGTAGCTTAACCAAAACCAGCAATCATATTCTTCTGATTCTTCTGGTGTTTCGATACTGATGGTACACAAATATCAAGAATCAACCTTAGTTATGTGATTTCATTCATCAAGGCAATTTGGTTATTCACATGCTCTCTTTTTTTTTTTTTTTATGTCTTTTGCCTGTCATATGGATGCAGGGTGGATGTGATACTTGTGATATGGGAGCTGTTGATGTTTGCTTTCCTTGTTTTCTCAGGAGTTGCTTTGTACTTCAGGTATATGAAGCTTGTTGTTCTCCTAATATGTCTTACCACTCTTATGCTTGTGTGCATGAAAATAACAAAGCAAGTAGGACAAAACAGGAGGAGTAGGCGAAGAATGCTCCTCCCACTGTCGATGTAGCCTTTCGATGACCATCTCATTCTTGTGCAAAGGATTTTGCAGCCAAAATTCATTGCTACCTTTTGTATCTATATTCAAGAACGAGCTTTCATTTTTTAAAAAAAATACTTTTGGTAGTTCAACCAACATTTTTTTTTTGGCAGTATATATTCTAAATGCAAATAGGCATCTAATTTCTGTTGCATTAATGCTAGTCAAATTTGTATTTTGTTCACACAATACCGATCAAAATATGTACTTGCTGCTCTTATCTTGCCAAACTTACTCTAGTTACAGTTAATGCTCATCAGGGTAAGGATGTTCACACTATTACTGTCGTATAGCATTTCTTTGTACTAAAAATAATACTAATAATAATGTCTTTTATCTGAAGGAAAACAATGCTGTAATGTCAGTTTTATAACGATGAGTGACATTGTTATAAAACTGAATCGCCTAAAAAAGCTAGTTTTCATTATTGAAAGCACCCACCACCGACACAAGATTGGGTTCCTATTGCATAATATTTTTTTTTTTAATTTTAATCGTCGGCATCCCGCATCCATAATTTACTAGTCACTTTTAAATAAATATTTAAAATAAATAATACTGAAAATTTGAGATGCTACGATAAAAAAGTGTGAAACATTTTTTTTTCATTGAATCATGGGCAATTGTCCGGGAAAATATTCTTTTTGTGGATTTTTTTTGGATGGTATCTTCTTTTTTTCATAATTTCCGAACAGTCGTCTTCTTTTTAAATTTATCAAAAATATCTCTAAAAAAGTATCATATATTTTTACGCCTAAATTCAAAAAAAATTCTTGTCAATTATTCATGGTGTTTTTGTTTTTTTAATTGAATAATACTTAAAAAATATTATATAGTGTTTTTATTAAAAATATATTATAAAATTAATATTTAGTTAAAAAGTATCATACATTGTTTTTGAACTATAGATGTTGGGCCAGAGTCAAGTTCGGGTATCGGGCCGAGGTTTGGACAATGCAATGGGAGCTCACCGGTAGTTCGTTAGGAGTTCGTTGAAGGTGATCGAGAAGCTCACTGGGAGCATGCCGGGAGTTCGATGGAAGATGATCGAGAGACCTGTCGGGAGTTTGTCGGAGGATACCGGGAAGTTCTTCAAGAGTTCGGAAGATCAATTGAGGTGCTAGACAACAAGAATAATTATATTTGTATCTTAGTGTGTCGTAGTTACCATTGATTATTTTAATCCTAATTGAGTTAGATTTGGATGAAATTCAAATTAACTCAATGTGAGACAATTAGGTCCACTTTGGATTGGATTTTAGCTCAAGTTGAGCTCATTTCGTTGACCTAGAAAGGGGTTAATATGAGGTACAAGTCAGGTACGAAATAGTATGAGAAAAGTATTATTTTGGGATTCTCGACGGTAGTACCGTCAATTTTTTGGGCACTTTCGATGGTAGTACCGTCGGTGTCGACAGTAGTACCACCAATACTCAATTTTTCCAATAAATGATGGATCTTGACTCCATTTTTAAAGTCAATTGGGATCTATAAATATTCTTAATTTTCTTATTTGTTAAAGTAAGAAAAGAGCAAGAAAATTAGTCATGATCTTAGTTAAAAATTGTGTAAAATTGAGAGCTTCAAAGTGTAATATGAGACTAAGGAAAAAGAAAAAAATTTGTAAAGATTACTCTCCTAAACCTGTGAAAAAAAGAGAAGTATAATATATTTGATCTTCACCCATGGAATAAGATCATTAGTGTACACCGACGGGCCTCGACGAAGAAGAACTTCGAAAATGGATGTAGATCAAGCTTTTGGCTAAACCACTATATATTGTGAAACTTTTTTTCTTATTTTTTATTTTGAAATTCAGTCGCTAAATTAAGATATTTTTTCTGGTCTTAAGTATTTGATTTTAAAGAATTCCAAAAGAATTGCTTCCGAGAGCAAATTTTTTGTATTATTTCACCCAAATTGATTCTAACACTTTTAAAACATTGTTTAGCGTTTTATCGATAAAAATTACTATAAAAATATATAAAAAAATATAGCAAACAGTTGATGAAAAAAAATTTAATTGAGACCAAAAAATGATAACCTTTTGAAAGGATATTTTTGAAATATTAGAAATAGGAGGTGACTCTTTCATAATAATGAAAAGATGTATCATCTAAAGAAAATAAAAATATTTTTTTTCTTGAACAATCACCCTTAAATTATTGAAGAAATACATATTTTTTTATACCATCACTTAAAATCGACGATCATCAAAACTTTCTATTTTTTGCTTGTATGTATTTGCATCAACTAATAATTTAATCCTACCTTATTGATCGATCGTCATGGTTTGCGGCAGCTGTGATACTTCAGTGAGGTATCAATCTACGCGTTCTTTAATACACCTTAATCCACAGCTCATTCCCCCCATCGACCCCGGAAACCCGCTCAGAGACAAGCAACTCCAAAGGTGAGGGCGAGAAGACATTAGGAATCTCTCACCAGTAAAATACTGTCGATCACGGGAACTCCGTGATAATGGACACGTATGGTCGTGAGATCCGAGGAGATGAACCTTACACGGCATACCCCATTGGCCATCACACACTCCATTATTTGGTGCCCGACTCCATAACTCTCAGGATTTCCTTCGATACGCCTTACAGAGAACATGGACGCCAACGCGAGGATCGAGGTGACCCGCATTGAAATCAGGGGGGGTACGTGTTCACATCTCCGCGATTACAGCGGAGCCGCGGTCCATCCGGGCGCTAAGTCACATTATAGGCGTCAAGATCTGGACTCGCTGATGGGCCCGTGGATCGTTCATCTTTCATCGTCACTCTTTCTAAAGGCCACCTATTCCCTGATGGGTTCACGGCCCCCCCCCTCCCCCTTCCATGAATGGACCAGTACGCTCCATAAATGCGTCGGCAAGGATTAATATAATTAGGAATAATGCTTCCAAAAAGTGCATTGTTATGCGTCATGTCCTCCTGATGCACGAACCCGTAACGGATGGATATTTCGGTGACGTGGACCCATACCCATGTTGTTATCCCCATCCCTCGGCGACGGAGACAATGCCGACCTTAATTGTGAGGCCACGTGTTTCGCTCAGGTTGTGTGGCCCCTCACGTGGGTCACCATCCCACTATTTGCTCTCTCCCTCTCTACCACGCTCGTGTGCGCGTTGGTTTATTTGGGTTAGTTGATTAATTCTTTAATGCTTCCAAGTCGACCGACCGCTTCCCCTTTAAAACCGTGCTCCCTCCTTCCCTCGTTTCCGTCCCAAAAACACTAACGATTCACGAGAACTGAAAGGAAACGAAAGAAGGCAAAGCAATAGAGATTTGGGGAAGAGAAAGCGTACCAGATGGTATCCGGATTCCGCCGCTCCGTTTCCCTGCCCGGATCTAACCCGAGCAGCAGCCCCGCCCGACGCCGCTGCGAGAAGGCTCACCACCTGCGCTCCGCCAGCCTTCCATGCCGCTCCCAACCCGCCATCTCCCACCTCCTCGACCAGATCCGCTCCTTCTCGGACTCCGGAATTCGCTGTTCCCCCGCCTCCGGGCTCGATCGGATCGATCGCCTTCTATCCGCCCTCGATGGCATACTCCGCCTTCCGCAGGCACAGGATCCCCTCCGCCGCGGCCCCGCCTGGGCAGACCGCCTCCTTGACGGTTTCCTCCGCCTTGCCGACGCCCATGGCTCCTTCCGCTCTGCTGTCGTCGCCCTCGATCAACACAATGCGGAGGCTCGCGCCGCGATCCGCCGCCGCGACCCCGTGCGGCTAGACTCCGTTGCTCGGACCCATCGTCGGGCGGAGAAGGAGCTCATCCGGCTCGCCACGGCCGTCAAGGATCTCGCCAGATGTCCGCCGCTCATCTGCTCGGATGCGGCCGAGGCCGAGGTCGCCGGGATCGTCGCGGAGGCGATGGCGGCAACTGCGGCCACGTCGGCGGCGGTTTTCTTGGGGATCGCGGCGGCCTCGTCGGCGGTGGCCGGATCAATGTCGAAGGGCTCATGGACGGCGTGGCCGTCAAGGAGGCCATCGAAGAAGGGAAGCGAGGAAGCGGAGATGGCAGCGATGGAGGAGTGCATGGAGGGATTGGAGGAAGGAAGCGGGAGGGTATTCAGGATTTCGGTGAACATTAGAGTGGCGCTTCTCAACATACTCACTCCTTCGCTGTAGAATATGTAGGCAAATGAGATATTTGTACAGTGGTGATCATAGAAGAATTTTGATTTTTATTATCCCTTTTTTTCCTCCGGCAGGCATGTATTCGTGTTTGATGTGTTTGTATAAACCGCTTTTGTGTAAGGAATTACCGTTATCAAACACCAACACCTGTGCGCAGCCAAACCATAAATCGTTGATTCCAAGGTAACGAATGGGCGTAGATGTCTAAGCCCCCACACGCATCTCTTGTGAAACATTATTGATAAAAGTTATATGGTACTCAATTGGCTCCCGTAGCAGAGCAATTCTAGTTCCGGCCGGTTTGCACATTTCATCGATCACGTCGCGAGCGACGGAATCCCCAGAAGGCGCCAACGCGGCTGCGAAAAAAGTAGGCTATTAAACCGGAGGACCTCCGCGTGAGTCCACGCGAGCATCGCGCGACCGACGACAGAGGCCACAGCTGAGGCACGTACGCTTGCTGCCACAGGAATCCATTGTAGAAGCGAGCGCCGAGGGGACATCAGGAATCCCAGAGTAGAATTATGCACACATTTGCAAGGGTCGAAGGAGCACACTCCACCTGTGGTGTCCGCTCATCTTGCACACACCCCTTTTGTTTAATTCATCGCCTTCTCCTCTCCAAATTGCTATCCTCTAATTGCATCGTGTACTCACGTTTTAGATATATGAGAAAGTTCGTCACTCTCTGTCCCCCTCTAATTGCACGTTAAATCAATTAATGAATTGAAAAGAGGCATTTTAGACGTCTCCACGACATCAATGTTACAACCAAGTCATCAATCTTGTCTCTTTCTCTCACTGAATCATGTACTAAAAATATTTAATACCAAGAGGCAGGTGACGCCAACGTGCATCATGCAGTTGGACACAAATGAAAACCAAATAAAATTTTCACCATCGAAAAGCTGTCAATGATCGATCACAGATAACGAAGTCTTGCAATCATCACTGGTTAGGTTCGAATTCCAAATCAACTAAAACAAACCGAGCGTGTGATGTTGCTTGCAACAATTGATACAATGATAATTTTATGTAACCGTATGTGAGTAGTAATGTGGAGCCACAATGATTGATGATATTATTTGGAATCTTTACAGCTCCCTCCTTGTGCTCCAACAGAGTCGACTCGGATCAAACCGCTCCGTTTCATCTTTTATGTTTGATGGAAGCAACAAGTTTATTTTTGGTTCCCACGTGTATCGACCCACGTTGTGCTCCATCCACGCCGACACCTAACACATGAGCTGTCGCTTTCCGGCTCTCCGACGGACGTGCGCGCGTCGGTTTTCGTCCGTTTTCTTTAATCCCAATTCACTTCGAATTCACTCGCTCTCCCCTTTATAAGGACTGCTTCCGCTCCTTTCTTCCCGTCTCACAACACCACCCCATAACAGAAAGACAAATAGAGAGAGTTAGGGAGAACTTACCCGAACAGGAAACGGCAGAGAGATGGTTTCCGGATTCCGCCGCTCCCTGTCACTGCCGGGCTCGAACCCGAGCGGCAGCCCCGCCCGCCGTCGCTGCGACAAGCCCCAGCACTTGCGCTCCATCAGCCTCCCCTGCCGCTCCCACCCAACCCTGACCCACCTCCTCGATCAGGTCCGCTCCTGCCCGGAGTCCGGCCCTCGATCCTCAGCCGCGGGGCTCGACCGGATCGACCGCCTCCTCTCCGCCCTCGAGGACCTCCTCCGCCTCCCGCAGACCCAGGACTCTCTCCGCCGCCGCCCCGCCTGGGTCGATCGCGTTCTAAACGGCTTCCTCCGCCTCGCCGACGCCCACGGCTCTTTCCGCTCCGCTGTCGTCGCCGTAGAGCAGCACCACGCGGAGTCCCGCGCCGCGATCCGGCGGCGCGACCCCGTGCGGTTAGACTCCGCCGCCCGATCCCATCGTCGGGCGGAGAAGGAGCTCATCCGGCTCGCCACGGCCATCAAGGATCTCGCCAGATCTCCTCCTCTCATCTGCTCGGACGCGGCCGAGGCCGAGGTCGCCGGGATCGTCGCCGATGTGATGGCGGCAGCCGCCGCCACGTCAACGGCGGTTTTCTTGGGGATCGCGGCGGCCTCGTCGTCGGTGGCCGGCTCAGCCTCCAAGAGCTCATGGACGGCATGGCCGTCGAGGAGGCCATCGAAGAAGGGAAGTGAGGAAGCGGCGATGGAGGAGTTGCAGGAGCGCATGGAGGGATTGGAGGAAGGAAGCGGGAGGGTGTTCAGGAATTTGGTGAACATTAGAGTCTCGCTTCTCAACATACTCACTCCGTCGTTATAGATTTTGGAGCCAAACGCAAAATTAAAGCCAAATGAGAAAGTTGTATAGTGTACAAATAATCATCATAAAATGCAGAACAGAAAGAAATGAAGTCTTGCTTTTTTTTGGAAAAATATTTGGAAACTGATTTGTCTAAAAGAAATTTTCTCAACAAATTTATTTGTATCTGCATGTTTGAATCTGTCATTACACTAATTAGATATGAACGATGTGCATTTTGCTGTCACAGGTAATTATATAGGGTAAAAATAAATAAAATTTATTTCAACGAATATTTGATATTTAATATAAAATATAAAGATAAATTTTATGATGCAGAATAAAAGGTTAAAAGACAATCCATCATGATCAATGCTTATATGATACCCTTACAAATTAGATAATGAAATCAATACATCAACCCTTTTGCCACCCGTGTAGCGTAGCGGGTTGACGCCACTCAGGTAGCTTCAGAGTATATATATATAATCATCACGTAAAGATAAGATTGTTGAAAAATAAATTATTTAGACAGTTATTTTAGGTTTTTTTTATAATATATGATTTGATGAGTTTATATAATAAGTTTATACTGTAACGAGCAATGTCATAGAGATTAATATTTTAATAAGCATGATTTGGGGGACGTGCAAGTGGCTGTTAATTTACAATTAGGAAGCACACGCAGCCATTTCATTCATGTAAGGCACACACGTTGGATTCGAAACGTTGTACAATTGAGACAATAATGGTTACCCAATGCACATATGGTCAATGGGCACAAGTTGGCTACTAACCTATTAAGACAATAGTTTCTCTTGATATAATCCGCACCTTCTAATAATTAGGATGAGTTGGCAGCAATCAAGCTCACATGGCCAACTATGTATGAGCCAATTTAGGTTGGTTTAGTAGCATCTTGTTGCAGAAATATAAACTTCATGGTCCAAATGTTGACCACACTGTGGTAACCTACTTAAATTAAATTCGAATATGCTATAATATGGATATGGATGAATTAGGATAAAATTATAAATATTTACGTGATGAAATTTGGGTTCTTAGGTAGGTACCCTATTGACAATTGATATAGAGTTTAAGACCATATCGTTTCTTATAAAGCTTAATATTCATAATTCCTTTTCTATTATTGATAACCCCATTATAATATCATTTATTATAAAGCTTAATATTCATAATTCCCTGTATTATTGATTTTATCTTTTTTTTAATTTCATCATCTTCGACGTTGCCCAATCTCACTCCCTGCCCTCTGATAAGGAAGAAGAAGAGAATTAAGAGGGAGAGGATAAAAGAAAATTAAGGATGAGGAGGGGAAAAAAAGTAGGTATTTTCGTTTGTTTAAAAAATAATTTAAAATTTTAAAACATAATCGTAAATAGTAAAAAATATATTATAAATAGCAATCTACTTTCTTAATTTAAAAAGTTAGTTTTTTTTTTCCAATACCCTTTTGTTGCTAGAGTTTTTTATTTTTTATTTTTATTGCTCACCAATACTCAAAATATCTAAGTATTGTTGGATTTGAGACGGAAATTTAATTCAAGTATCTTAGTATCAATTGGATTCGAGACAGAAAAGGATGAAATTTGCAAGTATTTTATTTATTATTAAATGATAATGGTAACAAATGAATTCTTTAAAGGCATCCCATTGTGATTTATTTGTGTGTGGTGAACATAGTGGGTTCTAAATGGATAATTTGTTCATGGACAGTTGATGGTTCTGCCACTTTAGGCCCATTGGTCCAACTTATGAGAGAGAAAACGAGAGAGAGAGAGAGAGAGAGAGAGAGACTGACTGTTTGGAAATCCTTTCTTACTCAGCTTTGGAGTTCAGGTGGATCATCATTAACTATATTTCCAATTGTTATGTTTGGCTTATCCCCCTCCCCTGTCTGAAAAGTTCTTTTTTGGTCGAGCAAAAAAACTAATATGTTACTTCACAAACCCTATTACAGATGGTTCTCTGCTCATGCAAGTACAAGTCAATAAACATTTTAATTAACAAATGAGACAAGTCAATAAACATTTTAATTAATCTCTCTAAAAATATGAGTCACTCTCAGCAAAATCTCTCGAAGAGAATTAAGAAGAAACCAAGGAAGGGGTTCCTCCTTGTTCAAACCTTTTATAATCTATTTCTCAGCGGATTCAACCAGCAAATTAATAACTCCCAATTGAATTATAACAAAAATATTATCTTTTTATTGTTAAAAATTTATTAAATCATGGGCTATCATCATTGATGAGTTTATAGTTAGAAAGAGGGCAATGAGCATCATCACTCCTTAATAAAAAAACACGACTAGCATAGCTAATCTCCGAATAAAGTCTGTGAATTCAATATATACAAGCAGGTTAAGCTTATAAGATTTGTAAGAATGATCCATTTCTATCCTGCATAATATTTGATCGAATCATTATCTAGCAGCTTAATTTATTCTCAATTTTCTACGAATTCGATTGCTATTTGTGTAAAGACGCGACACTCCACGGCCAATAGATGGATGAAGGCCACGTTGCCTTAGCCTTGGCCACGGTTGTGGAAATGGATTCATCCCATTGGGGCCTCGTCGTCTCACCCGAAACTGTGGTCACCACCGAGTTGACTCGCCAACCGCATCACTCGCCCTCGTCCCCGACGCTTCACGTGTTCCCACGGGAAGGTGTGCCAACAACGGGCCACTCGTGGTCCTCCTGCCCGTCTCCATCTCCGCCGTCAATTGCTGCAATTTCTTGGTGAGATGATGATGTTAATGATGATGATGTAAGCATGGCAACGTATGACTTTAAAGTCCACAAATGATAGTGCCCGATCTTATCCCAATCACCCCTAATTATATGTTTTTATGTGAAGGTTGTGCTAATAAGTGGACACCAAAGCTCGACGGCAGTTTGGTTTGGGGATGGCCCATCAGTGGGACCAGCGAAGGTAGGAGGTCAGTAGGTAGCAAGTGACTTCGTGCGTACACGGACCCGCCGTATAATGTATGCTATTGGGGACCACCACTCCTGTGGCGATGATTGCGCCGCTTCTGTCCCTCGTTGCCGACGCGCCTTGGGAACCATACGGTACATGGTGAGGCCCCCCTTCCGCTGTCGCTGTCTGATCCTGATTCAACGGCCGCTGATGACCGGCACAGGGTAGTAGGCGGCCCCTTTCTTTTTGGTGGACCCACCTCCCCCACCCCCCGCGAGTTGGATGTAGGAAATGAATTAATATATATGTTGTCTAATCAGATTTCTAATATGGAAGCGATCAAATTAAATATCACAATCAATTTGGGATTGCCGATTACTAGTTTAATTTTAGATTTCATGATGAAGAGTGCTCAAACATCAGTGGTACTCTTTGATGAACGTGCAACCGTTAATGAGAGGTCTGGATCTTGGAAGGATTGCTCGGATCAAGAACCCCGCACGAATCATGGAGCAGGCCTTTCTTTGATCCTGTGCACGCTTCTCGGAGTTGGGGGTGGACCCGAAGAGGTCGGGGGGAATGTCGTGGCGTCCCTCGGGTCGAACACGCGTCCGTCCCGGACGCACACCAGCCCCACACGGGGTGAGGGGTCCTCGCGGAACTGGGTCCCAGCGGTTGGTCCGGGATGGGCTCTTTGTCCGCGTGTCTTAATCCTGCGTAAGATTAGTACAATGTATATAGATAGGTATACGAGCAATAAGACACTGTTTTTTGTTGTACGGGTAATAAATACTAAGATAAAAGATTCACATATCGAACAGATCACTGTACCGGTTTGGATTCAAAAGGATCCTATCTTTCCTTACTAGCAATAATGGAGACGTTGATGCTCCTCTACTTTTTATGGGTAAGAAGATGTTTGATGTCGTTCCACATGAGTAGGAAAAAAACACGGCTTATAAACCACAATAAATCATGTATTTAATGCAAATCTTGGCTTCTCCATTAATGAATGTTTCAATCGTTGCAGTTTAAACAGTGTTTAAATGAGTTGATGTGATGAGATTATTTTGTTTTTTAAGGGGGGAATTTGAAGAGAACATATCCGTGCCCAGAATTTGGCAAAATATCTTGGCGAACGGAGGCTGCATAAGGAAATGGCGTGAAGTCAACATTGCCGTTTGTGTTTCATGCAGCATCATATTTAGTTTTCATTTAATTAGCATTGTTTATCAAGATATGCCTTTAGATAATTAGTATTATCCTTTTGTGCTGTGGCTAAGAGAGAGAGAGAGAGAGAGAGAGAGAGCGAGTAAACAAAGAGAAAGTTCCACTTGCCTCGGAAACACAGACTCCTTCTGTAGCCCCCTGCAACAAAATATGTTCCTCTTGCCTCGTAAACACAGACTCCTGCTGTAGCCCTCTGCAACAATGTGGCAAGTGAATGATTCTGCTTTATTGAAGTGATCCTCACTGCTCTCCGCTTCTAGTAATCATACAGCTGGTGGCGTCCTGCATCGCTCTCTCGCCCGTGCTACGAGGTAACTTGCAGTCTCCCATGTAGGTTCTGCCTACTGCCCAAGGAGTTGATGAAGACAGAGGCACACACACACATATCAATGGACGGAGCTGTGTGGAGGAAGGAGAGCAGTTCGGTGTGCAGGTTTCCGAGGGAGACCGACGGCTTACACGTGTGGGTGACTACGGCGGCATGATTGGCTAGTGCTAAACCCGAGACTTGGAAGACATGTATTCTACTGTGTATTTTAAGTTGGTCATACTGTTCTCCATTTACGTGTTGTGTCCCTCTCTCTCTCGCCCACACTGCCTTTTTTGTCATGGTGTGTGGAGGACGACGGTGGCAAGATCAAAAAGACAGGGTCAGAAAAGGCTTATAAATACTGCCTCTAACATCTTGTCCGAGGCTAACTTTGTAGGCACGAGGGGCCGGGGGAAGGGATCTGGGGAGGAAAAGAGAGGTGGGAAATGGAGGAGGTCAAGGTGGGGAATTCAAGGTTCAAGAGGGTGTGCGTCTTCTGTGGGAGCAGCACAGGCAAGAGGCACTGTTACCAAGATGCTGCCGTGGAGCTCGGAAAGGTGCTGGTAAGTGATAACCCTTTCCTTTTTCTTCCTTCCTTCCTCCCTCTGCGTGCTGAGTGCATGCAGCCGCCGATGGAACTTGACTCGTCTTCGCGTTCAGGTGGCGAGGAAGGTCGATCTGGTGTATGGCGGCGGCAGCGTGGGGTTGATGGGTCTCGTCTCTGAAGCTGTTCATTCTGGTGGCGGCCATGTCCTCGGGTCAGTACAGACTTCCAACTCTCTCGATCTCTCTCGCACCCACCATTTCTTCTCTGACGTGTCCTCTCATCTTACAGGATCATCCCAAGGACACTGATGTCCAAGGAGGTCGTCATGCTTGCTTCAATCTCACTTTCGTCACCTTGCTAGCTTCCATGTCTGTATTAACTGTTTCTGGCGTTTGCATGGGGATCAGCTTACAGGGGAGACGTTCGGGGAGGTGAAGCCGGTGGCCAGCATGCACCAGCGCAAGGCCGAAATGGCCCGCCACTCCGACGCCTTCATCGCCTTGCCCGGTCCGACCTTTCCCCATCCAAGTCCTTTCGCTTACCCACCACTGTCGGGTCTTATCTCACTCCATCTCTATCGTCCTTTAGGTGGGTATGGAACCCTCGAGGAGGTGCTGGAGGTCATCACCTGGGCGCAGCTCGGCATCCACAACAAACCTGTAAGCCCTCTCCATCGATCCAAATCCCCCCCCATGCCCCCCCCCCCCCCCCCCCCCCCCCCCCCCCCCCCCCCAACTCCCCATCATGACTACTCCCATGACAAAGATAGGTGACTAACCCAATTGCTGGTGAAGGTGGGATTGCTCAACGTGGATGGCTACTACAACTCCCTGCTCGCCTTCATCGACAAGGCCGTGGAGGATGGCTTCATCCAGCCATATCAGCGCCACATCTTCGTCTCCGCCCCCAACGCCAAGGACCTCGTCCAAAAGCTTGAGGTACTGTTGCAGTACATCTCTAGCTCTCACTCTTTGTATTGTTCTCATGTGAACCTCCATTTAGGTGGGTCTGTGTGTCTCATTCCCTACTACTTTACGTCCTCGATCTTGACACCACCTGTCGAAGCAGGAATACGTGCCCGTGGACGACGCTGTAGCCGCCAAACTGAGCTGGGAGATGGAGCAGATGGGACTAAACTCCACCCTGCACTCCGAGATCGCTCGGTAGTGTTTTGGGTCCTCCGCTATGCCTGTATTCCTCGCCATATATCTTCTCTTGCGGCTGTAATTGTATGTATGCAGTACTGCTTCTAACTCAGGAAAACAAGCAGCTTTATGATGAATCCCTTCTCGATGTCTTTGCTGTGCTCTGTGTGGGGATAACGAAGGGATAGGGTTTACCCCTCGTCGCTGTACAGCCATCGAGTAGCCATCCTCGAAAGAAAAAGCCGGCCTTTGCGTAGCTTTTGGCGCACTGTGGTGCGCCGTGTGGGACATGGAAGGCAAGAAGTGTTTACTCGATGGCTGGGGGGTTGATGATTGTGAGATTGAAAGGGAGGCCTTCCATTGTCTGCAGCAACAGGATAAGCTCATCAGGGTGGACGTCTCGTCCCTGTTCTCCACAGCACAAGCGGGGTGTGATGGGGCGCCCACTGCCTGTACCAGTTCTCCGTGCTGTAGTAATCCATCCAGTTGGGCAAGATTCCTTGGTGCGAGGCTCGGCAACAGTGGCCGATCCAACAAAACCTGGGCCACTCACTCACCATGAGCAATTAATTCCAGGATCCTTACTGTGTGTGTGGTTCTTTTGAACAGTCTCTCGATTTGAGTTCTACGTCTGGTTAATGATTGCCGGAGGATGTGACGAGAGTTACGCAAATGATGATGGCCAAAGGACAATGGCAATGCAAAGGTAGATTGGGTTTGTTTATGATATTTGCAGAGGTGTCCGAGATAACTTAAGTCTCCTATGGTCGGTCGTTTGAGGGCAAAAATAAATGTTTAAGCAAAAGGATCGGAGAGAAATAAAAGTGGAATAAACAAAACTAAAGAAAGATTCATGACCCACTGGTGCTCCATGACATATACTAACCAAGAAATCTGAATCATCGTGGAGTATATGTATTATCACTATTATAACATTATAATATATTAATGAATTACATATATATATTATTTTTTCTTGTACTTAGCCTATAAAAATAAATTATAACATTATAATATATTAATGAGAGATGAATTAATAAATTATTTATTTTTTTAATCTTGTGTTTGAGTGGTGCGGGATCACAATTATATTTCTTTACCGTAATTCCAATGTTCAAGCTTCTTCTTCTTAATTTTTTTTTTCTTTTATCTTTCTATTATTTTATCATAAAGAAAAATCATTACTTTTAGTCCTACGTCATAATGAATGCATATGAATGTAATCAACAGCCAATTAGGCCTCAAACAAGGTTAGATCATAAAAATCAAGCTCACAATGGATGGATGGATGGATGGATTCCTTCCTTTATGATGTTTTAGCTCTTTTTAATTAATCTGTACAACAATGAAATCTTAATAGATTTCTTTTTTTTGGAAAAAGAAAATATATCTATCAAGTACAAATACTAAAGGGATATAGATGTTATCATTCAAAAGACAGACTAATAAAAAAAATACATAAAACTTAAAAAACTCATTGCTATGTGAAAATCAAGAAAGATATGCATGAGAACAAAAAGACTTATAAAAGAAATCATAATAATATTAAAATAGAACAAAACTAATTGCTTTTAAGTGATAAATCTAGACTAAAAGGCATTCCGAAGAAGGTGGTCATTTTCAAGTAGAACAATCATCATTATTTTTTGTAAAAAGAAAATAACATAGACAGTAACTGATGTAGATCGAATCTGAATCAAATGGAACTGATCTATTCACTCCAAGATAACCATTGACAATAAATAGATGGTGACACTGATGATACATAATTTACCTCATAAATAAATATATAAAGTTCTGTCTGGGAACCAATACCGACACGTCCACTCGGATCAGTGACTTGTTGCACAGCAGGAAGAGTCCTTCCTGCGTAGCTTTTGGGCATCATTTGTGGCCATCTCCGCTCTGCCTTTTTGTTTCCTGGTGAAGGTGAGCAGCTGCATCTCCTCCTGAGAGGGGTATCAAATACAGGGTGGATGGACGTCGACGGCACACAAAGGCAGGCTCGAACACTGTAGCTCTTCTTTTCCAAATGTGGCGAGGCAGTGAGCAGCTTCGAGGGCGGAGATGTTTCGGCAGCGGGTGGCTCAGACCGGCGGTGGTGTCTGTCATCTGGGCCTCGCATGCATGTCCGGTGTTGCTTATGTCATCTGTTGTTGTTATACGTGTTGAGATTTGGTGTTGTATATGTACAAAAAAAAAATCATAATATATTATTATTATATAGAAAATTCATATTAAAAATTAAAATTAAATAGTAGTAGATTAAATATATAATATGTAAGTTTTTATTTAATCTATAAATATACCGTTATCGAATTAGAAAGTTATAGTAATATCGATCTATTTTTTTATATCTTTTTATCCTTAACATGACAACGATGGATTAGGGATAAAAAAAAAAAGAAAGAGAAGATCTCTCTTAATGACTTCACATCATATATCTATTCTAAAATATCTTATCTATTTATAAATAAGAGCAAAAATTATAAGATAAATAATTAGAAGAGTAACTTCATTAGAGTTATCTTCTAAAAAATTCTATTATAATTATATTTTCTATTGATAAATAATTATAATCAAAATTCATTCATATTTATAATATATCTTATAGCTCCACATAATCTAATATTCTCCTACTTGATTCATTAATTATTAAAATATAAAAATTTTAAAATCAAAATAAAAAATTATTTTAAAATAATTTTATTTAATTGGACTATGAAACTTTGAAAAAATATTTTATGCATGCATACTAATTTTATAAAATAGGTTAATAGGTCCATTATATATAATACCATATTAAGTCTAACTGCTCATATAAGTTATGCGATTAGATATTATCAATGTCATATTTTCTTTCGGATACAATCCAAAATGACCTATAATTTAAGACAATCATATTAGTACATTTAATCATAATATATACATACATAAAATGTTTATGAATAAGATAACATAAAAAAAATAACCTTAATTATATAAACAAAAATATCAATTATAATGCCTACTTAAACATACATAATTGTTGCTCACAAGCCCAATCATAAGAACATGTTCTTTTAAATACTTTAGGTTGTAAATCCTAAGTGATTGGATCAACATTCAATATAGTGGAACTCAAATTCTTAATGGACATTAATTATTTTTAGATTTTTTTTCTCTAACCACCAAATACTTTATATCATAATGCATAGAACTATTAGATTAATTACTATTCTTAGAGAATAAAATTGCTATGATATATCATAAAGTATTTGCAATGATTGAATAATTGAGCCTAACCACATCGAGATAAAATTTCATAATCATAAAGCTTTATTAGTAGTCTTAAAACATATCATAAAATTAATTTTTTATTGATAATATAATAAAATATTATTTTATTTTACCCCTTCCACTAATATAAATATAAAACATAAATTAAATTTTCTACTATTGAGGTAATTTATAAAATCAACATCTAAAAATATTATTATTTTAAACTGATTAACTTTAATATATTTAAGCATATAATCCATCGTCCCCTTCAATTATCTTATTATATTTTTAGTAGTCTTTTAGTATATTAGACTTCTAACTATGCATATATAATGAATATTTTGCTTTATCTATTTTTAAAGTTATTTTAAAAATACTTATTTTGATTAAATTTTTTTACTTTTATCATTTGTTGAATAAAGCTATATACTAAATTTTTCTAGATCAATATATTATTTTTGAGATAGTCCTAGCAATCCTTGATATCTAACCCTAAATATTTCAATGTCAATAACATAAGATGTCTTATTCATATCAACTATCTTAAAATTTATCTTTAGTTTAGTATAATAAATCAAAATCATTATTAGTAAGTAATATTTGATCCATATATAGACCAATATAATAAACTAGGTTCCATTAACCTTTAGATATAAACAATGAATAACATTTTTTTAATCTAAAGGAAGCAATGGTGTCAAAAAAATTTATATACCATTTTTTAGAAACTTGTTTAAGGTCATCGATTTTTACAATCAATCTTCTTTCCAAGGGGTGAAGATCAATTACCTTTGTTATAGTTTTTTTTAGTAGGCTTAGGAGAGAACCTCCACACTCACTCTTTTACAAGAACTCTTATCTCCTATAACTTAAAATCACATCTGAATAATGCTCAATGAGAGTTATAACTCTTCATAATCTCATAATTTGATGCTCCATCAACGAAATCTCAATGGGGTATTTATAGGCCACAAAATTTTAAGATACAAGTGGTACTACCGGTGACATAAGGCGGTACCACTATCGATAGCAGTGACAAGGTCGACTAACTCAGGTGGTACCACTGCTTGGGCCAACTCAAGGCCATTGTTTTGGCCTTCTAATAAGCCCAATTCAGGTCGAGTTTACACTTATTGGTTTCCTCGATAAGTTCGCATGGTTTCGACCCAATACATATACAATTTGACCAAAAAAGACTTCGATGAAGAGTTTAACAATCCAACCCATATATTTGACACAATTATAAAACTTTCAACACATTATATGTCATTCTGGCACGTCGTATGATCTTCCAATACTTCGTTTGAACCTCCAAATCATCATCATTTCCTTCGATATATTTCTCAATCTATCGGCATGCCGACTTTCCCACAACATTCGATCTTTTAGCTCAATCTCAAACTTTCTGATACGATGCCTGAACTTATAGCATAATGTCCTTGGCATGTCGATCAATCCTCTGGCTTGATATCCAATTTTTGATATCATCTTTATTTCACTTTTAGGTGAAATATTAATATATATAATGTTCACACAAATTAATTATAATGGTTGATATCATCCTTATCAAATAGTATTGCTATCTTTAGATATACAACCATAAAATACAAGAATATCCAAAAAAAGTATCATTTTATCCCATCACATAATTATTCAAAATAGATTTTCTTTGAGATTATTTAAATCCCCTAATTATGTATGTCAATAAAAATATTATTTTTCTTAAAATTATTTAGGACTAATTCTTTAATATAATTTTATAACTTATTGGTCTATGCTACTTTGCCAACAACAAGACTAATATAATAATTTAAAATATTTTTATAATTAATAAAAAATATTTATTATTATTCACCTTCCATCCGCCGATCATCCTAAACTATTTCGGCAACTACGAGTCAGATAAAACTTAAGAATATGAGTTAAAAATAATATTAACTAAATTTCTTCAATCTAATTTATGTTAAATAATTTAATAATAATAGATATAATAATAATAATAATTAACAATATTACTCAACATAAAAACTTATATGATAATTATAATCATAATCATGATTTTATGTAAAATAAATATTATTTCATAATTTTAAACATATGCATGTAAATAACTAAATAATTATACGAGAAAAATAATTACAAATTAATTATCACATGCAAAAATTTTATCAAATAAAACCATAATTTATAGAAGAAACTATATTCATATATTTTTAATTTTTTTAAAATATAATTTATATGGATGTGAATAGTTTATAATTTATATGCATGTCAATAATTTATAAAACAATAAAAAGTAATATATATATATATATATATATATATATATATATTAATTTTGTTGGAACCCTAAATTACATTAGTCATCATATTTAACTGAGTAGGCATAGAATTGGGCTCATAGATTTAGACTAACCATTTGCCCAATTAGATCCGTCAAAACTAAAGTCGATTAAAGATAAAAATAAATAAAATTTTAATTTTCTTCGAATTGGATCAAAACTTAGTTGAACAAATTTAAATCCATTCAAGTAATCAAAATACAATAATGATCAAGTCTTATCAAAATATTTTATTAAAATAAATTAAATTAATCAATTTTATAACTTAGGAAATAAGTCAGATATTTCTAATTTTTTAGGGGCAAAACTATACTTTTGCTTAGGATATATAATAAAATTATATAATTTCTGAAAGGTAGAACCATCGAAAGGATGTAAATTTGAATTAAAAGGATTTATAAGTGCAAAACTATAATTTCAGAAGAAAAATCATGGAAATTATCATTGCCTCGATTCCCATTATTTCCTAATGCATATGATTAGGATGGCTCAATGTTTTGGTTCATCAAGGCTCACTAAAGCTCATACTTTTTTGGGAGTAAAACATGAGCTTTGTTACATAATTCAATCTTCAAAGAGCCATGTTTGAATAAGGCTAACCACAGTTCACTTAGACTTGCGAGCAGCTCGACGTAAGCTCATGAATAAGCTCTCTCAAGGACATAAATAAGCTCAATAAAAAGAGGACATGAGACATTATGCAGTCCCAAATAGTAAATTCTAAGTACCTTTTTTGTGGAGGTTTGATCAAATGGTAATTCGATTTAAAACGTGACAAATATGATATTAGAGTGACAACCACATGCAGGACTTGTGCATCATGGTGAATCTTCGGTTAGTAGAGCTAAGAATGAGACATACCAGGTTGGCCACAGGTTGACCATATACACAACTTCTTTGTGTTTCTTGAAGAAACCCCAACTATATAATGCTTTGGAATCTTTCTGTTCTGCAGAACATCTTGCCTTTGAGATCACTCCAAGATGAGCGTTGCTGACCATATGTACTGCAGGGCCATCCTCAACATGTGCACACTCCTACTTCACCTAAAACATATATGAGCAGATCCAGCAAACCACCATAGAGAGCGGTAGACTGTTGGGCAGACAGGCAGGCATACTGCACCTGTGCATCATAAACAAATACTTTAGTTGAGGAGTTAACATATTCTAATGCTGTCACCCGTCTCGATTCTGTGTGTGTTTTTGGCTGCATTGATCCATGTAATTGTTGTTACTCTCTGGTCTTGCATCTTGCTGCTAATTGATGGGACATGACATGTTGGACGATGAACAAAGTGCCAGGCATCCATTTCTTTAAGAATTACAGAAACAGATATGATCGCTGACCTGATATTGGAAGATGTCAGTAAAAGAATAACATTGCAAGCCAAGAACCACCTTGACATCACAGGGGATAGCAGCACCTAACAACTCATGAAAGAGTGGGAGTGTAAAGAAAAGCAATACCGCTATTCTTGTCGTTTACCATCTGACCAACCTAAAATGTCGAAGTTGGCATATAAGTAGGGGAGCCAAAAGAATGAAACCCCACACACATATTTCCTTTCCACTGCCTCAGTTGTCACGCTGATATGCCTTTCAATTTGTTCAAGCGGTTGAGAGAGATTGCAGCTGCATATGAATCGATGAGGGGCTTGTTCAGTCACCATGCAACCAAGCCTTCACTTTTACCTGCAGAGGAAATGGCTGGAAGATGAGTTGATGCTGGATTTATGTGGAAATTTGAAAGACAGCCTGGCCACAGTCAAAGAACACATCCGAGATGAGATGATGCTGCGGTTGAAGAAGAAGTGAATGCTTACATTTGCTTTGCTAAGAAGGCAGACAACAATGTGATATAATTCTTGAGATCACTGAAGCGGATTAAGGGCAGTTGTGTTGATAAGGATTGTGATATACCTATGGTGGGTAGATTCCCGGGGGAACTGGATCCAATCACAACTGCATCTGCTTCATCTGGTGTCATCTTTCTTGACAATGCAGACAGGGAGATTGAAGACTAGCAGGCGGTCGTTTCTCTACAATGCACCAAAAAAGATGTTAAGCGGCACGCGACAGGAAGTAGAGGGATGGAAATGGGGCATGCCATGCTTCTTTCAAGTACGTGTATCCTGCAACGAGTATCATGATTATTATTATAGGGTAGTGAGTTCCATAATAGAATGCAAATGCTAGAGGATAGAACTGAAGTTTGCTAGTTTTTAAGCAGGTTATTCAGAGCATTGTTCATCTGCTTGACATCCTGGGTTCAGAAAGGCCTGACAATGTACCCTATGATCAGCATTATAATTTTAGCAGATTTCCATATCAGCCTCACTCCAACATTTTGTATAGCAATCTATATTCATATAAATATCTGATACAATAGATCCAATACTTCAAATCATGTTGTTATCTTAACTCTTAAGAATTAACTCATATTTCTTTTTCAACAACACAAAAATGGATAACACAAGCAAGAATTGGTCCATCAATCATAGATATCTGACGAAATATTTTTCAAATTGAAAAGTTGTGTAGTGGAATGTAGATGGAGCTTGAATGATCAGTGATTTAACATGTGAATTAGAAGATTGGAGGAGTCGAAATATGTGTAGCTACAAAAATGATTCCTGTAAGTTTAGATATCACTATATCACAATAGGCAGGCATCATTACTTGCAAAAATAAATAAATAAGGAAATAAATAAATAAAGACAACGCAATGTGGATTGTGAGAGGAGTCTTAAGTGAGGACAGACCAAAATAGAAGGCCTGTGTTGAAATACATGAGAAAAAAGTTCTGAATAAACTATAAAAGACCATTCACTTCATTTTGATAAACAACTACACAAAGGTTTTGGATAAACTAAAGTATCAATATTTGTCCTTGAAAAGATTTATGATTGTGTGAACAGATTTTGGCCAAATGCTAACAGTTACTTCTTTATTTTCCATTATAACTAATGATTGTGGACCATTGTAATGCCAACAATTTGTCATAATAACAAAGATATGACAGACCTGCCATAATAACCTTATAACTGTATTTCATGTTTATTTGTGGTTGTGCCATTTCTTATATCTTGCCGGAGAATTATGACCGAGAACTGATGGTAATAGTGGCTTCAGAAACAAATATGAAGAGCAGTTCAACCCTCCCGGCTTAAATTTTAAGACTGTCACACACACGAACTCAGGAAACACTCACGTGGGTTCTTTCGTTAGTTAGCTATTGTCTTGCCACTGGTGTACATATTAATCATCTTTCCTCTGGTTGTTGGTCATTGCATTGTATGCCACTTTGTCTGTGACCTGTATTCATGATTTGATATTGCTCTACTATTGACCTTAGCATCAAGGTGTGACCTAACAAGCAGACACATAACACTCGTGCATCTTGGATTGGTGCAATCATTAAATACAGACCTAGAACATTAACAAATATTGAAATCAACCTGCTTAAAGAAAGTGTTCAAGATCCAGATGACAGCAATGTATAAAAATAAAGATGGTGAGGTGTACCATCACAAGCTTGACACAAGCATGTGGAACTCAGTGGCAGTTAAAAAAGGAGATATGAGTATGACCTGCTCAGAGAAGAGGCTACAAGATCCAAATTGCAAGCATGGCATATCACATTGAGCTCGGCTGGTCAGATTCCACTTGCCTCCCATCTGCTTCATGAAATAGGGACTATACGTAGGGGAAGTTCCAGGCTTTTTCACATCTACTCATCGTTTTTGCTCTACACCTCATTTGGCAATCCATTCCTAAGGTCTTCAAGAATACACTGGAGGATATGGCTGGTGGTTGTCCTGCAACACCTAATCAGCCTTACCATGTCAGATCCATCAGCATGCCATCTAGGGATCACCCTCTCAAGCTCAGAGTAGAGGAAGAGATGCAGAAGGTCAAGTCTTTGGTGGCTCACTCCTCTTTATCAGCCCAAATAATATGCGAGGGGTTGAGAGCGCTCGGAGGTTTGTAAACGTGCATCGAGGAGCTTCTCCAGTTGCCTACGAGCAAATACTCCGACGAACAAGAAAAAGAAAGTGTGGAAGTGGAGTTGGATGGATCTGTCAGGCTGCTGGACTTGCTTGGCATCATGAGAGACTGCATGATGACAACAAAGGAGCAGATCAGGACGCTTGAAATAGCCCTTAGACGACAAGGAGTAACAGTTGCGGAGAGCAAGATGTATAGTTACATTCATTTTGACAAGAAGGCAGAGAAGGGTATCAAGAGTATCATCAAATTACTGAAGCAGATGGATGACAAGTATGTCTCATGTTGTAGCAACGACAAGGACTCATGGATGGTGACCAAGATTTTGAGGGAAGCAAGAGCAATCACCATTTCCCTTCTCCAGTCCATCTTCAACTTCTTGTCCATGTCAAGGCCGCAAAGCAAAGCTAGCAGATGGTCTCTTATCTCAAAGGCACTGCAAAAGAGGAAAGTGGGTTGTGAGGGCGAGCAAGAGGAAATTGAAGATGATGGTGGGAAGATACAGAGGGCACAAAATCAGTTGCAGACATTACAAAACAGCACCGAAGATATTGAAACAGGATTAGAATGCTTGTTTAGAAGACTAATAAAAAATAGAGTCTCTCTGCTTAACATCCTAAGCCTGTAATGATCTCAACAGCCTTTTTGCTCGCATGCCCTCAGTAGCATCTGCATTTTATAGGAACTGCTAATGACTGTATATTGTATCAATTTTGTAAAAGAGTTACAATGCACTCTATACTGTTTCCCATTTCCCGTAATACTGGTTCACAATAATATATTTTTTTTCTATTCATTTCGGTGTTGCATCTTAAAATATGTGTCTATTGCAAACCATTTTTAATAAGAATAAATGTTAGAATTTAAGAAAAATGCTTCTAATAACTTGCAAAAAATGCTTTTACAATCTGAGCTCAATGTTTTGGTTCATCAACGCTCACTAAAGCTCATACTTTTTTCGGAGTAAAACATGAGCTTTGTTACATAATTCAATCTTCAAAGAGCCATGTTTGAATAAGGCTAACCACAGTTCACTTAGACTTGCGAGCAGCTCGATGTAAGCTCATGAATAAGCTCTCTCAAGGACATAAATAAGCTCAATAAAAAGAGGACATGAGACATTATGCAGTCCCAAATAGTAAATTCTAAGTACCTTTTTTGTGGAGGTTTGATCAAATGGTAATTCGATTTAAAACGTGACAAATATGATATTAGAGTGACAACCACATGCAGGACTTGTGCATCATGGTGAATCTTCGGTTAGTAGAGCTAAGAATGAGACATACCAGGTTGGCCACAGGTTGACCATATACACAACTTCTTTGTGTTTCTTGAAGAAACCCCAACTATATAATGCTTTGGAATCTTTCTGTTCTGCAGAACATCTTGCCTTTGAGATCACTCCAAGATGAGCGTTGCTGACCATATGTACTGCAGGGCCATCCTCAACATGTGCACACTCCTACTTCACCTAAAACATATATGAGCAGATCCAGCAAACCACCATAGAGAGCGGTAGACTGTTGGGCAGACAGGAAGGCATACTGCACCTGTGCATCATAAACAAATACTTTAGTTGAGGAGTTAACATATTCTAATGCTGTCACCCGTCTCGATTCTGTGTGTGTTTTTGGCTGCATTGATCCATGTAATTGTTGTTACTCTCTGGTCTTGCATCTTGCTGCTAATTGATGGGACATGACATGTTGGACGATGAACAAAGTGCCAGGCATCCATTTCTTTAAGAATTACAGAAACAGAAATGATCGCTGACCTGATTGGAAGATGTCAGTAAAAGAATAACATTGCAAGCCAAGAACCACCTTGACATCACAGGGGATAGCAGCACCTAACAACTCATGAAAGAGTGGGAGTGTAAAGAAAAGCAATACCGCTATTCTTGTCGTTTACCATCTGACCAACCTAAAATGTCGAAGTTGGCATATAAGTAGGGGAGCCAAAAGAATGAAACCCCACACACATATTTCCTTTCCACTTCCTCAGTTGTCACGCTGATATGCCTTTCAATTTGTTCAAGCGGTTGAGAGAGATTGCAGCTGCATATGAATCGATGAGGGGCTTGTTCAGTCACCATGCAACCAAGCCTTCACTTTTACCTGCAGAGGAAATGGCTGGAAGATGAGTTGATGCTGGATTTATGTGGAAATTTGAAAGACAGCCTGGCCACAGTCAAAGAACACATCCGAGATGAGATGATGCTGCGGTTGAAGAAGAAGTGAATGCTTACATTTGCTTTGCTAAGAAGGCAGACAACAATGTGATATAATTCTTGAGATCACTGAAGCGGATTAAGGGCAGTTGTGTTGATAAGGATTGTGATATACCTATGGTGGGTAGATTCCCGGGGGAACTGGATCCAATCACAACTGCATCTGCTTCATCTGGTGTCATCTTTCTTGACAATGCAGACAGGGAGATTGAAGACTAGCAGGCGGTCGTTTCTCTACAATGCACCAAAAAAGATGTTAAGCGGCACGCGACAGGAAGTAGAGGGATGGAAATGGGGCATGCCATGCTTCTTTCAAGTACGTGTATCCTGCAACGAGTATCATGATTATTATTATAGGGTAGTGAGTTCCATAATAGAATGCAAATGCTAGAGGATAGAACTGAAGTTTGCTAGTTTTTAAGCAGGTTATTCAGAGCATTGTTCATCTGCTTGACATCCTGGGTTCAGAAAGGCCTGACAATGTACCCTATGATCAGCATTATAATTTTAGCAGATTTCCATATCAGCCTCACTCCAACATTTTGTATAGCAATCTATATTCATATAAATATCTGATACAATAGATCCAATACTTCAAATCATGTTGTTATCTTAACTCTTAAGAATTAACTCATATTTCTTTTTCAACAACACAAAAATGGATAACACAAGCAAGAATTGGTCCATCAATCATAGATATCTGACGAAATATTTTTCAAATTGAAAAGTTGTGTAGTGGAATGTAGATGGAGCTTGAATGATCAGTGATTTAACATGTGAATTAGAAGATTGGAGGAGTCGAAATATGTGTAGCTACAAAAATGATTCCTGTAAGTTTAGATATCACTATATCACAATAGGCAGGCATCATTACTTGCAAAAATAAATAAATAAGGAAATAAATAAATAAAGACAACGCAATGTGGATTGTGAGAGGAGTCTTAAGCGAGGACAGACCAAAATAGAAGGCCTGTGTTGAAATACATGAGAAAAAAGTTCTGAATAAACTATAAAAGACCATTGACTTCATTTAGATAAACAACTACAAAAAGGTTTTGGATAAACTAAAGTATCAATATTTGTCCTTGAAAAGATTATTGATTGTGTGAACAGATTTTGGCCAAATGCTAACTGTTACTTCTTTATTTTCCATTATAACTAATGATTGTGGACCATTGTAATGCCAACAATTTGTCATAATAACAAAGATATGACAGACCTGCCATAATAACCTTATAACTGTATTTCATGTTTATTTGTGGTTGTGCCATTTCTTATATCTTGCCGGAGAATTATGACCGAGAACTGATGGTAATAGTGGCTTCAGAAACTAATATGAAGAGCAGTTCAACCCTCCCTGGCTTAAATTTTAAGACTGTCACACACACGAACTCAGAAAACACTCACGTGGGTTCTTTCGTTAGTTAGCTATTGTCTCGCCACTGGTGTACATATTAATCATCTTTCCTCTGGTTGTTGGTCATTGCATTGTATGCCACTTTGTCTGTGACCTGTATTCATGATTTGATAGTGCTCTACTATTGACCTTAGCATCAAGGTGTGACCTAACAAGCAGACACATAACACTCGTGCATCTTGGATTGGTGCAATCATTAAATACAGACCTCGAACATTAACAAATATTGAAATCAACCTGCTTAAAGAAAGTGTTCAAGATCCAGATGACAGCAATGTATAAAAATAAAGATGGTGAGGTGTACCATCACAAGCTTGACACAAGCATGTGGAACTCAGTGGCAGTTAAAAATGGAGATATGAGTATGACCTGCTCAGAGAAGAGGCTACAAGATCCAAATCGCAAGCATGGCATATCACATTGAGCTCGGCTGGTCAGATTCCACTTGCCTCCCATCTGCTTCATGAAATAGGGACTATAAGTAGGGGAAGTTCCAGGCTTTTTCACATCTACTCATCGTTTTTGCTCTACACCTCATTTGGCAATCCATTCCTAAGGTCTTCAAGAATACACTGGAGGATATGGCTGGTTGTCCTGCAACACCTAATCAGCCTTACCATGTCAGATCCATCAGCATGCCATCTAGGGATCACCCTCTCAAGCTCAGAGTAGAGGAAGAGATGCAGAAGCTCAAGTCTTTGGTGGCTCACTCCTCTTTATCAGCCCAAATAATATGTGAGGGATTGAGAGCGCTCGGAGGTTTGTACGAGTGCATCGAGGAGCTTCTCCAGTTGCCTACGAGCAAATACTCCAACGTACAAGAAAAAGAAAGTGTGGAAGTGGAGTTGGATGGATCTGTCAGGCTGCTGGACTTGCTTGGCATCATGAGAGACTGCATGATGACAACAAAGGAGCAGATCAGGACGCTTGAAATAGCCCTTAGACGACAAGGAGTAACAGTTGCGGAGAGCAAGATGTATAGTTACATTCATTTTGACAAGAAGGCAGAGAAGGGTATCAAGAGTATCATCAAATTACTGAAGCAGATGGATGACAAGTATGTCTCATGTTGTAGCAACGACAAGGACTCATGGATGGTGACCAAGATTTTGAGGGAAGCAAGAGCAATCACCATTTCCCTTCTCCAGTCCATCTTCAACTTCTTGTCCATGTCAAAGCCGCAAAGCAAAGCTAGCAGATGGTCTCTTATCTCAAAGGCACTGCAAAAGAGGAAAGTGGGTTGTGAGGGCGAGCAAGAGGAAATTGAAGATGATGGTGGGAAGATACAGAGGGCACAAAATCAGTTGCAGACATTACGAAACAGCACCGAAGATATTGAAACAGGATTAGAATGCTTGTTTAGAAAACTAATAAAAAATAGAGTCTCTCTGCTTAACATCCTAAGCCTGTAATGATCTCAACAGCCTTTTTGCTCGCATGCCCTCATTAGCATCTGCATTTTATAGGAACTGCCAATGACTGTATATTGTATCAATTTTGTAAAAGAGTTACAATGCACTCTATACTGTTTCCCATTTCCCGTAATACTGGTTCACAATAATATATTTTTTTTCTATTCATTTCGGTGTTGCATCTTAAAATATGTGTCTATTGCAAACCATTTTTAATAAGCATAAATGTTAGAATTTTAGAAAAATGTTTCTAATAACTTGCAAAAAATGGTTTTACAATCTGAGCTGAATGTTTTGGTTCATCAAGGCTCACTAAAGCTCATACTTTTTTGGGAGTAAAACATGAGCTTTGTTACATAATTCAATCTTCAAAGAGCCATGTTTGAATAAGGCTAACCACAGTTCACTTAGACTTGCGAGCAGCTCGATGTAAGCTCATGAATAAGCTCTCTCAAGGACATAAATAAGCTCAATAAAAAGAGGACATGAGACATTATGCAGTCCCAAATAGTAAATTCTAAGTACCTTTTTTGTGGAGGTTTGATCAAATGGTAATTCGATTTAAAACGTGACAAATATGATATTAGAGTGACAACCACATGCAGGACTTGTGCATCATGGTGAATCTTCGGTTAGTAGAGCTAAGAATGAGACATACCAGGTTGGCCACAGGTTGACCATATACACAACTTCTTTGTGTTTCTTGAAGAAACCCCAACTATATAATGCTTTGGAATCTTTCTGTTCTGCAGAACATCTTGCCTTTGAGATCACTCCAAGATGAGCGTTGCTGACCATATGTACTGCAGGGCCATCCTCAACATGTGCACACTCCTACTTCACCTAAAACATATATGAGCAGATCCAGCAAACCACCATAGAGAGCGGTAGACTGTTGGGCAGACAGGCAGGCATACTGCACCTGTGCATCATAAACAAATACTTTAGTTGAGGAGTTAACATATTCTAATGCTGTCACCCGTCTCGATTCTGTGTGTGTTTTTGGCTGCATTGATCCATGTAATTGTTGTTACTCTCTGGTCTTGCATCTTGCTGCTAATTGATGGGACATGACATGTTGGACGATGAACAAAGTGCCAGGCATCCATTTCTTTAAGAATTACAGAAACAGAAATGATCGCTGACCTGATATTGGAAGATGTCAGTAAAAGAATAACATTGCAAGCCAAGAACCACCTTGACATCACAGGGGATAGCAGCACCTAACAACTCATGAAAGAGTGGGAGTGTAAAGAAAAGCAATACCGCTATTCTTGTTGTTTACCATCTGACCAACCTAAAATGTCGAAGTTGGCATATAAGTAGGGGAGCCAAAAGAATGAAACCCCACACACATATTTCCTTTCCACTTCCTCAGTTGTCACGCTGATATGCCTTTCAATTTGTTCCAGCGGTTGAGAGAGATTGCAGCTGCATATGAATCGATGAGGGGCTTGTTCAGTCACCATGCAACCAAGCCTTCACTTTTACCTGCAGAGGAAATGGCTGGAAGATGAGTTGATGCTGGATTTATGTGGAAATTTGAAAGACAGCCTGGCCACAGTCAAAGAACACATCCGAGATGAGATGATGCTGCGGTTGAAGAAGAAGTGAATGCTTACATTTGCTTTGCTAAGAAGGCAGACAACAATGTGATATAACTCTTGAGATCACTGAAGCAGATTAAGGGCAGTTGTGTTGATAAGGATTGTGATATACCTATGGTGGGTAGATTCCCTGGGGAACTGGATCCAATCACAACTGCATCTGCTTCATCTGGTGTCATCTTTCTTGACAATGCAGACAGGGAGATTGAAGACTAGCAGGCGGTCGTCTCTCTACAATGCACCAAAAAAGATGTTAAGCAGCACGCGACAGGAAGTAGAGGGATGGAAAGAGGGCATGCCATGCTTCTTTCAAGTACGTATCCTGCAACGAGTATCAAGATTATTATTATAGGGTAGTGAGTTCCATAATAGAATGCAAATGCTAGAGGATAGAACTGAAGTTTGCTAGTTTTTAAGCAGGTTATTCAGAGCATTGTTCATCTGCTTGACATCCTGGGTTCAGAAAGGCCTGACAATGTACCCTATGATCAGCATTATAATTTTAGAAGATTTCCATATCAGCCTCACTCCAACATTTTGAATAGCAATCAATATTCATATAAATATCTGATACAATAGATCCAATACTTCAAATCTTGTTGTTATCTTAACTCTTAAGAATTAACTCATTTTTCTTTTTCAACAACACAAAAATGGATAACACAAGCAAGAACTGGTGCATCAATCATAGATATCTGACGAAATATTTTTCAAATTGAAAAGTTGTGTAGTGGAATGTAGATGGAGCTTGAATGATCAGTGATTTAACATGTGAATTAGACGATTGGACGAGTCGAAATATGTGTAGCTACAAAAATGATTCCTGTAAGTTTAGATATCACTATATCACAATAGGCAGGCATCATTACTTGCAAAAATAAATAAATAAGGAAATAAATAAAGACAACGCAATGTGGATTGTGAGAGGAGTCTTAAGTGAGGACAGACCAAAATAGAAGGCCTGTGTTGAAATACATGAGAAAAAAGTTCTGAATAAACTATAAAAGACCATTGACTTCATTTAGATAAACAACTACACAAAGGTTTTGGATAAACTAAAGTATCAATATTTGTCCTTGAAAAGATTTATGATTGTGTGAACAGATTTTGGCCAAATGCTAACTGTTACTTCTTTATTTTCCATTATAACTAATGATTGTGGACCATTGTAATGCCAACAATTTGTCATAATAACAAAGATATGACAGACCTGCCATAATAACCTTATAACTGTATTTCATGTTTATTTGTGGTTGTGCCATTTCTTATATCTTGCCGGAGAATTATGACCGAGAACTGATGGTAATAGTGGCTTCAGAAATTAATATGAAGAGCAGTTCAACCCTCCCTGGCTTAAATTTTAAGACTGTCACACACACGAACTCAGGAAACACTCACGTGGGTTCTTTCGTTAGTTAGCTATTGTCTTGCCACTGGTGTACATATTAATCATCTTTCCTCTGGTTGTTGGTCATTGCATTGTATGCCACTTTGTCTGTGACCTGTATTCATGATTTGATATTGCTCTACTATTGACCTTAGCATCAAGGTGTGACCTAACAAGCAGACACATAACACTCGTGCATCTTGGATTGGTGCAATCATTAAATACAGACCTAGAACATTAACAAATATTGAAATCAACCTGCTTAAAGAAAGTGTTCAAGATCCAGATGACAGCAATGTATAAAAATAAAGATGGTGAGGTGTACCATCACAAGCTTGACACAAGCATGTGGAACTCAGTGGCAGTTAAAAAAGGAGATATGAGTATGACCTGCTCAGAGAAGAGGCTACAAGATCCAAATTGCAAGCATGGCATATCACATTGAGCTCGGCTGGTCAGATTCCACTTGCCTCCCATCTGCTTCATGAAATAGGGACTATAAGTATGGGAAGTTCCAGGCTTTTTCACATCTACTCATCGTTTTTGCTCTACACCTCATTTGGCAATCCATTCCTAAGGTCTTCAAGAATACACTGGAGGATATGGCTGGTTGTCCTGCAACACCTAATCAGCCTTACCATGTCAGATCCATCAGCATGCCATCTAGGGATCACCCTCTCAAGCTCAGAGTAGAGGAAGAGATGCAGAAGGTCAAGTCTTTGGTGGCTCACTCCTCTTTATCAGCCCAAATAATATGCGAAGGATTGAGAGCGCTCGGAGGTTTGTACGAGTGCATCGAGGAGCTTCTCCAGTTGCCTACGAGCAAATACTCCGACGTACAAGAAAAAGAAAGTGTGGAAGTGGAGTTGGATGGATCTGTCAGGCTGCTGGACTTGCTTGGCATCATGAGAGACTGCATGATGACAACAAAGGAGCAGATCAGGACGCTTGAAATAGACCTTAGACGACAAGGAGTAACAGTTGCGGAGAGCAAGATGTATAGTTACATTCATTTTGACAAGAAGGCAGAGAAGGGTATCAAGAGTATCATCAAATTACTGAAGCAGATGGATGACAAGTATGTCTCATGTTGTAGCAACGACAAGGACTCATGGATGGTGACGAAGATTTTGAGGGAAGCAAGAGCAATCACCATTTCCCTTCTCCAGTCCATCTTCAACTTCTTGTCCATGTCAAGGCCGCAAAGCAAAGCTAGCAGATGGTCTCTTATCTCAAAGGCACTGCAAAAGAGGAAAGTGGGTTGTGACGGCGAGCAAGAGGAAATTGAAGATAATGGCGGGAAGATACAGAGGGCACAAAATCAGTTGCAGACATTACAAAACAGCATCGAAGATATTGAAACAGGATTAGAATGCTTGTTTAGAAGACTAATAAAAAATAGAGTCTCT
The DNA here is from genome assembly GCA_029747655.1 of Ensete ventricosum. Taxonomy (NCBI): domain Eukaryota; kingdom Viridiplantae; phylum Streptophyta; class Magnoliopsida; order Zingiberales; family Musaceae; genus Ensete; species Ensete ventricosum. Next base: position 56,102,644 of record JAQQAF010000009.1, read on the forward strand.
CTTCTTAACATCCTAAGCCTGTAATGATCTCAACAGCCTTTTTGCTCGCATGCCCTCATTAGCATCTGCATTTTATAGGAACTGCTAATGACTGTATATTGTATCAATTTTGTAAAAGAGTTACAATGCACTCTATACTGTTTCCCATTTCCCGTAATACTGGTTCACAATAATATATTTTTTTTCTATTCATTTTGGTGTTGCTTCTTAAAATATGTGTCTACTGCAAACCATTTTTAATAAGCATAAATGTTAGAATTTAAGAAAAATGCTTCTAATAACTTGCAAAAAATGCTTTTACAATCTGAGCTGAATGTTTTGGTTCATCAACGCTCACTAAAGCTCATACTTTTTTCGGAGTAAAACATGAGCTTTGTTACATAATTCAATCTTCAAAGAGCCATGTTTGAATAAGGCTAACCACAGTTCACTTAGACTTGCGAGCAGCTCGACGTAAGCTCATGAATAAGCTCTCTCAAGGACATAAATAAGCTCAATAAAAAGAGGACATGAGACATTATGCAGTCCCAAATAGTAAATTCTAAGTACCTTTTTTGTGGAGGTTTGATCAAATGGTAATTCGATTTAAAACGTGACAAATATGATATAAGAGTGACAACCACATGCAGGACTTGTGCATCATGGTGAATCTTCGGTTAGTAGAGCCAAGAATGAGACATACCAGGTTGGCCACAGGTTGACCATATACACAACTTCTTTGTGTTTCTTGAAGAAACCCCAACTATATAATGCTTTGGAATCTTTCTGTTCTGCAGAACATCTTGCCTTTGAGATCACTCCAAGATGAGCGTTGCTGACCATATGTACTGCAGGGCCATCCTCAACATGTGCACACTCCTACTTCACCTAAAACATATATGAGCAGATCCAGCAAACCACCATAGAGAGCGGTAGACTGTTGGGCAGACAGGCAGGCATACTGCACCTGTGCATCATAAACAAATACTTTAGTTGAGGAGTTAACATATTCTAATGCTGTCACCCGTCTCGATTCTGTGTGTGTTTTTGGCTGCATTGATCCATGTAATTGTTGTTACTCTCTGGTCTTGCATCTTGCTGCTAATTGATGGGACATGACATGTTGGACGATGAACAAAGTGCCAGGCATCCATTTCTTTAAGAATTACAGAAACAGAAATGATCGCTGACCTGATTGGAAGATGTCAGTAAAAGAATAACATTGCAAGCCAAGAACCACCTTGACATCACAGGGGATAGCAGCACCTAACAACTCATGAAAGAGTGGGAGTGTAAAGAAAAGCAATACCGCTATTCTTGCCGTTTGCCATCTGACCAACCTAAAATGTCGAAGTTGGCATATAAGTAGGGGAGCCAAAAGAATGAAACCCCACACACATATTTCCTTTCCACTTCCTCAGTTGTCACGCTGATATGCCTTTCAATTTGTTCAAGCGGTTGAGAGAGATTGCAGCTGCATATGAATCGATGAGGGGCTTGTTCAGTCACCATGCAACCAAGCCTTCACTTTTACCTGCAGAGGAAATGGCTGGAAGATGAGTTGATGCTGGATTTATGTGGAAATTTGAAAGACAGCCTGGCCACAGTCAAAGAACACATCCGAGATGAGATGATGCTGCGGTTGAAGAAGAAGTGAATGCTTACATTTGCTTTGCTAAGAAGGCAGACAACAATGTGATATAACTCTTGAGATCACTGAAGCAGATTAAGGGCAGTTGTGTTGATAAGGATTGTGATATACCTATGGTGGGTAGATTCCCTGGGGAACTGGATCCAATCACAACTGCATCTGCTTCATCTGGTGTCATCTTTCTTGACAATGCAGACAGGGAGATTGAAGACTAGCAGGCGGTCGTTTCTCTACAATGCACCAAAAAAGATGTTAAGCGGCACGCGACAGGAAGTAGAGGGATGGAAATGTGGCATGCCATGCTTCTTTCAAGTACGTATCCTGCAACGAGTATCAAGATTATTATTATAGGGTAGTGAGTTCCATTATAGAATGCAAATGCTAGAGGATAGAACTGAAGTTTGCTAGTTTTTAAGCAGGTTATTCAGAGCATTGTTCATCTGCTTGACATCCTGGTTTCAGAAAGGCCTGACAATGTACCCTATGATCAGCATTATAATTTTAGCAGATTTCCATATCAGCCTCACTCCAACATTTTGTATAGCAATCTATATTCATATAAATATCTGATACAATAGTTCCAATACTTCAAATCTTGTTGTTATCTTAACGCTTAAGAATTAACTCATATTTCTTTTTCAACAACACAAAAATGGATAACACAAGCAAGAATTGGTCCATCAATCATAGATATCTGATGAAATATTTTTCAAATTGAAAAGTTGTGTAGTGGAATGTAGATGGAGCTTGAATGATCAGTGACTTAACATGTGAATTAGAAGATTGGAGGAGTCGAAATATGTGTAGCTACAAAAATGATTCCTGTAAGTTTAGATATCACTATATCACAATAGGCAGGCATCATTACTTGCAAAAATAAATAAATAAGGAAATAAATAAAGACAACGCAATGTGGATTGTGAGAGGAGTCTTAAGTGAGGACAGACCAAAATAGAAGGCCTGTGTTGAAATACATGAGAAAAAAGTTCTGAATAAACTATAAAAGACCATTGACTTCATTTAGATAAACAACTACACAAAGGTTTTGGATAAACTAAAGTATCAATATTTGTCCTTGAAAAGATTTATGATTGTGTGAACAGATTTTGGCCAAATGCTAACTGTTACTTCTTTATTTTCCATTATAACTAATGATTGTGGACCATTGTAATGCCAACAATTTGTCATAATAACAAAGATATGACAGACCTGCCATAATAACCTTATAACTGTATTTCATGTTTATTTGTGGTTGTGCCATTTCTTATATCTTGCCGGAGAATTATGACCGAGAACTGATGGTAATAGTGGCTTCAGAAACTAATATGAAGAGCAGTTCAACCCTCCCTGGCTTAAATTTTAAGACTGTCACATAAACGAACTCAGAAAACACTCACGTGGGTTCTTTCGTTTGTTAGCTATTGTCTCGCCACTGGTGTACATATTAATCATCTTTCCTCTGGTTGTTGGTCATTGCATTGTATGCCACTTTGTCTGTGACCTGTATTCATGATTTGATATTGCTCTACTATTGACCTTAGCATCAAGGTGTGACCTAACAAGCAGACACATAAGCACTCGTGCATCTTGGATTGGTGCAATCATTAAATACAGACCTAGAACATTAACAAATATTGAAATCAACCTGCTTAAAGAAAGTGTTCAAGATCCAGATGACAGCAATGTATAAAAATAAAGATGGTGAGGTGTACCATCACAAGCTTGACACAAGCATGTGGAACTCAGTGGCAGTTAAAAAAGGAGATATGAGTATGACCTGCTCAGAGAAGAGGCTACAAGATCCAAATTGCAAGCATGGCATATCACATTGAGCTCGGCTGGTCAGATTCCACTTGCCTCCCATCTGCTTCATGAAATAGGGACTATAAGTAGGGGAAGTTCCAGGCTTTTTCACATCTACTCATCGTTTTTGCTCTACACCTCATTTGGCAATCCATTCCTAAGGTCTTCAAGAATACACTGGAGGATATGGCTGGTTGTCCTGCAACACCTAATCAGCCTTACCATGTCAGATCCATCAGCATGCCATCTAGGGATCACCCTCTCAAGCTCAGAGTAGAGGAAGAGATGCAGAAGCTCAAGTCTTTGGTGGCTCACTCCTCTTTATCAGCCCAAATAATATGTGAGGGATTGAGAGCGCTCGGAGGTTTGTACGAGTGCATCGAGGAGCTTCTCCAGTTGCCTACGAGCAAATACTCCGACGTACAAGAAAAAGAAAGTGTGGAAGTGGAGTTGGATGGATCTGTCAGGCTGCTGGACTTGCTTGGCATCATGAGAGACTGCATGATGACAACAAAGGAGCAGATCAGGACGCTTGAAATAGCCCTTAGACGACAAGGAGTAATAGTTGCGGGGAGCAAGATGTATAGTTACATTCATTTTGACAAGAAGGCAGAGAAGGGTATCAAGAGTATCATCAAATTACTGAAGCAGATGGATGACAAGTATGTCTCATGTTGTAGCAACGACAAGGACTCATGGATGGTGACCAAGATTTTCAGGGAAGCAAGAGCAATCACCATTTCCCTTCTCCAGTCCATCTTCAACTTCTTGTCCTTGTCAAAGCCGCAAAGCAAAGCTAGCAGATGGTCTCTTATCTCAAAGGCACTGCAAAAGAGGAAAGTGGGTTGTGAGGGCGAGCAAGAGGAAATTGAAGATAATGGTGGGAAGATACAGAGGGCAGAAAATCAGTTGCAGACATTACAAAACAGCATCGAAGATATTGAAACAGGATTAGAATGCTTGTTTAGAAGACTAATAAAAAATAGAGTCTCTCTTCTTAACATCCTAAGCCTGTAATGATCTCAACAGCCTTTTTGCTCACATGCCCTCATTAGCATCTGCATTTTATAGGAACTGCTAATGACTGTATATTGTATCAGTTTTGTAAAAGAGTTACAATGCATGCACTTTATACTGTTTCCCATTTCCCGTAATAGTGGTTGACGATAATTTTTCTTTTTCCTATTCATTTTGGTGTTGCTTCTTAAAATATGTGTCTATTGCAAACCATTTTTAATAAGCATAAATGCTAGAATTTATGAAAAATGCTTCTAATAACTTGCAAAAATGCTTTTACAATCTGAGCTCAATGTTTTGGTTCATCAAGGCTCACTAAAGCTCATATTTTTTTTGGGAGTTAAACATGAGCTTTGTGACATAATTCAATCTTCAAAGAGCCATGTTTGAATATGGCTAACCTCAGTTCACTTAGACTTGTGAGCAGCTCGATGTAAGCTCATGAATAAGCTCTCTCAAGGACATAAATGAGATTAATACAAAGAGGACATTACAAAACAGCATCGAAGATATTGAAACAGGATTAGAATGCTTGTTTAGAAGACTAATAAAAAATAGAGTCGCTCTTCTTAACATCCTAAACCTGTAATGATCTCAACAGCCTTTTTGCTCGCATGCCCTCATTAGCATCTGCCTTTTATAGTTTTGTTTCTTAAAATATATGCCTATGTGAGACCATTTTTAATGAGCATAAATGTCAGAATTTAAGAAAAATGCTTCTATTAATTTGCAACATACTTCTGCTACCTATAACATGAATTTCCACAAAGGAGAATTTTGATAAAAGGATTATATAGTGAAGAAGCTCCTACCAATACAGCGAAAATATAAAAACAATATTAATATCCAAAATTATTTATGCTATCCTTGTCTTCAAATATTAAATAAATATCTTTAAAACAAGGACTTTATGTTTTATTTAGTGATTAAAAGCCGAAGCCCAAAAGACTGCTAAACTAAATCTAAATCATTCTATAAATGCTTGTTAAGATATTACTCAGATAATAACACTGCCAATATTTTTGTTTCTCAGAAATACTGTAGATTATCGCCCACAAGAATGTATTTTGCTCTTACAGTTCGATATAGTAAATAATTTATGGAGAATGTTCTCCTTCTAGATAGAGAGCGAGACATTTGTGTTTCTAACTAGTAATTGTTGGCACAACAATATGCATAACCTTGAAAGATACACCTTCCTGCTTTCAATTTTCTCCAAGGAACCAATTAACTCATCACTTCATCAAAATTTGACCTAACTGTTCTCAATGCTAAGGAATAAACATAATCTTTTCCCAGAGATTAGATCATAACTACGAATTTAAATTAGTTTGTTGTTGATAACAGGGTTCTCAATTTTGATGTGTACCATCCATATGGGCAGTACATACCAGTCCGAGAGGATACCGATATACAAACCACCCTCTACCGGGTGGTACCAGTGTTTTGACCTCGTATCGGGCTATATGGGGTCTGTATTGGGCAGTAACGGTCAAAATCCAATCGTTACCAAGGCATATCGATCAGTACGGCCCAGATTTCAATCGTTACCGAGGTGTACCAGTCGGTATGCCCCGGATTTCGACGATTACTGTACGCCTCGATATTTCTTGACCATTACCTCTAGGTATTTTGGAGGTTCTTTAGCTCTTTTTGGGCGTACCCCTGATACGTACCGTACCAAGCATGGCTCGATACATCGGTACGGATCGAAATTAAGAACCTTGGTGGATAATATTGCTAGGAGTATGTAATTTCCACTATGTAGATTTTTACAGAACATCTTATTTACTTACCTCTGGTAAAATCTTGGGGGTATTTTATGTTTATTGATGACTCGTGGTACTGCTGCAATGACAATTTTAAGAACTTATCTAAATGAATTATACGATTGCCAACCATGTACCTAAGATACTTCCATCATGTGGATTCTTCTACCATACACCTTTTTTTTCTTGTTTTGGTTTCCTGTCTGGTTGTTGGTGATTGCATTTATTTGCCAATCTGTACATGATTATTTATGACGTTATTATGACATTGTCTTCAAGGAGTGAGCTAGCTAGCAGACATATGACACTCGTGCATCTTAGATTAGCATAATAGTCACGTCAATGCTAGAAAGCTAACTGGACAAACTTTGGAATCCAACCTGCTTAATGGAAGTGTTATAGATCTAAATGACAAACATGTATATAATGAAGATAATGAGGTGTACCATCACAGGCCTAAACATGCATATGAAGCTGGGAAATAGTTTAAAAAGAGAAATAAGACAGACCTGTTTAGAGAAGAGAATACAAAATCCAACTAGCAAGTTTCACGTATCATGTTGAGCTTAGTTGATATAATTCTATTTGCCTCCCATCTGTTCCAGAATATGGATCTATAAGTAAGGAGAGTTTGAGGGCCATTCACATCTTGTCATCCTGTTTGCTCTAATCTTCAGCTGATAATACAAGCCAAAAGCTTCACAAGACGACACTGAAGATATGGCTGATTCTCCTGTAACACCAAGTCAGCCTTTGCTTGTCTGATCCATCAGCAGTGCCATCTAGAGATCATCCCCTCATTCTCAGAGTAGAGGAAGAGCTGCAGAAGTTCAAGTCTTTCATAGCTCAATCCTCTTTGACAGCCAACATGATATGCAAGGGGTTGAGAGAGCTCCAAGGTTTGTATGAGTGCATCGAGGAGCTTCTCCATTTACCCAACAGCAACTAGCTCTTCTTCAACCATCAACAGAAGAGATGGGTGGAAGTCGAGTTGGATGGATCTATCAGGCTGTTGGATTTGTTTGGCTCCATCAGAGACTGCATGATCAAAGCAAATGAGCAAGTTAGAGACCTTGAGATGATCCTTAGGAGGCAAAGAGAAACAGTTTCCAAGAGCAAGATTCATGTTCTCATTTGTTCTGAATAAAAGGCAGAGAAGGATATCGAGAATTGCTTCAGATTACTGAAGCAAATGGATAACAAGAATGTCTTATGTTGTGCAGTTGATAAGGACTCTAATTCATGGATGGTGATGAGGAATCTGAAGGAAGCAATAGCAATCACCATTTATCTCTTTCAGTCCATCTTTGACTTATTGTCCATGCCAAGGCCGAAAATCAAAGGTAGCAGATGGTCTCTTATCTAAGGCATTACAAAAGAGGAAAGTGGCTTGTGAGGGCGAGCAAGAGGAAATTGAAGGTAATGATGGGAAGACACAGAAGGCACAAGTTTAATTGGAGATATTACAGAACAGGATGGAGGACATTGAAGCAGGATCAGAATGCTTGTTTAGTAGACTAATCCAAAATAGAGTCTCTCTTCTTAATATCCTAAGCTTTTAATGACTCCATCAGCCTTTTTGTCCACATGCCCTCATTAGCATCTGCATTTTAGAAGCATTGCAAATGACTGTATATTGTATCAATTTTGTAAAAGAGTTACAATGCACTCTATACTGTTTCCTGTAATAGAGTTCACACGATTATTTTTTGTTGCTTCTTTTCTTTCCTTATTTTACTTGTTCAGCAAATGAAAACAGCTAATGTATCAATCAGAAAACAGTTAATAGCTCAACAATTCCATCATTCTTCTCAGATAAACCATGGTAACACAAATCTCCTCATTAAATGACAGTGTCTTCTTAGCTAACATATGAGAAGGCTGGTAGCAATGCTACAAACAATTTTAACGAGTATAAAGGTTCTAATTCAAAAAAAATTTGCTTCTGATATATTGCAAAACTAATTTAACTTCATAACATGCAGCACAAAGATGGGTGATATCATAGATTAATATGAAAATTCCAATGCTTATTAATTTCTCACTAATTTCAGAATAAAAAATGGTTAAATAGTTTATGATATCAGTTCAGTAATACTGATAAAAAAGAATATTTTTTAATTATTTGTACATCTATGTGATATGTTCTGTATGATGACATGAAAAGTCTGCATCACTAAGTCCAAATTATTCAACAGACATTTTGCTACAAAAACATTATACAAATGTTTGTAAATTCAAACCATCACACAGAGTATAGTGTTTCAACAATTTAGAGCAATATTTATGTAATTAATTTGGGTAACATTTTATTGGTTCAGCAATATACATAATGGTGAAAGCCATACCTTGCAGTTATTCAAGATTCTTCATGTTCCTCCAATTGAAGTTCCATCATGACATTGAAAACTAGACCATTTTCATCTGCTCGGAACGAAATAAACATAATCTCATTTGGAAAAATGAGATCAATATTACATAATAGAAATTAGTTGATCTTAGAAACAAATGCCAGGAGCCTAGGAATACATACCGTGTAGCTCTTAGCCTCTTACAGAAAATATTATTTCCTAATCATTCTTTAGTCAATATGTTGTTACATAGCCATATCATAAGCCTGTTTTCTTAGTAGAAAATCTATCAGATTTATCACCCAAAATTTACCTCAAGGAATATACATTCTTTGTGACCGGAATAAATGACCGACAATAATTATGCAAAACAATTTTTTAAATAATAGTCATAAGATGTTCCATGACTTAAATACTAGAAGAAATATTGGCAGCGACCATATTTCAAGAAAACCTCTAATCAAATACCGTAGATATTGCTGCTAATGTCCCAAAATTTCTAGAGAACCTCTACAATCTCATGCAGTGTTAAGTGTGTGACATCATATTGGATCAAAAGCAGGCAGAAGGCACTTATGCACTTCAAGCAAAAGCATAACATAAAAAGCCTGACAGACATCCTATCATCCAATGATGCATCAAACAAGCAGTAATTGACTTGCTTAAATACATCATTACAAGATCCACGGTGAAAGACATTGACACAGGCATAAAGTTTAGTATAGCTGACTGCTGTGTCATTTCAGCTTAAAGCATTGCTCCATATAATTCATTATACCAGATATTAGTCGTCGTGAATGCATGTGCGGTCTAATGAATGTTGGAGAGACAAGCCAGCATATTACTCTCGTGCAATAACAAATTATTAATAACCTGTCTAAATCAAGCCAGAGCATGGATAAACAAATGAGAATAACTAAAACATGTTAGCAGAAGCTGCTACACACCAATGTTGCACACAATTGGCATCATATGGACAGCCTAGCTGGAAAATATCTATGTTGTCTCCCCTTGTAGTAGTGCCCTTTCTAATATCATGACACCTTAGTTTTGTAATATCCTGAACTAATATGAAGGCATCTCTTTTTTCCCTTAAATCTTTATGACTTGAGACATAACTGCAGACAACCTATGTGGATGGCAGTTTAAAGATCTCATTCCATAAATTTTGTAAGACTACCAAGTGCCAACATTGTATTTTGAAGACTCCAACCTGATCTGCTGCTATCTATTGTATTTCACTCTTTCTGTTTTTTGCTTTCTTGTTTGATTGTTGGTTATTGCAATAATTGGCAATGTCTCGTGTAACCAGTATGGGTTATTTTATGCTCATGCATCCGGGAGTAGTACTCATTATAAGAAAACCAACTTAGTATGGGGTCGAACCATCTTAAAGAAAGTGTTAAAGATCCAAATGCAATCATATATACGATAAATTACATGGCGTGTACCTTCACATGGCTAACATATCTGTGGAGCTGAGAAAGAGTTTAGACAGATAATTATGACCAGTCCAGAAAAGAGGATACAAGATCCAATTTACAAGCCTCACATGTCACATAGAGCTTAGCTGGTTAGAGTCCACTTGCCTTCCATCTTTTCCATGAAAATCTATCTATAAGTAGGTGAAAGTTCTAGGTTCATTCACATCTTCCCATCTTTTGTGCTCAAGTCCTCAGCTGCTATTTCATTCCAAAGGCCCTTCAAGCACACACCGAGAAATATGGTTGGTTCTCCTGCAGCACCAGATCAGTGTTACCATGTCCGATCCATCAGCATGCCATCTAGTGATCACTCCCTCCAGCTAAGAGTAGAGGAAGAGCTGCAGAGTCTCAAGCCTTCTGTAGCTGATACCTCTTTAACAGCCCAAATGGTACGCGACCCTAGAAGTATACTATTTTCCCTCTGTAGATTTTTGGAGAATTTTATTTGTTAACTCCTGGTAAAATTTTTAAGCGCCTCATGTATGTCTTCATGACCAGACATGACTGCAATTGTACTTGGAAAACCTTAGCTAGCAGTCCAAAGCTGCTTAAATTTTATAAAACTTCCATGTATTCAGAGGGCTCTCAATCATGTGGATTCTGCTACCATGAACCATCTTTTTTTTTTGTTGTGTTGTTGGACATTGCATTAACATACATGATAAATGGGATTTATTCTCAACATTAAGCATCTTAGGTTAGTACAATAAGCAGCATCAAGCTAGAAAATTAATAAACTTTAGATTTAACCTTCTTAAGATGAAACTACTAAAGATTCATACAACAATCAAGTATAAAGACCAACGTTTTAAATAGGCGCTCGGGCGCTCGCCTAAGCGCCCGGGCGACGCGAGGTGAGGCTCGAGTGCCTCAATCTACACCCAGGCAGTGCGCTTCAATGAGGCACTGTCTGGGCGCTCGCCCGAGCCCAGGCGACGGGCGATTCGGGCAAGCGCCCAGTTTAATACAGTCGACCGAACCAGGCTTTTAACTCTGGTTCGGTCGGTCACGTTAGTTGGTTCAATCGAACCAACTAAAGCAACAATATATTTCCCGTTAACCCTAATCGGGATTAGCATCTCGCCGCTGCCGTATTTGGTGCCGCTGCCACTGTCTTCGCCACCTCGTTGCTGTTGTCTTCGCCGCCGTCGTTGTCGCTTGGATTAGCATCTCACTGCTGCTGTCTTCGCCGCCGTCGCTGTCGCTTGGATTACGTCGCCGACACCAGGCTTTCTCTTCGCCGTCATTCGCTGCAGCTCGCCGATGTCACTGCTGCCGCTTGCCGCAGTCGCTGCTACTCCTCTCGCGGTCAAGTCAGCTCGTCATCTATATTTTTAACAGTATACTGTTAAGTTGATTAATTATTATAACTAATTATTAACAATATAATAGTATACTGTTAATATACTATTAACACTTAATAATATATTAACAGTATAATAGTATACTGTTAATATACTGTTAACACTTAATAATATATTAACAGTATACTGTATAATGTATATTAAATATTAACAGTATATTGTTAATATACTGTTAACAGTGTAATGTATATTAAATATTAACAGTATAGTATGACATTTTTATTTAAATAATTATATTTATTAATTATATTATATATTTTTAAATATTTTAGCGTCTTGCTTCGCTCGGGCGAGCGCTTGGCGCCTCGGGCGTTTTGGGACCCTGGCGCCTACCGCTTTTTTAATCACTGATAAAGACAATCATGTATGAAGATTAAGAAATGTGATGTCACAAGCCAAACAAATGCATGTGGCTCGGAAATAATTGAAAACGGAGAAATAAGTCAGGCCTGTCTAGAGAAGAGGTTAAAAGATCCAAACTACAAGAATTGCATATCATATTCAGGTTATCTGGTTAGATTCCACTTGCCTTCCAGCTGCTCCATGAACTGGATCTATAAGTAAGGGAAGTCCCAAGCTCATTCTCATCTTCTCATCTTTTTTGCTCCAGTCTTCCAGTTGATAATTCATTCCAAAGGCCTTCCAAAAACACACTGACAGAAATGGCTGGTTCTTCTGGGGCACCAAATCAGTGTTACTAAGTCCAACCCATCAGCATGCCCTTTACAGATCACCCCCTCATATCTAGAGTGGAAGAAGAGTTGCAAAGGGTCAAGTCTTTAGTAGATCAATCCTTTTTAACATCCCCTATGATGTGCGAGGGATTGAGAGGCCTTGGGGGTCTGCATGATTGCACTGAGGAGCTTTTATGCTTGCCTAGCAGCAAACAGCTCTTCTCCAATCCACAACACAAGAGATGGGTGGAATTGGAGTTAGATGGATCCATCAGGCTACTGGACTTGCTTGGCTCCCTTAGAGATTGCATGATGACAACGATTGAGCAGATTAGAGACCTCGAGATTGCCCTTAGAAGACAAGGAGAAGCAGCTGCCCAGAGCAAGAACAAGATGCATGCTAGAATTCACTCTGACAAGAAGTTGGAGAAGGACATCAAGAAATGCTTCCGACTACTTAAGGAGATGGATGACAACTATGTCTTATTTTGTGCCAACAACAAGGACACAGATAAATGGATGATGACCAGGACTATGAAGGCAGCAAGGGAGATCACCGCTTCTATTCTCCAGTCCTTCTTTAACTTCCTGTTTATGCCAAGGATGAAAACCAAAGGAAGAAGATGGTCTCTTCTCTTGAAAGCATTGCACAAGAGGAGAGTAGCCTGCGAGGGTGAACATAAGGATGTTGGAGCTAATGATGAGAGGGTACAGAAGAAACGATATCAGTTGCGGACATTGCAGAACAGCATTGAGGATATTGAAGCAGAACTAGAATGTTTGTTTATTAGTCTAATCCTAAATAGGGTCTCTCTTCTTAACATTTTAAGTTTGTACTGATCTCATCAGCCTTTTCACCCACCTGCCCTCATTAGCATCCACATTTTAAAGGAATTGTTAATGCTTGTATCTTATATCAATTTTGTAAAACAGTTATAAAGCACCCTATACTTGTTTCTGCATTATGGTTCACAAGATTGTTCTATTGCTCGACAGCACCATTTCTTACCGTACGAGTCAAATTCAAAACCAATTTCAACAAGAACGACTACTCTATTTCATAGAGAGTCTGCTTCCACTGGTTTGAAATTTTAATTTGACTCTATATCGGCATGAATTTTTCACAACTGAAAACTTTTTATTTTTCTAGAATTGAGTTACAAGACTAACATCTATAAGTATCTTTATCTATCTTCACATGAATATAGCATGGATAAAGGAATACTACATAATCATGCATACGGACCTCCTTAACATTTTCTTTATGATTTATGTAAAAATCTTCCAATGCTAATCCGAAAACAATTATAGATAATCACACAAGTAATGTTTCTCAGCTGTTCTGTGGATTGTTATCTAAAAAAAATTTGTATCTGGTAGTATTTCACTTTATTTAGCAAAGTTAAACATAATAACTCAATTGAAAAAATTCGTAGCAGATTTTGTAGTACTAAGTTGTGCAATTAATTGTTGGCAGAGAAATATATCTAACAATTAAAGAATGACATACTTCTTCACCATAGAATTTCCATCATGTCATCCTAGTTTATCTTTTCTCCTTCTTATGCATTCAATAAGCGTTATCTTCCTGACAAGAAAATATTGCTAGAAATATTATACTTCTTCTCTAATAGATAGTACAAATTTATGGTAGAAATTTTGACTCCTTCAAAGTTATGGTAGAAGATCACCTGAAAAGGTTAGTTTAACTATTAGTATCATTTCATCTGAGGCATTGCTCCATGCCATTAAAGAATTCAATGCACCAAATATCACGTGCACGAAGCGGAGAGACAGATAAGGCACATACCTACGAGGCTAGCTCGTATCAGATTGAGACTTTGTTGCGTACGATCTGTTCGTAGAGAACTGCTACCTGTATGAGCTGATGGTTATGCTTGTGTCCACGGCACCATTTTCTGCATGGAGTTCGGGCTCCCAGGACCAAATAAATGAATCATCACCTACGATTTCTCCCGCTGCTGACGAAGGCATCGAAGAATTGACGACGGACAAAGAAAGAAAAGCTTGCAGATGGCGGATCAAGAAACGGCCACCGCAATGCTATCTTTGCCCGCCCCCTATTCGGAAGCAGAAGGGCTGGTTGCATCGGGCGGAAACATCTACGTGCTCGTCTTCGGCCTCCTGATTCGGTGGTGTACAATCGCCCTGATGTAGCAGTCAGCGTCGGCCCATACTGCCACCGAGGGTTCGTTTCTCAAACCGCGATAATTCTATTGGAGATCGTTCTCGATCAGGGAAGATGGATAACTTATGCCGTGGCCGAGCAGTATGTACGGTTTGATTCAATTCAAATATAAAATTATCAAATCATCCTTTACCGCGAATTGATCTTATCGGACGGAGATCCCGACTTAATCATTACGAAGCTTAAGTTAGTCGGGACTAGAACCCTAAAGACACAATGAAATCTTAAAAAGTAAAGGATCATAATATGAAAGTGTTGATAGTCTTATCCTCAATATTATTTTTGATGATAGCTTTAATACTTGTAGCTTTGATGGACGTACGAGTCATCGACATCAATGTACATAGAAGTTTAATATGTACTAGCGCCTCAAGTGGTCGGCCCATATACTAGGCATCGAGGACTATGCAAAGTTACTTCTTGCTTCTCAAGCAATAGGATATGAGGCTACGTTGTCCCGTAGTTATTAGGGGGGCGTTGGTGTGAAGGACAAATAATTGACTTGTTCAGGGTTCATAGGGTTGGATTGACTCAGAGTATCCAACTGACTCTATTGCAACGATCTAAGGACCCCCATGAAATGGGAGCATTAATATGTCATATCAAGAGATTTTTTTATAAAAAATCAAATCCTCTAACAAATATTTAAGGCTCTATAATTTTCTTTGAAGTAAAGTGCTGTTGAACTTTTTTTCTAATCATTGTTAACCATTTTTCTTCCAACAATTCAAACATAGAAAACATTTTTTTGGAAACATAAAAACAACAAAATGTGTTCGGTTTTCTTGAGAGTTATATAATTATATGTCTTTTGAAAAAAAAAAATTACAGTGAAAAAAAAAACCTTTTTCACTTCTTTTCCTTCCAATAGGAATTTACTTTGTGTAGCAATCATTTATAAAATTGTGTCAATAGTACGAAACAAATAGCATTTATTGGTCCTATAATTTATCAATACATAGATCATTAAAAATCGGGTAAGATACCAATTCGAACCGATACAGCAGCATCCGATGATTTAAGCATCCAATGAATATTACAGTTCTAAGAGTTTCGATACAACCATAGTTGGATAAAGATGATGTCAACTTAAATCACTTTACGACAACGAGTGAAAGAACAATCTTAACAATCGTATAGTTTGTAACATATGGTTTGTAACTTAAAACACTTATAGGACAACTATATCTTTTGGTATAGTTTGTAACATATGAAAAATAACAATCATATTTGTATTCAAATTTGAATATCCAAAGAAATAGTGAATCGAGTTCCCGATATGATAGAACTCGCATCTTCCCTAAATATTATGACACATGTGATAAAATCAAATTTGATTATCAATCAAACTGGTACAACGTAACTTATTTTTTTAAAGTATTATCATATTTGAAAGAGATATATCATTATTTAATGAACGTGGAAAAGAAGTTTTTGAAGACAAAAAAATGTTTATATCTTATGTCTCTAATAGTATCTTTTAAGACCTAAAAGTGTTCGCTTAGACAATATTGAAAGAAAACATATAAGAGAAAATTAATTTATATATCATTATTTGTGTGTCTGTCATAACATAACTCTGTTATACGACATCTAATACATCTTTTATCATATCCTAAGTTAAGGTCATGTAATTCACGTTTTAAGTCCTGATTAAGTATTAACCATGATCACATCATCTCACATCTATTGGGTAGAAAATAGAACCAACCAAAAGCTTATGCAACAAGTATCAACTGTATTTCATGGAGCTAGCCCGGTGACAATGGATAACAAGTTACGTCGATGCCCGAAGTCATACTTGAGGCTACGCAAAGCAATCTCGAGTCGTACGGGTCGCCCGAGATCACGCAAAATGATATTGACGTCCTGAGCCGTACGGATTACCTAGAATCACACAGATCAAGGCATAGCATATGTTGTCCAGGATCACACGAGATGATACTATACTGGTGGCCACATGTTGTACGAAGCAAAGCAAGACACCTCTCACCTCGTGGAGCATACGAGCAAGTTGATTGAGGCGGTGGCGGCCATTAAGAGACTTCATACAACCGACCTTGCATGAAAAGTATAAAAGCTTACCTTTGGACTAGGGCCATGAGTCAAACTTCTAGCACTCAAAAACCTCATCAACTATTCCATATACTAACTTAACTATCGGATGGGTCAAATCAGACATACACTCCCGACTTTGATCTTTATACAAGAGCAAGTTCGAAGGAGCAAAAGAAGTTCATCGTTAGGCGATGGATCAACCAGACCAAGTACCCATCTCCTGACGTCACAAGCGAATGATCTTGTGCACTTGGACCAATTCAAATTGTGCTGATACCTTAACCACAACATAAGGTTCACCAACACAACTAAATCTGCCTATGACAATTCATAAACCTAGTATTGAATTCTTGAGATCCCACTCGCCTTTTTTTTGCTTAAGAAATCCTAGTGCCATTTTGAAAGGGCTCCATAGTTTATAAATACAGAGGGCCAAATTGTAAATCCGATCTCATTACATGCCACTCTGGACATTAGGAGTGATCAAATTGAACGGAAAACACAAAACGAATCTGAATCATTCACCAATGATTTAATTTTAAAAACTATAAATGATTTTGATTCAGATACCTTTATTTGGTTCGATTAATTTATTCGGACCAAATCAAAATAATTTTAATTTAAAAAATATTAATCCTATTAAACTTATATCTTAAATCCTTAATCGATTCAAATAAATTAATTAAATCTATCCAAATATCTAATTTTATAAATGATATAAACTTAATTTCATAAATTTTATTCCAAATAAAATTAAGATTATTAAATTATCTTATTTAAAAATATAAATCAATAAACTGATAAGTCGAATCGGATTAACCGATTTTGAATTGATTTGATTAGGCAGATTCAAACAATTTGGATGATCTTAGAAAGAGACGTGGGAAGAATGAATGCGACGTATAAGTTGCGATCGTCGTATTAGTTCTCCTATATTTTCTATGGAAACTAATTCATGAAGAAAACTCTAATTTTAATTCTTATTCTTAATGCGAGCCGACCTATGGCATTACCGAGGATATGTCAGGGTGATAATTTTGCTAGAGGATTAGATGCGTATTATAAAATATATTAGATAATATGAGGGACTAATGTATTAAAACGCAAAAAATCCCATAACTATCGTTCCCTTTCCCAAGAAATAACCCACAGTTGTGTTGTCTTCGCTGCTTCTCGCCTCGTGTTCCATTTCTGTTCTCCGGCGGGAAGAGGTGGTGAACCAGGCCGAATATTAGGGTAAGGATTCTTGCTTTGTTGAGCCTGTGCGCTGAGTCTTGGCCGTGGAATCCTTCGCTTGCGTTCTTGGAGACTGATGGGTTTGGGATTTTTGATTCTGTTTGTGTGCCGTGTTCTTTTTGAATGGGGTTTTTGCTTTTTTGTTCGTCTCCTTTTGCGTTTGCAGAGAAGGAATCTGGAGATGTATTGATTCTGTTTTCAGCTGTGTTCGTGGCATGTGAGGAATTGCCATCTTTTCATTATGCCGTTCTCGTGAGAAGAGAAGTATGACCTCGCTCAAGATAAGGTTTCGTTTGATGATGTCCATGATTATGTGTAGGCTGCTCGCTCTCTCCCTCTCTCTATATCTGTCTCTTTTCGTTTCCTTGGCGGTGAAGTTGTTGTGTTCTTGCAGAGTCATGAGTTTGCCATATGTAATCCATATGCACATCAGGTCTTGTTGATGGTTTCCTCGTTGAATGAGGTTTTATTCTCGGTTCATGTCGTTTTCTTTTTGTACCTATGCGAGAATTTGCTAGCATCTTGATTCTTTCGTTTTGTGCGGCCGTTCAAGAGAAGAGTATGCTTGAGGAATTGATGTCATTTTGCTTCAAGGATAGGATAAGGTCTTGTTTGATCTTTGTAATAAGAAGAGAATAATTCAAAGATAGGGTCTAGTTTGATGCTTCAAGAACCATGGTTTTCTGCGGGATCTGTTGTTCCGGGCTCCATTTTTGGCAGTATATTACTGTTTCTCTTGGTAGGTAGGGCTTGATTCATTGTTCCTGGAAACTAATGGGTTTGAAATTCATAAATCCTTGTGCATTTAGGTTCTTTCGTTTTTATTCATTATTTGACCTTGGATTGTGTCGCTTTCTTTTTAGTTTTCAGGAGCCTGCAGATTTCTTGATTCCGTTCCATAGTTCTTGCAACTTGTTTTTCATCTTTCTTTATGGCATTCTCGTAGTGTGAAGTAGGCCTTCTTTCAAGACAGGGTATTATTTTAGAATTTTGGGGTGTGAGAAGAAGAAGATGGAGAAATTGAGGAAACCTTCTAGTATGCCAGGAATGATAAATTTTGGTATGTGATAGATTCAGAAGTTATTCAGATCTCATAGGTTTGAGGAACGGGTACCTACTTGCTTTTATAGGTTGCATTGAAGGAAACGTATGAAGACTGAGATTGGCAACATGACTTTTATGATACTATGTCTGAATATTAGTGATCAAGTTTGTTCTTGGATTGCAAGCCACCTTTAGACAGATTAGGTTCTTCAGATGCTTTAGCTGACGGTATCTAGGCATGGAGTCTGACAGGAGCTAATGCACTTTGTTTTTCTCTCAACAGGGATAGTGGATGACCTGATTTTCTCATACACTTGGATTTTTGCAAACATCTAGGTGTTTGGCAGAATGAAGAGTATACAACAACGTGGACTTGTTCCAGCATTTGCACCTTGTTACCACGTTGGGAAAGCAAATGAAGAAATTAAGTGTCCCTCCATGGGTAATTGTTTAAACCAAATTCACGCTCTCAGAATAAATAATGCAAGAACCAGTGGGAGGAACGCTAGAAAAGATTCTCGTCTGGCCATCATCCACAGAGGGTTCACTCCTGTGATGACTGAATGTAGAAGACGAGTTATACCTGCTGTCCGATGCCAGTCTTCTTCAGATTGTAACATGGACCAGTACATATCAGCTGAAAGATTCAGTCAGAAGACTGAATACCCTTTACATAGCATTAGGGAGCATATCCTGTAAGCTCCAGGCTTTATTATCCTAATATTTTGAGCATTTTTTTAGTTATGGGATGCCATTATGAGGGCAGTGCTTTGATTATTTTATATGCATTGTTCATTAATCCTGTACATATTTGCAGAACATCTTTATTTTCATTGCCATCTTGCCTACATAGTAGCAGTGCTTCTTGCACGAACATAAGATATGGAACATCCTGATTTCTTATGCTTTATAGTTCAACCATGTGATGATTGCAAAATCATGTTACTCATGCGTCTTTCTTGTATAACTCACTTTTATTGTAATGCTTTTTTCAATTACTATCCTCACCCACACTGCACATTAAAGCTACAGTTTGTCCTACTGACTTTTTCGTCATGTGGACATCTAACATGATGCAAGTGGAACACTGATGATGCAACCACAATACTGTTGAGCCTGCAACATAAATAACCTAAAATAACTAATCTAATTATGACTAAACATCTAACATGTTTAGATATAATTGTTTTATGACCTAATTAGCTTATATATAAATAAGCAACATAAGTGTGTAATTTACTATACATCACAATCCAAAATAGTGAACCAGCTAATCATAACCCACATACCATGAACCAATGTGGTACACCGCACATGATTTTAAGTTTTTAACTTTTAAATACCATGGTGTACCAACACTACATTGGTATACTGGTGTACTGACTACATAGTGTATTTGATATTTCCTCAGCATTTATAATTTTTTTCTTGTTAGTGTATTTTGCTGTACAGGTTGATACACACTGATTTCAGAACATTCCAGTAGGGTTGTCAGTATTGGTTTTTAAAACCTTAGTATTACCAACCAAACTGGTTCACTTCATAACTATACTTGCATCTTGACTCAAGTCATTCTACATTCTCAGTGACCCTAGAGTCATCTGTGCCCTTATGCTGAAGTTTATCTAGCCTTTGTCACTGTGGTCTGAATTTGTGTCTTCTTTGTAGTTATTGATGCCATTGTGGTTTATCAGCATCTTGAAATCTAGTAAGATGAAGCCTGCTGATGTGTTGATGGTACCCCTGTCTATTTGAAGGATGCTTAGAATGTTGTTCATCACATCTAAACAGCAAAAGATTTTCTTGTATGAGACAACAGATGGACTGCTAACAGGTGTATAATGGAAACAATGGTGGAGATTGGAACAGAGTGAAGACAAAAGTAAATAAATGAAGAGAAAAGAGAGTATTATCTTCATGCATGTGTATGACAAACATAGATTAGAAAATCTTTCTGCAAAAGAATCTACTCAGGAAGCCAGTCTAACGTACTAGGAAACGATAGAGGAAAGACAGACCCAAGGATCTTTTTCATATAAAATATTGGAGTGCTAATGACTATAGACTAGGCAGTTGACTTTGAGTACTCGTGATTCAAGTTTGTTTCAAGATTGTCAATATAATCTTAATATTTGTTTCATGTTTGTTTTCAGCCTCTATGTACAGGCTGCAACCATGAACTCGCAGCATGTTGTAGGACTGGTGTTAGGACCTTTTATTAGTTCTTTCTTGTTAGTGAGAGTGTGATACATCATTTGATTCCTTCATTTATCTGGTTCTGGACTTCTGGTGAACTCCATGTTTGCTCATGAAGATCAAATCGAAAAGAAAAGATGCATGGAGTGTAATACTGTATGCATTTCAGCGAGAGATGTTCCTTCTTGTCTTATGATGATTCTATATTCTAAATTTTGTTGTTTTCATAAATCCCTAATAAATGTTCCATTTTCTTTTCAGTAAGATTTTTGGAGGTCCTAACAATGGATTACATCCTGGTAGTGTAAAAAATGAGCTTATACTTCTTGCCTTACCGGCTATTATTGGGCAGGCTATTGATCCATTGGCACAATTGATGGAGACAGCATATATTGGCAGATTAGGTACTATTTATATTTTCTGATACATTTTATCTTTGTTTTTTTAGCATGATTTGCTGCAAGTTTTTTTTCCTAGTTTGGTCTCTTCCACTTTTGTTTTTTGTTTTTTTTTTTTTGCTTACAAACTCCCATCTTGGATTCTCTTGGATGAATAAGTTTTTATTTAGTAATTTATATCTATGCTTATGATAGTGATTGGCTTATGATTGTCCATCATTTTGTTGTGATTAGGTTTGCTTTTTTATGTTGGAACTGACAGAGTAGCCGGACTAGTGTATAAATATATGTATATGTGACACAATGGTACTTTTTCTCCCTTGAAGAAACTTTTTGAACAAGTTGGTATGTGAGGTCTTAAATCTCGATGGATAGGGGCATAGAGATCCTGATATATGTGAGAATGATATTTGTGGTTTCAAATGTCAAAAATTGGTGTGGATCAGCATGGGGTCCATGTGACTATCGGATCTATGTCAAAACCCCACAACATTATGTTAGGGCCCTAGCTAAGTCGGGTCCATTTATTCAGGTTGAGTCATGTTAGCCAGAGTCAGTTATGGGTCGGGTGAATTTTATCGAGTCGGTTATGAGTAGATTGAGTGATTTTTATCTTCAGTTAGGATGGAGTCCGTTATTATTTTCAGTTAGGAGTCTATCAAGAGTCAAAGATTAGTGAGACTCTTGGTAAAACCTTATAAATAAGGTTGTAAACCCTTTTCCATAATGAAGGAATGAGAAGTATTAGTTTTAGCCAAAAGGCAAAACCCTAGGAGGCAGATCCCCTCGAAGTGATCTAGGAGGCCCGATCCCCTCGAAGAGATCGTTTATCCCCCTTATCCACCCTATTCCTCCATGATAGAACCCTAGGGTCCTATCATCTGGTATCAGAGCCGCGATGCTTGGTGTTCCTGTTGTGATTTCGCGGTCACTCTTATCATCGTCGTCAACGTCACGTCGCCACCATCGTCGTCATATCTACATCTTGCTGTATAAAAAATTAAAAAAAAAAAAGAAAGAAAGAAAAAGAGAGAGAGAGAGAGAGAGAAGGAAAAGAAGCCGCATCTTCCAAAAAAAAAGAAGAGAAAATAGAAAGAGGAAAAAAGGGAGAAAGAAAAGAGAAGAAGAAGAAGGGGCCCTCGCACCTTCCCCCTTATTCCTCCCCTGCTCCTGTCGTCGGCCGGCGTCGCCTCAGCCACTGCCGTCTTCCTCGGCCACCTCATCCGTCGGCCTGCTGTCGTCTTCTCCACTGGCAGCAACATCAGTCGAACCCATTGCCGACGCCCCCCGCTCACAGCAATTTCCTAGCCGGTGTGCACCCGTGCCTCAACGCTCGCTGCTGCCGGCCACTCCTTCTGCATCGGTGCACAGCAGTGCCGCCTCTGCTTCCTGCTGCTGTTGCGCACTCGTGCCTTTGCCGATTGCCGCCGCCGCCCCCATCTGCTGCCTGCAGCCCCACCCCGTCGACCATCTCTCTTCCTTCCCCTGCATCTCCACCACCGCTGTTGCTCCACCCGCGTACAACCCCCTTCTTTCCTCCCTGCTCTTACCGTCGGCTAGCGCTGCTACCTCCCTTGCTCTCAACCGCAACCACCGTTGGGCGCTCCTCACGCTGACGCCACAACCTCTTCTCTCCCACTGCCGCAACCCTCGTCGGACTGTCGCTACCCTCTTCCTTCCTCTGCCAGCCGCAGCCTTCACAGCCGCTTTTTGCCTTGCTGACCCTACCTTCCTACAGATCTAGCACCGCTGTTGCTGCTCCCTTCAGCGCCGCCCAACCACCCCTGCCATCTGCTGCCTGCCATTCTTCCCCGCTGCCGCTGCTTCCCCGCAGCCTCCTCTGCTTTGCTGTTGCCGCCCACTCCTTCCCTGTCGGCGCACAGTAGCGCCTCCTTCGCTTCCTGCTGCCGCAACGCATCTGTGCCTCTGTCATTGCTGTCGTCGCCCCTTTGCTGCCGCAATCGTCTCCAACCGTGCCCTCCTCATCTTCTTCCCTCTACAGCCACCTCAGTCGCAACCACCCCTCGCCGGACCTCGCTGCTTGCCGGACCCTGCTGCTCCCACTTCTTCCTCGTCGGACCCCGTTACTCGCCAGAACCCGCTGCCCCTCCTTGTTGTCAGCATCTCCACAACCATTGCCCCTCCCCTACGACGCAAACTCATGATCCTGACTCGACAGCAGAAAAAAGAATTGAACATCACTGATCTATAATCCTACACGATGACTACAGATGGTACACTTGATGCAAGGTTTAAAGCCTTCGAGACTCGCATGGAAGACAAATTTTAAGAACTCCTCCGCGAAATTAAAAGAAGCCGATCAGAGAGTCCCAAGAAAACTCAACACGGTGAAAGTTCCAAAGGGAGTCGATCTGAAAAGTATGATCAGGGGCAGGACACAAGATACATACGCATGAGGGTGGAATTTCCCAGATGAGAAGATGGAAATCCGATTGGTTGGATTTTACGTGCTGAAAGATTTTTTCGTTTTCACAGGATTCCGGAGGAATCCAAGGTGGAGATCGCCTCCATTCGACTTGAAGGAGACGCGATCCAATGGTACGATTGTTATGAGCATACTAATGGAGAACCATCATAGGAGCAATTCAAAAGCGGACTTTTGATTCGCTTCAGACCATCAGAGTACGAAAACATGGATGGACAACTCGCCAAAATTCGTCAGACCTCTACCGTACAAGAGTACCAAAGCATATTTGAGCGCCTCTCAAACCAAACCCAAGACTGGTCTGAAAAACAATTGCTGGGAACATTTATTGAAAGGCTAAATCCAGAGATTTGGTGTGAAGTTAAGGCTCGACAACCTCGTACCGTGATGGCTGCCATATCATTCGCTCGGATACAAGAAGAGAAGCTCAGTAGGGACAATTGCAGAAATAAAAGCATAAATCAACCAGCAGTAAGCAAGTCGACAACCCCACCTCCCTCCACTCCAACCCCTCAAAGACTTACCAGAGAAGAGCTTCAGGAAAGATCAGCAAAAGGGTTATGCTGGCATTGTGATGAAAAATGGAGTAGAGGATATCGATGCAAACAGGGTCATCTTTTGATGATAGAACCAATTAAAGAGGAATCGGAGAATGATGACGTGGACTCTGATCGAGAAGGTACGAATTCTAACAACGCTATTGGACCTTTCGTACATACGGTACATGCAATAATAGGCTACTCTAACCCGCAAACCATGAAAATCGAGGGAATTTTGAAACAACAGCCTATTACTGTTTTAATTGATACTGGTAGCACTCATAATTTCATGGACAGAAGGCTTGCTGACCGATTGGCCTATCAAATTGAAGACTGTGACAGATTTGAAGTCAAGGTTGCTGATGGTCGAATTCTAATTTGTAATAGTAAGTGCTCAAGAATCAAACTAATGGTACAGGGCTAAGAACTACGGGTGGATTTCTTTCTGATACCACTGGAAGACATCGAGATAGTGCTTGGAATTGAATGGCTGTCAATCCTGGGTGATGTCACCTGGAATCTTTCTAAACTAGTTATGAAGTTCCTTATTAATGGAAAACAGGTGATCCTCAAAGGAAGACGTGGAAGCAAGATCACAACCGCTAGTAACCATCGAATGGAGAGGCTTCCTCATAAGACTTCAATGACGGCTGCACCGAAAGGCTGACCTATTGCCTACACGAAGTGGAGGCCTTATTTAATTGATCAAAAGATTGTGACGCGTGGCAAATATCTTGGACCGAAGTACCCCCGAACTTTGATGCTGCTCAGCCTTGAAGACAAGGCTGATTTAAAGAGGGCGGGTCTGTTAGGACCCTAGCTAATTCGGGTTCATTTATTCAGGTTGAGTCATGTTAGCCAGAGTCAGTTATGGGTTGGTTGAATCTTATCAAGTCGGTTATGAGTAGATTGAGTGGTTTTTATCTTCAGTTAGGATGAAGTCCGTTATTATTTTCAGTTAGGAGTCTATCAAGAGTCAAAGATTAGTGAGACTCTTGGTGAAGCCTTATAAATAAGGTTGTAAATCCTTTTCCATAATGAAGGAATGAGAAGTATTAGTTTTAGTCAAAAGGCAAAACCCTAGGAGGCAGATCCCCTCGAAGTGATCTAGGAGGCCCGATCCCCTCAAAGAGATCGTTTATCCCCCTTATCCACCCTATTCCTCCACGATAGAACCCTAGGGTCCTATCACATTACTGCAACCATGGCATGCTAGGGGTTCCTACAATGTTTTCTTTTGGGAGCTTGTGGGGTCATGCGATGGATGAGCGTGATATGTGTTGGTTAGCATGGGTTCATATGCCAACTGCTAGGGCTTTATGCCATACCAGTCCAAATGTTGGCACAGCCTTGGCATTATGCTTGTTAATTATTACTATGATGATATCGAGCTAGTATGGTACAATACGACAAGCATGGGTCAATAACTCATTTCTTTATTATGCTAGCCAGTATAATGTGGCCAGTTTTCTGGTTCAAAGAAATTCTCATCTATTCATCTTGATACAATATGACTGGTATTTGACATGGGCCAAAACTCAAATCTATGCTTGCAATATAAAATGCATGTGTTGCTATCTTGTTTAATTTTTTTTCAATTTTGAACTAATTAGATAGTAATGAAGCACTATTGATTTCTTATTAAAGAAATTTAGCTTGTTTAGTCCACCAATCCTTTGCTGCTGTTGTCTTTAGCTAGTACAGTCTAGAGGTTTCCACAGAGGATGGGTCTTGGTGTCAAGGTAAAATTGCTTTTTATATTTAGGTAACAAGGTTTGAGATACGGAAATAATATGTTGATCCTCTGGGACCGCACATCAGAGAGAGCCTTGTGACTGATCCATCCTTTAATCCAGAGGTTTCAAAAGGGAAGAAGGTTTCTAGCACAATCTATGTGGGGCATTTGACCGTATAAAATTGAGTAATCATCAGTTTGTTTGTTGTTATAGTGTAAATATTACATAATATAATAAGGAACAGAAACAAATGATTTAAGATGTAGAATAAATATAGGATAGTAGAGAAATAAAGCTTATTCATAGTTCTAACTTCTAAATCTAAGTTGCTAATTGTTCTAAAAACCAAGGTTTGCAATTTTGACCTGTACCGCCTGGTACGGGTGGTACATACCGGTTAGTCAGGTTACCGATAGGTGGACCGCTCGCTACCGGGCGATTCCGCCAAAAATTGACAGTCAGCGGTCGATTGAGGAAGAAAAAGGGAAGAGAAGAAGAAAAGAAAAAAAAGAGAAGAGGAGAAGAAAGAATACCTCGCTCGCGCACTGTCGCCGCCCGCGATCGCTTTTTCTCTCGCGTGAGGAGACGGAGCGTCTCCCTGTGCGGGGAGAAAGATCGAGGCGACATCGCCCCTTTTCTTTTTTTAAAAAATATATTTAATATTTTTAATATTATATTATAAAAATATTATATTATATTTTAATATCAGGCGGTATGCACTGTACATACCACCCGGTATTGGTACCATACTGGTACCGACAATATGTCGGTACACCGGTACGGACCGGTAAGTCAAACCTTACTAAAAACTTCAATTATTTTTAGTTTACCTAAAACTTATAATAGAAGTATAAAATTACTTTTTATGTTCATTTCATGGTTCTTTTTCTGCTAACAGATACATTCAATATGATTAGCTGAATATAATATAATTTTAGATCTTTTACAAATTAGATGAATTTGTGAATCTGGATTTCTTTTTGTGTTATCAACCTATAGACATAAGCAACTTACAAGTTACAAGCTTATTATCATGATGATCACTGTTTATGATTTATGTCGGAAATTTAGACAGTTGAAGCCAACTAAGTTATTCTCTTCTTGGTATACTTTTTTGAGCTCCAAGATCTTTACATCAGGTCAATGATAAGTTAAATGAGCAAATATAATCTCCAAGGAGAGCAAAAGCATAATCTTGGTGAAATTTGCAACTTATAAATTCTTGGCGAGTATACAAACTTCTACTAGCTATCTCTTGCTAATTTTAATAGTTCAGGATGTCTATGTGGGATGTTGATCAGGTAGACTACTGATGGTGACTTGCAACACTTTGCTTACAAGAGAATTTATTTTCTTACAATTGTTTTCTTGTCAACACTCAACAGTATTAAGCTTCATGCTGATATCCCAACTATGTCAGATCAAATTCTTAGTTGTTTATGATGCTGAGCATATACTTTTTCAATGCATGATTAGCTATCCAACCAAGTGGAATGTCATAGTAACTTTCTGCTTCATTCTGGCTTGAATAAAATATTGAAGGTCCTGTGGAGTTAGCTTCAGCTGGGGTGTCGGTATCAATTTTCAACATCATCTCAAAACTCTTCAATGTTCCACTTTTGAGCATTACAACTTCATTTGTGGCAGAAGACATCTCAAAAACTGCCAGTGACCAATATATATCAGGTATTATAAGGCAGAATGGCACTATTTCTGTTGAAATTTGAGGTGATTGCTTCCTAGTTGACTTCTATATGATGGATTTACAGGTAATGACCTACAAGAAGGGATTTTTATGGTTAAAAAGGTTTCTGATGAGAAGGTGGGGAGATTGAAACTGCCATCTGTCTCAAGTGCCATACTTCTTGCTGCAGTAATTGGTACAATTGAAGCTTTTGCTTTATTCTTTGGGGCTGGATTATTTCTCAATGTGATGGGTGTGTCAGTTGTAAGTTTATGGATCATTAATTGAAATGCCTCTCTTGTTTTTGTTTTCAGTTATCATTTGATCATAGCCGTCATTACACAAGTACATGATTTTTTGAGTCTTTAGGAATTGAGATAAAGTTAATTCCTTTGTTCAGGAAACTACTTATATTTGTTGTGGATATTGGTTTAATGTTTCATGTGCATTATTTTCTAACAAATGAACATTTCATGAAGCTCATTCTCTCAACAGGTTTCGCCTATGCGTAAACCATCTCAGCTGTTTCTATCTTTAAGAGCCTTTGGGGCTCCTGCAGTTGTAATTTCTCTGGCAGTTCAAGGCGTCTTTCGTGGTTTTAAGGATACAAAGACACCGCTGCTTTGTGTAGGCAAGTATACGACCTAATTATTTATATATGCTTCCTGATTAGAACACCATTTACAATATGTAGAACTTGTTATTATCACTTGCTGAACTGCAATTGTATTGTGACTTATGAAAAAACTGTATTAGATTTCAGCATGTAGCTGTTTGCACTTTCTGATATAAGAAGAATGACATTCAAGTTCCTCACACCTGATTCCATAAGGGGATGCTTCACACAGAGTTCTCTTTGACTGCTGCCACTACCATGATCATCTTCACAATGGATTGATATTATCTACTGCTACTTAAAACTCTTAAACAACATAAAGGTTAAGACAACTGATTGATTTATTTATAATATTATTAGGTGCAGTGATCATGATAGTTTTGGCAGATTCCTTGCCATGTCTTCTAGGTACCACTTTTAAAGTTCTTCGTCATCACTTATCAATATTAAGCATACCCAAGTGTTTAGTCCTTCCAGTTCTTATATGAAATAAAGAAAAATGAAAACGTCCTGGGCTTTTTTGACAGTTGACCTATGTTATAAGTTGTAAATATTGTTTTTTAACTTTTTACCATGCTGGCGAATTATCTTGTTTGAGGCAAGTGAGGTATCTTTTTTTTGGCCTGAATAGGAAAAGGAAAATGACTTAAAGATTATATGGCTATATATTA
Organism: Ensete ventricosum; assembly: GCA_029747655.1. Classification (NCBI taxonomy): domain Eukaryota; kingdom Viridiplantae; phylum Streptophyta; class Magnoliopsida; order Zingiberales; family Musaceae; genus Ensete; species Ensete ventricosum. Next base: position 56,131,569 of record JAQQAF010000009.1, read on the forward strand.
ATCTGTAATCTAATTGTTTATGGAGTATAATCAAATTGTAATAATTTCCTTTTAGATTCAACGTGGTTATTAATATGCATTTGGAAATTTAGAAATGTATGCAGTAAAACATTAACAAAACTGCAGTCCTCATGTTTTAGATAATTTGATAGTCTATGCATATTAAGAAGCTTATGAATATTGCTTGTAGCCTCAGAAAGTGCAAAAAATATTTTTTTTTCTAGAAATCGGGCTCTATTTTGCTTACTTGTGACGTAGCCTCTTTACGTTATGGAATTATTGCCAAAATGTATCTGAATTTTTGCAATATTTTAAAATCCTTTAAACTGAGGACTGACACAAGAACATATTTACGATATATTTGTGATTTTTAGTTCTGTTGTTTGTTTTGAGTTTTTTACACAGAAATCAAGACAAATGAGACCATTTAGTCTGGTTATCGCATCCGATATTGGATTGCCTTATTGCTGAATTAGAGTTAAGATGAATACCATTATAAGTGTGCATGTAATCTGGTAGTCTGTAAGTAATTGAAGTTTGATGTTACCCTCTCTGCCACCACCACCAAAAGCAAAAAGGATGGTTTCAGTTAAATTGCAACTAAAACTTTTAGATAAATTCATTTTTTTTTGGTAGGACAAAGCTTTTACAAGTCACTTTTGGTACATGTGCAGGGCTGGGCAATATTTCAGCTGTTCTTTTACTCCCGATCCTTGTATATTCTTTCCACCTTGGCATTGTTGGAGCTGCTATTGCCACTATTGCATCCCAGTAAGTTCTAGAATTGTTCACTCTCACTATTTGGACCCAACGATAAGCCAAATGATATTAGATTTTTCAGTGCATTAGTTCTCTGACCTATGATTTTATTATAGGGGCTGTCAGCTAGCCTTTTCCTCATATAACTTGCAATATAGTCCATTATTATAGGGGCTGATTTTATTATAGTGATAGGGCCATATTGACTATTGACCATTACTTCCTTTTCCTCATATAACTTGCAATATAGTCCGATTGTGCATATAATGATATTTTTTTCTGGTCACTTCAGTGTAGTTCAGGAAACTTCAGCAATATCTTTCTAGTTGGTCTTGGGTTCTTGATTCACAATATGCTTTAAACCAAGGTTCGCCGTACCGGTCCATACCGGCATACCGAGATTTGGCCGGTATGGTACGGTATGTCAGTACAGCTCGGTATGCTTGGGCGTACCGAGCGGTACAAAATAAATAATATTTTAATGATTAAAAAAATATTATTTTTTTAATACCAGAAAAATTAGAAAAAAAAGTTGGGTTAGGGTTTGTAAGATATAAATTGGTATAGATTCAACAAAATCAATGTAAATTAGGCAAAAATAATATTACATATCTTTTTCGAGCTTTGAGGAACCGTTTTGAGAAAGTGAGAGCTTGAGAAAGAGTGAGTGTGTGAAGTGAAATGGGAGAATGGTCTGTAACGGCCGATTTTGACTATTACTGTCTGTAACGATCGATTTTGACCGTTACAGGATCTGTAGTTTGTACCACCCGGTACAGGGCGGTCCGCATACCGGTAAACCATCGGACCGGTATGTACCGCCCAGTACGGGCGGTACAGGGTGGTATGGAAAACCTTGCTTTCAACATATACTTTTGTCATCTTATCGCATTACAAGAACTCTCTTGTATCTTAGTTTCTTTGACAATTTATCAAAATGATCGAGGTCAAACTTGTAGCAACGATAAGTTTGCTGCTTTGTTACCTCGGTGTCTAGGCTTGGAGTTATGGATACAGTTTCTCCACTTGCAGTAAGGTTGTTGATCTTTGCCTTCCTGAGGTTCTGAATTGGCAAGAGCCTATTTGACTGGGCCGCCTCCTAGGGATGTAATTAGCTTCAGCTTCTTTTATATATGCGTAGTATGTTTAAAATGCATGTGTCATACAGCTGTTTGAAGTAGAATAGTTGGTTTCAATGCTATCATTTAAACTACGCTATAGTATTTCAGTAGTTTTGTGTTTTTTTTGTTATTTATCTTGCATTGGTCTTGACCTTTTAAGATTTTTCAGGTATATTACTACTTTTTTACTGATATGGTCTCTCAGTAAAAAAGCTGTCTTGTTACCTCCTAAGATTGAAGATCTGCAGTTTGGAGGATATATTAAATCTGGTGGGTATCTTTTCAGCAATCAATACATTGTTTACATGATATCCATTGTAGCATATTTCCAGAAAGTATGCCTGGGTTACAAAGAATTTGGTTGTCTAAAAAGATGTGGACATGTTTTTGATGTGATGCAAATATAAGCTGGAGCATCTGGCCTTGCAGATCGTAAAGGCAAAACCTGGTTACTTATGAAATAACAACTTGGTTGTGCTGCATGGATATTGATGCATGGCGACGAATGATTTCTTATGAAATTTTGCACATAAGTTCCTCTAGAGGAGGTTTTGAAGAAGGGGCCAAAACGGCAAAACCTACAATAAAATGGATGTAAATACAATAAAGTAAGTAGAGAAAGTTCAAGTTACAAAAATAAATAAATAATAGCAGGTAGGGAGCTGATGCCAGTCAGTACTTGGAATAAATTTAGTTTTTTTATGACTTTATCCTGAGATACAGGAGCAAGGAATTACTTGGAATAGATGTCTGTTGGTGTACCATCTGTGGGGTAAATTGAAGTCATAAGCTGCCTCAATCTAGGCAAATGACTACCTGGATGCTTAAATTGTTTTTAAAACAATGCTTTCTGATATGACAGAGATCAATCTACATTAAATACTGGGACCATTCATGCTCAAAACCAAAGAACTTTGAAAAACTGAAGATTCCAACTTTGGAGTTCCTTGCATATCTTCTTTTCTTCGCCCATACTTGTAATAGATTAAATTTGACTGCTGAGTCTAGATCTAAAGACTGTGTTGCAACAATTTATTTTTGGGTCAAATTTTGATGACGGGGGTGTAACTTGAGGACAAGGCCACACACCAAAAGAAGACATTTCAAGTAGGTTAGGTTGTGCTTCTGAATTCGTGTCAAAAGTTCATCCCTGTTAGGAAGAGATGTACAGTCAATATGGAGGAGAGCGTTTCCTCATTGATCAAATTACTGGTTATTATACATTCAAATTTAAATCTAACTTTAAGATCTTAGGTCCATTTGAGTACTTTAAATTGCTTAAAACCTTCTTTGCGGTAATTTCATTAGGGAATTAAGGTTTAGCTGATCAAAGAACTGTATATGTTGAGTGTCTATCTTGGTTTAGGATCTTAGTTTGTTTTATTAATTTGGATAGCTTGAGAACTTTTTTCTGTAGCTATTTGTCTCTTTAGTCTTTTGTACTTATTTTAGTGGTTGATGTTTCTCGTCTTTCTTGCAGTTAAGATTAGAACCAAAATAATGTATGTTGGAGACTAGGATTGTAATTTAGATTGGAGATGAAAATATTCTTCACAAGACCATCTTAGGTAGTTTTATGTCTCAGAAACAATGTGAAATTCTCAAAAAAATATTTTACAATTTACTCAGGGGGATTGCTCCTTGGAAGAACACTTTCTGTCTTGATCACTATGACCCTTGGCACATCAATGGCTGCTAGACAAGGGCCTTTAGCAATGGCTGCTCATCAAATATGTTTGCAAGTATGGTTGGCTGTATCTCTACTTTCAGATGCATTGGCTGTTTCTGCTCAGGTATGCTGCTCAGTGAATTCATTGGTCATTTCATCCTTTCAGTTAATATTTTGACCATGTCATCTCCTGATCAACCCTTGTTTTGTGCACATCAACACAGCAATATGACCGTTTTCGTTTAGCCTAAAAAGAATTATCTAGTTTACATCTGAATGCATCAGATCAGAATTTTAACTGTCTGCCTAGCTAGAAAATGATAGATCGGACCATGGTTCGCATAACTGGTTCGTACCGGTGTACCGACCAGCTGTCGGTATGATACATATCGAGCCGTACCAAGTGTACTGACATGATACAGTGGAGCATACTGATGTACTGCTTGTATCGGTCCCTTGTTGGATCAGTATGTACTTCCCATACTAAGCGGTGTGCCTCGGTACGACGAACCTTGGATTGGACTATTCATCATATGAGAATTCAATTTGTGCTGGTGCAAGTGGATATTCAAAGATTGTGCAGTATATTATTTTGTTGCACCATGAGGCAGAATAAGGATTTGTTTGGCAACCGAGTTAGAGGGGGTGATCTTAATGCTAGGCTAATTTTGCAGTTGCAACTACTTAAAGAATGACAAGTACATAATTTAGATGATTGTCTGTATCTAATGGACCAACTTCCTGCAATATAGTGGATCAATTTGCAAAGTAGCAGGTGCTGTTTTTTGTGCTAGCGGTTCTTTGAAAGACAAGTTAGCGTTTTCAATTCTTCACAGGGTTGAATGAAGAACAACAACATGCTAATTAGAGTTTAGTCAAGTGCTGTCTTGAATGGTTCAAAGGATGGTGTTGTTTGTCGACTAGCATGATGTTGACGATCATGGAAAAGTGAAGAAAACCATTTACATTGTTGCATCCTAGCTAGTAGTAGTCTGGTAAATTAACGCTAACTAAGCAGTCGGGATTTGGGGACATAATCAGCATGTCATTAGAAAATCCAGTATTATAAGCCAGGATAAGATGCTTCAAGGAGGCAGTCTATATGCTGAATAGCCTCCAACTTCTAAAATGGAGATTTATAGACTGATACTAAAACATCTCTGTTGTTAGGGTGTTGCTCATAACCTAGATACTACATAGTGGCAAACAACATATTATACTGATTACTAATACTACAGGAGACATACATGAGACTGGTTGCCACAGAAGAGATGCTTGAAATAGAAGTATGACCAACATACAGATTTTCTGTGCAAGTGTACAAATATCTTCATGCAAACCTCTTGAAAAACTAGAGATCTAGTTAGATCACTTTGCCTGCATGAGCTAGGGTGCTGACAAAGTGAAAACCAGAAATCTCAGATTTCTATTCACATATAAGTGGACATTACCTTTTCCTGAATAGATGGATGGGGCATACTTTTTAAAAAAAAAAAGAAATAGGGTCTTCTATGTGCTACAACAGGATGGGAAGTTGATAAGTGATTGTGGTGTGCTCTTCATTTTTCCAGTTTCAAATGTAATCAATAATATAGAATCATAATTATGTTCCTTGATTGATCACTTGTGATGATATCAGATGCTCTTTACCTCACACCTGCTTGCTTTTTGTTAGCTTGTTTTTTTTGTTGTTGCATATATGGTCTTTCCTTTTTTTAATTGCAAAATTGGGTGATAAAGCTTGCAGTTACCTTGTTTTGTACATATGCTACGAGTCAACCCCTTCGATGCTCTCTCTTGCAGAGACAAACAAATGTATGTGGTGGTATGTGACTGTGTAGAAGAAAACAATAGGTATACTCTTAGGATTGTTAATGTGTCTTCTGTAATCTCTATGTTCCTTTAACGTGGATGGTTTATCATTTTTACATTTGTTTTCTCTAAACTACAAATTTTAACTCTTTTTTGTATCCGTATGCATTGCTGAACATTATTCAGTCTATTTTCTTTGGTTTTCTTGTTCATTGCTAGGCATTGATTGCCAGCTCTTCTGCAAAATGTGACTATGACAGAGTGAAACAAATCACATACTACGTCTTAAAGGTAATTAATTATTTATTTCGTTGTCATGAGGTTCTTATTTTAACAATAGTAATTTGCACTACAAATGTATTTGCTTTGATCAACTTATGTCACCGTAGCAAGACAGTTTGCAACTATACTTTCTTTATGAACTATTGGATTTTTTCTTGTCTGTGGTAAAAGAATTTTAACTATATATATTTCCAACCAGGCAGGGCTATTTACTGGCATAGCATCAACAATAGTCCTAGGTGCATCATTTGGTAATCTTGCGGAAATATTCACCAAAGATGCTGGAGTGCTACAGATCGTTAGGACTGGTTTATTGGTATGAATGTCATAGCAGAATGGAGTATGCTTATCTCTTTGTGTCTGTGTTAATTTTTTTAAATTGATTTAAGTTTGTCAGTGCCACTCAACCAATCAATGCTCTTGCATTTGTCTTTGATGGCCTCCATTATGGTGTTTCCGATTTTGCGTATTCCGCGTGGTCAATGGTATGATGCATTTTTTGAGATGTTGGCATCAAGTGTGGTTTCAGCTTATCCTCATTTTTAAAATTGACATTATTTTTTTTGCAGATGGTGGTTGGGGCTATGTCTTCTGCATTTTTGTTGTATGCTCCATCTGTCTATGGACTTGCAGGAGTTTGGTTTGGCTTGACCCTTTTCATGGGCTTGCGGATGATGGCAGGATTTTTTAGGTAAAAAAATCAGTCAGTGTTGATTTAGCTGTCATTTTTCACATGATTTTAATTTCAAGATCTGCCATAGATCTGTTGCTTAATATGCGATTGAAAATATGATATGACAGCTGCTCATTTATGAGGAATTTTTAATGTTAAACTGCTGTTAAATTGTTTGGTCAGGTTGCTTAATTTTGCTGATAGAAAAACAGTTCTGTGTTGGGCTTTAGTTTATGAGCTCCAGCCTTCACTCCAAATGTAACACCGTGATTAGCCTTACATTGGAAGTGGGCTAAGATTAAGATTGACCTATAAGGGTTTGATAAGTGTAGTTAATTTCAGCCTAAGCATTTTGGCCAGTGATTTGAGCTCAACAAAGTTAATAGGTCGGGTTATGACATTTGGTATCAAGGCCGACTAAATATTAGGGTATGATGCGGGGCTCGAGTAGGAAAGGGCTACTCGGTGGCATGGAGCGACTATTAACCTTTGTCTCACATGCACCATGCTAGGGTTTGACTTTGATCTGGACTATGCTACGCTCGATCAATTCCACATCGTAAGTGGGCTAAAATTAAGATTCTCTTATAAGAGTGTAATGGGTGCACTGCTCTTTACTTAAGCTTAGGCATTTTGGACAGTGGTTTGGGCTCAACGAAGTTGACAGGTCAGTTATTCCATTAGGCCGGTTGTCATAACAAATTTTATATGGTTGCTAAAATCTTCTTTTATTTGTATTTTTGTTGTAGGCCTCTCTCTCTCTCTCTCTTCTCTCTCGCTCACACACACACACACCCCACAAGATTCTTGAATGTAATTTTGTACTCATGCAAATGCCACTCATGCCAACAATATTGTGCCTGCTTCGTGTTAGCTACATGGAACTTTCCACACCTTCCATGGGAATGTGGTCTGAAAATTGCAAGTTCTATGGTGAATCATCAGGCGGTTTTTCTCATTCTAATTCCTGTAGTTCTAATTCGGTGATTTGATATGCTTTTCTTGCCTCACACATTCTCAGTAGTTTTTCAATTTGAAACATATAGTTGTTGGGTAGAACTTGACATTCTTCTGATAGAGGTAGCAGTCATTTTAGCTTCTGGGAATCACCACACATTTCACTTTTTGCTACCATAGGACATTCTTGTACTCAGAGAGCCAGAATTATACAAAAACTTATGATGATATTGTGAAGAAACCTTACTATGCAGTTAATGAGTCTGGCATTGCTTGACAATATCTTTTGTCGTTTGGTAGGTTTTATGTTAAATAGAAGACTATTCGTTATGCTGGGTGCATAGAATGGGTTTCTCTTTTGCTGATTGACCTTTTTTAATCTTGTTATAATCTCTCATGCTGGTAGAAAGTTTGTAGATAGCGTGCAGCAAGGTTTTACTTACCGGTGTACCGACATATTGTCAGTACCGGTATGGTACCAGTGCCAGGTGGTACGCTCAGTGTATACCACCCGGTATATTAAAATATAATATAATATAATATAATATAATATAAAAATATTAAATATATTAAAAAAGAAAAAAAAGGGGTGACGTCGCCTCGATCTTTCTCCCCGCGAGAGAAAAATCGCGAGCGAGGGTGGCGACGGCTCGCGGGCGACCCATGGGCGAGGACGGCACGAGGTATTATTTCTTCTTCTCCTCTTCTTTCTTCTTTCTTCTTTTCCTCTTCTTCTTCTTCTTCTTCCCTTTTTCTCCCTCAATCGACCATCGACGGTCGATTTTGGGCGGTCCGCATATCGGTAACCTGGCGGACCAGTACATACCGCCATGGAAAACCTTGGCGTGCAGTACCTTTTTCGAGGTGTACACCTTCTATATTATATGGAAAGTTTTGATTTCACAAAATGTCATGTTGCATTCTAATTTTTGCTGTTGCCAATCTTACTAAATGTTTCATATGTCAAAGTGTAAAGCTAGGATTGATCTAGCTTCTTTTTACTGATTGTTCTTCAGTGACAACATTTGCTTGTCATAGTCATTGCTTATAGAGCATTCAAGGGAGTGCATTGTTGGTGAGATTTGTCTTTGCATCCTGAGTGACCAAAAATATAGAGTCATCAATTGCAGGAGTCTTCTGCATTGGGCTGCCCCTTTAGACATTGTTTCTAGCAAGGTTTTACTTACCGGTCCGTGGCGACGGCATGTGGACGAGGACGGTGCGAGATATTCTTCTTCTTCTTCTCTTCTTCTTCTTTCTTCTTTTCCTCTTCTTCTTCTTCTTCCCTTTTTCTCCCTCAATCGACCATCGACGGCCGAAATCGACTGACGACAGTCGATTTTGGTGGTACCGCCCAGTAGTGGGCAGCAGTACAGATCGGTATGGAAAACCTTGGTTTCTAGCAATAATTTATGTTTTCATGTCATACCACTGCTTAAATGCTTTTAGTGTGAGACTAGTAATACTAAATTTGATTATATTTATGAAATATGTGTCAGATAAATAGATTTTATCCTCACTTTATGTTTTCATGTCTCACTACTGCTGGATGAAGCTAATCCATTTGGTCAGGCATCCAAAGCTTTGCAGTTATTGTTCAAGATCTAAGATGAACAGTTGTCCTGAAAACATGTGACCATTTATCATCGTTGTCCACTGTTAAAAGTGTCCTCTTTTCTGCACCTTAAGAAAATTTATATAATTTGCCAAATAATGCTTAATCTTTTTCTTCAATTTTGCAGATTAAATTGGAAAACAGGTCCGTGGTGGTTCTTGCATCAGGAAATTCCTAAGTTTAAGGTAGGTGACAACTAAAGTATACAATTCTTAGAGAGAATAATGTGTTGTAAGTGAATTTTGCTACTACATTTTATATCATGTCAGAGCTGCTCAACCTTTTTAATCAGAAAGATTAATGAACACATAACGCTTGGCATGGTTTAAAATTTGACCTTTGGAGGATCAGTCTATGAACAGTTATAAACTATCTTCAGTATTAAATCCAATTCTAGTTTTCTAGGCTTGAAAGATCAAATTTTAGATAATAATAATTATCAAAGGATTTGGTGTTCTCTTTATTTGGTTTCACAGCTTCCCAGATAAGCTCTATCCTTTCCCTTTGTTCAGAGCTTATGCGAAGTCAACTCTTCATCACATTGCAGGGCTTTGTTTATTTTACCCATTTGTCTTATCTGAGAGATGATCTATAGCACCTGATTGTGTTTCTGTTTAATCCTCTTCAGAGGCTATCGCTGTTATTCTGCCATATATTTCTTAATCTTCTAAAGGCCAGTGGGCTATTTTTTAATATGATGCCCATACTTCCCAACATGTATGGTTTCTCATCAAGAATGGTTCACTTTTTTTCTTTTTTCATTTTATAATTTGACTGGTTTGTGGCCTTATATCCAAAACATAAATAGTTCAGGCATTTAAAAGGTAGTGTTTGGACCACTCGAGCAAAACAATGAATAAGCTGAAATTGCCACCTTTCATGTACCCGCTTCGGCAAGGATAAGAGTTATGGGGCTCTAGATAATCTCCACTGGCTTCTCATTTATACTGTTTCAATCTCATCAAATTAAACATGCACAGAGATGATCAACTTTTTCACCACATTAGTAAGATTCTTAATCGTCTTAATTTATAATGAATTGCCTTATAAGTACTTCAATTGCTAGTGCAAAGAGGTAAGGCAAGAGGCTGACAGCCGGTACAACTCTGTAGTGATTCCATAGTATTTTTTTTGTCACTGATCTTTTTTATGATTATCAATTTATCTAATGAGTAAACAATTTTGACTTTTTTTTGTGAACTCTTATTAACATGTGTATACGAACTTGTTCTTTCTAGCTCAATATTTTTAGCAAGGAAATGGGTTTCTTTGAATTTTTTTGGGGCAAATCCATACAGGTTTCCAGATATATGTTATATTACCTTCAGTTTTTTAGTTCACTCTTTTCGAAATTCATAGTATGTTATGGCTTCAATTTAATTATAGTTGGTGCTGTCAACTGTAAATATATACTTTTGTCATATTTTTTGAATCTTAACATCTTCCATATTGTGAGCTTTTCCTTAGTTCTTAAGATGTTAATATTCAAATTTGATAATCAGTTTAGCATTTATCTATGAAAAACTTCCTATAATACCCGGTAATATCATCTTTTCCAAGACATTTACCTAATTTCATCAGCAGAGATTCCATTAGTTTCTACAATCTATTTATATGGTTTTAAAGCAGTTATATGCATTATGATTACCAAATAACCTCTAAAAATGACTGCCTTGTCTGGTTTTCTTTTCAGAATTTTTTACATTTCTATGCATCTATGTCTATTCTGTCATCAGCCTTGCTTTAACAATTCTGTATGCACCTCTCCAACGTCTAGTTTATTGCGAAAATGCATCATGACTAAGTTTTTGCATAGTAGCTATTTGGTTTTCTTTCAACCAATACATAGCTTTAGAATTACTGTAGGTTTTACATTAATGCTACATATATAAAATGACTATTTGTAATAATTACTTTCTGGACTTCATTAGTCTACTATCAGATGATTTTAGCAACTCATTGTAATTTTCTTTTGTTCAAGGATTTCTCTTTCATATTTTCTTTCTCCTTTGTGGTATATCATATCAACTACCTGATTACTGGAACATAACTCTTTTAAGGAACAGAATGAGAAATGTTCCAGAATATTTGAATCATTGATCTGGTTTTTGAAAAACTGAAAAGAGCCATGGGTGTAATATCATAACTAACAAATATGCTAAACAGACCTGCATCCTGCAATGCCACCTCGGGTTCTGAGCTCACTGTCCATGAAGTAGGTTGCTCCTATTTGGAAGTAGGACCCACCCCATGCCTGAACAATCACAAAGTAAATACACCAACTTTGCAATAGAGATCTTTGCTGAAGCTCTCGACGAGCAAGAATCCATGCCAATTTTGCAATAGACATCTACTGCATATTTAATATCCAGCAATTTGTTTTAATTATGATAAAGCAACCTGTATGCTAGTAAAGATGCGGTAGTGATTTCTCATATATTTGTACGATACCACTACAGATACAATATACCCCTGACTCCCTGATACCAGTTGAAGATAACCAGGCTGATTATGATTATGCGGCTACTATCGAGTGAAGAAAAACATTTACAGGTTTAAACTACATCCATTGGCTAACCCTTTGGTTCTCCTTACATTTGTATGCATTTCATTCTTGTTCTTTAAAGTTTGATTGACTTGAGAGAGAATTGTACCCAAGCTGTACAAGGGATGATGTACCGATCTGAAACCATTCGTAAATTTTTTTTTTTCTTTCTTTTTTTGCTCTTTGTGGATGCATGGTTGCACCTCGAATGTTCTATATATATATATATATGTGTGTGTGTATGTTTGCACACGTGCTTTGTCCTTGTCTTTGTTAAGTTGATTATCAGACAAGTATATGATTTGATTAGTTCTGCTGCTATTTTTGCATTGTGATGTTTGGATCAGTAGGTATGAACTGACGTATACTGAGTTTTGTATGCATATGTTGTGAATTGGCATCAAATATAGTAGTCCTTTATCACAATTCTTTTGTTGGGTGAAGATATGCATAATCCACAGGACCGACCGTAGGAAGGAACCATTCAGCTGGGAAGCCCTTCTTCCTCATGGGGTTGTATCAAAGGGGAAATTTTGCAGCGAGGGGAGGGGTGTATCGTCCTGTACATCTCAAATATCGAGCAGACCGTTGGTACATCCCAAATATCGAGCAGACTGTTGTAAGTAACGATCGTATTAGCTTGATCCATTTGATTTTGGGTTGGTTCAATTCTTTAAATCCTTCCTTTCTCACTCCCCTCAACCCTCTATTTTAATTAATCATTCATTGATAAGTGATAACAAAACTTCAACTGGATGGATTCAAATGATCAAAAATATGTCATCTGATAGAAGATAATTTCAATGAAATCTATTTCTCTTAATATATTTATCTTAATATATTAATATATTTCTCTTAATATTACATCTATTTTTTCTACTTATAATTAGTTACTGGTGATTAGTATTATTCTTTATAATTTAGGATCAATTACGATCATTACCTTACTTTTACAATTAATTTAGGAGTCATTAGGCCTAATCACACAATGTTAACGTCTATTAGTGTCATTCTTTATAATATAGGATCAACTAGGGCCATTATCTCATTCCAAGGGTCGGTTAAAGGATAACTTTACCTAATCATAGTATACTCAAAAGTCAATTAGGATAAATCTGATATGTTTCCCATACCATTTGTGTGTTATCTTAATTTTAGAGATAATTAGGGCTCAAATTGGGATCTATCATTAGTGTATTTTATTGTGAATTGTAGTCAAATGACTAATCAAAGCTTATTAGTGTTAATTTAGCTACTTTTAGACCTAATCAGGGTCCCTACCAAGTCATCATGTAATATTATGTCTTATTAAATTAATATATTTTTTGTAGGAAAATGACCCCAAGGCAATAATTAGGTGAAAAAGCTCGGGATCATGCCCATCATTTGGAAGCAGTATTTGGCTAGTTATCGTCACAAAATGCAGCAAAGTTTCAATGGAGGTTAGAAAATTTTGCCAAAAAAAGAGTTCTGTAATAATCAAAGGTTGATGTAGTTAAAAAAAAAAAAAAGGCCAATCAACAAGAACAACATAAATGGACTGATATTGGTAGAAGATCTTCATGAGAGATCTTGGTAGAAGATCATCACCTAAAATTATCGATATTGATTTGCATGTCTATCACTATAACCAACAAAACAACCAAAAATTTACAATCATACGCAGAGAATAAGAAATGAAATATTAACAAAGCCATTGGTAAGTAGTTTAACTTCTATAAGATTTCATTGTATACAATCCAAAGTCCATATTAATAGAGTATGGTGATAGTCATTAACTTTTTACTATATTGCAACCGATGGATAGCATTTCAAGTCCGTGAATGCATCGAATAAGATACAAGACAATCCAAAGGTCCTTCATGGACCTCGGGCGCTCGTGGTTTTGAAAAGGTCCTTCATGGACCTCGGGCGCTCATGGACCGGTGAAGCGGCCCCCTCCTCGGACTCAGCAGGCACCTCGGGCCTCTCCGGCGATGCGGCTGACTCCTTACCCTTGGAGCGGGAGCGGGACCCCCCCTCGCTGACATGGGACTTGTGCTTTCTCGTCAGCACCTTCGTCTTCTTCTGTTGCTTCCCCGCAGCTTCTGCCTGCTCGGTCAGGGGGGGAGCCGGCCTTTTCAACGAAGCCCTCGGAGCCTCCCTCGCGGGAGACACACCGACCTCACGGGCGGTAGGACGGGTCGGAGGAGCCTTGCCGCCAGTCACTCTCGACATCCCGCGAAGTTCCCCGAGATCCATCCGGTCTGCATCCCAACTTACAGGTCAGTAAGAAATTAACAAAGATAGAGTAAAGCGAAATGCTAGTACCCCTAGAGGCCGGACTCAAACCCGCCTCGACGAGCCAAAGCTCGATCATCTCCTTGATCGCACGAGAAGAGGAAAAAATCCCCTTCAGTCGGCCGACCAGGACGGTCTCCTCCTCGGACAAATAAGGGGGGGTGTTGCCGATCGGGTGAGCCGACCAGCTGAGCCCGAACCCCCAACCCATACCACTAACGTAAAGATAGCGGGACTTCCAACCTTTGTTATTGGAAGGTGCCCCGCTGACCCTAAAACCAACTCGGGCGGTAAGGTAATAACCGGCCCGATTCTTGCATAGGCGAAAACACGCCATGAACAAATCCCGAGTCGGGATAATCCCGGCTCCTCGGCATTCACCCAAGAAAACCACTAGGTAACGCCACGAGTTGGGCGCTACCTGGCTGGGAGAAATTCTCCACCATTTTCAGGCACTCCTCGATCAGAGGGTGCAAAGGAAACCGAAGACCGGCCTCTAAGGCATCTACCGAGATGCACATGTCGGGAACGTCCAAGCTATAAGCACGCTGCCCCGGCTCTGGAACATGCAACCTGTATTCAGTCGGGATGTTATACCACTCCCTAATCACGGCAAGTGACCTCTCGGTCACCATCGTGTCGAGATCATGATATGACATCATGACCTCCAAATCCCTCTGAACCCTCGTGTCGACAGGCGACGGGGGCTCGGAAGACGATCCCGAGGAACCAACCTCGGGATCACTCCGACTTGTCTCCCCCGACCCTGACACTAGTCGAGGAGTCCGATGAGGTCATCGCGACCTTTTCGAAAGGAGCTGCCGAGCTGAAGAGACGAAGGATGGCTATGGTGGTCCGAGATGGAGGCAGGAAGAAGGCAAAATGAACGAGTGATGTCTCTGCCCAACCCCACAGCTAACTTATAGCGCCCAGGGGAGTCGTTTCAGCTTCCCGAGGTAAGAGGAAGCGCCGCCACCCCGAAAAAGCGTTCAGCGCATTAAATACGCCATAACTCTGACCGAAACCCTAGGCGGAGGACGGAAGATATATATATATATATATATATATATATCTTTATATATATATAATATAATATTGTCCCACTGGTATCATAGCACGTAGATGATAATAAAGGCCGAATCTCCGGATTTGCGCCCGAGTTCGCCCTCTCGGCCAAATCTCCGGATTTGCGCCCGAGTTCGCCCTCTCGGCCAAATCTCCGGATTTGCGCCCGAGTTCGCCCTCTCGGCCAAATCTCCGGATTTGCGCCCGAGTTCGCCCCCTCGGCCAAATCTCCAGATTTGCGCCCGAGTTCGCCCCCTCGGCCAAATCTCCAGATTTGCGCCCGAGTTCGCCCTCTCAGCCAAATCTCCGCACCAAATCTTCGGATTTGCGCCCGAGTTCGCCCTCTCGGCCAAATCTCTGGATTTGCGCCCGAGTTCGCCCTCTCGGCCAAATCTCCGGATTTGCGCCCGAGTTCGCCCTCTCGGCCAAATCTTCGGATTTGCGCCCGACTTCACCCTCGGCAAAAGTGCTACATCACAATTCCCGAGCTCATGCTTGGTCGGATCGACTCTTGCTACATCGCAATTCCCGAGCTCATGCTCGGTCGGATCGACTCTTGCTACATTGCAATTCCCGAGCTCCTGCTCGGCCGGATCGACTCTTGCTACATTACAATTCCCGAGCTCCTGCTCAGTCGGATCGACTCTTGCTACATTGCAATTCCCGAGCTCCTGCTCGGTCGGATTGACTCTTGCCGCATCGCAATCCCCGAGCTCATGCTCAGTCGGATCAACCACCGCACCATTTGAAATCCCCAAGTCCGCACTCAGAACTAGTTCAAGACGACCTCGAACCGGCGGTTAAACACAAAGACCTCATCTTCGGCACCCTCATCAGGCGCCTCGAGAAGGTCTTCCCGGGAGGGGAAGAATGATATGACAAATGCTGACCTGGTCGTCAAGTCATCACACCCTCGGACAGCTGGCCCGCCCACGTGGCCGACCCGACGCAGGTAACCGGTCGGATATACGGGGGGCGCCAGTGATCGTACAGCTGACCTGACACAGGTAAGGTCGACACCTCCACCTGCAAACGCACGCCTCGTTGCAAGGACAACAAGCATGGTGGGAGTGTACGGCGGTATGGTAAGCCGTAAACGCAGTAAGGTTATCAGGTACGAATGATCTACAGCACCCACTATAAAAGCTTCTGCACCTCTACGGGGCAGGGGGGTCGAAAAAAGGAACAAACCCACCAACTAACTTGACCTTCGGAAGGGTCACATCGGGAACCTACCCGACCCGACCTTCTTGCAGGGGTCAGCGGCCGACCTGAATTGGATTACTCCCTCTTCATCCGGGCTCCACCACTCCAGCAGCCGACCTCCCAAGTCAAGCTCTGAATCACCACTCATCCGGACGAGCTCCCACTCTGTACTGAGAAGACCACGGGTGAGCTAGCGCACACGGGCCTGAACCAGCAAGTGCTTGCTCAGCAAACTCAGAGGCGGAACGCATCTACTAGGCAAGCACCCAATTCGCCCCTAACAGAACTCGATCTTGTACACCACCGTCACGCCTTCCAAGTCCACCGGCGACGACGTCACGTACCCTCCGACGAACATGAAGTCGCCGGTGCCGCCGTCGACGACGATGTAGCCGGTCTTGTTTATGGTCTCTTGTTGGAAAAGGGAGAAGTGGAGTGACCTCAGGTGACGGTGATGGTGGTGGGAGGAGGCCGCTGCAGCTCCGGGGGAGATAGGAGAGGGAGGAGGAGCAAGAAGGGCAAGTGCAGAAGCTTAGACATGGTGTAGGAGGACTAATGACTTCTATGGTGAGTTCTACCTCCCTCGACATCCACTTATAACGTGTGTAAATAAATGTGTTCTACTTCCAAAAAGGGTGGCGATGTGGTGGCGGCAGGTCATTTTGCCGTGTTGTGTTGGTCGATTGGGACAGGCAGAGCCGCCGAGGTTCCCACGACAACACAAAAGAGACGGCTAACTGTATTCTCACAGACTTTGCTCAATGATACTACAACACAATGTTGTCTCCCTCGTGTCAGCAATGGCTCTCTCTCCTCCCTCTATTTATGTGTCTAAATCATGTTGCGATGACTCTCTCTCTCTCTCTCTCTCTCACAACTAACAATGGGCATTTTACCTAAAAAATTTGATGTGGAACTTTTAGCAAATGGCACTCCCAAATTAGTTTTTACTTACTAATGTTGCCTCTCTCTCTTTTTTTTTTTAATTGGATGAAAATACTCTCTGTCCATCATTAGTCATTACAGACACTCGCACATGAGTGGTGTCACTCGTCACCTCCTCCTCTTCTATCACCTTTGTGCAATGCCACGCATGGGTGATCATCTTATCCCCATCCCTCAGCAAGGCTCTAAGCACCATGATCGTCGCTCTCCCTTCATCGCGATAAAAGACGAGGAGCTCTCTACCCACCTCGCTCTTTTTCCTCACGATTGATGACAAGAGCCTCTAGCCTCACTCATACGCTCTCGTTGAAGGTGGGCGATAAGGATGTCGGTGATGAGGATGCCAATGATAGATAGATAACAAAAGTGTGTTAACGACAAAAGGAACAGAGGAGAGGGAAGTGAGGGTAAGGAAGGAGGTGACGCTCATGATGGGAGCACGATGTGATGATAGCGACGACGAAGGCAATAACAATCGAGGGCGAAGGATATTTTCATCAAATTGATTAAAAAAAAATATCCCAGATAGATAAAAACTGAGGCACCATTTTAACATCAAAAGCCTAATAGTAAATATTTTTCTAAGATAAAAATGCCTACCAACGATTGGATTTGAACATTGCAAGTGTCAGGACCACTGCATTTTAAGTCACCAATTCCAAACAACTCTTTTTCTGAAATGGAGTAATTTTCAAGGTCTACTACAGACCAAACTTTGAACATTAACTATGAACTTTGAAAATTACTCTTTAGAGCATCTCCAAATTTCTACCTAACCAACCAAAGTCATATCCATTCTTGACATTGCTCATTAACATAGTTCTTTGGTCGACTACTTTGAATAAAAATTCTACTCAAGCATTTTCATGTTCAAATTCTTTTCATAATCAAAGAATCTTAGTAAACTTCAAACTTTCACAATAAGAGTAGCTTTGGGTGTCCGTTCATCGCTCGACTTTTGCAGCAGGAATGTTTTTAATGCTTGTCAAAGGGATTTGACTGGTCTGCGACATGTTTGTCCAATCCATCCTTAACGGTACTCCTTTTGAGCTAAACATGCAACCAATACAACATGAACAGTGCATTAACAGTGGATGAGGTAACATAAAGCAGCGAACAAAAGAGTAGAACGACAGATGAGAGTTGGGATGCTACAAAAGTGAAATTTTGTTTAGAGAAAAGATATGTAGCATTACCTTCATTAAAAAGAAAAGACTTGCATATGTAGCCAAGATTTGATTTTAATCCTCAAGCTCCAAAACAATCATGGAAATGTCTGTGCACTATTATTATTCAGGGAGTCTATGTATGCTTTCTCCCTGGTCTCCATCAATAATATTTGGTACTTATCCTTGCCTTTTGTATATGCTGAAGATGAGCTTGCAATTGTCTTGGCACTATAAAAACTACTGACCATTATGATTTGTCTGTCACAGCAAGAATTCTCTCAATGCAAACATTCTCTCCAGCCCAGTGCATATGATTCTCCAAACTTGTTTATATGATTGGGCAATCATCCTTTCCAGCCAAGCACATGCAATTATGCAGAAGTTCAACCATGAAATATATATCTTCAGACCTAGAATGAGAACCATCCCAGGTAACAAACTTGTGAGCCTTTTGATCCACATGTACCAAGCTGTAACCACTGATGACCCTCACCCCCTTTTTCTTCATCAACAACCTCACTCTTGCCATATCATGGATCGATCCTCCCTTTGCATACATACTTGATGTCAGTAAATACCCCGCCGAATTTGTAGGCTCCAGTTCAAGAATACGAGAAGCAGCATCTTTCCCGACTTCACAGTTCCCATAACTTCTGCATGCACTCAGCAGAGCTCCCCAAGCAGCAGGACCAGCCTCTAGTTCTTTGGGCATCTTTTTTATCACCTCCAATGCGCCTTCAACATCTCCAGCTCTTCCCAACATGTCCACCACACAAGAGTAGTGCTCTGCACTAGGCTGGAGAAGAGGATCTGTGCTCATCCTCTGGAAGATGGAGAGCCCCTCTTCTACTAAACCTCCATGACTACAGGCAGACAACATTGATAGAATCGTCACCTCATTAGGCCTCACATCTTCCACTTCCATCTCATGGAAGACCGCAAGTGCAGCTTGTGCGCATCCATTCATTCCCAATGCCCCTATCATTGCATTCCATGACAAAACATTTCTCTGTGGCATTGCCTGGAACACTTTTCTCGAAGCATTCACATCACCACATTTTGCATACATGTCCAAAACTGCAGTACCAATGGCTAACTCATTCATGAATTCATTCCTCACGACAATACCATGAGCAGACTTGGACAGCTTAAGCTCTGCTGCAACAGTGCATGCTTCCAAAACACTCAGCATTGTGATTGGATTAGGCTTCTCTCCTGCCAACCACATCTCTCTGAAGAAGGCAATTGCCTTGTCTGGCTGGCCAATGTGCACAAAGCCTGAAACAACAATACTCCACGAGATCACATTCCTATTATCCATTCCTTTAAACAATTCCATAGCCAGTTCCATATAGTTGCACTTAGCATAAGCATCCAACAGGTTGTTCGACACTATGTTATTTGATATCAGTTGCCTCTTAATGACCATGGAATGGATGCACTTGCACCAAACTGCCTGGCCAAGTTTCTTGCATGAGTGCAACAGATTCACTAGTGTTACTTCATCAGTCTGAATTCCAGCTTCTTTCATGGAATCAAACAATGCCAGTGCTTCCCAATGTTTCTCAGTATGGACTAAGCTGGATATCATGCTGTTCCATGAAACAGTGTTCCTCCCAGTCATCGCATTGAAGACTCTGTAGGCAGAACTAATATCATGGCATTTTGAATACATATCAATCAAAGAATTTTCAACGAACAGGTCACCTGCAAAACCTCGACGAATCAAGTGGCCATGGAACGATCTTCCATGCTCAATGTCCTCGATGACACTGCAGGCTTGAAGAACACCAACTGCAGTTAACCCGTCCATATCGATCATACATTCATTCGACATTTCTCGAAACAGCTGCAGCGCCACAAAAGCTTTCCCAGTCTGTGCGTACCCGCCAATCAGCGAGCTCCAAGAAATCACATCTCTCTCGACGGTCTCATCAAACATCTGCTTTGCAGAATCCATATCTCCATACTTCGCGTACATAGAGAGCAGTGAGTTCCGAACGGACACATCAGCGACAAACCCGTTCCTCACAACAAGACCGTGCAGGCTTAGACCTTCGTCTACATCATCCAACTTCCAAGAAGCCTGGATTGCAAGCACCAACGAGGCCACATTTGGTTCAAAGTCCAGGATTCGGGCTTGCTTGAAAAACCCCAACCCCGCTTCGGAGTCGCCGCGACTTAAGAACCCATGGACCATCACATTCCACGAAACGGAATCTCTCTGCGGCATTTCATCGAATAACTTGAGCGCCGAGCACGTGGCGCCACACTTCAAATAAAAACTCATGGCGGTGTTGCAGGTGGAGGTGCACGACAGAAAGCCCGTCTTGACAACATCGGCATGGACCGCGGTGCCCTGCTCCAAGGACCGGAGTTCGGCGCAAGCCTTGAAGACCGGCGGAAGCACGGTCGGGTCGAAGGGCAAGGACGATTGCTTGATCTCGCGGTACAGTGAAAGAACAGCTTGCCTCCGGTCTCGGGGCGGTGCGCCTCTACTGTTGGCCAAGGCATCCCAGTTGAGAGTTCTCGGAGAGGAAAGCAGCAGGATTCTGGCGACCGGAACGCGCATCCAATAGCGCAAAGAAAGTGACCGTGCAGAGAAAGAACAAAGGAATCGGAACAAATCAATCGGCTCATGAGCTTTGGATTTTGGGGATTCTAATTCGAGGTGGAGGCAATGGATGGCTCTATTAATTTCTAAGGTGATATATATATATATATATATATATATATAAGTATTTGGAGACTAAATTACTCCCTAATTCACTACTAATAACTATTCTATTATAGTGAGATTGGGTTATGACTACTTGAATTTATATTCACTCAGTTTCAATTCTTAAAATATATCAAAACCTCTTCTTAAAAAATAAAAGATTCTAAATGTATCATAGTGGTAACTCTATATATCAATCTCAGATTAAGATAATAATAAAGATTTTACAAATATAAGATATTCATATAAGATATATTTAAAAATCAAATATTAATTTGAAGTCTAAATTACTCAAAAATAGTTGAAAAAATTATACATAAAAAAATCATAAAATGCTAATATTATGTAGAAAACTTTAATATCAAAAATTAAAATCAAATAGTAATAGATCAAATATATATATATATCTTTTAATGATTCTCATAAGTCTTTATCTGACACGCACGTGTTGTAGTTATGCTGATCAATAAAAAAAGTTAAAAGACTCGTATTTTTCTCTTTTCATATTCTTCATAGAACTCGTCTTTTCTTCTCCTTTCGCCTGATTCTTCCTTCGTCGACTTGGTTGGAAGTTGGCTGAAGAATGCTTTAAATCCCACATTTCCTTCCTCGAAAGATGATCAGCATGCAAATGTCAGACCTCTTATGTACTCGATCACGTTTGTCTCGCTTGCATGTTCCTCGCAGTCCAGAAACCAAGCAGGATCCTTGCGAGCAAGTTGCCCCGGTCGGTGCACTGATGTAGCTTGTTGTTTTGCGTAAGAAAAGAAGATGAGGTAACAAGGCAGCTTCAACTCATTCATAGTTGCAGTTAGGCCAGGGATCAGATTCTTTGCATGTCACAAACCTACTCATCGCTTCATTCGGTATGCGTAACAATAATCTACTTGGGGGCGGTTGCCCACCCTAGTTAATATAGTCATCGGAATAGCTGGGAGTGGTGGGCATTGCAGTGACTGCACTCTGCTGTTTGCTTGGCTACTACCTTGCTGTGTTTGGCAAGTTGGTCGAGGGATGAGCAGTATATATACTGTGAGTTCCTGTAACGAAGATGAGGCAAGAGGTATAGCGAGGCACAAGAGCAGAATCTGGAGTTACAATGTGCATTGCTGCATGGCTTTGGCAGTCTCACCCTGTCTACCCACTTCTCCTTCTGCTCAACAGAGATGAGTTCCATGATAGGTAGTATGATCAGAACCTTTCACTAAGTTTGCTTCATTCGTTGTATTATCATTCCATGAATTCATATGATCTCTAGTCTGGATCACTATTGACATGGTCTTTAGTCACTGCATCATACCTGATTCATTTTCAACTCCTCCGTATAGGCTTCACAAGTTTCAAATCTCCATATGTTGCACTGCCTGTTGGTATATACAAGATTGTTGATGGTGATTGGTTCCAGTATATATCATTGTTATCTCCTTCATAAACGCTTTCAAAAAATGAAATTTGCATATGCAATTGATAGTATCAGCAGTAGTTGGATCTCACTGGATGGCAGGCCTACTAAACCAGTAGCATGGTGGGGAGACGGATTTCAGAAGATACTGGGCGGGAGAGATGGGTTAGCTGGTGGGACTTGGCTGGGGTGCACAAGGGATGGAAGGCTGGCTTTTTTGACTAATGTGTTAGAGCCTGACCTTCTCTCCAGTGCAAAGAGCAGAGGAGAATTGCCTCTCAAGTTCCTGCAGGTACTGTATCTTTATGATCTTGATGAATTCATTTGTTGGAAACATCTTCTCTGTTTAGTAGCAAACTTTGGCATTCTTCTTTGCCATGACAAGAAAAACATAATGCTTCCAAACATAAAAATGCCAACATGACATTTGTGTAATCATCACCGGCTATTATTCTATGTTCATATTACTTTTTATCTTTTTCATGAAGTTTGAAATGCATGATACACATTTGTCTCTACAGAATTCCATTTTGATTCTACTTTCTCATAACCTAGTAAACATGAAAATTTCCATTTAGCCTATCTGCACTTTAAACATGAAAATTGGCATTTACCCCAACTACGGCTTAGCGTGTGTTAATTCATAAACAGCTGTCTTAGCATATGTTTTGACCATGTTATCTTGTGCTCATTATGTAAAACTTTTCTTGAGTTCCTGAGATGTCTAATATTTTTAGATGTGTGCAGCGCTAGTACTCTTAAATTCAAGGTAACAATAAACTTTTGTTAAGAAAACTTATGTTGCACTTTGGTCCTTTTGGTTGCATAGGATGGTTATATCTGTGTGAATGGTCATGTTGATTACCCTTGTTGTGATAACTTAAGCTATCTGCTATTGTATGGCATTGATGCTTACCTTTTTCAGGTGGTCACTGGACTCATTGTTTGTAAGATGTAATTGTCCATATGTGCTTAATAGTATTACATAGTTGTTAACTTTGATTTCTTTTGCTGTTAGATACATTGTATCTTTTCCCCAGCTCACATGCACAATAATGCATTTGATTTTAATCACAGAATTGCATAGGAGTTTGTATGTTTGCATCTCTGTGAAGGTTCTGCATTATTCTCTTTTGGCATTGGGTTTTCATTTCAGGGTAGAAAGAGCCCTGTGGAATTTGCAGAGGATCTGGTAAAGGAAGCAAATGAATACAATGGTTTCAACCTCATATTAGCTGATACTTCTTCCAAACTCATGGTTTATGTGTCCAATCGACCTAAGGGAGAGCCTGTTTCTGTTCAAGTGGTGTCTCCAGGTCTTCATGTGCTCTCTAATGCAAAGTTGGACTCTCCTTGGCCTAAGGTAAGCAAGTGATCGTAAATAGTTCTGATTCCAATTTCTGAATGGTTTAGCAGATGACATAATTTGTGTTTTCTGATGATTATATTCATCCAGAATATGTTTGTAATGTCCTGCACTGATGCTAATGTCCTTTCCCTTGCCATTGTAGTTGGATCTTTACTAATCCTACATTTTTGGTTTCCTCAATTGACAAATAGTACATTACAACAGTTCATGCAATTAAAATGGCACATAATGGTAAAAATATTAACACATGTTGCCTGCCATAATGCTTGATTTGATATCAGATATCGAGCAAGCACTAAATTGATGACACCGATTCCTATTGAGTTGCTTGGAAAACCAACTCACCTTGGTCACCTTTAACAAAGTGTTGATGCAAAAGCATAAAAAGGAGGAAGGAAAGAAACCAAGAAACAAGTTACACATTGTTTACTTTGACATGCAGCTACATGCATATGTCATGTCCTTTCTGTTGAAACCATACTTCTTTACTATAGAGTAGATAGTAAACCTACATTAGAGTTAGTTGAAAACTTATCTTGAAAGTGGCAACTTAAACATATGGAAACTATTATGCAGTAGCACTATTAGCTTCTCTGTTTGGCAAACCTCATCAGTGATTGAAGAACCTTGAGATTTAGGTAATAGGAAAGTAAACAAAGTGATTAAGATCACAATTAAAAGAGACAGTGAGTGTTTGTTTCTTTGCAGCAATTGGTTCAACTGAATGAAACTATTTTGCTGGCATGCAAATATACTCAAGCAACCTTCATCATCTTATATGTTTGTTCTTTTAACTGATTAGCCTCTGTGTTTCCTTGTTCTAGATTGTCAGAGATTCAATCAAATACTATACTTGTTTTTGCTAAACATATTTAATTTTCATCTAGTATGTGCTCCCTTAAGATTTATAACGCATAATCCTTGTTCTAGATTGTCAGAGATTCAATCAAATACTATACTTGTTTTTGCTAAACATATTTAATTTTCATCTACTATGTGCTCCCTTAAGATTTATGACGCATAATGCATGATCTTTTTGACTTGTATTATATAAACCTTGGTTGTATTTCTTTTAAAGATCTGTTGAAAGCATGAGCAATGTGTTCTGTCATTTAGCAAAATCCATCATATCATTCTTATGAACATAAAATTCACAAGAATCAGAAGGCACCAACAAGTGGTTGAAAGACAAGAAAGCCATCACCGAGATTATGTCTATGATTCCTATACGTTGCTCATGCTTCATACAAAGTGGAGCAAAACTACTTGGTTCTTCTTCGTTCTCGTGCAGGCGCAGCGCCTTGGCACAAGTTTCATGGACCTAATTCTGAAGCATGGAGATGAAGAAATCACACAAGAAGACATGGTCGAAGAGCTGATGTTTGACACTACAAAGGCTGATAGAGAAAGGCTGCCTAACACCGGCTGTGATCCTAATTGGGAACTCAATTTAAGCTCTGTGTTTGTCGAAGTTGAGACTGAATTAGTAACCACTGAATCCAAACTTCTTCCATATGATCATTTTCTTTGAACCAAAACACATACAATTACTCTTTTTCTATGATCCATTCAGGGGCGATATGGAACGCGAAGCACTGCTGCTTTATCTGTAAAGACTACTGGAAACGTGAGCTTCTATGAGAAGTACTTGGAGAATGGAGTGTGGAAGGAGCACACTGTCGCTTACAATATAGAGAAAAGACAGTGAGTAGAGCTGCATCTGAGAATAATTGTGTTGAAGGACAGACACTGATATGTACTTTTGGAATATCACAAACATAAGGATATATATATATATATATATATACATATATATATCTTCTTTCATAAGAGGCAATTACTTATATTTAGTTGGCAAATAATGATGAAAGTCTTTTCACAATTTAAGGAGCTCCTTTGGAGATAATACAAATGTAGCAATTTGGGAAACACACTCATTGGATATATGTTCAATTTAGGTTGACAAAAAGAAGACCAAAAACTATCACAGAAGTAAAGAAAATAAAGAGTCAAACTTAAATAAAATGGTACGAGTGAAAGAATATTCTCCCTGATAATTTCTTTTATGGCTTTCTTAAAGTCCCAGAAAAGTTGAGTGGGCATCACATCTTTCATCATCTTATCTCTCTCTCAAAAAAAAATATACTAGAATTAATTCATTACACTTTTATAAATTAATATGCAAGACTAAATCAAGATATTATAATCCCCTTATCAAGATCTTGACATAGGCAGAATCAAATCCACCTATGCATAATTTTTTAGATTGCAAATGCATTGCATAATCTGATGACATAAATAACCTATTAGTTTTTTAAATCTAAATTACTGGATCAAAATATCTAAATCTGAATTACTGATAATAGACTCATATCAATTCAAATCTTACTCATTTTGCTACACCAATAAATTCTTTTTATTATTCCACAAAATAAATTATACAAAATTTTATCAAAGAAAATAGTAATGATTTTTTTCAGAGTATATCAGTGATGAGAAGAGATGCGATCCCAAGAATTCTACTATCATTAAGAAATCCTCAAGTCTTTTCTCTTTCTTTTTCTTTTTGCAATAAAAAAATATATAATAAATTAATAAAAAATAGTGATTTTTCCCCAAAAAAGAAATCTTGGGTTTGGTTGTGTGGGTCCCGCTCAGAGTTCAGCCGGAGACTGGTGTATACAGTGAGTGAATTCTATAAGTCCGCATCGAACCGTTGATGGAGAAGGGAAAGCATCGGAGATCGCCAATGGGCAGCGATCACACGGATCAGTGACGTGGACGAGAAAATATCCCGACCTGGGCTTCCTCCTCTTGCCTCGTTCCGCCATCGGAACCGTTTGATCAAAATTGTTCCCTTCTTATCTCCTCGGACCTGGGCTTCCTCCTCTTGCCTCGTTCCGCCATCGGAACCGTTTGATCAAAATTGTTCCCTTCTTATCTCCTCGCGTCTTCCCTTCCTCCCAAATACCCCGCGTTCCTTCTCCCATGACCTGATCGCACTCCTCTTCTGCCTCTTCAGTCCCTCTCTACCGCCCCCCGAAGTTGTGCTGTCAAGGTGAGGAATTCTTTCTTGTCACTCTGCTGTTTTTGGGGCGGTTTTTGACGGATCTGATGGCTTCTGTTGTAGGTCTCTCCATGAAACGGGGTAAATCAAAGGCGGATGCCTCCAATAAGGCGGACAACAGGTGAGGATATATCTTCTGGTCCTTTCTGCTTTGGCTGGTCGATCGATCGGTGTTTTAGGAGTTTGGAAGTCCTTTTGGGATCTGGTTGTACTTTCTTTGTTTTTGTTTTCTCAAGGCTTTCAGTGAAGAAGGGATCGGAACGGGTGAGTAAGAAGCCAAGGAAATTGAAGGCCGCCAAGGATCCCAACAAGCCCAAGAGGCCTGCCAGTGCCTTCTTTGTCTTCATGTGGGTTCTTCTGTCTGTTTTTTTGGCTTCTATGATTGATTGTTTGACTTACGTTGTTTTGCTGGTTTGAAATGGCAGGGAAGAGTTCCGGAAGTCTTTCAAAGAAAAGAACCCGAATAATAAGTCGGTCTCTGTGGTAAACTCCTCCCCTATGTTCTCTACCGATCCTTCTGTTCTAGGATGTCAATTTTCATCATAAAGGAAAATATTTGATCGCAATTTTCTTTGATCAAATAGGTTGGTAAAGCTGGTGGGGCTAAGTGGAAATCCATGTCAGAAGATGTACGCGATCACCACAGTTTGCCCCTTTTAGATCAATGGGCCTGTTGAAAGCTTTCATCTAAACAAAGATGATATTTTTTTTTCTTTGTTGGTTAATTACAGGAGAAGGTTCCCTATGTGACCAAAGCAGCTAAGCTAAAGACGGAGTACACGAAGAAGTTAGCTACATACAATAATGACCAGGTCCAGTTCCCACATCGACCTGTTTGCCCTGGTTCAATTGTTTCACATATTAGTTAGCTAAGTATTGATTCTCTTGATGGCTAATTGAGTAGTCTGGCGGAGGGAGCCATGCGGCTGCTGATGAAGTCGAGTCTGACAAATCCAATTCTGAGGTGAATGATGATGAAGAGGAAGAAGAGGGAAGTGAAGAGGTTTGTGTGATTGTCAAAAATAGTCCCGTAGATTGTTTAAGTTGCAGTGGGAAAAGGTGCTAACTTTTGAATCTTTGTTTTGTTAAACAGGAAGAGGAGGAAGATGAATGAGAGACTTATAATCCAAAGTGCAGTTGAAGGGGCAGAGTTGTTGAAGTAAGCTTAGCATACCACTGTCTTCTGTGATTGCTGAACCATTACTTGGCTGTTCAACGACATGTTTACTTGCTTTCATCTAACTCCAAAAAAAAAGTTAAGTACTTGCTGATGATAGTTCATCTGTTATTCATGGATGGCATATTTTGGATGCATGAACATTGATAAGATGGAATGCCATTGTGATATATTTATTGATGAGACGGAAATAGGTCATGGTTATCAGTTTGGTCGGTGGTGATCTGTGAAAAATGGTGAACTGTTCTTGACGTTGCTAGTTGCGATATGCCGCAAACTCTTTACCATTTGGCTCTATAGTTGATATATTTGGCACATAAGCTTTGAAGGCTTGTGTTTTCTGGCCATTGATTGGTTAACATGTTTGGTTTTATGTTTCTGCACCCTTTAGCTTTTATAATTCTTACAATCTGTTGCATGACCCAAATATGAGATGTGGAATGATAACTCCCATGGGATTACTACTTCAGACAAAGGCCAGCAGAAAACAGAGTGCTTTGCCTACTTGATGTATCAATTTGTGTTGATCAAGCATTGGAGTTCCAGAGATCAATTGCAGGATACCATCTGCCTACGGTAGAACTTGGTGAGAGTGGTTCCAGAATGTCTTGAGCAATGCTACTCCCCGATTTGGAGTTGTATGATTACAGTAGAATTAGGTTTATCATGTTGCTGTCTTCTGAGATGGAGCCATGTATTACCTAACTCAGCTGGGCTTCATCGTTAAGGTTGTTTTCTGTGCTCTCTTATGATGCTTCTTTACCTGTATGGTTCATTTTTAATTCACGCGAATGACATTTGTATGTATGGACTTATGATCACCGGGAATAATTATCTTTAGCACGAAATGGTTTATGTGATTGATAGATAGAGGATGAAGTGGGGATCAGCTTTGTTCTTCATTGATTCCTGAAATGATAGATGCCGCCGTTTTGTTTACTCTTCGTTGTTCCTGTGGTTTCATTTTCGCACCTTTACAGCTTTTATAGATTGTTATTGAGTTAAAATTTATTTTGTTTTTATTAATCTTTGTTTATTTTCCTGATAAAATGTTTCCATGTAAATCAAGTATTTAACGGATTCTTTTAACTCAAACCTTCGTCACGTAAGATGTGGTATAATAAGGTTATCATTATATGGTAATCATGATTCAATTCTGTAAATTTCTTATAATATTATATTTTTAATATTAAAGTAAAAATAATAAAAAGGTGTAATCAATCCTAAATAATTGAATTTATTATTGTTGTTAGCGAACATTAAAAAAATTATTAACCCCCTAAAGAAATGATACAAAGAAGCATACATAACTCGAATGCCGCCATGGCCCCGCTTCATCAACCGTTGGATGGAGCGTTCACCGTCAGTCGTGCAACACGAGCTTCTCGTACTCCCGGCCGGAGATCGCCGAGTCCATCACCTTCCGCGGGCTGACCTGCCCATCCCCATCCAGGAACAACTTGACGATATTCTTGGAGAAGCCGCTCACCAGCGCCACCCCCTTCTGCGTCGA
Organism: Ensete ventricosum; assembly: GCA_029747655.1. Classification (NCBI taxonomy): domain Eukaryota; kingdom Viridiplantae; phylum Streptophyta; class Magnoliopsida; order Zingiberales; family Musaceae; genus Ensete; species Ensete ventricosum. The sequence continues at coordinate 56,160,914 of JAQQAF010000009.1, forward strand.
AACCACCGGCGTGGATGTCGACGTGCCCCTAACGTTCCAGAACACCACCTCCGGCACCGCCTCCCCGTACCCGCTCTCCTCGAACTTCCTCCTGATCGCCTCGTAGTCCGTCTCCCATGGATTCGGCGACGCCATGTCGAATTCCATGTCGCTGAACGCGAACACCCTCCGCACCATCCCCTCTGCCGGCAGCCTCCCTGCCACCGCCACCTCCAGTATTTTGTCGAACATCTTCTGGAAGTTCGTATTCATCCCCCAGTCCATCGTCCGCACGAACCGCGTCTTCTCCAGCAGCGACTCCCCCTCGATGCGGTGCAGCATCGGGCTCTCGCTGAACGTGATCACTCGGCCCTTCCATGGCTCTTCGCTCAGCTCGGATATCAGAAGCCCGAGCGCGACGCTGACCTCCATCGGCGTGCCGTTCATGCTGCCGGAGACATCGCACACGGCGATGCAGTTCCGCAGGCTCCCTATTTTGGATAGGTCTTCGACCATCCGCTTCCACTGCAGCTCCGCGACCTCGTCGCCGGAGTCCGCGACGATCTCGTGGGGCAGGAGCGCGCCGGCGGCGATCTTGGCCTTCCCCTTCTTGACATCGTCGAGGTATTGCGTGAAGCGCTCGCGATCGTGCTTCGTGAAGTGCTTCTTGCAGTTCTTCATGGCCACGGATGCGACGCGGCTGTAGGGGAGGATGCTCCACTGGCCGGCGCTCATGTATACCTCCGGGAACTCCATGGCGCGGCGGAGGGGGACGAGCACCTCACGACGGAGGCGGTCGCGGACGCGGTAGGCATAGTGAGCGTCCGAGAGGGAAAGGTAGTTGGGGTCGGAGCTCCGGGGGAAGGCGCGGCGCGCGACGGCCTCGCAGAGGAGGGTGGAGCGATCGTAGGAGGAGTCGATCGAGGGGCACCACTTGGCGGCGAGGGAGATCTTTACGACATCGCCCGCGCTCAGGTGGCGGAGGTCGGCAGCGAGGAGCTCGGCAAAGAAGTCCGCCACGCGGTCGTGGAGGAACCGGTAGTCGGGGTCGCGAGTGTGCCGCTCGATGGCCCTGATCGCCATCTCCGTGCGCTTCGTCTGCCGGATCTCCGCCGCCTGCGCCGATAATATCTTGCCCCTGGCCAAATCGGCTGCAATCCTTTCTTCCCTCGCCCCTGCCTTTATCGTTCGGGGCAGCTTCTCCGACCGGCGGCGGCATGGATAGCGGCCGAAGCGACGGCCCCCACAACCGCGAGGCGGCCTCGCGGCCTTGGCCTTCGCGCGAACGTCGGCGCCGGCGATCAGGCGGTGGAGTATCTCCGGCAGATCCTTGAGGTAGCCGAAGTCGGCGATGGCTAGGAGGTTAAGGGCGAGGGTCTTAGGGTGGTGGCGGTGGAGCCAGAGGGCAGCGGTATAGAAGCCGTCGCGGTCGGACTTGCCAGTGCCGCGGACACCTCGAAGGTTGCAGGCAAGCTTGAGCGCGGTAGCGGCTTCCTGCGCCCAGGCGGCTGATAGTAGCTCGGCCACCGTTTCGGCGGCTGTGTCTGAGACGACCTGGAAGAAGAAGTCGAGGCAGGAGTCGCCGGAGGAGATGAATGTCGGGGAGAGGTTCTCCGTGAGGCCCATGGGCGGCCGCGAAGGGTTGGCGTTGACACCTGCATCCATGAGCGGCCGCGAAGGATCGGTGTTGAAACCCGCGTCCAGGATGTCAAGGAAGGCGTCGCCGGTGGGAGGCGGCGTTGGTGGTGATTGTGGTGGTGGCGCGGTGGGGGAGGTGGGAGGGGGATGGCAGATCTCGGGCGGGCCGAGGAGGGTGGTGGCGTGAGAGGCAGACGACGTCATTGGTATCGGTTGACCGGTGGTGGAGTTTTGGCTGTGAGGGTGATAGAGGGGAAGCGAGGGCGGATATGGGTATGCGGAGGCGGATAGGGCGGGTATGTAAAGAGGAAGTTTACTTCGGACCCAAGCAAGGGCGGGAGCATGTTGTAATAGAAAATAGAAATAAAAAATCCAATTGAGATTGATTAATTCATCATTTATTTATTATATATACATTATATATACAGATGAAGAAAAGAATTTTTCGTTACTATTATACCTTCATAAGATCAAGTGTGTGTTAATGACGTCGATCTTAGACCAATATAATGAAAAGAGTTTACGGGAGAAAAACCGGACAATGTCGGGGAGATCGACATCGATCTGATATTGGTTATTGTCCAACACGACGACGACAAGTTCTAGCGAAAAAAAGGAGCCATCGACAAAGATCGCGTTTAGCAGAGTGGATTGACATCAATGAGATCGGCTTTGCGTACACGCCGACCCTGGTGACCATGCCGAGGAAGCAAGAGGTTGGTAAAACTCTAGCGCATTGGTGATAAGCTATCGTTGGACAGCGAGGTGGAGAACTGATAGGGTTGGGGTCGTCGCGGACAAGGGAAGAGGGTGTTGGTAGCAAGGGGACCTTGATGGTAGGAAGAAGAGATCCGACGACTACAGCTGAAAAAGCAGAGGTTGCTATATTTTTGTTGCACTATGGAAGAAGATGCTAGCGAGGCTGAAGGGTCACAAGCGGTTGAGGGCAACAACTGTCATGGCGATAAGAAGTAAATAGATCGACTCCACTACTGGAGAGGAACGTGAATTTGATCTCTCTTAAAGAGAGAGAGGCTCTGATACCATGTTGAAATAATAAAAAGCCCAATTGAGGTTCATTGATTCATCATTTATTTATACAGAGCCACCTCGATGACATTCCAAATCCTACACCCCTTCACGTGGTTGCACCATCGCATCCCAATTTAGTTTATCTCAGCCTTGCTTAGACTTGTCTTGCAAAGGATTCACCATACTCCAATAAAAATACTAATCTTGGCTTACAGCCACTTCCGAGTCCACTTCGTTGAGGCACACCAGTGTCCATTATCAATTTTCTTTGGGTGAAGAAGATCAAACCCTTACAAACTTGAGCTTACAAGGGAGACTCTTTACAAGAATTTTAACTCTTTAGCTCACTCACTTCCCTTTTCTTTTCCTTACAATTGTTACACATAAATTTTTTCACAGAATTTAGATCCCAAAATTATTATATAAATTGTAAGAAACTTGGGGTATTTATAGGCCCTAACTGATTTCAGGATTTGGAGCCAAAATTCAAACGTATCCGAAAAATCTTGGTACGGGCGGTACAACCGTCGACGCCGACGGTCAAACCACCGAAAGCTCCCTGAATACAAGGTACGTGTAGTTCAACCGCCGATTTGGGTGGTTCATCTGCCATCAGCCCCCGAAAACCTGGGCGTCGATGGTATAACTGTCGCTTACCGACGGTTAAGCCACTTGGAATCCTGGAAAAGTGATTCCCTTCATTTTTCCAATCCCGACTTGAACCTTATATTGACCAATCCTCTGGTCAACCAATTGAGCTCGACCTAAGCTCAATCAATCTACTTTAGTGGACTCGGTTGCATTTTTTAGTTGATTTGGATTCTTTCCAAATCATAATCAATTCGGATTCAAACTTAATCTACGACTTAAGGATTATAATCATACATGACCACCAAGCTTAATTAGCAACCTCATTCTTGTAATCCGACAACCTATGGTCAATCAAGTATTTAACGGATTCTTTTAACTCAAGCCTTCGTCACGTAAATTTCTTATAATATTATATTTTAATATAAATAAAAAATAATAAAAGATGTAATCGATCATAAATAATTGAATTTATTATCGTTGTTATCGAATATTAAAAAATTTATTAACCCCCTAAAGAAAGGATGTAATGAAGCATACATTTGACTTCGGAACTCGAATGCCGCCATGGCCCGCTTCATCAACCGTTGGATGGCGCGTTCACCGTCAGCCACTTGACGATGATTCATAGGTTAATATTTTATATATAAACTGGTTTACAAGTAAGTTGAGATGGCCGAGTTGGTCTAAGGCGCCAGATTAAGGTTCTGGTCCGAAAGGGCGTGGGTTCAAATCCCACTCTCAACAAATAAAGTTTTTTTGTAGATTCAATATATTTTTCCTATTCAAATGTATAATGCGTATACCATTGACCTCCTTAATTTTCTGTATAAAAACACTACCGTCGGATCTTAAATTGACGGTCCGGATCAGTTCTTCGTCAGATGGGTGACGTGTCACGTAAGCGAAGTCCGCGTGCGGACCTAACCTCGAAACGGTTCGATGTTGAGCTCGTGTTTAGCTTGAGTTCGACCCGATCGACGTTTGATTACTGAACCGGTATTTGAGTTTGATGAGGCCTCCATGATTTCAATCTTGTACCCAATGGGCTTCGCTACGTGGACGGGCCTGAGAAAAGCCCGAGGCGGCCGCTGCAGCCCTACTTCAGATCGAGAAGGGAACGGGGAGGAAGCGTGGAGAGACGAGATCGGAGATCGGAGATGGAGATGTGCTCAGAGGAGGCGGTGAAGTACGTGTGGGGCGGAGCCATCCCTCTCCAAATCCACCTCCACGAATCGGAGGTCACCACCCTCCCACCTCCTCCTCCCGCCCTGGTACTAAAACCCTCTCCGTTTCTCACAGATCTCTTTCCTCCAATCCGACGCTCTTTTCCGTGGATTTCCTCTATCTCTCCCTTCTCGATGCGCCTCAGATCTGTGTCCAAATACGACAAACATGTTCACCGACTCAGAATTACGGCTTTGCTTTGCCCCTGTGTTTCTTCGAGCGTTGCTTCCTGTGTGGTTAATCCGCCGTTTTACATGTTATTGACCCTTGTTTTGATAAATATATGTTAAGATCGAGGGTTTGTGGTTGTGATTTCAGGTTCTCGGCTCCCGGATCGGGTACCTGCCTCTGCTACTGCCTCTTATAAAGCCTTATTTCAGTAGTACGCTTCCTCCCGGCGAGGACACCGTCTGGTTTGACTACAATGGGTTGCCGCTCAAGTGGTTTGTTCTTTCTGCCATGTTATGAAATCCGTAGAGTACCAAATCATGTAATATAAAAACACATAGTTTTCCTCTCTTTATGTGTATTTGGGTGTTGGTATGTTTGGTGCTAATGCATTTCGTTTAGGTATGTACCAATAGGGGTTCTGTTTGATCTTTTATGTGCGGAGCCAGAAAGACCGTGGAATCTAACGGTATGAGGGCTATCTGAACTGTAGTTTTGTAATCGTTGTTTACAATGCACATCTGCAGCTTTTTGAACTCTTAAATATTCCTCCCCTTTTTTTTTTGCCTTGCATATTAATTTCATTAGGACATGTAGTTTTAGTTTAGAGTTCAGAGTTTGTTTCTTCTCATGTAAACTTTAAAGATCTCTTTAAACTTGTTGTTTGCCCATATTTTGTAGATGTTGCAAACAAATCTTTACATGGTCTCAGAAATTTACTGAAAAATAAGTTCTCTCTTATATTATATGGATTTGAATGCTAATATGAGTCACACACACCGGGCACGTGTTGGGTCCATGGTGGACACTAACAATGATACTTGATATATATTAGGTCTCATGCGACACCTGCACTTGCTTATGTTAGCCAGTGTTACCTATGTAAGTCCTTGTTCATTTGCATAAGACTTACTAGACGTGTTGCATAGGCCTGACTGGGGCATGTTGTTTGTTATTTTGACCTTTAACTTATTGAATGTGAATGTTCTCAAGTTTTTGCATACAAGTTTGAAGTATTTTTTTTTTAACTGGTTGATATAAGTTGCATATATGATGATAAAAAATTATCTAAATCTTTTATGTGATCGATATTTATAAACAAAATGATAGCAACTATGAAAAGTATATATTCATAATTACTTTTCCCTTGTTGTGGTGTGTCATGAGATTCACAGTTCTGATGTGTCGGTGGTCTATGTTGTCTCCTATTTTTATCTCATATTCATATCCATGCTTCAGAGGAATTTTTGGCAATTGGCTTTGGCAAATCTAGTGTATCTTTCATTACATATATTGGATGATGCATAACTATAAATTGCTTCAAAGGTTTGACTTTTAATTACTGAGCATAATTTTGAATTTTATATCATTCTCTTTACCCTTTCCACAAAATAGATGGTTCCTTTTTTCTCAACAGACACATTGCATTTCCTTGATTTCATAGTATTAATTCTATCATATCTACCGCTGATGATTTATCATCTCATCACGGCTTATTTGCAGAATTTGCTCTATTCTAAATTGGTCTCATTTTCAGTGTCGAATTGATGGTTTACAATATTTACAGGTTCATTTTAGAGGATATCCAGGAGACGTTTTGACACCCTGTGATAGTGAAGACACTGTGAAGTGGAGCTATATTAATTCACTAAAAGAGGTCTGACTTCAAAGAGCATTTTTGCTGATGTAGGCTTGCTTCGTTTATAATTGCTGCATTATATTTGCAGAAATTGCAAAACATGCTGAAGTAGGACTCATTTCTCATCAAAAGCCAAAATTTGTAAAGCCTTCACAGGTGACAGGAGCCCATGACTGTTCATACAGTACAAGAAGATTGCAAAATTTGGGATTAACCTAGATAGTGGAGTTACCAATATTTCTGTTATTTAGTATTGATGCTAAGATCAGTAATGTGGTATTAGTTTTTCTGTCCTTTTTTTTTTCTTTCAATTGTTTTTTTAACCTTCAGTATCTATGTGTAGTGGAGTATAAAGGACATAACAAGCTTCAAATTTACTCAGGCACTAACGTATGTGTATCATATCAACTACTGACAGAAGCATCTGATAGAAAGCTGAAGCTTATGGAGTCGGGTACTAAGTCATCTGTAACTTAAGTGTTTACAGATAGGCAATAAGATGATATGATATAGGGTTTTTATCTATTGGCTTTAGGGGACTTCCTTGCAAAGGTTGGCCTTAATCTTTCATCATATATATGCCACCTCCGTTTAAGCCTTCAATAAATGGATGCAACAAATTGCTTTGCATGATGTCTTTGCTTCAGTATACAGAATGTGTATGGTTTAAATTGTAAGTCAAATCGTTAAGGATTGAAGTGACAGATAATGGGCTTTATCTTAGTGACATTCTTACACATCTTAATATGCAGGCAGCATACATCATCAATGGAAACTGTAAGAATATCATGAACATGGCACAGGCAGATCAGTTTGACCTCTGGCAATCCTTGGTAAAAGGTAGTGAACAATAGAACTGATACTTTAAATAAATGTATTGTTTATTGCATCATATGTGGCATTGAATATTCACTTTACAACACATTTATTTGAGATGGTGGTATAGAGATGTACAAAGATTGTGATATCAATAAAGCATCTTGAGCAAGGCTGTTCTGTGTTAGTTTATTATTATGTATCCCCCTCTGTTATTGTAAACACAACATATAATTTTGAGTAATGAGACCAATATTTTCCCATTTCTCTGTCTTCCTTTTCTAACTTCTATTGCAAGATTTTAACCAGGCAACATGGATGGTTATCTTCGAATCTCATCCAGACTTAAGCTTGGACCTTTTGGCGAGGATTGTTTCTTGAAGCAGGCATCATCATTGCAACCACGACAAGCTATTGATGAACCTGACACTGTTGGATCTAGTCGACCAAGTATCTTTTCTTTCCTCAAAGGGTCTTTCACCTTTGTATTAATAACAATTGTTTAATAGTTTTGGAATGATTGTAATTTCCAAGATAACTCATGTTGGATCTCTATAAGAATTATGTTACAGTGCAAGTCAATTAAACTAAATTAGTATAGGAAGCTCTCGCCAATGCGAGGTCTAGTGAGGGTCAATGTACGCAACCTTACCTTTAAATATTGAAGGAGGTTGTTTCCGCGACTCAAACCATGGTCTCCCAGGTAACAAAGGAGCAACCTTCAAATAGATAAATGTTAATTCTGTGTATATATACTAGAATATTTGTATTGGAACTAGTAAAGGACTGAGTATTCTTGTATAGTAAGTTCAAACTTCATCCTTAGCATTGCTTTTTTAATCAAGACCTAAATGAAACTTGACCACTTCAAAAAAGTTGGTGGAAGGCCCTGTCGACTAGGCATGGTTAAATGAGAACTCACATGTGTATTTGTTTGATTGAAGAGTCTCATAGGACCTGTGATTATTGGACCAGTTTATTTTTTTGCCTATTCTAGGACTGTTCCATTTAGTATTTATTTAAATCATTTGTCATCAAGTTTGCTACTCGTGTCTGGCTCATTCAGTGCCTATAATCTTATTCATGTCTGGGTCTTTGGAGGTGACACCACTGATTCGTTATTCTAAATTATTCTGTGGACATTTTTGAATATTAAAGTTTAGTCTATAATTTTTCCATGTCTCCTGAACCATGCTAGCCAGAGGTAATTATGATCTCTTTCTGTAAATTTTTTCTCTGAAGGTGTGATAAAAAATTCAAGATGAATACAACAAATTAAAGAAAAGGCAAGCTAGGAAGTCATTTTCTGTACTAGGTTACGTTGTGATGCTAGTCAACACAAAGTAGACCATCATATATAATGTACTATATGATTCTTGCTATTTCAGGATCTGCAATGTCAGATAACCTTTGTCTTGGTACAAAAGATTCTAGTATATACTTATTGACTGGAGGTTACTAATGCTATAAGCTTGGAGGCTAAACTTAGTTGTGCTGATATTATCACATATAAAGTTTAAAAAAAGATTTCATATTTTACCTAGTCTTTGTCTCTTATTAATGCATCTATTGTCAGGCAGAATTCCTGTTCGGTTGTATATTCGGAATGTCGGCGAATCTCTTGAATATCTGGAAGATGCACCTATAATTGATAGTTGGGACAGAATTTCTTACATAAACCGAGCGGTAGAGATTCACAAGGAAGGAGGTACAGTTAGGCATTTCACATGAAACTTCTTGACTTTTTCCATCTATGCTGCATGCTTGTTGTATGTGCATGAATATATATCTATTAGAGTATCGACGACCACTTTTGAGTCGAAAAGTAAACATTTTTTTGTTGATAACAGTATTTCCATACGGGCACTATGGGATTAACTGCAAGAAGTAGATGACTGTCTCTTCATACTATTTAAGTATTTACTAGCGGTTGAAGTTTTTGTACACTATGATTTGCTCTTTGTTTACATAGTCTGGCTGGATGTAGTTTCGTTTCAAGCACCGATTTATAAACAACTGAATGAAGCAGGCAATTACATGACACTGAAGCATGCCATGAGAACGTTACTGCCAGAAATCTTTGGTGAGGAAGACCCAGATAACAAATATGAACTCAGAGAGGAGGGAACCCATGAAGCTGGTTCCAGTTTTGGAGATCCAGAAACCATCAGTACTACAAGAAATGATGTGGTTGAAGAAGCATCCTTTGGCAGCCAGCGATCAAGCGAAGCTAATCTGATTCGCATCCAAGGGATTGAACCTGATCTGAACATTCCTTTCTCTTGGGTGGTTAATAATCTGAAGAATCCCGACTACTTTCTCCATTTATGTGTGTTCCTCAGAACTTCATCCCGCCAGCCCAAAGCAACATGACATACACAGAGCCCATAAGTCCAGCAACGGTTATATTTATTGGTGCATTATTGAGGATGTTAGTTCTAGTAAATGGGTTGGTAGAACATGAATGATTGATTTATAATTTATTATCTCTTTTTCTACAAGTCAACCAAAGCCTCAAGTATTGTACAAATGTAAAAGAGATCGATGCCTTTTGTCACTCCGGCTGACAAAATTTGAAGTGTAAAGAAGGATATCCCTTGCCCAGTGTGCTGTGTATAATGCATTTGTAGCGAACTCGGGGCATAAGAGTTCCGCGGGTGTCCGGGTATGGGAAAGGGTCTACTATCATATGATAGATACTTCATGCATGTGTAACATTCTGGTTAATTAGGAAGGTGGTGCTGACTTAGCGAATGCTGAAGACTTTACAACACTGTTAGGACATTTTTTTTTTTTATGATAATGTTGGTACAAGACATACACTTAATTATATAAAGTGCTGACTTGTGCACATCCTATTTAGCTACTAGAGAGAGTGCCAGTGTTGAGTTTGGTTCTGAAATATTGTGAATTGACAGATATCAAGTAGTGCCTACTTCATGCTGATGAAAATATAAATGCACATTAATTTTCTTTCCACGTTTTCAAACGGCGAAGACATTGAGCTGTTTTAAAATAAGTCTGTTTTCCTTATCCCAGATATTAGGCTATGAAGAGCTCTCATAGCATGTTGTCATCTTGAACATTAAGAAGCATAAATGACGACAGATTCTATGGTTATAGATTTAAGGAATAAATGTTATGATATCACACAGGTAGGTTTTTTATGCGTGCATCGAATTTTACATTGAATGAAAATCTTGATGATCAACATATGAGAACTGTATATCATCGAGAGAAAATTTTAAATACAAATACTAGTGAGTCCCATGAAAGAAACTTGCTCATCCAAAGGTATGATTGGAGTGGTTGAAGAGTTGGACTGCTCCAGTACTTGTATTCGCTTAAGGGGGTTCAATAAGTCAGAGGATAAGGTCGAGTAAGCGAATGTTACTACCGAAAAAGCTAAGGAGAATAAAATCGACACAAACCCTGCAACAGGATGACGAAGACAAGGCATGAGAGTTACAATCTGTCTTTCCATCGACCAAGGGGAATTGTTCGGAAAACACAAAAGTGTTGAAGTAGGTGATCGAAAAGAATAAGGAAGCGACAATAAATCCAGAGGGGCTCAACAACCCGAAAGCTAAACGTCAATCTGTAATGGATCATGATCATTTGTATTCGATCGTCCAGAGCTTGTGAAATCATACGACAAGATCGAGTAAACAAATATTACTACCGAGAAAGCTACGGAGAACAGAATCGATACGAGCCCTGCAATCGAATGACGAAAGTAATGTATAAGAGTTAAAATCTGTCTTTCCATCGACCAAGGGGAATTGCTCGAAAAACACAAAAATGTTGAAGTATGTGATCGAAAGAGGTGAGGAAACAACGATGAATCTAGAGGGGCTCAACTACCCGAAAGCTAAACGTCGATATGTAATGGACCATGATCTTTTGTATGCAACCGTTCAAAGCTTATGAAGTCAATAATTGTAATTTGCATTGGGTATATAAAGTATTCGCTAAAATGATTGTTTGTAGATCCTGTGTAAAACGTTTTCTCTAATTCATTTTCTCTTTTATAGATTCTAAGAGACCATGAAAGTTTTAGGGAGACTGACCTTTACGAATGAACACACAAGGGTGCCACGCGACTTAAGCAAAACCAACTAAGTTTGTGACATATGGTATCAATTTGATAACTAAAAAATTTGATAGTTGATATCAAGTTGCAAAAATTCATGAATCATATTATAATATCAATGAAGCATCTCAAGCAATGAGTATATATAGCACATTCCTGTCTAAATTGTCTGCAGTATGCATTTGATATCTCAGGAAGGTCAAGAACATTAGTATATCTTCCAACAAATTGCAATTGAAAGAGTAGAGAACCGAGTACAGTTAAACCAATCGATTATGAGGTTTATGTTATTGACCAGCCTCAGTTTGAACTACAAAATTCAGAATCGAACATCTCGACAACTATCTGCTTTGGACATCTTGACACGAAAATGACTATCTGAACGACGAGATCTGTTTGTTTTTTCAAATGCAATGAAGAGACAGGATTACGAATCAAACCTCACATTCCATTTACCATTGATGTCTGCATGAAGAGTCCAATTATTTTCCCGGATCTTGAAGTATGGCACCTGCATCAGAAAGAAAAGAGCATAAATGTTTCCAAAATACAGCTTTGAAGATATTCTAGAGTCCTATTATGTATATATTCATATACCTCTTCTTCTTATTCCCCTTCATCCTCAAAACAGTAGCTAAATTAATGATGTCATCAATTAGACATTTGTCAATTTTATCCTATTCTTATAAGTTACTTAAAAATATCAAATTCTTAACGATAAGTTTGTATCGGAAAGTTTCTCTGCTTTTCTGAAGTTTAGAGAACCAAGGAGGCTAGTACTTCATTCAATTTTGTGATCTGTCTGTCGATGTAGCCAAGGTTTAGAAAACTGGTCATTCCGGTTGGTATGGACCAGTATCAGTATCTATTGATTCAATCAGGAACCTGTACACAAATGATTGGTTCAAGGTTCACAGCCGATCAGTGTGAACCCGTATATGGAGTCATGTCAAATTCCAAAGCTTTCCAATACCGCTCCTTTCTTGTGAGAAACACACCTTTTAGGAAATACACCTCTTACAAAGTGGTAGCACTGGAAGATTAGTTAGAAAGAATAAGAAAGACTTACAAGAGAATTAAACCAAAAAAAAAAAAAAAATCTCATCTTTCTTGATCTCAATTTTCACTGGAAATGGCTGGTTTCCACCGCGGAAATAAAGGCAGAATGGCAAGATATCCGTTTTCTCCCTAGAACTTATATGGACATAATATGCCAACATTTCAAAATGGCTAACATCCAGTTCTCATATCAAGAAGTAAAATGAAGCATTTTTAAGAAGTAAACTTATTCACATGTTTAATTTGTGAATTATTCGGATTTGCATTTTTTTAAGAAAATGAAGCATAAAGCCTTCATTCATACAAGTAAAACTCTGAATAAAGAAAAGAAAATGTCCTAAAAAATCATAAAAATACTTCATAAAACTGTTTATTACGCAGATGCAATAAATCCCTTATTTTCAGAACATATTGATGTCACTAAAATCAAAACTCAGATATGCCTAGCAACTCATATTTCAAACATCAAACAAGTTAAACATGTAGTTTACCATGAGGACATGCACTTAATGGAAAGACTCATACCTGGTCACAGATATCATATCCTATTTTAGTCCTCACATCTTGATCCTTTTGGAAATTCAATATGTTCCATGCCAATTCAACTGCTCCTCTTGCCTTCCTCCACAAGTAATAATGATTGTTAAGTTTATTATTACAAACAGGACAAGCATGAGCAAATTAACTTCAATATTTATCATAGTTTAATCAGAAATGGTGAGAACAAGAATTGCCAAACCAGTCCGTACCAACATACCAAGCTCTGCTCGGTACGGTATGGTACCCGATACCGAACTGTCACGGTCTTAGCTGGTTTTGCCTAAGTCGTGCGGCACCCTTGTGAGTCCATCCGCAAAGGTCAGCTTTGCCGAAACCTCCTAGGGTCCCTTAGGACCTATAAAAGAGAAAATGGGTTAGAGGAAGCACTTCCCACGGGATCCACAAGCAACAGCTTTAGCAAACACTTTATATAGCCAATACAAATTACAATTATGGACTTTACAAGTTCTAAACGGTTGCACATAAAGGATAATGGTTCATTACAGACTGAAGTCCCCACAAGTGTCCACATGACACAACTCTTATTTACAAGCCGAAATCGACCATAAAAGTTAACCAAACGAGGGCTGTCAAGCCTACTGCAAGTCCGCTACTTGCTATACAAAGCATGTGCAAAAATTGAAGGACACGAACAATCATGAACATTATGTCGAACACCTTGTTTATATTTTTGTCCGTGACAGAACGGTATGCCAGGGTGTACCATTCAATATAATATAATATAATAAATATAAATATAATATAAGTAAAAAAAAGAAAAGGGCGACATCACCTCGTTCGTTCTCCCCATGCGGGGAGAAGAAATCGTCCGCTAGCGACAGATCGCATGATGCGGGAAGAAATCCAAGTTCTCTTCTTCTCCCTCTTCTTCTTTCTCCCTCCCTCGGCTGAGACCGCTCCTCTTCTTCTTTCTCCCTCCCTTGGTTGAGACCACTCGAAATCAATCGTTGCCGGTCGATTTCGCGTGGTAACGGGCGGAAACAACCGTTACCTGGCGGAACCGCCAGGTAGCGACAGTCTACGTACCGATCAACTAGCGGACCAGTACATACCGCCCGGTAAAGTAAACCTTGAGTGAAAAGATATGTTGATTTTTTTTTCTTTTTCTTATGCTGAATTCAAAGGGGAAAGTGGCATTTTGTTGCATAGATATAACAGTCGCAGTAAAAATGGTACAGCAGGAGTACCTTTCCTCAAAACAGAAAAAGAAAAAACAAAAGTTTAACTGTTGCATGAAGTATAAACAACTAGGCAGACTTGGGGTGGATCTCCATTCTCCGATCAACGTTATTAAAGTGTTTAAGGGATGACATGAAGAGAATATAAAGATTATTGCACTAGATGATAATTAGATCAAACTTACAACAAAAACGGGCAGAGATACTGAAAATGTCAGTATTTCTGACTTCTACTTATGTTCTCAATAGTAGGTTTCCGTTACCTTTTTTTGATAAATTCTCTATACTATTATCATCCAAACACCATATTAATTTTATATCATCCACTGCAAGCAGGCACATCCCAATGGTGAGCAGGGAATTGGACATGTACCCTATATCCAATTTATTAGTTTACAGAAAATAATTAGTTAAAGCAAATAAAATCTTGTTGCAAACACATTGAAAAGAAAATAATCACCCATAAAGAAAATTCACTTAATCAGCTGATAACCGACCAAACTATCGGATTTCATCTAAAATTGAATAAGAGCAGTTACTTTGATTGTCCACAATAAACTACTTCAAATTGAAAGGCATTTAAGTTTCAAATCTAGAGTACTAGATCCAACAAAAGGTATTAGGGACAAAGCTCAAAGTATAGAATTTAAATCGATATTGACTGTCAAGCACAAGTTGGAATTATATTGGCTAAAGCTTAGATCATATTATCAAAAAAGCATTTAGGTCAAAGAAGTAACTTCAAAAGGTATACATAAATCAATCAGGCATTAACTTAAAATTTTAATGACAACATAGCATTTAACCCAAACCCTTATTAAATATCCAAACTTGTACTCATCAGAGCTAACATAGCTTGAAACACAGAAAAAAATAACAATTAATGATGATCCAGACATGAGCCTGAACTTGAATCTAATAAACCTGAATCCATTTAAGTAACTCTTGAATTAGACCCACTCTATGGTGATTGAACAAGGGACAAGTTTAGCATGATGTTCATGAAAAGTTTAACATCAACATGAATATTCATCTTGCTGAAGAGTATATTTACTAAATTGTAGCCATCCTGAAAATTGGAAAACCATGACAAAATTAGACCATAGAAACTCTTAGATACACCAGAGGACACACGTTTAGCTTAAAATATAACAAGGTGAATAAGAGAACCAGATAACATACAAGCAAAAATAATATGCATGCACAGGTTTTTTTCTTTTTTTTCTTTCTTTCTCACAGAAGTCGTGTGTGCATCAACAATAAAACTAACCTCCTTATATTCTTTGTTGAAATGGACCCTTCCTTTCAAGTTTATCCCCCACTAGACCACTGGCTGTGACTGGAAATGCCTTCTTTCCTCGAAGACTGTAACTGGATTGTTCATCTTTGTCAAGCTGAATGCCAAAACCCATGCTGGCTGATAACTATACAATAAGAAAGAAAGGCATTTTGTAGCCTATTGTTTCGTGAGACTATTTTACCTCAAGGTTGTTGTTATGTTCCAGAGCCCGACCAGAGCATAAGACTTACCTCAGGATAGAAATGCCGAACAATTAGGGCAAGATAACTAGGGGTCCCAGTCCCGGTGTCTAATTATCCATGGGCCTGCCAAGATAAATTTGTATAGATTTATTAGTCTCTGCATATCTGTCATGCTAAGCATCTCACAAGCAATGTGAAACTATGGAGCATCGAACAGGGAGCATAAAGTGGAAGAAATACTGAATTGCTTTAGCCAAACCCAGAACAAAAAGCAGAAGCCAAACATGACCTTATACAGATGCATGAGGCAACCGGAACATTTCTGATATCAAATTCCGCTTAACACGAACAGAGACTCGACTCCCAATCCAACATTGCAAGCAGAACTTTGCCTAGCGCATCAGTATGAGCTCACCAAACAGGAATATCGAAATTGCAAGCAAAAGTTTCGTTGATATGCATCCAAGAATTTCGACGGCGCTTCTGCGACGCACAAGACAAGAGAAGGAAACGAGGGGTACACACCTGCAATAGGGTTTTCGAGGCGAGGGGAATCTTCTCCTTGGCATGTATCCGAAGGGATTTGGAATCACCATCATACCTGAGCGAGTTCTCCATCTCCTCCCCCACTTCTACTTTGAACCCTAGCGGAGGCCAAGAGGGGGGGAGCTTGTGGCGACACCCTCCCCTTCCTGCGTTCCCGCCCTACTTCTTATCGAATCCCAAAATCCCCATTCTGGGCGAGTGAGTTACTTCGAAGCATGAGCCATGCAACTTGGCATGTTTTGACTCGTCAACCGTGACACAGCTGCATGGCTGTGATTAGGACACATATCCCAAACAAACCACGGACAGAAAAATTAAAGATTGGCAGATTGAGGATTCGATTGCACTGTGTTTGATTGTCGAAGCAAATTTCATAGAGAATATGGATTAGAATCCGTTTGACAAGTATAATTTCCTTAATTTTATTGTGTTTGGCATGTTAAATTAGCAACCCATGATCTAATTGTCCTCGACCTTGAAACAAAAATAGATAGATGATCGAAATGGCAGTTCACTCATCTATTTTGTCTGTAAGATAAAGAACAGAGAAATAAATATTTAAGCAAATAAGAAACTGGTAAAAGATGGATAATTTGGACCATAAGATAGATGAAAGTGGATACAAATAAGTATTTAGGTAAATAAGAAATATATATATATATATATATATATGGGATGCACGCATGTATAACTAACTAACTGATGTGCATTTTTCGGCCATCCTTTGCGGCAAGCAAACTTTTGGGCGCAACCAACTACGTAGGAAGCCCCGTCGAGTGACCTGTATGAAGAATTGAAGATTGTTCCTACCAAATAGATTGACTCAGCTCAGACTCGGCATGCAATACCATCATCCAACAAAAAGATTTCCTCCATGCAACTTGTTGCAGCACCATCATGACATGCGGTGACACTCACAAGTCACAACATGAAAGTATAAAATCTTAACGAGAACCAAAAAACAAAAATTAAGTACAACGTATTTAAACCAGTTACACAGAAGCATGGATAAGTAGCGTACTTAGTTATGTGATTGTTGGCATAACTAACAGGCAGTCATTTGAGAAAGAAAACTCAATTGAGCCGGACGCTGAATGAGCGAAACAAGGTCAAAGCGATACTTGTATCCGTTTGATGTAAAGCAATTCCATATTCACAAGAAAGGAGCAATAGAACCTCGAAGAAAAATCCAAGGTTATAGGACCCTAAGCTGTGCAAGGAAGGCAGCACATAGGTCGAGAAAGATGAGCTGCGGCCCGCTGACCCTCTGCAAGTCGAGGAGATACTTCTCTTCCCTGGTCTTGTAGAGCTGCAATAAAATAAGGCAAAAGAAGTATTATTCATAGAATTCAATGAATGATGTTGTTACCTGACCTAAAAGTACAAGACAAACAGTAAATTGCTTAACACATTTATCCACAGAGCATATACACCACACATTTCATAACGTTTCCAAGTGCATTAAAACTGAGGCGCACACGATATACGTGCCACTATATAGAACCTATGAGCATGGGATGATACCTGGATTTCAAACTTGATCGTGCTGGATTCTTTCCCAGAAACATTGTCACTTTCAACAATGGCAGATTCATCGCTAACACTATGGTTAGCATGCAGGGAATCATTGAACATGCTCTCCGCATGATCAGAAATGCCAGAAAAATATCGACATTTCATGTTATAATGTCCAATCTTTTTCCAACAAACATTTAGTTCTCGTAGAGCTTTAAGGACCTCCGTCATTATTTCACGAGGATGAGCTCGAGACTGTCAGTCAAAAACACATATTCAAGTCAGGAAGAGGATTGATCAATAGTAATGTAAAGATAGACAAGATAAACAAGTGATGACCTGAAGTCCAAGAGCCCATTTTTTCTCAGCAGGAACAGGGGGTCTCAAACTAATTCCCGGTGGATCCATATATCCAGGTAGACGATGTACAATAGCTGGAGCTTCACTTGAACCCATGCGTGAGAAACCATAATCCTGTAAAACCAAGCATTTAAATAACACACTTAATATACATGTTATTCAAACAAGAATACAGTTAACACCTCTGCAGATTTGGCTAGACAGAGATTGGCAAGAACTACATGTTAAACTTTTAAAAATGCAGCACATACCATAGTTTCTTGGAAATCACCCCCAAGGTAGCCACTCATAGCACGGAACCTATTGTCCAGAAGCAAGTAATATGAAACGGTTGCCTGATTATAAACAGTTATAGAATAAGTTATGATTCCAGAAACGGTAGGTTATTAAAAATAATTATATAACATGTTATGATTCCAGAAATGAAGGCTATAAGTCAAAGAAGCTTCAAATCACATCAGATACCTCATTCTGAATTCTGTTATGAAGAGATTCAACCAACAGGTTCTTGTCAAAGCCCATTTTGATTACCTCCTGAAGAATGTCTTCTTCAATCTGCAAGAATGGACAAATAGTATTAGTAATTGTCATGGCATCTGTTGAAGAATAGCCAGAACTTGAGAAAATACAAATAAACATTAATCAACCCACTCCATAGCACCAGAACTGATACATCTGCTTGGAAACAACATAAACAACGTACAAAATGAAAAGAGTGAAAAGTAAGCACAAACAGTGCAAATATACATCCATTTAATGCTTTTAACCAGTCTGATGAATCAGATTCACCAGAAACAGTGTAAAAAAAACTAGAAGAAACCATAAGAACATAAGTTACCTAAAATTATCCTTTTTTTTTTGTATATCTATCATTTCCTCAGCACCAAAACAAAAACATAACTAGCTTACCAAAAGAATAAACAATTTTGATTAAGAACCATTTATCACGAGACTTCATCATGAACAAATAACATATTATGCAAAAAAGGCAAGTTAGATGTATTTTCTTTCTGAAAGAAATAGACCTTATTATAAAAATTTCCTTCAGAACCTTTAAGTTACTTGACAAATGGAGTGAAACGTCTAGCCACTTTAAAAAGTTGATCTTTTGCAACATAGGAGACCAGGGTTTGAGTCACGGAAACAACCTCTTAAAATATTTAAAGATATTTTGAGGCTGCATACATTGACCCTCCCCAAACCCCGCATTGGTGGGAGCCTAGTCAATTAGGTACATCCTTTTTTTAGTTAAACGTCTAGACAGTAACAAAAACTAATAAATGAACATCATCAAATCGTACACAATATTACGAATCCAGAAGGTTTTAAGATGGCATCTAAATAAGAGTATGACTTGACTAATTAACAACCCCAAAGGAATTTACCTTTTTAGCTTGCTGCATAGTGTCTGGTGGTGGTACAGCCAAATAACGAGGAAGCCGAGTCTGGAACCATGGATGTTCTCGAATCTCCCGAATGGTTATTCGCTTCATAGGATCAACAATCAGCATTCTGGGAATTAAATCACGTGCAAGAGCAGACAAATGGCTAGGAAGGGTATATATCCCGCCCTAAAGATTTTGATAAAATAGGATATGTCAGATTATTGTATTTGTCTATACAGCTGGAATGACAGTGATTTGTCCAAGATTTCTTACCTTTATTTTCTTAAATAAGTTTGGTATGTTCTCATCATCAAAGGGAAGGGTTCCACAAAGAAGAGCATAAAGAATAACACCACAACTCCACACATCAACCTCAGGCCCAGCATACAATTTCCCAGAAATTACCTAAAATTGAAGACGAGGAAACAGTAAAAGTCAAATAAATAGAGTACAAAACTAGTACAGTGGAAGAACTACATACCTCAGGAGCAGCATAGTTGGGGCTCCCACAGCTAGTCTTCAGGAAATGGCCGTCACGCATGACATTACTCAAGCCAAAGTCAGCAATTTTAACATCAGATTTTGAATCCAACAGCAAATTTTCTGGTTTCAAATCTCGATGAACTACCATGTTTCTATGACAGTATTCAACACCAGATATGATCTGTTTGAGGAAAGCATGTATATTCACCGAAAATGAAGGAAATAATAGTTAGACATGCTTCAATCTTGGTAGAACAGAATGCCACAATGCAACAAATATTTTGATAAATTTGTTAGGTAAAAGAGGCCTTTAAAGCAGACCTCAGTATTAGTATGCCACAAAAGCCAAAATATTAAAGGTATCAAAAATAACACACTGAACAGATTATGTAGCTGATAACTAAAAGTTGTTAGAGCTATTTGGATTTTCCAAATGGATATTTTCATTGATTGAGCTCTTTCTAAACAATACATCCATTAAATTATTTCTACTCCACAGTAAAAATTTAGAAAATATTGCACAGAAGTTCAAACCAGAATTATGTTCATCAAAGAAAAATCATCATGGCTATGATTTCACGATGCATCACAGAAAAAAATGATGAAAAAGCAATATAATCTCAAGTACCTGCTGAAAAAAGCGACGAGCTTCATCTTCTTGCAGCCTGCCCTTTTCAACGATATAATCAAATAGCTCACCGGACTTAACATACTCCATCACAACATAAATGTCTGACTGTGTCTCTATTACCTCGTAGAGCCGGATGATATGTGGATGCATAAATAATCTCAAAATTTTGATCTCTCGCCTCACTGCAATACAGACAAATGTCATCTAGCAAAATATTATCCAATGAAAGAGAGAATAAATAATAAATCCAGATGAGATAATCATGAGTGATCTCTCGACTCATGGAAAACACAGAAAATTCACCTAGAAAAACAGTAACAAATGAATGAGAATATAGACAATAGTCCTGACAAGATAGTCATGAAATATTATAGGAACTGTTCATAATATCCAAATTTTGGTGTCTCCAGAGCATGAGTATGACAGACATGAAGCCATGATCATGTTGGACACACATTATGTGCATGATATGGATATGCATCAGACATGATGCTATATGTACCCAACAATAAGCTTATAAACACCAACACAAGTGGAGAAAAGGTAACAGTACATGGTTATTTGGAAGAAAATTTATCAAACATAGTCAAGCTAATATTCTCAAGTCCTCTGAGCTCCCCAGTCAAATGACATTATGGACTTCTGGTTGGTGGATCTCGACCAGAACCCCAACCTCTCAGAGCTTCCTCTGCAATGGTAAGAAGGAGCATTAGAGACACCAAGAGACAAAGGTGTCAGGGTTCTCCTTGTGAAGCATTTGGGTTCTCAGACAAGGATCACAATCAGCCTCGGTATGTTTGAGAGATATGCTGGCAATCAAAGAATTAAGCACCTCCAAGCATGTGAGACATCCATTACCATGCTTCCCTCTTGCTCTTGATTCCTTTTCCAGTCTCAGGGCACCTCTCATATGTTTAGCTTAGTCTTCTACTCGACATATTTTTTAGACAGCATTTGGGCGCATGATCAATTGTGACTAATATACTTTTGCAAACAACATATGTTTTTATTTGTAACTTCAAATTTTTTTATTTTGTGATCATGCCCTCCTCCAAATCCTATATTGTTTTTGAGTGTTGGATTATAGCCTTGCATAATTGAAATCAAATATTAGATCTTGTCATCTGGGCTATTCGCAAGTGCAGAAATATCATATAAAGAAGAAAAAACAGAAAATAGATACTTGTGGATGAAATATTCAGAACAAAAATAACCCCACACTGTAAATCATACAAACTATGCACTCAAAATGTGAAATGATAAGATGGTATATATATTTTATCAAGGTTTGCCATACTAGTCCGTACCAAAGTATCGAGATTATCTCAGCATGGTACGGTACACAGTACCAGGTGGTACATACAGTACATACCACCTGGTACATTAAAATATATTATAATATTTTATAATATAATATATTATATTAATATATTTAAAAGAAAAAAGAAAAAAACTGGCAACGTCGCTCGACCTTTCTCCTCCGTGGGAGAAGAATCACCTGCGGGCGAGGATGGCGCACGGGCGACCTGCGAGCAAGGACAGCACGAGGAAAGGAGGTATGTATCCTCTTCTTCTTTCTTCTTCTCCTCTTTTTCTCCTCTTCTTCTTCTTCCCTTTTTCTCCCTCAATCGACTGTTGACGGCTGAAATCGACCACCGACGGTCGATTTTGGTGGTACCGCCCGTACCAGGTGGTACAGAGCGAAACGACGATCCTTGTATTGAATTACAGTGTGGATGCATGTTGTGTCCTATTATTTAAGACATCATGTTAGCATGTCCATGACAAGTTCGTATCTCCAATGTCATGTATGTCTATAAACCATAAAATGTTAGAAAAAAGATAAGAAGAGTAGAAAATCTTAAAAATGGTAGTAACAAAAAAGAGAGTAATATTGTATGATATATTTGTGGAAAAAAATCATAGATAAATATTATATAGATAATCATTTAGTTGAACGCTCCAAATAATACATGTCATGAACTATGTTGGCCATTGGTGAAGGAACCATATAAAGTCGGAGGAAGACTGTGATGGTATGTATATAGGGCTAGATGAGTTTACTTTTAATAACTTGGCCTTGAGCATTTTTGAGCCACATGGTTTTAAAGCCTCTGAGTTATTGGATAAGTAGATCTATTGGGCCAGGTTTTGTCATATGGTACCAAAGTGGACCTGTTGTTGGGCAAATGTAGTGAAAGGCCACATGTAGGAAAGAATAACTGGATGAAGCAAAAGGCATACTACAATATGGAGACACTGATTGGTTGGGGGCTTTAATGAGGCTATCAAACATTAGAATAGGAAAGATTGTGGTACCCAATTAGTCCTAAACCCAACATTTAAGCAAGGTTGTATTACTCCCTACACTTGGGCTTAAGCGCTTCTAAGGCCTCCAAGTTACTGGGCCAGTAAGTCTAGTGGACCATACTATTACAAACATTGCCTTAATTACTCTAGGATTTCATACAATGAAAATAGTGGATGTGTTCTTAAAAAGCTAATGAAGATACTGGAGTTTTCTTCATTTTGTGTTGCTATGTATAATTTTACATGTATATTTGTGAAATTCAATATACATTTCATCATTTATTCAGTTAGAGATTCAATGCTAAATTAAAGTATGGCACATTGCATTTTATTAGAATAAGATATGATGAGCTTACTAGGTAATACCAGCTGGAAATAACCAAATAACAAACTTGCAAGTCTAACAGATAAAAGAAATATCAGGATGAGAGTTAACAATATTTTTTAGGACTAACTGTCACCAGATTGAGGGCAGTTTATGTGATCCTATTAGTAAATACTATCCATTTGGACATACAAACACTTATATCACAAATAGTACATCATCAATCTGTCAATATGAGTGTTATGGGTATTCTACATATAGTAACTAGCAAAGTTGTAACATAAATGTTACTATTCCACAAATAGAGAATCCGACAAAACCGAAAACTAAAACATATATATCTGAATCTGCAGACTAGTAATTGTGGCATACCTTTTTCTTCCATTTCCATGTTTTTTATTTTACGGCGATTGAGTATCTTGATGGCAACTTTGTGCCCTGTCAATAAATGCTCAGCGATCTTCACCTTACCAAATGAGCCAATACCAAGAGTCTTTCCTAGTTTGTAATTCTGCAAAACCACATCAGCATTGCCCCCTCCTCTGCCAGATCCTTCCATTTCGACTGTAAGATATTAAATAAAAAGAAACTCAACATGATTCACTTCCATAGAACTGTAACAGGATATGTATTCTTTGATGCAGAGGACTACCCAAACTATAGCTGCCAGTATGTAATTTCAAAGTTTTGAAACTAGAAAATATGACTTATTGAGTTTTGTGTTAATAGATCATGAAGCTTCAATATTTAGATAACAGGGAAAATAGACAAACAGCAACCATGCTAATGTCTCAAGAATGTTTTAACAACATGTTGGCATATCAAACATAACTAGCATAGGCTAATGGCTTAAATGAGTATATACACTTAAAATTTTAGTTTGGAGAAATAATATGATACTGATCTCCAAGTTACAACCAACTTTGTGCAATAAGCTGGATTGCATGTAGTACTCGGCATTCAAATGAAAAGTCAACAAGGATACCAGAAAAGAAACTCGATAGAATAAGAAAGTGCTTCATGTATTCGTGAACATTTCTCAGACACATATTGGGGGTTTAGTGGGTGAGCTAACCCAAAAAACCCATCCTCAGTTCAGATTGCAGGCTGCAACATGCCTGCATGAAACCGCAATCTCTAGTAACACTGGTCAACCATACAATGGTGAATTCATTCCCGGACCTTGTACACACTGCCCATCACTTCTATGGGAGGTGACCATGCCTGAAGTCGTTACCTTAATCACAAGGAAAGGGATATCGAAGGCAGGGCTAGTGACTGTAGCGAGGTCATAAGAAGGTAGCCTGTGTGGCTGGATCAACTCCTTTTCGAGGAGAGCTTATGCTTATGCTTGTTGGGTATTCTGGTTTGACATTGTCACACCTAAAATGAAGCAAGCTATGTCTAAGCTAAGCTTGGATACAGAAGTCTTCTTTTGTTTCATTGTTTCTTGACGGTGAAGTAAGACCAAGCTCATGAGATTATTATCCTAGTTCGGAACTCAGTTGATAGGATCTTGTTTATGTCCCCAAGTCACCTTGTGATATCTCATCATAATAAGAAATTCAATCTACATAAAGGTCCCACAACAAACTTTGTCATGTTATTTGCTGATAATACCATCTTAGAATAATTCATGTGGAAGAATCACTTTCAATACTATATATGCTATACAAGAAGACCATGGGAAGCCTTTTTATATTATCCAGATATGGAACTTTAGCTAGACTATCTACAGTCAGCTATTTTACCGATCCAATAACAATCCTATGGCACCTGCTAGTATACGCTTACAAAGAACATGCAAATGAATATACCAGTAAAACAATCGCCGTCTCCAACAGGATCATTGTGCAACAAGAACCGCCATCTTCAAAAATAGGAAAGAAAACATGCCAATAAAAGAAAACAAGGAAAAAGAAACCTATCTAAAAGGCCCAAGTACAGAAAACGATTCCAGGAAATAAAGATCAAATCTTGAGAAAATTGCATGAATAAATACGTGAAACAACCGGACACCCTTCCACGATATACAATAGAGAACCAGCTACTAGCAAAAAAGAAAAAAAAAATTAGAACTCATCAAAGGCAAAACGCACTCTAAGCCCACACATAATTAGATTTCAGAACTCATCGAAACCCTAATTCGTCCTATCGTCAAAGAGGATAAAGAAATCAAATCTCAGGCACACAAATAGCAGTCAAAGCAAGAGAGCATAAACATGAAAGAACAGAACAGCAAGATATTCATCAAGAAATTCAATAAAAACTACAAATCCGCCACCAATTCTCTTTTAAGTTTCAACTGAGAAAGAAAATCGAGGGAAAAAGAACTGTTACGTAACCAAAGTGGGACAAGAAGGGGAGGAGGATAGGCCGCCGACCTGGATCCGCCGAGGCTCACTGCGGCCGGCGTCGTAGAGGATCGAGGAAGCGAAAGAATCGAAAGTGGGGCGAAGGAAGGAGGAGATCGGATCACCGAGGATGGGCATATAAGGAGAGGATACGCTCGCCGTGGCTCCTCACCTCGTCGAAACCTTTTTACCGCGATCAATTCCCCTCAGAGATTTGGCCGGCGCAGGGAGCGATCCTCTATTTCTTCGGGATTATTTCTTTTATCTATCGCATGTGATGCTGACAAACGATGCTCATCGACCCCCTATGCCATGGATCAGTGGCAGGGAGCAAAGAGGGACCCACGTGACATGGTTATTGGAGCCATGCTGGTTTTACATGGTTGGCATCACAATCATGTAATTCTACTCCATTTTATTGCACGTTCCTCCAAATTATTTCAAAATAATCTCATTTTGAGTTTATATATTCAATCTTAAAAAGCTAGAGAGATTAAAAATAATTATGAGTACCTTTAGAAACATATTTATATTTTTAAAATATAATTAGAGAAAAAGGTTTTATGATAAATAAAAACTATATTTTAAAAATATATTAAATCTTTTATGATAAATTTATTATTTTAATTTTTTTGATATGTATTCAAAAATAAATATATTTTTTACTTAATTTAATAAGTAAATAAATAAAATTATATATATATATATATATAATCTTATTAGAAATAAAGATTATTATTTGGAACTCCCTTCTTGATAGTTACTAAGAACCTTGAATATTTTTAAGTTATTCCTTTATTAATATATGTATATGCTCTGAATGTATAATTTAATTTTAATTAAATACTTTTACTCCTTACCTATAATTCTATTTTCTTCTCCCTTTTTCCCCTTCTTCTTCTCCTCCTCTTAAATATCGAAGATGACATAAAATGATGAAAAAAAGATAGATTATGAAATGGGATAATATAAAATTAATTTATATCAATCATTTAATGTTTATGATGTTTATTATAATGGTTTAAGTATTTTGTGTTTATTAAAATGAGATAAAATTAAATTAAATCAAAGAAGAAGAGATGAGAAATAGTTTTTTATGTTTATTATAATAATTTAACATTTTTAAAGTTATGTATATTTTGTAATAGCTGGAAAGACATTATTTTCAAAGTCAATTGTATTGACCTAGAAGATATCATGTTCTAAACATTTGCAAATTATCTAATAGGGTGAGTAGATTGTGGGGGAAGGAAAAAATTTAAAAAAAATTAATAGTAAAAAATTATTATATTAATTTTTTAAAAGGCTTATGAATAGCAAGAAGGGCGCTCTAATTTATTAATCTTATAATTTTAGATAATACCATACGATATTTTAAAATTATAAAAAATTATATTAGCATCCCATAAATATTAAAATGTCAATGATATCTTAAGGTGGCATTATGATTTGAGCATCTCCATGCAGCATTCAAGCAAGATGCGAGTTAAAAAAAAAAATTATCAAATATCAATTTATATCTCAAAGGTGTATTGGACCCTTAATGCACATTTCAAATATCATATAAGGTAATTTATTTAAAAAAATAATTATTTAAAATATTTTTTAATATTTTTAGTTTTAATATTATTTTATTGCATAATATGTGATACCTTTCTATTCTTTGTTTATGTTTCAATGAGCCTCATTTTAGCTAAGGTTAGTTATTATTTGTATTTTTTATTATTATTATTTAATTTTAAAGTTTTGTAGTTTTATGTTCATATATATCAATATTGTATTGTACTATTCTATCCTTATAGTATGTCATATTTTGTATATTTTGATATTATAGTATTCTACTATTATATTATTATAGTCTTAGAAGGTTTAATTGTCTAATTATAATCATATTCTAGTTTGTGATTAGCTGGTGATAGATACTTCCATAATTTTTCAGACATTAACTATTGATACCAAATATTCATAATCTAAGTCTCTATAGATTTTCCATGTTGTCATCTTGAAGATCTGAATCTTTTAATTAAATGTAAAAAAAATTAAAGAAAAGGACTTCAAAGAAATTTGAGTTCATTATTGAAATCATACTATTACTATGAAATAATAATAATATCAAAATTAAATAATGATATATTAATATTAAGATTACATATCTTTTTATATTATTTTAAAAAATTTATCTGGTCTATCATCAGATTCAAAAATTATAACGATCTTGAATTATGAGAAGAACTAAACTCACATATTTATCTTGTCCTCACATTCATCTAGAATATAAATAAACATAAATATAAATATAACCTCTTTTCGCAAAGTGAAAGGTGCTTATAAACAAATCTAAATATAAAATAATTTTGATACACCTTTAAGATCTAAAATATTTAATTTCAAAACAAACACCTTTCCTCTCTATTTGATATGTTTATCTCATACTCATTTATCAATATTTAAGGCTTCAATATTCATTAAAGATATTAGTATTATATATATATATATATATATATATATATATATATATATATATATATATATATGAAGGATTGAGGATTCAAAATCTAGTTCAATAAATTCTATGAAGATGTCATATTAGATTACGTCTAATTTTTATTCAAAAGGATAAATAATAAAGAAAAAAAAACATGTAAGCTGAATCCAGAATTAATACGATAGGATAAGAACATGCACGCAGTAAATTATAGGATTGGAACAAACCGTCTTCCACTATCCTACACCCTATGTGACAAATGAATAGAATGGAAGAGCTAAGTTACAGCACATTCTTAGTTTGATGGCACCACCTAAGCCGTCATCATCCTCACAATACGACGTATACTTGTTTTCCTGAGTGTGTGTATATATACTCCAGCAGAGGGCACACAGTTCACATGATGGTCATGTTTTTGCTAAGCTTGATTTGTCTCAGAGAAGACGGGCTGACGAGCGACCTCCCGTACGCCACCGGCAGAGCCAGCAGCTTCTTCGCTTTGCTAACATAAGCTCGCTTCGTGAAGTTATTGTAGTCATTGGCTTCGATCTCGTCGAGGATCTGCCGGTACAGTTGCAGAGAAGCCCAAACCTGCAACAGGCAATGAGACGACAAGCTTTCAACCAACCACAGGCATTTGGATGGAGTCACTGGCACAGGGCCACTCACCGGCCACCTACTAGCTCGATTGAGCTCAGACACACCAGCCTCTGCTTGCTGGAAGAACATCCTCGCCCTCTTGATTTGGTTCTTCATGAAGCTCCTCCATTTCTCGGTCACCTTGCCGTCGAAGATGTCGTCATCCGAGAGCCCAGCCTGGGCGAGCTCATCCTGTGGCAGATAAATCCTTCCTCTTCTAGCACTGATCGAAAGCTTTCGCTCGTCAGCTCATGTCGCTCATGCAAGAAGAAAGCCAGGATCACGTCTACTTACTCTTCGCCGACGTCCCTGAGGATATTGGTGAGCTGGTTTGCAAGTCCCAAAGCCAAAGCAGCACTGTAAACGCTCTCCGTCGTCGCCTTCGACTCCGGCGCGATGCCCATCACGGGAACGCTTATCAATCCGACAGTCCCAGCGACGTAGTAGCAGTAAAGATAGAGTTCATCGAAGTTCTTGTATCTCGACTTCTTCAAGTCCATTCTCATTCCTTCGATCATGTCCCTGAACGGCTGCAGATTGAAACAAGCGCAACACTGCTCGCATGTTGTGTTACTCGGCAAAGAGACTGCACTGCACTCGTGTTCTAAGGCAGATTAGATACATGCCTGGATATCAACAGGGTACTTGGAAACCGTATCAGAGAGGGCTGCGTCAAGCATGTCATATGGCCGGCCGGCGAAGACGCCCTCCAGCCTCGACTCCCACCTGTCTAGTGCTGTCGGTGTCATCTGTGATGCGTTTGGCCCATCGACAAGCTCGTCTGTCCTTCTGCACCACACTGAAAAAGGTAATGACTCTTGGAATCATGAGGAGGACTTCAGGGTAGGTAGTGTCTAAGCTACGTTTCGGTACTGTGCAGCACAAGAACTCGAGGAATCTTTTGCTCCGGGAGTTCCCCGCTCCAGTTTTAACAAGCTGGTAAAGAAATCTGCAAATGCCTGCTATGATTCTTAGATGATTCAAGAGCTTTAATCATGGGTCTCGGATGTGGAAAATGTCATCTTTTCTTCCCGATTTTTAGATAGGTAAAAAGCCAAAAGCGAAAAAATAACTGTTGTTCGTCTTCTATAAATCGGACTGTTAATTCTATTAGAAATAACTGTGATTTCTGAGAGAGAACTCGAATGAATCAGTTGGGGGGGGGGGGGGGGGCAATTAGATACCAACGACTGTTCCAAAATTGAAGGATTCCTGCCGACAAGATTGGAGTTCGTAGAACTTGCCGGCCGTAAAAATGGCCATGAATGCTTACCGTAGATTGCCCAGATAGCCTTCCTCCTCTCGGGGGTCATGAGCAGCGTCCCTAAAAGAGGGATTTCGTTGTAAGATGCATGACGATTTCATGTCTTAAGATTGAAGTTTGCGAATCGGATATGGGAGCTCACCCAGGTAAAAGGTCTTGGCATACTCTGCGCAGACTTCTCCACAGCGGTCATACGCCTCCTTCAACAAGCCCAATGATCCAGGGATCACCGTGTCCGACTTCCCTCTCGACCTCGGCTGCTGCTTCACCAGGGCTGCCTGCTTCAGAACCACGTCGTAAACCTTCTGCTCCGAGGAGACTGCAACCTCTCCTGCCGTGCTGGTTAGCAGACTCGATACTAGAGGAAGGTTCATCCCGTTCGCCGGATCAAACCTTAAGCAAGCATACTTGGAATCAGCATAGGGTGATCGCAGACTCCATCTTCGCCTCTTCCTCGAGAGATTCCTGTCGTTCCTTGGAGGGAAGGCCTTGCCTGGTAAACGATCTCCATCTCGAATTACTTCCACAGACCCAAGCCCTGCAGGTATATCTGCAGGAGCAACCATCCGTAGCAACAGACACGCCATGAAGCAAGAGCAAGATCGTATAACCAATCCTCACTGTCGACTCTTCATTTAGATTCCATATTCCCAAAGTTGGGAGTCTTTTTATGTTCCCTGAAAACTTGAAATTGAAGAAAGACTTGAGCTTCTCTGCTGAATCTCTCAACAAGGAAAAAAAACTCGAGAGAGAATTCTGACACGGAAGTTGGAGTCGGGAAACCCAAAGACGAGTCAAAGAAGCCACGAGTCGCCATCCTTTTTTACCTGGTAGCAAGAATCAATAAATGCATGCACAAGGAAGCGACAGCTCGAGCAATGGGACACCGTTGTTAATCCACTGAGAAGGTGGAATCCCCTGTATCATCCCAAAAAGGCATTGAGAGATTCCGAGCTACTACTCCCTCTACAGATATAGAGAAGAGCTGTGTTCTACGGTTTGTACTGCAGAGTTCCAGGGGAGGGGTGACTCACCTCCGGCTTATCCAAGCTCCGACGTCCAAAGGCGATCCTCCTTTCTGTGCAGCAACGGACCTCAACTAAAGAACTCCGTGAAATCTCACTCAGTGGGGGTGCTTTTGTTGTTGGGTTGGGATGGATGAAGGGAGGGGAGCAGAGTGGGAAAGGACACGTAGAGGACGAAGAAGCAGGCAGAAGAGGGAGGAGGATAGATAGGGTTATCACGAGGATTGCCTCCGCGGCGAATGCGGAGCAGCCACGTGGAGAGAGGCGTCGATCGTCCTGAGGCCAGGTCGCGAATTACGTCGCGGCAAACGTGTTGGCGAAACCGACCCTCGCCACGTTATCCTGTCGGTCAGAGACCGGAGTGACGGTCGCGGCCCCACCGCCACGGTGACGTACCTTTCCGCCGCGCGTCACTGATCGGCCACGTCAGCTCGCACTTCTCGTACCAAGGAGTCCGAAACGGACAGATCGACAAGGCCCCCCAAGCTGTTCCTACCCACACGTCTACCTGACCTGCCTCACTGTTACAGTTTAAACGGGCCCCTCCCCCCGTCCGTCGGGCTTTCAAGTCCGAGACTAAGATATTGCCGGGTCGCGGGTCCCGCCGCCGAGGCGACATACGTGTCAGCTCGGACACGCGGGTGAAGTGGCGGGTTGCAAAACCGCCACGTCGATTCGCACTTCCCGCTTAAACGGACCGATCGACGAGGCCGCCTCTTCCGCTACCCGCTCTCCTACCTGCCTCGTGGTTGGAGATAAAAGTGACCCGGCCCGACCGCGTCCGAGAGACGCGGGCCCCGCCGCCGGGGGGTGACTTACCCGTCATCTTGGAGACGCGGGTGCAACAGCGGGTTGACGAACGTCAGTTCGCACTTCTCCCACCGAGGGGTGGGTCCCAAAGGGACCGATCGACGAGGCCGCCGCCTCGGCCTACCCGCTCCTCCACCTGCATTGCGATTGGAGATAACAGTGGACCCGCAAGCGGGGGCAAACACGTTAATGGCGACGCTTCCTGTGAAATGGAGAGGGACATGCACCCTCTTCTCAGTGGGTAAAAGTTGGGTGGCATTAGGTATGGGTCAAAGTGGAGGAAGACTGGTAACTCGAACAGTTAAGGCACTCTTTCGGTGATGGGGACGATAAAAAAAAAAAGTGTGTGGAATTATTGGTTCCACTAAGTGGTGCTGAGTGTTGGATTGGTTCTCGTTGGAGGGGCCCAATTCAATAGTCGGAGTCCAACTTACGACTGTTTAAGATGACACCAATCTGACGTGCCAAAAAGCACCCAAGTCAACATCAAATGCCGCAAGTGTGAAAGGCATTTAGGTTTCTTAAATATTCTCTTTTGTGATATTAAATTTGATCCGTTTCACGTCAACTATAATATAGGGTTTTGATCATCTTCCGATATATTTTTACGATAAATTTAATATTAAAACAATGACTGCTTGTTTAATAATTTTTTTACTTAATGATGTCATATCACTGATGTTGATCTGACTATTTTTTGATGAGCCTAATGAGATTTCATATTAGGAATTTAAATATTATAATTAGGTTATTATAAGATGATTTTGGGGGTTGAGGGGTAGCCAACACCTCAAAATTATATAAGTTTGACACCTCAATATCGTACAAATAGATGTTTCAATATCGTATGATCGATACCCAACACCTGAAAGATCAATGACACAACATAGTAGGCGACTCCATAGAACAAACAATCCAACGGAATAAGTTGCTTAGTTGATTTATTAGAATTTATTGATGTCCATCTATATATTAAATATAATTAATAGGTACATATATCCTATCATTGGTCACTCATATGAACGATACATATGGCTTTTACTATCCTTGTCATGTTAAATGTCATATACGCTCGGGCATCGACTAGGATATGCGAGAGGCATGCTCAAAATTGTGACATGTGCATGTTCATAGTACATGTGCATTCATAGTCACATCATCATTGTGAGAGGGACATGCGAGAGGCATACTCAAAATTGCTCTTGTCACCATGATAACAAATGTGTAGTTTCAACATCATACGTTGCTAAACCACATATGAACGAGAAGAAAATTTGATGAGGAGAGTGACTTGCACGAGCCTAATTAAACAACAAAAAAAAAATCTTCCTAGCGAGTCACTTATTTTCTGTGCTTTTTTTTTCTAAATGAATTAATTTTTTTTATTAGTGTTGCTGGATATTATGTCATGGATTGGTGAATCGACATGGTCTGTTCAGCCCATGTGTGCAGAATTGCCCGAGTCGATAGAGGACTAGAGCGGCTCGAACAGGTCGAAAAAGGAAGTTGTCGATGAGTCCTCCTGTCGGGGGATTCGCTGATAGAGAACTCGGGCCCTCGGTTCATATATATATATATATATATATATATATATATATATGAGATTCTAGAATGCTTAGATTATATTTGAGAATATATTTGGAGAAAGAGATGAAAGTTATGGAATAGTTTGAATGTTTGATATGTAATTGATGAAAATTATATTTTAAATGGTTATTGATGTAAGAGTAAATATGATTTTACTAAACTAAGAGTTAGTTTAGTAAAATCATATTTCAAAAGTCTACTAAATAGCATGTGTCAAATTCACCATTCTAATATATTAATATTTATTTAAACATATTTTTTATTTAAATTAAAATAAGTAATAAATAAATAAATTTAATGTATATAATTTTATAAATAATTTATATGACCTAGATATATAAATATAAATATAATCATATAAAAATAAAAAATTATCTTATAAAAAAAATTTAAGGTCATTACAATAAAAATGAACCACTTACAAATATAATCAATTAAAAATAAAAAATTATCTTATAAAAAAAATTTAAGGTCAATTTTAGCCCATGTAGTTTTTGTCATGGACCACTTACGTCCTTATATTTTACTCGTATCTAAAATAATCTTTATATTTTAAAAAATATATATAAATCCCTCCCATCAAATCTAAGTTAATAAATATTATTAATATAATAACATGTATATTTTAAATAAAAAAATTCATTTTAACTTATGTGGTTTTGGTCATTAATCATTTAAACCCATATGATTTTGCTCGTGTTTAAAATAATATTTATATTTTTTAAAATATGGCATATAAGACCCTCATGTCAAATATAATTTGATCTATATTAGTATACTTACGTGACATACTGACTCATAATAAATTATTAATATAATGACATGTGTAACTTAAATATAAAAAAAATCATTTTATCGATGAAGAGGAATAAATAAAGATCATAATGGTAGACGAAGATGGAGAGGCAAAGGTATGAGAGATCAAAGACAAAGGTGAGGGAGAGCTATATAACCATGTCATGGGCACTACTTGTGACGACGTAAAAGAGGATGAAGTGAGAGACAATATGGACGAAGATGTTCATGAGGAGTAACATGGACCAGGAGACATTACATGCTTATTATCAGGCTGGTCAACACGCATCCACCTGAGGCAAGACAGAAAACTCCTGAGGTCGACATCAGCGCGAGAGATGCTACATGCATATAACGTTCTACTAGACAACAAATTGCTCGGTGCTACTGTTGGTAGTCGCTTCTAAGATGACACCTCCTCTCGCTAATAATGGTAGTCTTATTTTTTTAATTTAAATTTTATATATTAGTATATTAATAGTTCATTATGAGTCAGTACGCCTTGTAATTAAAATATAACGTCTATTAACTCAAATTTTATAGAAAAAATTTATATGTTATGTTTTTAAAAATATATAAGTTATTTTAAATACTAGTAAAACTATATGGACTTAAGTGGTTCATGCCCAAAATCATAAGTGCTAAAATATATTTTTTAAAAAAAATTAAATTATATATATTATTATATTAATAATTTATTATAAATTAATATGTCACATAAATAGACTCTAACATTTGTTAACTCAAACTTAATGTGAGGGGCTTATATGCTATATTTTTTTAAATATAGAGATTATTTTAGATATGAGTAAACCATAAAGGCTTAAGTAGGAAATGATAAAAAATATAGAGGCTAAAATAAACTTTAGCCTTATAAAAAATATAAATCATATTAGTTTTCACTAAGTCATATTTATAATATTACTATTTTATATAATATCATAAGGTATTTTGAGAATTAAAAAAATTAAGCATTTGCAATGTAACATCCAAGCCAAATAAAATTTAAGAAAAAAATTACTTAAAACCAATTTATATTTGAAATGTGCATCGAAGCTTTGATGCACGTTTCAAATACATTGTTAAATGCATCATTAAACAATCAATGTTTTGTTTTATACAATTATCAATTAAATATTAACATGTGCCATACAAGAACTGATCTATTCTTAAACACGTGATATATGCGTATGAGAACATTAGCTAAAAGTACTCGATATCACGAAAAGGAACTAGAAAATATTAAAAAATAAAAAGGTCATGAGTGACAATATATTATATATTTTAGTTGCATCGCTTCTTAATAAATAGGCGAGGATTTACATGTTGATTTTGGATGATGTTGGTCATTGATAAGAATATCAAATCCTTAAGTGATAATAACACCTGAGTTTAATCTCATATCAGGATTTTAATTTTATTTATAAGGGCTATATGAGCCTAGTTTCATTAACTTGCATCTAAGTATTATTATTATTTTTTTTTTGTCGATGGATCTAATTCATATATATATATATAGAGAGAGAGAGAGAGGGAAAGAAAAGGAGAAGGGATGGATGGAAGATGTCGTCGATATTTGAAAGAAACAAATATATTATATTCAAACATGATTTTTCCTAACTATATAGATTATAATATTATTTTTTTATTTATATGCATTTTTATTAAAAAATTATATATAATTCTATATAAAATTTAGTTTTAATTATGGTTCGGTAGGAATCGGAATCGAATTTAAAGAGTTCCATTATGATTCGGTTTGAACCGATAGTTTATAATTATACTATTTATTTTAAATTATATATAATTTAAAAAAATTAAAAAATATAATCAATGGATCAAAATCATATACATATCAGAATAATATCCTTTCTATAAATATCAATATATAAAATATTAATTTGTTATTATATGTTTTTAATATAAAAAAATATATGTTTTTCTGTATAAAACTTAGTTTTGATTATTTTTTGATGCAAACCAGGATCAAATTTTTTAAATGATTCTATTATGGTTCTCTGTTTTTAAAAATCAAAACGGTTTAAATCGATGATTTATACTTTTTTAAAAAATATATAATTAAAAGAAAAATGATTTGAGCCGGAACTGAAATCGGACCCGCGGCGAGGTTTCGATTCCCAAAAACTCGAACCGGAAGTGGGTAATTTGTGTGTCGCATAGAAATGTCTATGCCGCGTTGGTGCATAGACAACGAGGAAGGCTACTCCTGGTGCGGGGAGCTTCGAGAACCTTCATACCGGCGGGGCCCGATCTCGGACCAATGGCTGGCCGACGCGACACTCCAACGGCGACCCCCTTCTCACCCCGCCCCCCATTTTCTCGGCCCGCTACATTGCTCATCCTTCCCGTTACGGTCACCGAGAGATGCCGTTACCGGGGGACCCCTCGAACCATCCGGCTGACGCCGTACCCCCGCTCCCGTGTCACATCGAGCCACAAAACCCGCGTTGGCCCTTCGCACCGCGCGTCCCCCGACCCACACCCGGCCCTCTTCCCTGTTCGATGTCGTGGTCGACACAGGCGAGCCGGACGCGTCCCCCGGTGCAAACGTAAATACCCAGAAAAATTACTCTCTCTCTCTCTCTCTCTATATATATATATATATAAATAAAGAGAGAGGAGAAAAATGTAAAGGCAATATGATATTTATTTAACGTGAAAGGAGAAAAAAAAAAAAAAAAGGGCGGGGGGTGGGTGTGGGGGACAAAATGGATGGTGGTGATGCGGTCAAAATGATGGTCCAGGGGAGCAGGGGTCATCGTCGGGTCCAAATCAAAGCAGACATGTGATGATGGGTCACCGCAACTTGTTGGTGATGGACCCGCCCGGCCGGCTCGACCGTCGAGGCCTGCTGCCCACCCACCCCATTTCCACCTCAGCGTTCCTCTGCTTCTTTACATGTAAAATAACATATTTATGCTTAGTTTAAGATGGGGATAATAATTCATCAGCAAATATATCTATAATAGTATTATTATTGTTATTGCTAATGCTACAGCTTTACGGAGGGACCCAGAAATCTATTATTATTATTATTGCTGATGACCGAGAGAACAATGACATCCTCCCTTTTGTAGCTTGCAATGTGCCACA
The DNA here is from genome assembly GCA_029747655.1 of Ensete ventricosum. NCBI lineage: Eukaryota > Viridiplantae > Streptophyta > Magnoliopsida > Zingiberales > Musaceae > Ensete > Ensete ventricosum. The sequence continues at coordinate 56,198,002 of JAQQAF010000009.1, forward strand.
TACAATGATCGACTTGTGGTCTGTCTCTTAATCAATGATAGCTTTTAAGAAAAGAAAACAAAGCCAACCATCTCTATATTTTGACTACTGCTTCAGTGTCGACCATGCTTTCCACTATTGAAGGAGAAAGATGATGTAAAAGGGTAGACCGTGGAAGACATTTCCATAGACTACACGCCGATCCAACAACGCTCGCCTCTAATAATAAACCTCTAATTAGTCTAACTATAACCATACATCATACGAAAATAATAATCAATACAAGCAGATCCTATTTTGACGGAAACATCATGCATCATAATATATACATATATATTTACAATATTATAGTGATTAAAGCCTTTGAAAATTAACAACACTCTTCCATGCAAGCTTATGTGTCTTGTACTCTGTTTTGACCTATCAACAGCAATTTTTGCCATTAGCTATTGAAAAATACAACCTAGTCTTAGCTTGTACAAATAAACACTACATTTCTCGTTAGTATATGAGATTCGTACAAACAATAGTGCAAAGTACGATAAATTAGATTCCATAGGAAGGCAAGACGTTGTGGCCATATCGTACATCTAATCCTTATTTTAACGTATTCGTTAGTATATGGTATATCGCATTATTTGTTGCATCACATCAGATGGGATGAAAGTTCTGCTTTTTTTTACCGTACACGTGTCTGCAACTGGACAGGGCTTGTAAGAATCGGAGGAAAGGTTGTTGCCTGGAACGGTGGGGCCCCGTCGCAGATACACGTTTCGACTGCTCGTTCGGTGATCTTTCTCGGGTCCCACTCTCTCTGTCATCCTCCGCCGTTAGATCAGTTGGAACGAAAAGACTTTTTTCTCTACCGGATTACAGCCGTACCCGTCGTATCACCTGCGTCGTCACGATGGAAGCAGGTGGGGTCTCCGCGTGGCCCAGTCGCAGGGCGACTCACCGATCGCAAGCGGACCCATCCTTTTGCTGATCCTCCAAACCGTAGTCGTCGATCGTGTTCGGTGCCACCATCGGCGCCAAATAAGATTTCGACACGTAACAGAGTCCACACAATTCCGTGCGCGTTGTCGTTGCGCGACTCGGTCACTCGACTCGCCCATACGTCGCGGTTTAGACACCGTACTCGACGCCTTTTCTCGGCGTTGCCATTTTCTCGGCGTCTTCTCGCGAAAAGATTCGTCCGCCTCTTTACTCCCTTCTTTTCCTTTACCCACTCCTTTCTCCCTGTGTCCATAGAACAAATAGAGAGTCAGGGAGTCTCCGAGACGGTGGTGCTCGGAGGCGACAAGCAGATCTGCTATACCGTCGTCTGGTCCTCCGATCATCACGGTAACTGAAGAACTGAATGATTTGGTTTATTTGGTAGCTGCTTCCTTCCGATCTTGTGCAGATGCCTGAGCTCATCCATGCTTCTCGTTTGTCTTTTCGATCTTTGGTCTTGTTTGTTAGCTTGTGAATTAAGGATCTGAGATCGAGCTCTTCTGTGGTGGTTCTCAAGGATCATACGGCGATCTGAACTGTTGTTCACGCAGTTTAGATCTTTAGAGTAAGAGCATGTGCCTGTGCTTTGTTTGTGTTCGCTTTCTTGTGGCGGATCTTGTCATCAGAAGTGGCCGATATGCGGGGTTCTCCACTCATGACTGTCGATTTCCATACAATGTTCTCGTTTAGGATTTCGAGATTCTATTTACCTATTTATTTCGCTTTCGATGCGTTTTCCCTTCTTTGGTTTTGGTTTTTTGGTTTGGTCAGTGTTAATAGGAGCTGATCGTTTCCCTGTCTTAGGTTACTTATCTTATGCTCCTTTTCCGTATATGATTCTGAGGTTCGGTTATCTGGTTGTTTCCAGAGGTAGCGTATATTGTTCTCGATGCCATTTCTTTCTATTGTATGTCACTGGAAATGTAGGTGTGATGTCGTTTAATGCTCGTTTTGAGAGGTATGTAGCTGTATTTTGGGTTGAAGCTCTTCCTTCCTTTTGCTCTCTCTAATAATTTTGGTAGTTCGAGTTTGTTAAGTAAGTAGATGCTCGAAGTCTTTCTTGTTTTTGAAGCTTATTAATGATTGTTTCGGAATCAGACTGTATTACTTGGATTTTTTTTTTTTTTTTTTTACTTTGAAACGATACAACCAATGATTGTTCATAAGGCAACCGAGTTGACCTTTGTGCAATTAAAGAGCCGTGGCTGCGGAGAGAACTTTTATTTCTATAATATCCAAATCTGTGCAAGTACCAGAAAAACGCCGTTCCAAATTTGTCCATAAATAAAAGAAGAAGAAGACAAACTTAGCATGGCCAAAAGCCACAGCTGTGATGTTGGATGTCTTCCTACCTATATTTGCTGCAAATACAGTGTGGTGGATTACAAGCTTAGGAATTTTACTTTGACGATTAATTTTCAGATTATCTGTTTAAATTTGGCTGAACTCTTTACATGTTATTTCCTTATCCAGCATAAAGATAACCTCTTATTTTTGTGTGATTCAGTGTAGCCGTTATCTTCCTGAAAATTTAAAATGATCTTTTGGGTAGTCGAGCTTTATTTTCAATAGAAGATTCATGTCCTGTGAATCTGCTGTTATATCTGTGAATATTTTAATCTAATATTACAGCAGAAACATTTTACGCTCTTTTTGTAAAACACTGTTTCTGATGATCTTTCTGATTCTTCACATATGTAGGAAATATCATGGTTTGTCTGTCCACATCTATTGTTTATTGTTACAATGTTAGATCTTATGCTATGAGTTTTTGGTAATGATGTCTTCTGCGATTCCCATCAGTTCGGATTCTGCTTATTCAGCGACTCTTGCATATTTCTGATTCTGAAAGCAAATTGAGTAAACATTCTGTTTTCTTTTTCATTTGTGTTCTGATGGATTTGCATCTCATGACTGATGAGGGAAGTACCTGTTTAGAGAACATTTCCCCTTGTTTGTTCAGCTGAAGTGTAGATGATGCTGATACTTGAAACGATTGCTTTATTCAATTTCTTCCTCTGTATTTGATAATAACTTGATCTTTACATTCTTGTCCAGTTGCCGACATGGTAAGGAAACGCAGGACTGAACTTACTGGGGAGAGTTCAGAATCTCAAGAGAGCAGTGGCAGAAGTGGGCGGGCTGGGCCCCAGCGCCCACATGAAAGGGCTCCGGCTATGCAACAACAAGGACGTGGTGCTGGACGTGGCTGGGCTCAGCATGGTCAGCAAGGTCAGCAAGGTCATGGTTTTGGGAGTTATTATCAGGGAAGGGGGAGTGGACAACCTCATGGGGGTTCAGCACCACAACAAACACGTGGACCATCTCCAGGGTATGAAGGCCAGGGTTTGGCTCAACCAAGAGGAGGAATTCCACATCAACAATATGGACGCCGAAGCAGTGGCAGCATGACTACTGGGCGTGTGGCTGGTCCTTCAGCTGCAGGTCCATCGAGGCCACCGGCTCCCGATCTGCACCAAGCATCATCACAAGCGAGTTCATCACAGCAGTCAGAGGCTTCCTCTATCCAACAACAGTTTCAGCAGCTCTCTGTTGAGGGTGAAACTGCAAGTCAAGCAATACAACCTGTGGTTCCTGTAGCTCCTTCCAGCAAGTCTTTGAGGTTTCCATTGCGTCCTGGAAAAGGGAGCTACGGTGTTAAATGTGTGGTCAAGGCAAACCATTTCTTTGCTGAGTTACCTGATAAAGACCTTCACCAATATGACGTTAGTTATACCTCTTCAGTATACTTCAACTTATCACACATATTGATCGTATTCCTAATATTTCATCATATATGAGTACTTAACCACAGGTGTCCATCATACCAGAAGTTACATCACGTGGTGTCAATCGTGCTGTGATGGAGCAGCTAGTCAAACTGTATAGAGTGTCTTATTTAGGAGGGCGGCTTCCAGCTTATGATGGCAGGAAAAGTCTCTACACAGCCGGACCACTGCCATTTACTTCTAGAGAGTTCCAAATCCTTCTAGTTGATGAAGATGATGGTTCAGGCACAGAGAGGTCCTTTCATGGGGACCTTTACCTCTTTCCAAGACATAATTTTGGTGTCATTTTTCTGGAAAATGATTCATGAAATATCTCTGTTTTGTAGGAGGCAAAGACCATTTAGAGTTGTTATTAAGTTGGCCGCCCGTGTGGATCTTCACCACCTTGATATGTTTTTATCCGGTCGACAGGCTGATGCTCCCCAAGAAGCCCTACAGGTTCTTGATATTGTGCTACGTGAACTGCCTACCTCAAGGTAAGGGCCAATACGTCTCCACCAAGCCATTTATTCTTTCTTTTATCAAAATATATCGGAGTATTGATCCCCTTTGACGTGTTGTAGGTACTTTCCTGTTGGTCGATCCTTTTATTCCCCTGACCTTGGGAGAAGGCAGCCACTTGGTGATGGATTAGAAAGCTGGCGAGGGTTTTATCAGAGTATTCGGCCAACACAAATGGGCCTGTCACTAAATATCGGTAGTGACATCTTTCTTTCTCCATTTGTGTGCATGTCTGCCTTTGTCAATTTGATCCTGTTTGCTTCTGATATCAAACTGAAGGAACCACTGCTAAAAAAATTTGAGAGAAGTTCTGATTTAACAAAATTAGTTCCATTTTAAACAACCTGGATTTTTTGCTTGATGTTGAACGGGAGGGTCACACGATGTTCTGGTTCCTTCCGACATGCTTGGGCAGATCTACGTTGAGCTAGATATTTCATATAGCTTTTGTTATTGCTTATGATCATTGTATTCGTTTGGTTATGTTTTGATGCTGGGCATGTCTATCTCAGAGTTTTTAATTGATATATGGTGCATATTTCATGGATGACAAAGCAATAGCTAGGGTTAATTCCTGCTAATACCGAGTCTGCACCCTCGTGTTTGAAGTACATATATGCTTAATTTTTCTCTTTCTGCGGACATGTCTTATACTTCCTTCATTGAGCCCCTGCCTGTCATTGACTTTGTCACCCTATGTTGAGCTAGATATCGCATATAGCTTTTGTTGTTGCTTATGGTCATTGTACTCATTTGGTTATTTTTTGATGCTGGGTATGTCTATCTGAGAGTTTTTAATTGATGCATGGTGCATATTTCATGAATGACAAATCAAGCTAGTGTTAATTCCTGCTAATACTGAGGTTGCACCCTCATGTTTGAATTACATATATGCTTAATTTTTCTCTTTGTGCAGACATGTCTTCTACCGCCTTCATTGAACCCCTGCCTGTCATTGACTTTGTCACCCAACTTTTAAGTAGGGATGTCCGAGCAAGACCGCTCTCCGATGCTGATCGGGTGAAGGTATGCATTCGGTACTTTGCAAAATTGTCTCCTTTCTGTTATGCTTTCACATGATAGGTGCGGAAGACCATGACAGTTTTGTTTCCTTTTGTAGCTGTCGTATCTCATATATGTATGTGTGTGTATATATTTCAGATCAAGAAAGCTTTAAGAGGAGTAAAGGTTGAGGTTACTCATCGTGGGAATATGCGCAGAAAATATCGCATTTCTGGTTTAACATCACAAGCAACTAGAGAGCTTACGTACGTGACTACTCTTTTTGACAATTGCTTAGCTTTCTTTTTATTCCCTACTGGGTTCATGATGTTAACATGATTCGTGTACACTGACATATGGTAACAATAGTTTCCCAGTCGATGAAAGAGGAACAATGAAATCTGTTGTTCAATATTTTCAAGAAACATATGCTTTTACCATCCAGCATACCAATCTCCCCTGCCTACAAGTTGGCAACCAGCAAAGGCCAAATTATCTACCAATGGAGGTGAGAACACCTTATTATCTGCTATTGTGGATCATCATGATGTACTTGATTAATATCCCCTTTAGGTTTATTGACTACAAAAGCATTTACAACAAAATAACTAAGATTATATGTGCTGATTTTTTGATATGGTTTAAGGTCTGTAAAATTGTGGAAGGCCAAAGATATTCCAAAAGATTGAATGAGAGACAAATAACTGCTCTTCTGAAGGTGACATGCCAGCGCCCTCAAGAACGAGAGCTTGACATTCTGCAGGTACATTTGGTTTAACTTCACCAATAATAGCCTTCAGTCCTATAAATGATTTCTTTGCTATATTTTGGTGGTTGTGGTTGTTGAATTTAGCATTCTAGTTCCATAGTGCATGCATTGGAATGATGTGTTCTTATAAGTGAGAAAACCATTATAAATGTGGACCATTGCTATGATGCCATATTACACATTCTCTTTGCACTTCAGATGCAATATGTCAGTATTTATCCCAGCCTTTATCTGTTTATTACTGTATTTTAATGAGGTTCTAGCTTTTATCTGTTTCTTTTCTACTTTTTGCATGAGTTGGAATGATATGCTATAAAAAATCATGGTGGATATAGAAAATGGGACCCACTCAGTGTTTTTTTTTATTATAATTTTATATATGACTTGTTATAAGAAATTATAATTTTAGAATTTGGATGGCCAATTTTTGAATCTTTTAAGTAGGTTTAGGAGGATTTCAGTGGTCTACTTGTCGAGCATAAAAAACCACAACCAGTGTGGCAGCACGTCTGGCATATCGTATGTATTCTATATGATGAAATTTTCCTTATTAAATGATTACTTGTTGCATAATACAGTTGTATTTGCTTCACATGCCCTAGTATCTTTCTCTAGTTTTAGGAAATTTGTCACCTTTTACTTTCTTGTGGTTGCTTTTTGTACATGTAGTTGATTTTTTGAAATGCATTATCTGCTATAATTCATATTAGTTTAATAATATAGAATGCCGTTTAGTTCTACAGAATGCCTGTGTTGACATAAATTAATCCTAACGCCTCCCGTGTTAGTTTCTGACACAGGATTATATACAATTAGGACACAGCCATTAGTTTGCTTTGATGCAATATGTCTATCTTTCTAATATATTCTTTTTGCTCTTTAGACGGTTCATCACAATGCTTACCATGAAGATCCTTACGCTAGAGAATTTGGTATCAAAATCAGTGAGAAACTTGCATCAGTTGAGGCACGTGTTTTACCTGCACCATGGGTATGTGACTGGAGATCAGTTTTGTTTTGTGGTCGTCTTTGATTTTATAAATAACAAATAGGTTCCTGTTGTCTCATTGAAGTACACTGTTTAAAACGTTGATCTCAACTTTTGTTTTTGCAGCTTAAATATCATGATACTGGCAGAGAGAAGGATTGCTTACCAAGAATTGGCCAGTGGAATATGATGAATAAGGTACCACCTGAGACATTACATATATTAATTAAAGTTATTATATCTTTGATGCTTCTACATAATAATACTGCAGTATGGTTTTGTCACTTGCATCCACTATCATAAATATGTTCTTCTAATCTAGTTCTAGTATTATGAGTGCGTTATCGTTTCATGCTTCAGCTCAAGCTTTATTTTGAGTTCTGCTCAAGTCTGATGCACATGAAAACTCTGATGTGTGTCACAATATCTGAGCTGGACGGTCAACCTCAATGGAAATATGTGTCAGTGTGTGCTAATTATTGATTATATCACTGATGGGTAATTTAAATCTTTGAACTAGGGGCTATATCAAGAAGTTATCTTTAGCTTTTTTTATCATGGCCTATCTGTCAAAGCAGTGGCATTGCTTATTCCTCCAACTCTATGCTGTGGACTTAACAAAATTTTGGTGCATTCGGGACCTGATTCCTTCATGGATGCTTAAGCTTATCCATGGTTTCCAACTTTGTGCATGTTAGGTCTATCATTAGGATAAAAAGGTAATTAGGCACTTGGAATTGTCGAGTCCAAGGGTAGGTATCATCTAGGCAATCTCATGGAAGAAAATAGGTCTTTATTTGATAGTACTTGATCATTTCATCAGTATTCAGAGTGACAATCAGGTAAAGATTGTCAGAATTGTCAACTACTCTTATTAGCCTATTGTCACTTTCTATCCATTTCTGTCCTGTCTTGCTTACATGGATGGCATGTGGTTTTAATTAGGATAGTAGTGCTTGACAGTGTTTTCTGCTGTCTTCAAGTGATTGTGTAATATGAAATGCAAACAACTATCTTCTTGATTCATCTCTGGTTGTAGGAATTCTGATATATATTTTATACTTGTGCTGGATAATCTTAATTTAGTGGGTAATTGCATGTTTCCCAAATCGATAATTGGTAGTGTTACTTTACATGCTTAATTGATTAACTTGTGTGGCTATGAAGATGTCAGGAAAAAATGATGAGTATCCTAGCTTATACATTTTATACTCTATGCTACCTCAAACCTTATTAGAAGCCCTCAGTTGAGTTGAGTTCCAAGCATGGCGGTAATCTTTAACTGAAAACAATGCTCCAAATTTGTTGGTAGCACCAAGGTTCGCTATATCGTACCGTATCAGCTTATTGAGCTTAGCTTGGTATGGTATGGTACGTTGGTACCGAGCGGTACTCTAGGTTTTTCTTCTCCCTCATCTTCTTTCTCCCTCCCTCGGCTAATACCATCTGAAATCGGCTGCCGACGGTCTAAAGCGACCGTTACCGCCTGACAGCGGTCGGCGATGGTCGAAATTGACTGTTACCAGTCGATTTCAGGTGGTAACGGGGCGGAAACAGCCCCAATTGGCGATACCGCCCAGTAGCGGGCGGTCCGCATACCGGTCAGCTGGCGGACCGGTACATACCGCTCATACTGGGCGGTACGATTTGAAATCCCCGACCTTGGGTTGCGCTCTTCAGACTTTTTTATGGTATGCTTCACATGGTTTCAAGAATATGGCATTTCATTCCAAACATATAGTTGAATTGTAGAAACTCCAAATCATTACACAGATTGAAGAGTTGGATTTGTTGTATGATTGCTTTAGAAGTCGTCCCTAACTGTTGAAATGGATTTTGTTGAAAGTTCTGCTGAAGGTTCTGACCTTGAGATTGGAAGATTTTGCTGAAATTTGCTATATATCAAGTCTAGAAGAAGTAGAAAGGGGTTGTTTCATATATGTATATCTGCAAAATTTAAAATTCTTTTCACCCCTTGAAAGGGGCATATATTTCTTGATCACGTGATAATGTAAAATGCAAAATTACCCTGAATGCCCTCTCAGGGTATATACTATATTTTAGCTTATCAATAGCAAATGCATAATCAGAGAACTCTTGAGTTTTATGCGTTATACAGTACTGAATAAAATTGCAAATTATTGTAAGCCATACTAAACACAACTAATTGCTCCTATGAATTATCTATCTTGGACGTTGGTAAACTTATTGTTGATTTTGCTGTTCAGAGGTTTCCTCTAAAATTTAAATTATACTTTCAGGTTTCAAGGACCATCCTGTCTTTCATGGCTCTAATTTCTCATCAATAATCTATCGTTACCAATGCTACCCTAAATTGTGTTTCCGTTTCCTGATCTGTTCACCTAAAATTTTTGCTAGTGCTGAACTGTATTGTTTCATAATGCATCATATATCATTGAAGTTATGACAGCTATCATTGAGAAAATGAGCATATCATTTTACTCCCTGGTATCTTATTATTGTGTAACGTTTCACTTTGCTAATGGTTGTAATCTAGAAAATGGTGAATGGTGGGAGAGTAAACAACTGGACATGTATCAATTTTGCACGGAATGTCCAAGAAAGAGTTGCTCGTGAATTTTGTCACGAGCTTGCACTCATGTGCCAGACATCTGGAATGGTATGCCGTACATATTTTCTAAGGATTTTGTTCATGTTTTAAATATCTTTCTCAAGTGCTTCTGAGATTATGTCAACAATGGCACTTTTAACTTTGTTGTCTAAACTAGTGCAGGAGTTTTCACTTGAACCGGTGCTTCCTCCTTTGAGCGCGAGGCCAGACCAGGTGGAACGAGCTTTAAAAGCACAGTATCATGATGCAATGAGCTTACTCCAATCCCATGGCAAAGAACTTGATTTGCTTATTGTGATATTGCCTGACAATAATGGTTCTCTTTATGGTAGGAGTTTTCTTTGAGCACATAGTTCTCATCTTTTTCAGCTTATGGCACCTGTATAATATCTAGTTCCATTGTGCTTGAGCTCTATATTGTGTCTCTTCTTTTCCTTCAGTTTGTTTGGTATCATTATTTGTGTAGGTGATCTAAAGCGAATTTGTGAGACAGAGCTTGGACTGATTTCACAGTGCTGTTTGACTAAACATGTTTTTAGAATGAGCAAACAGTACCTGGCAAATGTTGCTCTCAAGATAAATGTGAAGGTTGGTTAAAGACTGTCGTTGATTTTAGATCTTTTTCCATTTCTTGGTTTCTCTGAACTGGACAGGAGTGTTAAAATGGACAGGTTGGTGGTAGGAATACGGTTCTTATGGATGCCTTGAGTAGGCGCATACCACTTGTTAGTGACAGGCCTACAATTATATTTGGTGCTGATGTAACACATCCTCATCCCGGCGAAGACTCTAGCCCCTCTATCGCAGCTGTAAGATGATAGTCCTTTATGTGAACGCAAATGGCATGCTTTTGTTTTAGGCTGTGATTTTGACTTTGATGGATGCTTATCATTTAGGTCTGTATTTTTTTTCAGGTTGTCGCTTCTCAAGACTGGCCTGAGGTAACAAAGTATGCTGGTTTGGTTTCTGCTCAGCTTCATCGGCAAGAGTTAATACAGGATCTGTTTAAGGTCTGGCAAGATCCTCAGCGTGGAACAGTGACTGGTGGGATGATAAAGTATGTTTGTGGTCATTTTTCTGCCATTGAGGACTGATGGCTGTAACTTTTCGCTATATATCTGCATCAAGAAATTTATCCGACTTTGAAGGATTTGCAGGGAACTACTTATTTCCTTCAAAAAAGCTACTGGACAGAAGCCTCAAAGAATTATATTTTACAGGTGTGACTAAACACAGTTGTCTATTTTGATTGTTTTAAACAGTTCTGAAGAATAATGATGTTTCTCTTTGCAGGGATGGAGTTAGTGAGGGGCAATTCTATCAAGTTTTACTTTATGAACTTGATGCAATCAGAAAGGTCCAATGTTTAATACATTGCCGTCTAAAGATTTTTCTAGTTTTGCTTGTCAATTGACTCAATTTTTTTTTATTTTTAATTTCACTTTGACATTCTTCAGGCGTGCGCCTCGCTGGAGCCAAATTATCAGCCACCAGTAACTTTCATAGTGGTTCAGAAACGTCATCACACTAGGTTGTTTGCGAATAATCATAATGATCACCACTCAGTTGACAAGAGCGGAAATATTCTGCCTGGTTAGTTTCTTAGAATGCTTGATGCAGATATTTGATTCACCCATTATTACACATCTTTATTGCTATTTAAAATGTTCTTAAATTTTATGAAGATGCATGAGAATTAACTGTGAGCTGGTTTGGTGTTGGAATATGTAGGTACTGTAGTCGACTCTAAGATCTGTCATCCAACTGAGTTCGATTTTTACTTGTGCAGTCATGCTGGCATTCAGGTATGCTCTCCTACACCATTTGTTCTAACTGCATGATTTTCCAATTCAATTATCTGCTTGGTTATTGGATACAAATCTTACTTATGTCACATACATAGGGCACAAGCCGACCAGCTCACTACCATGTATTGTGGGACGAGAACAAATTCACGGCTGATGCATTGCAAACCCTAACAAACAACCTTTGTTACACGTAAGACCTTTCGTTTTGTACATTCTGGTTAGCAACTACTGCAGATTTGAGTTGTCTGCTCAACACTTGTTGATATATTTGCAGCTACGCAAGGTGCACTCGATCTGTGTCCATAGGTATGATGCTCGTTCTGTCTAGTCTTCTCAAAACATTGTTCTTTCATACATTAAGCCATATAGGAGCAATTTGCATAAGCTTTAAAATCACTTCGGGGCGAATGATATCCCTGACCAAACTATTTCATGGTTTCGACAGTGCCACCTGCATATTATGCTCATCTGGCTGCATTCCGTGCCCGATTTTACATGGAACCAGAGACGTCAGACAGCGGTTCGATGGTGAGTGGGGCAGTCGGACGCGGAGCTCCTACCCAACGCAGCACTCGCGTCCCAGGTGGTGCGGCTGTTAGACCCCTTCCAGCATTGAAAGAAAATGTCAAGAAAGTCATGTTCTACTGTTGAGCCAGCCATGTGTGTTGTGGCAGCTACTCACTGTTTATTGTCTGTAGTTAGCTTGAACTTGATGGGTGTTCCACGAGTCAGGTACTATGACCCTCTTTATTGAAAACTTATGCCGCAATCCCTTTATGAAACAAAGTCCTGATTTGATATGAACTCTTCGAAAGTGGTGGTGAGGAGAGGAGCTGTGATTTGATATAGTTTTACCAAATTATAGGCAGACGTGACATGAATGTAATTGAAGAAAACAAGAAGAATCAATCAAAGATTGTTACTGTTCTATTGCCTCCTCACGGCATACCACCTGCTGTGGCTGGTATGTTTAAATTATTCACTCCCTCTCTCTCTGGGCAAATCTTTTGGCGATTAGCGTAGGTGAAATAAAGTAGATGTTAGATTGGGTTCTCAAGGCTTAGTGTCACTAATTAAAAAAAACATGGTCGATTGAAGCAGATCTCAGTAAATGTCGTATAGTTTCTTACGATTCCATGAACAAAGATCGAATACTGGACTCAAACATGTTAGTCAATTAATGCTTCATAGCATATAACCCGACACCAAAGACAAAGGCTCATGTTACAGGTCCTCATTATCTAATTTGTCCAAGGTAGATAGGATTTTAAATTCATTTTTCTGAAAGAAAAGATCCTGGCTTCCCTGTGTTGGTGAATCGGAATGGAATCGAAGAAAGTATACAGAAAAGATTATTTTTTTTTTAAAATTATATATTATATTAGTATTAGTGATGGGTTCGGTAATTTATTTTCTTTCGTAATGAACTGTTGCCATCAATTCTATATTTTGTTTATATGAATAAAAAAAAATGTGGACCGAGGAGAAAATTATTATCTCCGCAAGGAGAGGGTTGTCCCATGAGAGAAGCAAAGAGGTAAACCTCCTTTTAAATATATAAAATGGATTAATCTTTGCATATTGGGGAATGGATTTGGAGTTCCAAAAGGAATGTGCTCCAAATTCTTTTTACCTACGTGGATATACTCACATTCTAAGTACAAAATGATCTTAAGTCAATGGAATGTAAACATCGCTGCTTGATTTGTGTTAAATATACTTTTCACCAAGCAGTAAAAATCTTTTACAAATATTAAATAAAGAAGCTTATTGAAATATCAATGCCATTCTGTTGTGTATATATATATATATATATATATGCAGTCATCAAAGTGATCGTGTTTTAAACATGATTTTGGTTAAAATACTCAGCCGTTCAGGGTTATAATATAATTTACCTTCTTAACGCCAAGAACAAATGTTTGAGGTTAATGATGCAGCACTTACGATTAAAGGATAAAGATAAGCAAGTACTTGTGTTGTTGATGGAGGATGTGCATACTTACGACACAACGATTGATGTTTGTATTCACATCACTGGTATTATACCCAAATCGTTTAGGTCACAATGTGCAAACTACACCAGAGAGTGTGCATTTGAACTGTGCAGGTTTGCAACAGCTTGGTGCGAGTACGTGAGAAGTGTGCATGCTTCCAAATGCATTTTTCCCTAAGCTGTGCTGTAAATTAAATTATGAACAAGATAATGAATGATATAAATGTATGCATATATCATTCATTCATGGGTACATTCGAATGACACAGCCATGCACTCATGAATCCTTTTTCTATGCTCGAGATGTGTAAGAGACATTCTTCACCTACAAGTTTTGGTTTAATATAAGCCCTCCTCCTCTTCTCTCTCCCATGCATACATAGTGTTTGTTGCATGCATGCATGAGTTTACTTGGCTACGTCAATTCTATCTCTCTCTCTCTCTATTCTCATAGCAAAATATTTGAAGAGGACAAAAGCAGGGTTTGGTGTCGGGATGTTTCTGTTTCATGCAAATAGAACAGCTTTAGAAAAGAGTAGTTTCATTATTAGAACAGAAAATTCTCAAGGAGGAGAAATAAAGTACAAAGAAACATCAGTTAACAGAAAGAAAGAGAGAGGAAAAGGATATGACCATCTTAAGGTTCTCAACAAAAAAGATGGGATCTAAGTGATGAAGCTAGTGATCGAGATCCATCTATATATATATATATATAGAAAGATAGATAGATATATATATATATATATGTGCATCAATCAAGCTGTGACACCTAACAACAACAACAACAACAACAACTGTTAGCCAAGCTTGATTCGATACATACCTCTGCTTCAGTTCCAGTCATTGCACTTCTTTTGAGTTATTCTTCGACTCTTGTTGCAGTACTACTCTCTCTCTCTCTCTCTCTCTCTCTCTGTCTCTCTTGGAACACTTTTGGCTCTTACTGCAGCCTCCCACCACCAAAAGATCGAGTGGAGGATCCCGGCTTCATCTCCGAGTGATCCAGAGAGTCCATGTCAATGCCCAGTTGCTGTTCCCTAGCGGGAATTCTTCCCCTCATGCTTCTCATCATGCTGCCAACCCCGAGAAAGTCTCTTGTCAGTATGTCGGAGCCTCCAAAGCCTCCGGTCGAAAGGTTGCGGTGCAACTTGTCCTCGACCATGGCGCCGAAGCCCGGGTTGAAGCCACTGAACCCACTCACCTGCTCATCCACCCCACCGAACACACCACTGTTCCCGTTGGCAAGGGAGTTCATGATGTCTTGGAAATGGTTCTCGTCGTTCACATGAGTTCCGGAGCTCTCTCCGCCGCCCTCCTTTGGATTGGGTCGATAGCCGACATGCCTTGCACCGACGGGGTAGGAGCCGCTGAATTCTCCAAGCAATGAGCTTCCACTGGCACCAATGGGTGTCGCTCCCATTTGGGCAGCCTTCTGAAGCAGTGCGGTCGCTGACATCTGCGGTACTACCGGTTCAGTGTGCAGAGAGTGGGTATACAGAGAAGACATGTTGGTGTCAGTATGATCGCTCAAGAGCTCTCCAGTGAACAGCGACATTGGCTCAGTACCTCCACCTGCATTGCTAAATTGATTAGGGCCCAGAAGAAGGCCGCTCTGGTTGCCAGCACTGCTGCCATGGTTGATGGTACTCGTGCTGCCGCTGCTAGAGAAGAAGCCAAGATTGAAAAGATTCGCGGCGGCAGCAGCAGCAGCAGCAGCAGCAGCAGGGGATGAAGCGCTGTTGTTTGTCTGAAGGTCTTGCAGCTGCATCATGGCATGGAAGGGCTTGCTCGGAAGCAACTCCAGGTTTTCACCGAAGCCTTGGCTGGATGCGCCCCCCAAGTAGAACGGGGACGTGGTGGCGTTGAGCTGCTGGAATTGTGCGCTCCCGCTACTCCCCCTCAAGCGGAGGAGGTCGGTGGAAGGGTGGTGAGCTTGGTCTTGCAAGGAGGAGAGTTGCGAGCTCAGTTGTGGGAGGTCCAAGTTTATGCCCCTGTTTGCGTACGCATGGCCGCCGATGGTGTTCATGCCGGCCGGAATTCTGGCGCCTTCCTGTGCTAATGCATCACAGAAGGCTCTGTGGGTGATGAAGCTGTCTCGCCTGCGTAGATTCTTCTAGTCAAGTCAACACTAAAAGACTTAAAGATTGTAAGTTCAAACAGCAAGAAGGAATCAGAAATTTAAGATCATTTATTCTCAGCTTCTTCACCAGGCCCGATGAAGGTACAGACTTCGAAGGAAGAGAGAGCGCTAAATGAGTCCATTTCCCTGAGCGGCATTCAAAGGAGGACCAAAGAATGAACGCTGCTTGAAGCAGCAAAAGGCCAGTCCACGGCCAGATCAAAGTCCCATTTTTGGGACTGACCCGCTCATCAATGCAATGGCGGAAATATGAATACCAACAATGGCATCCATCCATAAATGACCTCCTCCTCCTCCTCTTCCATTAATGCCACTCTCCTCTCTCCCCCCCCCCCCCCCATTTGAACCGATTACACCATCCACTCCTCATGGGCGCCCAAGGCAAGGCAAGAATGTTGCCGGATCAATGAAAGCTCATTCTAACACAGGTTACAAGTAGAAAGACTCGCATCCCGTGAGTGTGTGGCACCTGATCCAGGAATGATCGTCGCCAAAAAGAATCCAGACGCCATCCTTGAGACGAACTGGTGTGGACCTGCAGTGCCAAAACCATGCCCGGTTGCTCTCGCATATCTCCAAATCACAAGGCAACAAATTAAGCCTGCTAAGCTTTGCCTCCAACTCACCACGTGAACACAATGGAGGAATGAGAGAGAGAGAGAGAAAGAGAGAGGCGTTGGATTCTATGAGACATTTAGATGCGTGGTGAGCTGCTTTCTTTGAGATCTCAAGGACCTTTGTTGTGGTTTGTTCTTAGCGATGTTTCACGGGGGAGCAGTTGGTCACTATGCTCACTCCCTAGTTCCTGTGGCCAGGGAATCCAACCCTAACCCTAACCCTAACTCCGGAAGCGCTAATCACCATCACCGAACCCAAGGCTGGTTTTGGTCACCTGACCCAGCGCATTGTGAGCGAACGAACAATGTCAATTCGATGACATGAGTGATGGTATTCCAATCATTTATGGATTGGGTGGTGGGTGGATGGATGCATGCAGTAGTAGTACCTGGAGAAGAGGGTGCCGCAGTCGCAGCGGTACTCGCGAGTGCCGCAGATCTTGGAATGGGCCTTCCAGTCGGACTGCACGGCGTAACGCTTGGAGCACTTGTCGCACTTCCACTTCTTCTCCCCGTGCTTGCGGCAGTAGTGCTTCTTGATGCCGGTGAGGTCGCCGAGGGCCCGGGAGGGGTCGTGGTGGACGCACGTCGGTTCCGGGCAGAGGTACACCCGGCGGCGGACCTCGTTGGGGTTCTTCTGCTTCAGCTTCCAGGGCAGGTTGTGGCCGCGCCGGTGCAGCTGCAGGTTCTGCTCCCGCTGGAACCCCTTGTTGCAGACCTCGCAGACGAAGCGGTTCGTCGCCAGCAGCGTCTTGGGCGACAAGGCGATCACCTCCGAGTCCGGATCTGTAATGATGACGGCATGCACATAAAGGGCCAAGCTTAAAGAAAGGGAACTCAGATATTTCATGCACCAGCACGTATGCTTTGCTTTCCACTACAGGTTGGCTTGGTGATGTAAATATTGGAAGAGGGAGAGCTGTCCCTGGATCTCGTTTACCGAATTGAGCCGAGAACTATAATGGGAGGTGTGGCAAAGGCAAAAAATGATGAGTATGTATGTGATGATGGTTAGAGACTTGCTTGGGTTTCCGGGGAGGTTCCTCTTCTTCTTGGGAGGAGCAGCAGCTGCGGACGAGCCTGGCGTTTTCTGATGGCTGTACTGATCATCCTCGCAGAGTGCTCCAAGCAGATGCGCCGACGACGAAGCCGCTTTCATCTTCTAAACCAGATCAGATGGTGTTTCTGTTCTTTCTCTTGACCTCTTCTCCGACCACTGTTCTTTGTTTGCTACTAGTCCAAATCAGTGCCATGCACACAAGAAACACTCGCTACCCAACATGAAACCATGAGGCCGGACTCTCCTCAAACTTCCGGCCTCCTCCAGATCTAAAGAAGACGGGGAAACAACCAAAGAAAGGGGAGGGGAGATGCATGAGAGCTAGAAAGACCCAAACACTGGTACAGCATGAAGACTGGATCTACGCACCCACCAGATAACCCTCACCGAGAACCTCCAAACCTTCTCTCTCGGCTACTCTTCCCTCCTCTACTAAAGAACAAACAAAGCTGGCATACCAAACAAGCAGTTGTCTCAGAAACAAGTATAAAGAGACACAGTCTCTGAGAGAGGATGGTGGCGAAAGCAAAAAAGAAGAGAGAGAGAGAGAGAGAGAGAGAGAGAGAGAGAACAGAAATCTTTCTTCTCTTCGTTCCGAGTGAGTGCATAGGGGAGGAAACTACAAGAAAACAAATGGGAGAAAAGGGAAAGAGAAGCACAGCCAACCCAAGTTCAACTCCTACTCTCGCTGCTGCTGTTGCTGGCTGTGTGATGTCTGCGAGTTGCTTGTCACACTTCTCCTTCACTCGAGCTTCCCCTGTCGATGCTGATGATTCTCTTGTTTCCTCTTCCACTTTTCTCCCACCCTCTGTACACCACAAATAAGAATTCCAAGGGAAAAAAGGGTCAGAGGGTGGTGCTGTCGATGGTGTCTCGCGCAGGCAAGTGTGTCGCTATGTGGCAAGGATTGGGGCCCATAGACCCGTAGCCCTCGCCCTCTCCGCTTGGTTTCTTCCTCTCGGCGCATGCAGACAAAGCCCAACCGCTCACCCCTCTTTTACCTCAATGGTGGTGATGGTGATGAGTAGAGCACTCGAGCAACGTTCTCTTGTACACGAAGAAGAAGAAGATGAAGAAGAAACTACACTAAATTACTGGCTTCCTGCGAGTAAAAATGAGGTTGATCTTAATGCAATATGCTTTGGGTCGTAAAGAGTAAGAACCACACTACATGACATGGAACATTAGATGCATGGTAACAGATGTTGGTAGGTAGATTGATAGACGTAGAAAATGAAGTGTCTATTGTGCTATTATTTGCTGAATTATTTTGATAACTCAGACCCAAAAGGTAGTAGCCATATCATTTTTGAAGGTTGTGACTTGACCTAATTATTTATTGTAATGACATATAAGTATTACCATGAATCCTATTCACAAAACTTATAATTACCAATTGAGCTTGCATAAGGGAAGCATATCACAAGGATTTTTTAACCAACATATTACAGTTTTGAGTTATTCTCTTTGATAATATCGATTTCGATACTGAGTTTGATCCAACCTAATTCTTTTTTGAAACGAGATGGATGATAAATTAGTGAGTTTAATTAATCACGATTGATCCGATGCCGATGCGAGAAAATGACATATTTTGTAAGTTGACTAATTTTGACAAGATTTGAGATCCACCTGTTGTTATTTGATTGACATAAAGTATTCATCATACCACTCCCCTTTTACAAAGTTGCATGCGATTAATTGCTTGTGAAAGTTTCAGATGCCAAGTTTTGAGCTATGCTAAAATATACACTATGAGTTTTATTAAACGAAATATATTATCTTGAAAAAAAAAAAGAGAGGAATGTTTAGCTGATTTTTTTTCTTCTTTATCTCTCTCCCTCCATGAGATATTCTGGCCCTTCAAGCAATTGATAACAAAAAAAAAAAAAAAAAAGATGCTGAATGATTAGGGTAAAGACACTAAAAAACAATAACTTGTAGGACTAATTGCAAAAAAAAAAGAGAAGAAGAAGAAGAATTGGTTGAAGTACATAAATTGAAGAAACAATAACTTTTTTTTTCTTCTTTTCTTCCCCTAATGAAATAAATCTTATCCAAAAGGTATAAAATGGAATCCAAGAGCTTAAGTTGGTTCTACTGTGCACGAGTACAGAATATATGTTTTCTTTTTCTTTCCTACTGACACAGAATATTAGGCAGGCATTTGAAAAGATGAGACAAGTTGGAAGCAAGTGTTTCTGGTCCCAACATCTAAATATTCTTTGATGGAGAAGTGCCACCAACCCATGCAAGCACACAATGGCATGGAGGAGGAGGAGGAGGAGGAGCAGTAAGCAGCAACCCCTTCTTTCTTGGGAGTTGGAAGCACACATCATGATAACTCAGCAGGCAGCGACTAGTACCAAACTTTTGTCCCGGTAAAAGAAAAAAGAAAGAAAAGAAAAGAAGAAAAAAATATTTTTAATGCCTTAAACACTTGAAGAAATCGACGCGTTCGAGTCGTAATGTAAGAGTCGACATGAGTTGTCTTTTGTGTGTCATGCAATGCCGTCCGGAGGGCAACCGGAATATGACAGACCAACATGGATGATTGATAGAAAGAGGATCGAGAGTTTACTGAGTTAACTTTTGAGAATTTTTTTACTGTCAAATAAAGATGTATTTTATTGAGTACTCGTACATAGCAAATTATGTTTTTGACTTAAGATTATAAGGGGATGGATATATGACGACGACCTACATGGGTGACAGTAATAAAATCGAGATATATATATATATATATATATTTGACTTAGATTATACGGATGATAAATCTTTAAATTTATATATTTAAAGAGGAGTTGCAACACTAGATAATGAATGACACCGAAGAGTGTAGGTAGATGGGTAGGGGAAAGTGACCACATAGCTAGCGTTGGGACTGCATGCAAAGTAACTTTTGTAGCTGCCGGAGTTGGACCTTCGCTCGGCCGTCCATGGTGGTGGTCTGAAGCACACCGACGATCCAAATGATGAGAAGAATATGATGGTTCCCGTCACATCCCGTCTCAAACGTCAGAGAGTTGGGTGGCGGTGGCCGTCGACTTCTATTTCTCGTCGGTTCAGCTTTTGTTATAGATCTATCATCCACACGTGACGATAATAATATTTATTATAATATACTAACCATCGAGTGAATTCATGAAAAAAAATATCTAAATTTAAAAAAATTATTATAAGACAAACATTTTAATTTTCTAATAGATCTTGTCTGACCATATAAAATGATCGATGTACTTTTGATTTCGTCGAAATTATCATTGTCTTTTTTTTACTGTCTTCGCTTTAATTTTTAGAAATTCTCATATAATAGATCGTATGTGGCCACATGAAATGATCGATGTACTTTTGATTTCGTCAGAATTATCATTGTCTTCTTCTCTCTGTGTCGCCTTCGTCATCGTTGGACCCTAGGGGTATCACACATGTAGGGATAGGCGATCGACAGGGCCAGCTCAAGCACGGAGGTCCAAGAGGTCGGGGGAGAGGAGGGGAAAGATCGATGGGGCTAGCGTGCGCGTAGCGACGTAGACGACCAAGGGAGGGGAGGGAGCGACTAGAGAAGCCAGCCTACGTGCGAAGACATAGGAAGCCAAAGGAGTGCGATTGATGGGAGAAGTGCGATGGTCGACAAGGATAAAATGGTCATTGAAAAAATAGAATGTCATTTAAGAATTTTTCAAACGGGCACAAAGGTGATAATTGGTGAGGAAAACTATAGATGACTATGAGAAGGTAGGGGATGACTAGAGAAGCTAGCTTGATTGATAAGGATAAAAAGATCATTTTGAAAAAAAGATATCGTCTAAGTATTTTTTAAAGCGAGACGCTCTAAGAAATTTTTTGTTCAATTTATCATCAAAATTTATATCTTCAAATATTTTATTTTTATAAGAAGACTTATTATTGTATTATTAATTAGTATGATTAATTGAAAACTTAAGAAGATTGACATGTGACAACCAATCAAGCCGAGACATATAATGTCAGATCAAACTATATTCAATCAATCAAAGTTCATCATATGTCATTTAATCGATTACAAGGCTATCTATGGTGACATGAGCTGTAATAGATCAATTAAACATCTAAGAATAATTTATGCTTTGTTAAAACAACCAATCATTGGAGAGGAATATTCTCGAAGTAGCTATAAAATAATTTTTTAGCTTTGGAATGAATCCACCGTCGAGAAGATAGGGCAAACTCAAATTAACTTTAAAATTCTACGCACGCAGATCGAACCGTATCGTGCTGACTCCTCGTCCATGACACAAAATAGAACAACAACAAGTATTCTAGGTTGGTCACTCCTTACCCTCTACCTTTAGTTCACTTCAAGGCGACTCATTTTGAGATCGACCAGCTTCGTAGTATCGTCATCCATGGGAAGGAGCTGATCAAGCTCCCCAAAGATGATGATCGACATCACCTTAGCCAGGAGCTCTTGATTCCTGTAGGCGAGAGCTCCACGGTGTGGCTCACATTATTGTCATGGGGTCTCGACGTGGACTAAGAGATGCCTTTAGCGATACAGACACATCATTCGCCATTCTTGGCACTATTAGCTTGTAAAAACCACACATTATTATGTGAAGTGCAAATGGAACAAATGCTAAGATGCCCTTCTTCTCTTCCACAGCATCCCACATCTTGTCATATGCATGCATGTCTAAATCAAGCTGCGTTCTTTGATATATATATATATATATATATATATATATATATATATATATATATATATAGAGATAGAGAGAGAGGGAGAGAGAGAGAGAGAGAGGGGATTGCAACATTGGTTTTGCACCAATTCAAGGGCCACCAAATCCTGTGTTCAGGATGTAGAGATAGGAAGTTGACTCTATGAAGGAAGCTCTTCAGTTGTTGAAGAAGTCCAGGAATGGAGTCAACCGAACCTAAGATTCATTGAAATATCAAGTTAAGCTTTATGATCTAATAATTGTTATTCAAACTCCTGCAAGCTGTGTACACACAGGAAGGACCACAGTGAAAGCTGTCAGCCTACCCTAATGCACACACGAAGAACAAAAGCAAGGGAAGGGGAGAGAGGAAGGTGACATGAGATGGGAAGACATGGATTGTCTTGATGTGGTTGGAGGCATGCATGTCTGGGTTCCATGGCCACGGACCTCTTGAATGCAACCGCGTGGGTCCGGCGCAGCGAAAGGAACCAGACGAGTCGTCGTCGTCGTCGTCACTCTCCTTAGCTGCAGTGCACTTGAAGAGGTACAGCGCAGGTAGGCCCGGTATGGTTCGTGGAAACCCTAAGATATATTTGCTCGAGGAGGAGGACGACCGGTTCAGGTTGGGCCTTTATTGGGCTCTACGAATCCTTCGGACCAAATCAAGCTTGCGCTCTACGGTGTCAACATGTAGACGTGCAAATCACCGCAGAATCAAATTACGGTGAAAAGATGTACAGTAATGAACTATATATAGTCAACATGTAGCGTTCTTTTTGTCCTTCTTGTGACTCTCTTTGGAGAGAGGTCTGTGAAGAATACGCCTCTTGCATGGTCCTCCAGTGCAGGTTTGTGTGTGACTGTCTTCCATGCATGAAGGCTGCAGTTGACCCGATGACTTACTTCCTTTTAGTATGGGAATGTTTCATCCCACAATAAGAACCATCAAGTCAACCAACTTTAAATCCTTAAATCCTCTCTCTCTCTCTCTCTCTCTCTCTCTCTCTCTCTCTCTCTCTCTCTCTCTCTCTCTCTCTCTCTCTCTCTCTCTCTCTCTCTCTATCCTAAGAGGAAAACTGGTACATGGTGGGGAAGACGATTGGCGCAAGAAGAAAACTACTCTCTCTCTCTCTCACACACACACACACACACAACTGTGCTGATGAATCAATCTGGATAGATTCAGCTCCCACGTAGGTGCAACTGCTACAGCATGCCCAATTATTGCACCCCGGGGATGAACTCACTCATCCAACTCTACAGGGAGCACTGTCGCTCCCCCACAATGATTCCTCGGAATCATGACCAATAACTCTCATCGGTACCCACGCATGCACATCTCTGCATCACCTGTCTGCGATTGCTTCTTCGCCAAGTAGAGCTTGCACTTGCAACTCGTGCCCACGTCCGTGACGGCCATTGGATGAATGATCCTGATGACATCAACGGAAGAAAGGTTTCATCCAATGAGCTCTTGAGATTTAGCACCGCAGAAAGCGTATACTAACTAAGCTGCACAACATCATTCTCCAGACTAAATAGCTTCCTTTCCCGTGTGTCTTAGGACACTATGATTCTGGATTTGAATCCCTGTGAGGATGGTGTCCTTGGAACTGAACTACGTTGATATCTTCATTTGATGCGATACTCATTCCAAACGCCATTGTTGCACCTTCTGCGTCCAATGGGAGGAGTAAAATGCAACGTCAACGATTCCACACTGCATCTGTCCTCCGACATCTGCGACTATTAATCAACACGGAAAACTTCAACCATAGGATTAATCTTGAATCAAACGACAGGTTGCAAATCCCAAGTCTCTGTTTCCTTCCCACCTGCATGCCTTCATTCATCATAAAGAAGAGACAGAAACGGCAGCAACCGTTACCGTGACACAGACACTACAAATAGTAGTCTCCTCACCACCGGCCGTTAACTGGACAGGCGTTGGGAGCAATGGAGGGCGAAACCGTCATTTCATGCATGGCGATGGGATCGGGTCAAAGACTGGCCTTTGACCGCTGTACAGCCAATACTGTCGGCCCCTTTTCTCGCATCCACCCCCCCCCAACGGTACCCCATTCCAACGGCTGGTGGGACCCGTCGGGCATCGAGGTGCATGCAGGCGTCGAGCGACGAGGGTAGGATTCACGTTTCCGCAGGGGAATTATTATTAGACCAAAATGCCCCTGAGCGCCGCGACGCGATGCGCGACCCGACAAATTGAGAGATGTCCCTTTCGTCCCGTACAGATCTCTCCGGGTGTCTCCGTGATTGACTTCATTATCTAGGGGTAATTTCGTCCAACCACGGTGTGGAAAAAGCCTGGCCTCTCCGTCCCCACTCTCCTTGGCCTCGTTGAAGCCTATAAAAGAAATATATTAGTTAATCGATAATTATAACAATTGGTTTTGTGTTTGTTTCGAATTCTATTGCCTTCTTTTTTATGGAATTTTAATTACCGATGAAAAGAATTGGGGGCTTTAATGGAATGTCAGTGGTGGCCCGACACATCCCCGGGAAACGAGACGGGAAACGAGGGGACATGAAGGGGAATACCTCAAAGAAATCAATGATAGCATCCAAAAAAATCGATACCCTCCTCGGTTCCATTTATTTACAACCGAACCCGCGGCAGCTCACACCCACGTTGGTACCGCTTCATCGGCGGTCGGCGACGAGGGCGTGGATGGCGCCGGAGAGGTTGTCGACGGCAGAGATGAGGCCGGCGAATCCCTGGCGCCGCACCTCCGTCCTCTCCTCCTCTAGCCGGAGCCGCCGCTCCTGCAGCTCCACCAGCTCCCGGTGGCGCTGCTCCCGCTTCTCCTCGCAGGTCAGCATGGTGCGCGCCAGCACCGTCGCGCTCCGCACCACGCTCGACCCCAGCCGCCGGAGCCGCCGCCGCTTCGTGTCTGGCTCCCCGGTCGTCGTCGTCGTCGCCGGCCCCTCGTTCTCTTCGGACTCCGACATCTCCGCTGCGCGACGAACAACGCACGAATGAAGAAAAAAGAAAACCATTCTTTTTGACACGTAAAAGCCGAAAAAGACGTTAACTTTACGAAGAGAGCGAGAGAGAGAGAGGTGAAAAAGAAGCCCTTTTAAGTACTAGAATTGATATTATAATACGTAAAGCAATTATAAAAGCTCCAGCTTTAGAACAATATCATCTTGAGCTTATGAATGCGTACCTATATATACACCTTTTTGTTCTTATGATACAACAAGATTGCATGGCAAGATGGAAAGCATGGGAAGTATCGTATTATATTGCGTTTTACATCTTCTCATTGAAATGGAATCAGATTTACTCTCACTCTCTCTCACTCTCTCATTCCAGTGAAAGCTTATGAATGCAATAATGTCAGGTTTGAAGGAGGAGATAGCGCAGGATATATAAAAGATATCAGACTTGCATGCTACTTGATAGATTAATAGAACAGAATAGATTTGGAGGGACAAGAAAAAGAGAGAGATGGAAAGAGGATGGATGGGCGTATCACAGTAAGATTGCATTTTACTGTCACACCTGTGAGAGCACCAACTTTTTGATCTTGGATACCTCAGAAAGCTATTCATACAGCCCAGAATCTGTAGGCTGGCTTAACTTTTGGCCTTGAGACAATGTGATAAAAGTGCTCTCTCCCCCCCCCCCCCCCCCCCCCCCCTCCCAAAAGATTGTCTTTTATCTTCTTCTTTTCTTCGTTCACTAAAAGGGTGTAGTAATGGAGAGAGAGAGAGAGAGCGACAGAGAGAGGGTAATAATTGGCGGCATTAAGCCTCAGAGCATACCGGAAACGGACGGCTGTGCGGACGATTGTGGTGGTGGAGGAGGGGGAGAAGGAGGCGGAGGCGGAGGAGGCAGAGGGTTGGCAGGCGGCAGCGCGAGGCCGTGTGGAGAGGGGAGAGGAGGCGGGGGACGGGAGGGCACTGTGGTGACATTGGCTCGGCGGGCAGCCCTGCGGGTGAGGACGTCGGTCAGGGCCTCAAACACCTCGAAGGCGAGGTTGGTGGGGAGGTTGCGCTCCTTTCGCTCGTGCCGCTCCATGGTCCAGTAGGATGGAAGCTCCCCACTGGCACCGGCTGCGGCGGAGACACGGGACTCGTAGCCGCGGACCTTCTTGTAGTCGCGGAGGAGGTTGTCCCACTTGTCATTGCAC
This sequence comes from Ensete ventricosum, assembly GCA_029747655.1. Classification (NCBI taxonomy): domain Eukaryota; kingdom Viridiplantae; phylum Streptophyta; class Magnoliopsida; order Zingiberales; family Musaceae; genus Ensete; species Ensete ventricosum. Next base: position 56,224,100 of record JAQQAF010000009.1, read on the forward strand.
TGGTTCTGGCTCCGGAGGCAGCCGTTCCGCCAGCAGTAGTTCTCCACCCACTTCCACCTCTGCTCCGCGGATCGCAGGGCGCCTCCTCCCCCAGCGGGCGAGGAGGAGACCCCGGTGCGGCGCTCGTCGTCGAGGCGCTTGGCGGTGATGAGGACGAGGGTCTCGTGGAGCGTCCAGTTGCCCTTGCGGTAGTCGCGGACGATGGCACCTGCGGAGGAGGGGGAGCCGAATGGGTGCGGCTGCGCTGGCGGCGGGTTGTGGTGGTGGTGGTGGTGGTGGAGTAACGCTAAGGCGTTCTGGTCGGTGGCTTCGGACATGGCTTTGTGGGCATCGGCTCGAGTTGCAATCTTTCTTTTCTTTTCCTTGTGGATCACAAGAGAGAGAAAAGGGAAACGGAGAACGAGGGCAAAGAGAAGGTGAGGGGGACGGGGTTTAGGCTTATAGGAAGCAGCGATGGGAAGACAGGCAATTGTGTCGTTTCCATTTTACGTATCCCTTCTTCCTTCGCTCGCCCCGAACGGTCCAAATTGACCCACACCCACCGTAACGTTTGGGAAGTGGCCGTCTGCTTCTGCTTTACCTTTGACGGTGGTGGGTTTGTATGGAAGGGATAATAATGTAAGATTTTTAATTTTTAATTTTATTTTCCTCATTTATTTTTTATTAAAAAATTATTATGAATTCTGCAGTTAATGGAGAGTAATTATCACGTGAAAACTATCGTCAAAGGAATAGGTCTAGACTCATCTTTCCATACATACTATAATCCAAGATTTATAGTTCATAATTGTATTTTCCTTATCGCTCACGTAGATAAAATATTAAGAGGAAGATGTTGGGGTGATTATAAATTATTACCTCTAAGGTCAGGCATAAAAGCGAATCCCTAGGCTATGCTAAGGGGATTTCTTTGTAAGAAAAAAAGCTACACCCATTAAGAGATCTCGATCATTAACTTGAGCGTCAAATAGATTAGATCAACAAATTTCCTCCGAAATCAGTCTTAGTGGAGGTGGCGCCTCGAGAACTTGACACTTCCTTTTAGGAGATACCTCGAAGTTACCTCAACCACCATCTCGGACAATCTTGCACCCTCAGGTTTGGATTATATCAGATTGATTCAGATGTTGATAATAATTTTTCCTAATATTTTTGGCACTAGAGGGAGTGCTTAATGCCATAAAAATGTTCACCCGTTAGTTCTCTCAACGAACGCTCAAGTGAGGAGGCTCTTCCTTCGACCCATAGCACTTTTACTCTAGGGGACAACTACCATCTTTTCTACACGTAGATAAATTCAATTTGGTGAAAACGTCGGTGTGGTACTAGTGTCTATTTAATGGCCGAAGCCTCTCGTCTCAAGGGATGACCTCAGACAACCTACTTGTCCCTGTCAAGATGTTCCAGAACCTCACCAAACAATTACAGATGTTAATAGGCATGATGCATACTATTGCCCGCTCTTGCCTCAACTAGTTAAACAAATAATACCATAATCTCAATCGCGATTAATACTTCAATCGCCACTAGTACCAACACTGTCACCACCCCCAAATTAATGCATTCAAGAGTATGAACTAATCTTAAATTAAGAATATTATAATTTATCAACAATCCAATCTCAGAATCCAAGATAATATTTAAGGATACGGAAAAATATTCAAACATCATTCACATCCATAAAACCTATGCAATTTATAATCATACACCACTTCACTTGATAATTCATGAAATCTAAGACCAACTAAAACAAATCATTAACCACTATATATAAATCCACAAGTATAACAATTTACACAATCATCGAATCAACTATTTTCCATAAGTTCATATTGTCATAAGTACATTCTAAATTCTATGTACTTATACAATATCATGTCAATCATCAAAGACTTGCTAAAATCTTCTGACATTCTTCTGCCTTAGTCCAAATCCTAACATTTTAATAAATGATAAGTTAACCTAAAAAATTTATATAATAATAGGATGAGCTACAAATCTCAACAAGTGACTAACATATCCATAATAAAATATGGCAGTTCATACAACCTTAATGTTACTGTGCAAGACAGTAATATAAGAATTAATAGATGCCATTTTATTAAATATAATTTTTTTAGGAATATATATTTTTATAATAATAGAATAAAGAGTATTTATGAGCATATAAATATTGTAAGAACATTTAAGAGTATATCAATGAAGTACGAATATAAAAATATATCTATAGCTTAAATAACATTTAGAAGTATGTCAAGAGAATAATAGATAAACATAAGATTAAGTGTCATATTAAACATTGCATTCATTTCGTTCATATCTAAAAAGCACATAGAAACATAGGTAGTATTTTAGATAACATATCAAAGAAATACAAAGGGTGAAGTGAGATCATAATATAAAATAATCTATCCATTTTTGGATGACCATTAACATAAGTATTTCACGTTTGAGAGCTCCATCCACCTACATCTCGATGAAGTCATATGGGGCTAGCAAGAGCATTATAGGCTCTATACATAACTCTCTTTCTCATTTCTGATAAAAATTCATATTATCTCACAAACATCAAGTCCAAAAAGATATTATGAGTAAGAAAATTAGTATATATAAAAAACATATGTGAAATAATAAAATATGCATATGCATATATGAATCAATATGAGACAATATAAACTTTTGTATAATACATTCAGGTATAATACAAATCAATGACAAGCGATATCAAAGTTCAAAGCAATTACATAAGGCTAAAAAAAAACTCTAGATAAATTTAATTTTAAATAAATAAAAATAAGAATAGGTAAAATTAGCAATAATTCTATTCTATTGGTGAGACACATTTTATAAATTATTTAGATAATCAATCATACTCTAATTTACCTGAGAAAGATATTATTGGAAAGATACATAAGTCTATTTCTAGATAAATTAAGTTTTATACAAATTAGAGTTTCTCATACAGAGTTACAACAAATATAGTATTAAATGGTCAGAAAATATTATCCCTATAGTTATAATATGAAGGGTATATTAAAATAGATGTTTAGGCAAAAATTTAAAGTCTAAATCTTTTAAGTAAAATAGTGAAAGAACGATTATGAGTCTAGTTTTAGATAAAGTAAGTTTTGTATATATTAGAGTTTCATACATAAAGTTACAAAAAATTTAGTACATAGAGGTCCAAACATATTATCTATATTTAATGAAATCTCAATTGGAACAAATATTTAGATATAAATTTGAACTCCAAATCTTTAAAATATTAAAATATTTTTTTTTTAAAAGATCAAGTTTTGCCTAGATGATAATTTAATACAAAAAGTTATGGCTAAAATAAAGCAGTTCTAGACCATTCCAAGTTAACAACTTTATAACTTAATATGGTTGATATCATTTGCAATAACAAAATCCTTCAAAATACTCATAATTAAGATAAAAATTAGAGATAAAAATTATTTTAAAAAGGGATTAGAACACTTACCATAAAAGAATCTGATCCATTAAAAAAATTCTAAGTTAAATCAACTTCCTCTTCATTTTCTTTTCTCTCTTCTTGCTTCAAGTAAAAGCAATGGTGTAAGGAGGTGGGAAGAAATCTCTTTTTATTATTATTATTTTATATTTTAAAAAATTTAGTCCTTGTAATTATCTATATTTATAAATATGTCATCATTTCAAATAGATTCTTATAAATAATTCAAAAATAAGGAATATTCAATGCGCTTATCGAGATCCCCTCGCTCAATGTGGTGTTAGTATCTTGGGATTACTTAAGGCTCATGGAACTGTCAGTTGAGGGCATGCCCTACTTCCCAATTATGGAATTCAGTGCATCATTACACCACTTCTCTGTTCTGCTTGAATCTAAGACCTAGTCAGCGGATTTGATGGATGACTCTTTAAGGATCTAGCTATGATAAATGGATCAATACTTAGAGGAGATACGGAGAAAGTTCCAACAATCTAGAGAGGAAAATCTGATTGATCCCTCCTTAGGTCAGTCCCCATTCACTTAGAACATCCAGAGAAGCTAACCCCAATGACCTTCCACCTCCCATCGCTGGAGGCCTTTAATGGTAGTACTGACCTAATGAAGCATACAACCACCTTCCACACCCAGATGTCACTATAAGGAACCTCGAATGCCTTGATGTGTTGTGTCTTCCCGATAATGCTAAGAAGCTTAGCATGAGAATGATACACTCGCTTGAAGCTACTCTTGGGACATGGGTGGATGAGCTGCCAAGCATTCTGTGGCCTCCCAAATGACACCCAAGACTAGCTCGAGAGAATTGTCATTTAGTTTAACATTCGACACTGAAGCTATCCTCCCACTTGAGGTAGCCTCCGAAAAGGGTCTTCGAGTTAGGCCCGACCTGATCAATGAAGTTATAGTTGAAGCATACATATCGACATTAAGATATAAAAGGTGATGACCAAGCTCTATGATCAAGGAGTTTGCCATTAAGTGATTGGACTAGAGGACCTAGTGCCTCGAAAGGCTAAGGTCAATGATCCAACTAGGTCCCAAGAGAAGCTGACATCAAACTGGAAAGAGCCTTACCAAGTCATTATTGGCTACAGGTGCCCTACAAGTTAATCATATGAGTGATGACACGTGTGACATGCTGCGTGATCTTTTTGCTTATGATTATTATTGATATATTATCATATTATATTATCTATTGCATATATATTATGATGTCCTTGGTTTTGTGCATTGAGAATCAGATCGTGATGAGATCACGATAATGAGATTGATTCACCTTTAAACACAAATTATAAATAATCTCGGTCATAGGTTACTTGAGAGGGATATCGAGATAACCGGACATATCACTATAATTTATACCCATCCATATGATGGAGGTGTCTGGTCTTATAGTCACTTGTGTGGAGACACTAAGGATATAATACAGGTGCTCATTGGAGAATGAGTTCACTGATTGATCTGCTTATGAAACATTATATGGTTAATAATACCTAATGTCAGACAAAGATTCTATAGTCTCAGTTGTATGTATGGTCTTTAGACTTGAGACACAAAGGATGTCTTGTTTGAGTACTCATTTCTTTGATGCCGGACTTACAGGTTTGGAAAGTTTTATATCTGATACAATTAGTTATCGAGATTGGTAGACAACCTTATGAAGGCAATTGAGTGTCAATAAATGATCATCCACTCTCGGTATCATGAGAGGAATATCTCATATGTGTTTGTTCATACAAATCCCTAGACATGGTCATTCAGATTGAGAAAGAAAGTGTTCTTCGAGAGAATCTGATTAGAGCAAGATTCAGATGGATGTCGTATATGGTCTGACAGTACCATGTCCAATATACGATCTCTCAGATATTAGTTGGATCAGGAACTATAAATACACCAAAACTATGGACAGATATGCCCGATAGATTTGATCCCCTTATATCGTCTAGGGACTGGTGCAGTGATCTAGTACATTCGTAGTCAATGAGTACAGTAGATTATTATGGGGATAATAATTCACTATATTAGAAGGAGTTCTGATTGGAGCAACTCATAACCAGCTCGGTATCGGCCCTAGAGGGTCACACACATATGGTGGATGCTTCAATAAATAGAGGATTTGATAAAGATCCAATTAGTCACTATTCTCATTAGATGAGACTCTGCACTAATGAGCTCCTTGCACGAGGCCTAATTAGATGCCAAAAGAGATTTTTGGATGGAGATCCAATAATGTAAGGTTAGTGGGTAATTAGATATAGATCTAATACCTACTAATGCAAGACCCCTAGGATTTTTGGTGGCTCTCTATAAAGAGGAGGGGAGACACATAGTTGAAATGTTGCATCTTTAGCTGCCCCTCCTATTCTCCTCTCTCCCTCTACGCAAGGGTTGCGAGACTTGAGATTGCGCATGGAGGAGTATTGCTACAATAATCCATTGTGTGGCTATCGCTAGAGAGCAAGACACTTGACCTCCTTCATCCTCTCCATCCGGATTTGGAGAAACAAGAATATATGATCTCTGTAGGTAAACAATCTCTCACATGATACAGTTTTTTGGCTTTTACGATTTTCTTGCGACCTAATCTTTTGCATGATGCTTTGATCTACGTGGGAAACCTAATTTGTTTTGATCTTCCGCTGCGCATGTGATGCTTCCGCTTGGTTTCCCAACAGTGGTATCAGAGTAAGGTTGTTCGTGCAAAAATTAGTTTTAAACAACATGTGATGAGATTAAATCACATAGAATTGTTATACGCATTTGTTGTAGCGATTGGCAGCAATGGTAGCGCTACTTACGGGCTGAGGGGTGACCACCTGCATGCTGTCTGCTTGTAGGGACGATCGGCCACGGCCAAGCCACCTGTAGGAGCGGTCGACTGTGGCTAGGCCCCTGTAGCGACGGTCGACTGCTACTAGAGCAGCCAGGTTACGATAGGTGGGGGCAGTCACCTGTGGCCAGCTCGCAAGAGCTACTGCTCATAGGAGCGACCGCGAGCAGGGGCGACGCCCGTGGAGGTGCTGCCTGCAGGCACGACACCTGCCTATAGGGGCGGTCGGGCAAGGGCGGTTGCCGCCTATGCAGCAGCAGTGGCGACGGTGAAGTAAGAGCAAGGGCAGTAGGGTTAGAGTTTCTTTTCGATAAATGAACATTTCTACTCAAAATTTGAAAAATTCTAAGGTTTGTCTTATGCCAAAATACCAAAAATACCCTAAATAATTCTAGAAATTTCGAGGATTATCCTTTTGTCCAGAATTCTCAAAATACCCTTAATAATTTTAAAAATTCCTAGTATGTTATAATTTCTAAAAATAATTAATTAAATAATTTAATTAATTATTATATATCTAGTAATCCTACATGTGATGTATGATGTGGATGAATGATCATGAGACATGTGTTGTGATATGTGTAATTGTGATTATTATTATTATTATTATTGGGGCTTACGAACCTCTATTTTTCTTATTTATTATCGGGCATGCATGCTTGTGATTATTTTGTAATTGCACGAAGAGGCGCAGTTGGAGAGTGGAGGTGACAATGGGGCTCACGATGTCGTGGTGAGAGATCACGACACATGATAATGCGACGAGGATCTAACGGAACCGATAATGATGATATCAACAATCACAAGGCACAGAGATGCACTGATGCACACTTAGATCCTATTGTGAGTGATTAGGCCAATTGGCTCGGGCTTAATCACATTATGTGACGGCTCATGATTATCCGGTGTGGCTTGCATATATGATAAGTGTTATACACCTACTATATATATATATATATATATATATATATATATATATATATATGTATTAAATATGTATATGTGTAACACAACATATTTTGAGACCGATATAAAACAAAAACCCCTCCTACGATAATATTAAATTGATGAGCATGAGACAATAAGATTGATCCACGTGGCCTTTCATCATTATAGGAAGAAATTAAATCACGACATATGTTGAGTTGGTCAAGTCCCTCAAGTCTCACATATCTATGTGATCGAGTTCTTATTTATGACATAATGATGTCACTAGTAACCCGAGGACATGGTATGACTTAGTCGAGCAATCAAGAGCATATAAATTAGATCACTCATCATGTAATGATAGTGATGATTTAACTAAACTTCATAGTTGGTTGAGCAGTCGAGATCATGGTGATTCGGAGGCTGAACATGACGAGAATCACAAGGAGTTATGAGTGACAAAAGTTGTCTACCTTTCGGGCTTAGTGTAATTGATCGAGTTACTCGAGGTTACACTAACATGTTGATTAGATCCCGATCCCCACTAAGAGTTTGCTAGAGACTTTTGTCTCACGTATCGAGGGTATCGCGTGATTCGCTAAGAAAATAGTGGGAGTACATTAAAACAGAAGTCCATATCTTGATTAGTTTTTTCTGTAAAATCTACATATTATTTATTTGTGCTATATCTTGTTTGACAAAAATATGTCGCTCGCAAACCCTCTACATGGCATACTTGATGCCAACCGCCTCATTGGTCCTAACTACACGGATTAGCTCCACAATTTGAAAATTATTCTCATGGTAGAGAAAATTACGTACATCCTTGATACAAGTATGCTCACGCTTGAGGAAAAGACAAGCGAGGATGAGATCGCTCGCTTTGTGAAGTATAAAGATAGTCATAGAGGATAACCTATGTGTTGATCTTATACTTCAATCCCTATCAATTCCTTTTCACAGTTCATTATTAACTTTAATATGAACAAGTTTGAGGTGACTCTACCTGAGCTCCTCAATATGTTGAGGGAGGTTGAGTGTACCATAAAGAAAGAGAAGCAAGTTCTCTATATTGGTGAGACCAATAAGAAAATGAAGGTCATTAAGACCCTTAAGAAGGGCAAAGGCAAAGAAAGACCAGGTAAGACAAAGGTTATTAAGAAAGACTCGACAAATGATAGTACTTCCACTACGGCCAAGACAGGCACTAGAAGTGGAACTGTAAGGACTACCTTGCAGATAAGGCGAAACAGAAGCTTTGAGAAACTTCAGATATATTCATGATCAGTCTCCACTTGTCAGATTTTTATGATAACACATGAGTATTGGATACCGGGAGTGCTTATCACATATGCAATTTGTTACAGGTTCTGACAAGACCTGAGAGATTAACTAGAGGCGAGATGAACCTCAAGATGGGCAATGAAGTAAGAGTTGTTGCAATTGTTGGGGAGGTCACCCTACATATGCCTGATGGAGCTATTATTGCATTGGATGCATGCTATTTTGTTCCCTCTACTATAAAAAATATTATTTTCATCTCTTGTCTAACAATTAGTTGATATAAATTAATTTTTTAGAATAATAGTTGTTCAATAATTATGGATGATGAGATCGTCACTAAAGGGATCATAATAAATGGCTTATATGTGTTAAACACTTCTTTACACATCATGAATATAAATACGTCTAAGAGAAAAAAAGATGAGGTGAACAATGCATACCTATAACATTGTAAGTTAGGTCATATACACGAGGGAACGATTCAAAAGTTATTGAAAGATAGATACTTAGATCCATTTGACTATGAGTCATATGTAATTTGTGAACCTTGCTTTTGTGGGAAGATGATCAACTCTCCTTTTAGTGGAACTAAAAAGAGAGCCACTGAGTTATTGAAACTCGTGCATAATGATGTATGTGGTGTTATGTCGACTCAGGCTATAGGTGGTTACTCATACTTCATTATTCAATGATAATTTCTCTAGGTATGGACACATGTACTTGATGAAGAACAAGTCTGAGGCCTTTGAGAAATTCAGGGAATATAAGAATAAAGTAGAGAACTAGATTAGAAAGAGTATTAAGACTCTTTGATCAAATCGAGAAGGAGAGTACTTGAGTACAAAGTTTCCTCATTTCCTCAGGAACCATATAATTCTATCCCAATGGACATCTCCATATACACCATAGCTCAATGATGTATCAGAAAAGAGGAATCATACACCGTTATACATTGTGTGGTCCATAATGAGTTTCGCTGACATACCCGTCTCATTCTAGGGATACGTCCTAGAGATCGTAACTTACCTTTTAAACAGAGTTACATCAAAGTTAATAGTGTCTACATCATATAAGATATGAAAAGAAAGGAAGTATGATCTTATGGTGGTTAAGATTTGTCTTGCCCACGTTAGAAGACACAACCCCGACAAGTTGGAATCAAGGATGAAACAATTCACGTTTGTGGGATACCCTAAGGAGACTTTGGGGTATTATTTTTATCATCCCAAGGACCGAAAGGTCTTTGTTACCAAGAGAGCTATATTTCTTGAGAAGGAACATATTTTTGGTGGAAACAATGGGAGTAAGATAGAATTGAGCGAGGTTGGAGAAACTAACTTAAGCACCATTCCAGAATTCGAGTATGTTCAGGTATCTAGCACACATGTTTCAACTTTGCTCAGGTCTAGCAAAGTATCTCTTGAAAGATATATGAGATATATTAGTGGAGAAGACTCTTAAGATATTGATCCTCAGACCTACAAGGAGGCTATTATGAGTATAGGCTCCAGGAAGTAGTAAGAAGTCATGAATTCTAAGATGGATTCCATATACTCCAACAAGGTTTGGAACCTTGTGGTTGCACCTTAGGGTATCGTACCCATCGACTGCAAATGGATCTTCAAGAAGAAGATTGGAGTGGATGGAAGGGTGAAAACATATAAGGTAAGGCTGGTAGCTAAAGGATATGTCAAAGACAATGAGTTAACTATGATAAAATATTTTTACCTATAGCTATGCTTAAATCCATCATTGTTCTTTTAGCCGTTGCAGCATACTATGACTATGAGATCTGACATATTATTGTGAAAATGATATTCCTCAATGACAATCTCGAGGAGGTGTATATGATACATCTAGAGGGATTCGTATCCAGAGAGAGTCCAGATAATATGTGCAAGTTACTCAAGTCCATTTATGGATCGAAACAACCTTCCCAAAGTTGGAATATAAAATTTGATGAGGCGATCACATCTTATAACTTCGTTAAGAACGAAGATGAGCCTTGTGTGTACAAGAAGGCAAGTGAAAGCGCTATCATCTTCTTGGTGTTGTACGTGGATGACATTCTAATCATTGGGAATGATATAGGAATGCTCTCCACGGTAAAGAGCTTGGCTATCCAGAAACTTCTATATGAAAGACTTAGGGGAAGCATCATATAATTTGAGGATCTGGATCTATAGAGATAGATCCAAGAGGATGTTTGGCTTGTCTCAGTCTAGGTACATAGACTCCATTGTCAAAATATTTGGCATGAAGAATTTTAAAAGAGGTATTATATTAATGAGATATGAAATATCACTTTATAGGAGTATGTCCCCAAAGACTATTGAAGAAAGGGCAGACATAGATATGATACCCTATGCCTACGCAATAGGGTCTATCATATATACTATGCTATATACCAAGCCTGATATTGAATATGCTTTGAATGTCACGAGCAGGTATCAGACAGATCTAGGTTTGGAACACTGAAAGATAATAAAGTGTATCCTTAAGTACTTAAGAAGAACTAAGGATCTTTTGCTGGTATACAGAGGAGGTAGCATCCAAGTTGAGAGCTACACGAACTCAAGTTTTCAGTCCAACATTGATGATAGCAAGTCGAACTCAGGGTATGTTTTCACCATGAATAGAGGAGCAGCAAGCTGGAAGAGTTCCAAGCAAGATACTATTGTTGACTCGACCACAAAGGCGAAATATATTTCTACAGCAAAAGCAGCAAAGGAAGGGATGTGGATGAAGAAGTTCATCAGAGATTTGGGAGTCGTATCGAGCAGCGTGGAGTTGATTCTCATATACTACGACAACGACAATGCGATAACTCTAGCAAAGGAACTCAGGTCTTATCAGAATTATTCTGAGAATGTTCTATCTTATTAGAGAGATTATAGCCAGTAAAGATATAGTAATAGAAAGAGTTTCATCCGAAGATAACATTGTAGATCCACTAACAAAGCCGATGACTCATATTGTATTTGAACATCATACGGGTCTGATGGGGATCAGACACATAAATGATTGACTTTAGGTCAAATGAGAGATTGCTAGTTACAAGTGCCTTGTAAGCCAATCATGTGAGTGATAGCACATGTGACACACTGCGTAATCTTTTTGCTTATGATTATTATTGACATATTCTTATAGTATATTATCTGTTGGATATATATTATGATGTCCTTGGTTCTGTGCAATGAGAATCAGATTGTGATGAGATTATAATAATGAGATCGATTCACCTTTAAACACAGATCCTAAATAATCCGGGTCATAGGTCACTCGAGAGGGACATCGAGATAATCGGACATACCGATGTACTATATACCCGTCCATATGATGGAGGTGTCTAGTCTCATAACCACTTGTGTGGAGACACTAAGGATATAGTACAAGTGCTCATTAGATAATGAGTTCACTGATTGATCCACTTATAGAATATTATATGGTTAATGATGCCTAATGTATAATCTTAGTTGTGTGTCTAGTCCTTAGACTTGAGACACAAATGATGCCTTGTTTGAGTACTACTCCTTTCTTTGACGCTATACTTACAGGTTTAGAAAGTTCCAGAACTAATACAACCAGTTATCGGGATTGATAACCAACCTTACGAAAGTAATTGAGTGTCAATAAAGGATCATCCACTCTTGGTATCAAGAGAAAAATATTTCATATGTGCTTGCTCAGACAAATCTTTGGCCAAGGCTATTCAGATTTAAAGAGAAGGTGTTCTCTGAGATAATCTGATTAGAGCAAGACTCAAACGAATTTCGTATGTGGCCTGACAGTACCATGTCCAATATATGATCTCTAGGACAGACAGGTCCGATGAATTTGATCTCCCTGTACTGTTTGAGGACTATGGTGCAGTGGCCTAGTATATCCATAGTCGAGGAACCGAGTGAATTATTATGAGGATAATAATTCACTGTATCAGAAGGAGTTTTGATTGGAGCGGCTCATGATCAGCTCGGTATCGGGCCTAGAGGGTTACACACATATGGTGGATGCTCAGTGAATAGAGGATTGAATAGAGATTTAATTAGCCCATGTTCTCATTTGATGAGACCCTGCACTAATGGACTCATTGCATGAGGTCCAATTAGAGGCCAAAGAAGATTATTGGATAGAGATCTAATAATGTAAGGTTAGTGGGTAATTCGATGAAGATCCAATACTCACTAAGGCAGGACCCATAGGGTTTTTGGTGGCTCTCTATAAATAGGAGGGGAGACACATAGTTGAAAGGTTGCATCTTTGGCCGCCCCTCCTATTTTCCTCCCTCCCTTTGCGCACAAATTATGAGACCTAGGATTACGCGTGGAGTATTGCTATAGTGATCTATCACGTGAATATCGCTAGAGAGGAGGATGTTAGTCGAGACTAGGATTCAACCTCATTTAGTTGGCACATTGAATTGACAACACCCATCCCTTCTCGTCAGATGAGGAGGCAGGTCAAGTGTAGATTGAGGGACATGCTCTTTTCCTCTTTAGTATATTATTCTCAGCTCTTGGTAAAAATATACTAATCTTGAATTACCGAGTAAATTCTAATCTCTTTCCAAAAGCTGGGATCCAAAAGTAATGACAAGCTAAAAACTTAAATAACTTTACTGTTGAAGAACTTATAAGATCTTTAATGACCTATAAAACACATGATAAAAAAGAAGAAAATCTTTTAAAGAAAAGGAAGGATATTGCTCTTAAATCTAAATAAGACTACACGAGCAAAAAATCTAAGTGATGATGACGATGACATAACACTCTTTACAAGGATATTAAAAAAGTTCATGAGGAGAAACAAAATAAATCCTACAAGACGAGAAGGTAATAATAAAAATGTATCTAAGAAGGATACAGTCATATGCTATAAGTGAAAAAAGTCAAGGCATTTAAAAAATGAGTGTAATCCAAAAAAAGAAGAAAGCATCAAAAATAACTTGAGATGAATCAAGTGAGTTAGAGGTTGAAGAGCAAATCAATAACAAAGAAGTCGCAAACTGTCTTAATGGCCTTCAACGATGACGATTTGACTCTCTCGAAATATTTTTATCTTATGATAAATTACTCGATACATTTCATGAATTATATGATAAATTTAAAAAAATTGGTAAAAAATATAATTCACTAAAAAGGGATCGTATCTTTCTTATTAATGAATTTTATAAATAAAAAAAATAAGTATGATAACTATATGTCAACATCTTACACTATATGTGAAGAGTTAAAATCACTTAAAAAGAAAAAAATATATTCCTATAATAAACATAAGAAATATTTTAAATTGGAAGCAGTCATATGATTCTTAGTAATCAAGGTTATGTATCAAGAAAAGAATAAATTGGTTTCGTGAGTAGTAACACACATCGAAAGCCAATAAAATTTATAAAATGACCCATACTATATATTGCTCCTGAAGTTAAATATATTTTTTGTGAAAATTTTGGTCACTGTAATAATACATGCTCTCTTAAAAAATATAGTCTAATAAATTAGTTTGGGTTCCTAAAGAAATTATAAATGATTTGATGCCAAAGATCAAGAAAGATAGATCTAATTATGAAACACAAAGTTAAATTGATACCGGAAGCAAATCTCTCTTTCTTGTAGGTATGTCTTCAAACAAAAGCTAAGAGCAAATGATGGTACCTTGATAGTGAATGCTCAAATTATATGACTAGAGATCCAACATGCTTCTCAAAGCTCACTAGTAAAGGAAAAATCATTGACATTAGAAATATTGATAACAAATCGAATCTCTTGATTGAAAATGTACTTTTGGTAGATAGTTTGAAACATAACTTAATAAGCATTAGCCAACTTTACGATAAGAGATATAATATTAAATTTGAATCTCATACTTGTATCATAGAAATACTAAATAAGAATAAATTTATAATAGTTTTAATAATTGATAATGTTTATACTATTGATTTTGATGACTTTCGTGATGATACTTACTTTTCGATTTTGAATAATGGTGCATGGATTCGGCAAATGAGACTAGGGCATGCTAGTATGAAATTAATTTCATAAATTAGAACTAAGAAACTTGTAAGAGAAATACCTTTCGACTCCCTGCTTCAATACCTCTGTATTCTCCGAGCAATTCCCTTGGTCGATAGAAGGACATACTGCAACTCTCATGTGTGGCCTCTGCTATTCTATTGCAGGGCTCACGCTGATTCTAGTCTCCTTAGCTTCCTTGGGAGCAATGTTCGCTTACTCGGCCTTATCCTCTAACTTGTCACGTTTTCTTAAGCGAATATAAACATTGGAGCAGCCCAACTCTCCAACCGCTTTAATCATACATTTGTATGATCATGTCCCCCTCATGAGACTCACTAGTACTTACACTTGAAATTTTTCCTCGGTGGTACACAACCCCCATATGTTCATGACCAAGGCTTTTATCCGATGTAAAATTTGATACACGCATGGAAGACCCACCTTTATGGTACCATGACATTTATCCTTTGAATCCATAGTCATTTTTGTTGTTGTGTAGTTCAACGAAGTTGAGCTCCCAATCCTTTGAATCCATAATCCATAGTCCCTCACGGTACTCCTCCCGTGTGTGTTGTATTGCCTCGAATTGTTTCACCTTGATCCGCTACACCACGTCACCTCGTGGTGACATCTCTATTGCATTTTGATTTTTGTGGGATGAACTCGAACTACAATATCTCTATGTGTGGCCTATGCCAGCACATCGTAGGGCCTTCACCACCTTTGATTATATTTGCTCCTTTGGCAATCGACCTTCCTCCACCTATTCTCGGGTCACACCCGAATAAAGCATCGCTTTAGCATAGTCCGTTGCCTAGTAGCTCTCGAAATCCACTGACTTCACTGGAATTGGTGCACCATTGTCTGGATCCTTGGCCTTTGCCCCCACCAGCATAATCTTCATTGAGCACCGCTTTATTCATGACAACTCGAATGGTAGGATTGTGGCATATTCTTCAAGAGTACTCGTCTCTACGTCCTCTTGCCTCATGTTAAGGCCTTTTGATCCCAACTTCACCTCCACAAGTTGAGTTAGTTCCTCCGTTAAATGCTTCTCCAAGATAAGGTGCATGTGTCTCGAAGCTCCCTTCGTCTTTGGCTCAATGTATGACGACTCTTCTTTATTAGAATAAGGAACCCATCGAACAACATGATTCTTCTCTTGCCTTTATAAGTATTTATGTCATTGACCTATGTCCAAGGAAAGCTTCGTGCCTCTGCTTCATGTTTCATCTTCTACATTAACTCCCTTCATGTAGCTTGGACACTTCACCAAGTTCCACACAAGTTGTTCTACCTATTGATTTTCATTAAGTTAATGGTGGCCTTCATGCCCACCATTCCATGGGTCAGCTCTCCGTTGAGTCTGATGTCCATATCGGTCCTAAGAGTGCCTTCGTTTGGTATTGTCATGAGTCGCTCCCCCACTTTATGTCACATTACTTCCATCAATATATTACCTCATGCAAGATTATGCGACGACTCCTCGTCGCTCGCTAGATCCATTGAGCTTTGTGGGAATATTCTCTTGAGGTACTCTTCCTCAATATGTGTGGTACGCTGCACATAATTCTCCCTGTAGAGAACTAGGATCTATCCCTCCTGGCTGTTTGTCATGTTAGAGCAACTTTCCTCTTTGCGTTCTTTCCTTTGGAAGCTTCGGAAACTACAATCCCATTGGACTACTCTGTCTTGCTGAACAGCTTGTGCATTGTTCTGCCCCTCACAAATGCGTTTGCTAGATTGTGACTCTTGCCAATACAGCCCCCGTTGTACCCTTCAAGGCTTAACAACGCCATGAATTTGTTGCACACTTCAGCCTCCTACAGATATATCCTTTCCATGCCGAAGAAGAAGTTCCAATGCTACATAGCATCGAGTTTCGATCGTCTTGGGATGACCATGAACAAGCCCTTGCATGAGTATCAAATTCTTCGAGTTAGCAAATTTTCCTCACCTTTATGAGCTTTGCCCAACTCTTTCAGTCAGTGTGCAATCATCCTGCTTTGCACAATCTCATCATTTACCAAGTGTCTCGCTTGTCTTGAGCATCGTGAAGTTTGGTTGCCAATGTCAAGCCGTTGCTTAAACTTAATCATCCCAACCTTAGTACACTACATATTCTTCTTAGTTTGTTTGTCCCCGTGGTGCCTCTCACGTAATGAGTTAATCATTTATCTGAATGCCAATCTTGAAAGCCCGCCTCTCACGTAATGAGTTAATCATTTATCTGAATGCCAATCTTGAAAGCCCACTCTATATTGTTGACGTTTATGCAAAATATTTACGTGTAATCAGTGGCTCAGGTTTTGTGTATTGGCTATGAACCAAGATGATGATGCGCTACTCTTCATCATGTTTGAATCTCCTTGAGATTCATCGATTATTTGCAGTGGAGCTGACGCAGAAGCCGAACTCATTCCACTTAAATTCAAGTTCAACATGAATCCGAAAGGCCGAGTTTTGTTGCATAAATACGATACCAAAGTGGCCATGAAGATTTTAAACATGCTAAAATAGCAAGGGATGACTTGGAACTTTGGATTTAAAGTAACTCTAAAGATATGATAATACATTTCATCAAGCATTGAAATCAGGCCACGCCCAGACGTTCGTTCATAGTTTCATACGGGTAAACATCAACAAAAAAACATTAAAGAATCTACGGGTTTAAGGCATTGCTTCAAAAGATCATTACATCCTAGAGATCTGGAGGGGAACCATAGCCTCTGCAAATTCCTCCCTCATGACAAGATGGAAAAGATCCGACATACCATGCTGTACCGACAGACGCCTGCGGCACACTTCAGCAGCGGTTATGCCGGAGGTGTAAGCACCATGAACAGACCCAGAGTGGTCGGCGCTTGCCGCTTCACCGGCAAAATATAAGTTGTCAACAGGAGCACAAAGTCTCTCATACAAGTCAGCTGGCTTACCAACTAGATCACAAGAGTAAGACCCAAGAGAATCTGGATCCGTTCCCCAACGTGAAACCAGATGCTGTATCTGTTGAAATATTAACTTGATTAATTTTTTTTTTTTTCCTTTTACGTTCAAGAAATTAAAGTGCTATATATATATGTGGATGAGTAAATGCATAGAGAGAGACCAACCGGATCTGTTGCATCTGGTATCATTTTCTTCAGCTGTAACATGACAAAGTTGATAGCTTCTTCATCAGAAAGTTTCTCAATGTCGTAGGCAAATCTTCCAGCAGCCATGTACACAAGCACGGGATGTCCTGTAGCTTTGTGAAGATTGAGAAAATAGCCACAAGCATAAGAAGTATGAGCTACCAAACCTAACACTTCTACATTCGGCCAGAAGACTGTGTTAAAGCGAAGAGCAATCTTATTCTCTATGCCCACGCCAATATCAGAGATGGCAGAGCGTTTCCAATCTGGAAGCCTAGGCTCAAACTCTATAAGATTAGCTTTGAGAACTCCTACAGGAACAGTGATAACAGCGGCATCAGCTATAAGTGTACTTCCATCCTCCATTGTGACTATTACTCTATTGCTTCGCCGGGCAATCTTTGATACCCTGGACATAATGAATGGATATGAGATGGTGTTATCAATAAGCAGGAAAGAAGCTTTTTAACTCTAACTCAGCAACTTAGTTAGGTATATGGCATATTAGCTGTTGATATGGCATCAGTCCATTAACTGATGCCTTCTCTGCAACTTTTCCACTGACAGAAGTGCCAGATAGAAAAGCCTTGATGGGAGGTTATGACGACCAAAATAAGATAAATATTAAAGTCTGAAAGAATTAAGAAATTATAGATGAAATTTCAACACTATGTTAAAAATATTGTTCTAATTGATTTATGGCTGTTTGGACTTTGGATGATAATCCACAAGTTTCATCAGCGGCTCGAGGTTTCCCTGTCTGAATTTAATCGATATGTTCTTTTAACAAAGGAAACCACATCAGACGAAGAATCATCATGGTATGGGTCAGTGAGGCACAACTTCCGGGACATCAAACAAAAGGCCACGGTTAAAGATTTGAAGTTCAGCAAAAGGACCTAGATATACTAATTAAATATATATATAACTACACCAAAGTTGTAGCTAGACACGCCATGTGTTGAACAATTTAAGAACAGACTGTGTTACTCATTTAAGAGCCTAGTTTAAGTAATGTTCAATAAAATACACGTAGTGTCCCATGTACTATGAGATTACAACAAAATTGACAATAATCATAGTAATCGTTAAGTGCAGAAGGTGGTCCCTATATGTGATCATTTAAGCAAGGCACATAGTGAAACAATCAAATGACAGACTCTCATATGCAACAGCTTGTGTTGCCGCATGGACCATATTATAGAATATTGTCAATTTCTACCTGATGGGAGGTTTATAGAATTTATTGAAGAGTACCTATGATTCAGACGAATATCAAGACCCTTTGAAAGAGCTTGTATAACAGGATAGTAACCTTGCACCATGAGACCATGACCACCAGAAAGAACATGTTCCTGCTACAAGAAGCCAAAATGAGTGACCAATTTTGTTATTTGATTCATTCACTTGTCACCTTCAATTTCTCCCAGCATAAATTTACAGCAGCACAAACTAAAATAGCTCTAAAATGGTATACATGCAATAGAATTCAATTGGAACAAGATCTATAGCTCTGAAACAGAAAATATGATAGAACATGTCTAGATTCTATTGGAGAGGTCGTCTGTGGATTAAATACTCATCAACAATGAACCATAAGCTAAGATAATAGGATTAAAATAACCAAATGACACTATCCTAGCCCACCTGATGTTAACCTTCCTTTTCTGCAAATTCTGTCCATGACTCACTAAGCATTTGCTGTGCTAGACAACTAAAACCCTTTTTAACCATTTTTTTCCCTGAGCCAACACTCTCTAGACGTCCACATCTGAAGGCACAGCACTTGTTACTAGTCCCAGTTATCCAGGACCATGCCAATGTTGGAGTTCTAAGACTACACCTAAAATTTATTTAGCCAAAGGGGAGCATATTTTGAGGATGATGTTCAGATATGAAATCCTTTAGTATCCATGTAATTCACCACTTGGATAAAGTATGTTGATACCTGATCCCAACTTTTCAATGATATGGTATCAGCATCTGCAGCAAACCATGCCTCCAGTCTACATATATACCATTGCAGTACTTCATATGCAAGCCCCTCCTGCCTGTAGGACGAAACACATTAGTTGACCACTTAGTCCAAACCTGGTATAACACTACGAGAGCATATTCAGCTATGCATAATGACAAACCTTAATTGTGGGTCTCTGTCCAGAACAATAGAAATAGCTTGGAGAAGAGACATGTCAGCAGTGTTTTCATCCCTTACTTTCTCTGTCTGTTGAATTTGAGAATAATCATGAAGAAAGCCAAAATAGGTACAAGTGATGCAAAAAAGAAAAAAGATATGAATCATAAAAGAATACCTCTTTGAGGATCCTTTCAAATGTTTCTCCAACTTTCATTACTACCTGCTGCGGGACCTGGTTCCCATCCTTGTCAAAAAGTGCATAGCTGCATAAACCATTAACATGATTTCATAATAATTTAGGATAAAAATAATTTTCATGCTTATTCACACAGGTAACTCCATATTTCCTATGCTGTCTTGAGTACAAAAGTAACTGACAATTAACAAAATGTACAGATTCATCTGAACAGCTGCACTTTAAAGGAGAGGTATGAAGTCATTTCACATGGATGTTACAGAAAACAATAGTGACTTTCTAAACCTAAAATATTATATAACATAAGAGAGAATGAAAATGCAACCATTTCCACAGAAAAATCAATCTCACATTAATGAGAATGATAAATCTATTAAAATGAATATTTTCACCTGAGAGTTTTTCAGCTTATTTGAACTATAATGAAACAAGCCCGCCCCCCCCCAACTAAGGGTTTGAATTTTCATGGCCGAGATATCAGGCCAAGCGCAATTAATATTATTGGTTCTAGAAACATTTTTGGTCAAGCACTGGTATAATCCATAGCCAACCTACATGCATCCAGCTCAAAAGACCAGACCTACCATGTCGATCTATAAAACATTCATTAATATGAAACTCTACCCTCGAAAAAGAAAACACCAGCCCTTGTCCTTCAGACTGCCATTGCAAGAAATTCTTTTATAACCCTAAAGAGCTAAAAAGTTGCAATTTAAATAGGAGATAGAATCTTCGTTTATTTGAGTGTGAAGGATAGGATGGCTAACTGATTAGCCAACATTTGGTTTCCAGGGTGCAAAAATATAACAGCACATCTTGCTAAAGCTAAGCCCTTTTTTTTTCAGCAAGTGTCAGACCATCACTCAAACCAAACTCACATAGTAAAATAAGCAATTAATAAAGCATGGATAATCAACTAATTTATTACCAAATATAACTAGATAACTAATTAGCGATAGTGATAACTTAATAAAGCATGGATGCAATATATCAACTAAGTTATTACCAGATATGACTAAATAACTAATTAATATAAAATAACAACTAGTTACACAACATGTAAATAGTTTCAAAATTGTTTGAGTTTAAGACATAAATCATAAATTATCCCAAGTGACTTCTAAGAATCAAGATGAACGATATGTATTAGAAGATTTATATAAAGAGGGTACCTCTCCAGATCATGGTCATACAAGACAGAGTTGTCGCCACTAGTGCGATATAACCTTAGGCCTAGGCCCCGAATTAATGGGGCCAGAGAATTTTCATTGCACACACCATGTAACCTGAGCAACCAATAATCATACAACAAACAGTGAGTCATCAGGAACGACTATCATTAAAATGTTTTCAAACTATGATCTCACCATGATGCTCCCATGTCAACAGGACAACCAAAAGAATAGTCGGTGTGCACCCGGCCACCAAGCCGGTTACGTGATTCCAACAGAATGACCTGAAGAAAGCAATTGTAGAGTTGATCAGATGGTGCTATGATGTTTAAGCAAGACAGAATCAGATTAACTTAAAGCAATGAAAAATTAAAGCAAACGTATAATTCTCAACTGACAATTAACAGAAGCATCAGCAACAAAACAAGTAATAGAAAGCACTACCTTAAATGAAGCATTAGACAATGCATGGGCAGCTGCAATCCCTGAAATCCCTCCACCAATCACAATTACTGAAGGTGGAGAAGGTTGTTGTCTCTCAATGTGAGAGATTAGAAGACCTGAAAAATGTGCACGATAACATATCAATTTATCAATACAGAAAGAACCAATAATATATAACTAGAAGGTATATAATATATCCCTAGAGAGATAGGAAGAGAGAGAAGTTGTACAAAATAAAAATTCAATATTTATTATTAAGCAACCATAATAACTAAAAGGACAAGCACTTCAAAAATTAGTAGTCATCATGCTTTGGTCCAAGTAAACATTGCTGGTATTTTCGTTTTCAGTTGATAATTGACAGTCCCAGAATATTATATTTTCCAATTAGTTAGTTACACAAGAAATCACGTTATGCCCTCTTAAACACTAAAACCTAGCGTTACAACAGAGTAGAATGACAATTTCACCATGTTATGCTATGTCAACATTCTTGTACTCATGCGCTTTTGTACGGACAGACAGGTGCTTGAGCAGGATCCTGCAATTCAAATCTCTGAGTGGATTTTCTACCAAAGTTTCTGTGGTTCATCCTTTTACTTTTTTATTTTGAACTACATGGAAAGGAGTTGCAGGTTCATCCAAACCTTCCTTGAAAAAGAAATAAGAGCTTTTAAAAACCAATGGCTAGCCAATACATAATTGCCACCAAGATGGAATCTGAATCTACTTCTTGAAGTGCATGATGTGGAGTTCTGGAAATAATGCTATAGGAAACACAACTAAGTTTGCTCCCACATGAGAACAGTACATGCAAATCCTGGGGCAGAAACCATCCATCTTATGGCTATAGGGGCTTGCACCTCCTGTTTCTTGCATAGGCTGCTAAATTTTTTTATGAAAAAACATCTGCTCCTACTTTCTTTTCACATTATGGGAATAATTATAATCTTCTTGATAAGTTTAATCTCCAGAATCAGGGGTAACAAGCCAGGAGGCCAAAATACAAAAACCATGGACAAAATTTATTTCTATCATAGTACAAAATAAAAAAGAGGTTAAGTAAATAAACAGTGAGCTAACAGTAATATGCCGTCCAATATAAACTGAAAAATCAGGTCATTATATGCAGAAAGTTGATAATATACAATCAATAAAGATGCACAAGAAGCAAGAAAATTGATATCTACAGAGATTTTTTTTTTATAATAAATAATTGGTTTAACCACCTGATAATATAATTAAGTTAATTTTAGTCAAATCTAAACAAGATATCCAGTTCTCTTAGTCTACCTGTCTAATCATCACTCGAAGATTAGTCTTCTATTCCTTTCCTCTTTTTTTCTTTTCATAACTTCCATCTTCGTTATCTTCCGCAAAACCTTAGAATTAACATAAATGTACAACACTCCCTAACAATCTTAATGATGCTTTACATTCCAAACCAGCGTACAATTGCAGGTAGTAACGTCAGGACAATCGGCATATATGTTGATTTTGTAGACTTACACACCGTTTCCGGCTTACCAACATCAGAATCCCAACCCAAGAAAACCAGATCCATAAACTACAAATCCAGGAACAGATAATTCTTTATCAAAGAAACGATAAACCCATCGCCAATTATAAGGGTAAGAAAAGCAACCGATCTCAGCGGAACAGAGTCAAGGAAACTCATCAAATAAGGATCAATACCGAAATTTTTCCGACCGGAGAAGCCCTTCGACGCCATCCCCCGGCACAAAGACCGACCGATCTCCGATCTCCGCTTAGGATTGTAAGAGATTCGAGGAAAGATCACACGAACGTATAGGAATCGAATGGTGGAGAACAAAGATCATGAGCCCGTCCTGGCTCTGATCGGAGACGCCGCGGAGCTTGTCAAACCAGCTCATGCGTGAGGCCTTCGGGGTTCCCCAAACCGGCGACAGATCGAGGCGATCGAAACCCTAGACGGGATCGAGGCGACGACAAACACGGAGGGCAAGATAGCGTTCTTCCGTTAGCCGTCTTCCTCGGAAGAGGGGAAGACGCGCCTTTATATAGCGGCGGAGTCGGACAGGAACGGGTCCTTCCCCACCCGGCTAAGGATATTTAAGTCATTTCAAAGTACCCCCTGACTCGATCAAAACCCTAGAATGGCCTTCCCATCATGCGGTTTCGTGAACGAAGAAGCTCCACGTCGGTGTCATTTGTGGTCTATGTGAAGGGCGTTCCGGTGATTCAACTCCACATGAGTTGCCGTACCGTCACAAGGCTCCGTCTCTTCCTTTCCGCACAAAAAGGTAAATAGATATATGTAAAGAGGGTAGAATAGTGAATTGGAGAGCGACATGTTGGTCCAGCGGTAGGTTTATGCATGATGGCGGAAGTCCATATGGATTCCATCGGAGGCTTACATGCGTCTCACGTAAGAAGGAAGAGGAGAGGATGATGGGT
Organism: Ensete ventricosum; assembly: GCA_029747655.1. Lineage (NCBI taxonomy): Eukaryota > Viridiplantae > Streptophyta > Magnoliopsida > Zingiberales > Musaceae > Ensete > Ensete ventricosum. Next base: position 56,248,170 of record JAQQAF010000009.1, read on the forward strand.
ATTTGGTACTGTGGGTGAGATGACCCGATGCCGGTGTTAGCAGAGTAGCTGTTGTTATCCAACCACGTCAGACGGGTAACCTTTAGGGTTCAGCACCGGTATGGAATAGCTAGCTGTAGGTAATTAATCCAAATCTAGATTGGATTCCAAACTTGATATAAAATTATTTGTGTTTAAACTTGATATAAAAAATAGATACAATTTTTTTTCTTTTTCTTATCACTAGATATCGGTGGATTGGAACTCGATGGATTGTCGACAATGTATGACCAATATCTTAACAACATGATGATGATGATGATGATGATGCTAACTCAGCAACATGTGATTGATACTTTGACTCCCAATAATTTTTTGAATTCAATGTACCTGGATTACGTCTCCGACTCTCTCGCCCATAATTTAATTCCTTATAACTCTTTTGTACCTGTCAAAAAAAAAAAAAAAACATCCCACTTAGCACACTAGATTCTCTTAGATTACTAATTAGTAGTTTTAAAGATTTAATATTTATAGAATCATTTGAATTCTTTACTAATTTAAACATGTAAAAAAATTTATCGAGCATACTTTCGTATAACTTTATGGTATTCGAACGAGCGGATTCGATTGAATCTCAAATTTTGATGATATAATCAATTGATAAATTTATGATCTAATGAACGTTTAAATGACACATGACTAACTTCGATCATGGAAAGATGAATCGATTAAAGCAGGAAGAATCAAACGTTGGGTTGGAACGGAACATGTTAGAATATTGGATATCGAGTCAAAGGACTGGTTGACGTGCCGGAGGGATTTCGTGCCGTGAGTTAGAGCATCGAGCCAAAAAGATCGGGCAATGCGCTAAGAAAATTGAATGTTACAGGAGATTAACATTCTGATGGATTGGGTAATACGTCGAAGTAAAGGACAATACACCAAATGGTCAAACGGAGCGCAAGATGAACTAATGACATGCTGGACAACATAGAATTCATGCTATGTAATTGGTTGTGTCTTGATCGAAGTAGTCTAGGTTGTCATTTAAGTTAGTTTTGAGTAAAACCTTACCAACTCAATTAGGGGCCCATTGGAACCCCCTATGAGCTAGCAACACAGTCTTCTAAGTTGTCAGACGATGGTACCACCAACATTAATTTCTATAGACAGTGGTACCGCTCGTATCTCGAGAAATCAAAAATTTAAATTTTGATTCTAAATTTTGAAGTTGTTTGAGGTCAATAAATACCTTACTCATTCTTGCTTGAGATAGCAAGATAAAGAAAAAAACTTGTGATTCTAAGTGTGTAAACGTTGTTGTAATCTCTTGAGAGTTTTACTTCTCTTAAAAGTTTAGAGTTCATTCTAACGGAGGGGTGAGGCTTATAAAGGTTCTCTCTCTCCTAAACATGTGAAAATGAGAAATGCTTGTAAAATGATAGTTGATATTCACCCATTGAAGGAAGATTGTTAATGAAAGCCAATGTACTCGATGGAGGAGGAATCGAAAGTGGACGTAGGTCACGATGATCGAAAACTCGATGTGCATTTTCTTTTTCTTCATTACTAGTGATTTATGACTTAACTGCTTATAACACTTTCTAAGTCAAACCACACGTATCAATGTATGTTTGTATCAAACAAAATTTTCAAACCGATGTTTTTACAGAAGCACTAATTCACCCTTTTTACTCTTTCTTAACGCCGATTCGATCCTAATAGATTAGAAACTATCATTTAGTTCTACTAGTGACATTTTTAAGAACAATAGGTCATTATTAAATTAGAGTTATCTTTAGGAAGTGACAATCAAATTTTACTATTGAACTATCTTATTTAGATACATGGAACACAGACCAAAATTGCTGACACTCAATGTAGACTTGGATATATTTTTTTTTTTTCTGCCGAAGCTTAATTAATGTAAGGAACACACTCATGGCACTGATGACGTGATTAAATTAAATTATTTAGCATGGATGGATGGGTGGTTGGTCAAAGCAGTGTGACATTGTCTTGGTTGAGTGGCAATCATGCATTGCATGTTAGATTGATAGATATCAACTACAGAGAAAGAAGGTAAGTTCACAAGCCACATCTACCTATTTGATTGATGTAAGCACTTACACAACCATGTGGTTGAAGTACTTCTCTGGGGACTGGTCAAAGTTGGCATGCCCAGAGTTGTTCCCTTTTGCAGTATTGACAGCAAATCCAAACTCCCATTGCATGATTCCTAGTTCATAATTCTTGGGAGAAAGCTTTGCTGAACAGATGAAATGGTAGAGAGAGAGAGAGAGAGAGAGAGAGAGAGAGAGAGAGAGAGGTCTGTAAACTCTAAAGAATGAGGTAGAGAGAGGACCATTTCCATGCGAAGAAGATGAGAGAGAGACTCAAATTTTGACTGTCCTGTGAGAATATATATATTTTACTTGCAAAGCAATTCATATTGTTTACTCAGCAAACTGTTTCCTGCCCACACAAAACTGTGGGTGGCATCCATAATACCACAAGACATTGAGCTCAGCATCAATCTCACTGGGGAATGCCACTGGCGATGTGACATGCACACCTCCAATGATGCAGCTCCATGTTCTCCCCTAATAATACATGCTTCCAATAGTTGGAGTGAGTCGAAACCCTAATATGTCTTGTCAACACCTCAATCACAAGTTTCTTCTTCTTCTTCTTCTTCTTCTTCTTCTTCTTCTTCTTCTTCTGAGGGTGGGAGGCTGAGCAGTGGACGCCTCCTCCGTTGTCACTCTCATGCATCGCTGGTGCCTTGCTAACAGAAGAATGGTGAGGGAACTCACATCGTCATCTTTCTTCTCTCACATTGAACGGCTGTCAATGACAAAGCAGATGGCTGAGCTCAGTTTCTTTTGCTTTGCTTGACTGCAAACATTGGAGCCTTGTGGCTGAGTCTGCTGCCTTCCTTTGGCACTGAACCAATCAACTTGATGGTGTATCGTGTGATGCTCCCCACCACTCTCTCTATGCATCATGATTTGGTGGGAGTTCTAATGTGGAGATATGTTTATTATTTTATCTGAAGGAAGAAAGGATATGTATTACTTACTTAACTAGTGAGTGGGAATGCAAAAATGAGTCCTATGCATCAAAAATTGCCAAACTAAACCCAACAATATTTGGATAGCTTTGTTCCAAGGATCAAAGAGTAGATGGAGCCATCGTTTTCCTTAGCCAACCATGAGACAACTAAGATGGATGCTTGACTCACATGATAGAGATAAAGAGACCAAATAGGACTATCTCCTTAGATGATCAAATTACAAGTCAAAGTCATATGTTCTCTGAGACTGAGAGATCATGATGACCAAACCAACACGCCTTAGTGGATTTGAAACCATATAAAGGTTTTATTTCTTGTAGTAGCATTTACTTAGCTAATCGAGAAGAAGAAGAAGAAGAAGAATCCATCACATATATAGTCATAAATGAATTATAGTATAGCCATCTATGTGCCGCTTAACCCACTTGTGACTGTTGCTCTATTACATATTTCATCCTTTTTATCTCCTCCTAAACTTAATAAGTATGTTAGTAGATGCAAGTACACCAAGTTCTTGTAAGATTTCTTGTAAGGTAATAAATAATATGCATCATTTGGCCTCATTCATTATTGTTCCTTTACTCAAAAGGAACACATCATCATTTTCTGAAATATCATCTGCATTTTTTTTTATTTGGTTATTTACAATTATAAGGGTAAGAATTTTATTTGATCTCCAAATAACCCAAAAACCCATAATGCAACAGAAGGCACATTTGTGGTTAATTCCAAATCTAAAACTCCAAAAAAAAGATGCACAACATTATTATATTATTTCCATATATATATAATCATGTTGTATATTTAAATTAGAAGAGAAGCTTAAGGTTATTGCCACCATGAATTGAGAAAAAAAAAATATATATATATATATGTTGAAGTGGGCTTCTCGATAAGGCCATCATCCTACTGTAATTAGGTTATATTATAGATCAATCGATCTATAAATTCATATATGTAATCTAAGAAAAACAATTATTAATGGGATATAATTACCAATCGATCTATAAAACCCCCCCGGCCGACGGGTTCACTCGGACCGGTTCATCCAACAGCGAACCGGGTCACGTAAATCCTCGATTCCAGCTGCAGAAATCAAACGTGATTCGATGCAATTTAATGCATGGTTTTTATTATTATTATTATTATTATTCAGGTTCATGTATTCTGTAACCCATTAATTCTCAACGGACGGAATCAAGCCGGAATGGACCCGGTTTATTGAGCCCTAACCGGCAGGCGTGAGCAATTAAATCGATCCGCTTTCTTCCCGGACGAATCTTTCGTGGACGTGTATGATATGGTATCGAAATAGATACGGCGGTGGCGCCACGATATCACCTGAGATCGACATTACTGCGAATACTTTTTCCCCAGGCGGGGAGCGAGCGACGATATCAGTCAACGCGGGGACTCGTTCCTCCCCCCTCGCCCCTGTTCAAGAATCCGGTAAAGTTCGTTTCTTGTCGGTTAGGTGGTGCAGCGCGCCTTGGGATTTCTTGAGGGGGAGCGGGGATCTCCTGCTCCTTATTTCTCTGCTCTCCGTCGCCGGCTATATAAGCGGTGGCGGCCTATGGGTTCTTGTTACGCAATGTCGTCGCCGAGAGGAGGAGGAGGCAAGGAAGGCGGCGGGGAGGGCGAGCGCCAGATCCACGTCTTGGCTGTGGACGACAGCTGCGTCGACCGAGCCGTGATCGTGGGGCTCCTCCGGAGCTCCAAGTACAGAGGTAGGCGCTCTCCTCTTCCCACGGAAAGCTCAATGTCTGATTCCCTCCCTTGTGCTGACGGATGAAACACGCCGGCTTGTCGTTCGGTGACAGTGACGGCCGTGGACAGCGCCAAGAAAGCACTGGAGCTCTTGGGAACGGTGAGTTGGGACGATGATTCAAGAATCTCTTCGATGTTAGGATGATGCTACTTTTTTCTCATGCAGGAACCAAATGTCGACATGATTATTACGGATTACTCGATGCCAGAGATGACAGGGTACGAGCTCCTCAAAAGCGTCAAGGTGGGGAGACAAAAAAACCCATTTGGTCGAACACATGATAGGCATCAATCAGACTGATACTGAAGCTTGACTACTTCGTTGCAGGAATCGCCTACGCTCAAGGAAATCCCGGTGGTGATGATGTCCTCCGAGAACGACCCCAGCAAAATCAACAGGTAGTAGCAGTTCATCAGGTTTCGTCTTCTGCCATCCACCCACAGCCCCAAGTGCTTGACGTTGCTGATGCATTTGTCTGCTGGTTCAGATGTTTGGAGGAAGGAGCGGTGGAGTTCTTGCTGAAGCCCGTGAAGCCGTCCGATGTATCCCTCTTGTCCGCTCTGATGCGCTCGTAGGCTATACATAGGAAGAAACCTTCTTCGCATGCACACTTCATTCTTTCGTGTGACAACAACAGAATTCAAAGCAAATGCTCACTTCTTGAATTGACTCATTCGCTCTCCGTCATTCTATATATATATATATATATATATATAGCAACATCTAAATTTGATCGAAAAATTGATGCACAGATGTAATTTCCTTTCTGCCACTTGAGATAGCAATTTAGGCACCAATACGTCTTCTTCTATCAACACAGGTACGCACAATCCCGCAGAAACTGAAGCTTACACGGTTCATGTTGATTTCCACATTTGCCCCTTCGTCGCACACCTATTTGCATATCTGCGGAAGCCATCCGACGCCGTGTTCCGCAAAACCAACGCCGAGTGAAACAGCTCATTGACGGCGTTCGATAAGGCGTCTAACGCTTCCGTTAACTCGTATGTGGCTTTCTCCGTCTCCTTGGCGGCTTCGTGTAGACGCTGCTCAGCCTTGTCGCCGTTCGGCCCGATCACGTCCATGATCTCGGTCGGTCAGCTTCCTGACGGCGGCCTTCACCGCCTCCATCTCGGCGATGGATACGTCGCCGGGGAGTTTGTGCGAGACGGCCGCGGCCACCTTGTGGTATTCGTCAGCCCACGTGAAGTCGGCAGGGACGCGGTCCACGGCGAGGCGGCCGCAGCCGAGGACGGCCACGACGGCGCCGGCGATCAGGCCGGAAACCGCCTCGACTGCGTAAGTCGCCCTGCGGACGGAGGAGAGCTTGCCGCGGGGGGGGAACGGCCGGGGCGAGGGGGCGGACGAGGTCGCCGGCGAAGGGCTCGATATCGCGGCGGGGGAAGCCCAACCACTCGGCCACGGAGTCCCGCGCCCGCCGCAGTTTCTCGGGGTTCCGGCCGCCGTCGGAGGAGGCAAGGAGGTGGAGAGCCAAGAAGCGGAGGTGAGGAAGAGGACGGCATCGGAGAAGGTGACCGCGAGGAGACGGACGGCTTGGGCGAGCCAGAAGAGGGCGACGGACCCGGAGGATTCGGGGAGGGGGAAGAGCGACGCGAGGCGGGCAACGAGGGCGGACTCGAAGGGGTGCACTAGAGAGGCGGGTTGGGGTTTAGGTGGAGAGGAGGGAACGAAAGAGAAGCTATCTTCTGTACGAGAAACATCGCCTCTCTGGGCTAAGCGTCGCAGAGGAAGAGGAAGGGGGGAAGTCAAGGTGAGAGGAAGGGAGATAAAGGTGTTTGAGGATATGAAGTCGACCTAACAAATTAATTATTGGGAAGGAGGAGGGATGATGGAAAGGACGGTGGGAGGGAGAGGAAGAAGAAGAAAGGGGAAAGGAACGAGAGGAATGGAGGGTGACGGATTACTGGTGAGAAACAAACCTTCCTAAGCCGACCGTGAGTGTAAAAGAGACGACCGGAGTTCCTGATAGGTTACGCCGCTCCTTTTCTCCGTGGCTGCCAAAGCCAACCTAAAGATACGACTTGGGTAGGGGGGACTGCTGCGAGGCGAGAAGGCACGCACGCGCTTTAGAACGTACGACACGTTCTCAGGTAGTGGCTTGATTCGCGTGTCCCAAACAGACACACTTTAATCCTGCGCGCGCGCGTGCCGTTTTGGAAGACTCGGCACGTCACCCTTTATCGGTCGTGGCACGTTAAGGAACGAGATATCGCGGGTCACGTGTGGGTCTCATTTTTTATTCCAATCAGTGGCCGAACGCTTCCGCTCAAAATATTATTGAGCCAAAGAATATTATTAATCGATCGTGCATCGAAACACATGCATAAATAAGAGCAATGTAAGAGGCATGCTATAATGTAGCACCTGCCGACACTCCCATTACCAATTACTAATCTCTGACTTCACTTGGCCATTCGCCAAATGAGAAATGTAACTGCTCAGCCTCTTCCCTCGTCTTCGGCACAGCACAGATTTCTAATGGTCTAGGTTCATTATTTCACTAAATGGGTTGAAGCGGAACCTTTTACATTTATTATGAAAAGATAAGTTAAAGAATTCATATGGACAAACATAATCACTAGGTTCAACCTCCCGAAGGTTATCGTCACCGACAACCGGACCCAATTCAACAATCAAGTTCAAAGTATCTGTCAAAGCTACAAAATTCAGCTGAAGTTCAGCTAGATTGCACATCCCTAAGCCAATGGACTCATCGAAGTTATAAATTGGGCCATCCTCGAATGATTGAATATAAGGGTCACTGGAGCGCATGAAACTTGGGTGGATGAATTCCCAAGAATTTTATAAGCATCTAAGACAACCCCGAAGGCCCCGACGGAAGAATCCCCATTTAGCCTAGCCTTTGGGACAGAAGCGATTCTCATTCCTGAGGTCGGTTATCCTACTTTCCGAGTTGAGTCATACGAGTAATCCTCATCGTTCGACTGACTATGGGAAAACCTTGATCTACTCAAAGAACAAAGAGTCGAAGCACATCTATGGGCGCTCGTATACAAGAAAGCCATGACAAGACTTTACAATCATAAAGTACACTCTCGACAGATCAAGGTGAGTGATTTGGTCGTGCGGAAGGCCGAGATGAGCAACTCGACTCAGTCTCAGGGTAAACTAGCCCCAAATTGGGAAGGCCCTAAGTAAGTGGCGAACACACCCTGAGAGGGGACTTATACTCTAGTCATAATTGAAGGAATTAGCTACCGAGGACGTGGCACATATCAAACTTACGAAAATTTTATGTATAATGGAACACAATCGATTAAGCAAGAATAACTGTTTTCATTTATGAGAAATTAGATACATACGTCGACCAAGGACCAAAATAGTATATAAGACCCGACACATCAAAAGGAGTCCTCGACATAAAAAAGAAAAGATCGTTACAAAATTGCTACTCCTCGGGCGACAACGAGGAGTCATCGAACGATTGTTCGTCGGCCATCGGCACGTTTGAATCCTCTAGAAGGAGCTTGAAGGGGTCATCCTCTATCTCAAAGTCGGGATACCAAGCATGGAATCGGGCCAGCGCCGACTGATAGTCGTATTCAAAAGAGACCCAACCCATCCGAACCGGACCCATCTTGAACCCGGACAATTTCTTATAATCTTCGACGGCCTGGTTTGGTAAATCAATCCGAAGGGCATCCATGACCTGGGTCATCTTTATAAGCTTGTTTTCCATCTAGCGAACTTGAGTCATGATGTGCCAAAGTTGGCCCTTAAAATCGGCAAGGTGCTCTTGAACCTCTATCAACTGACTCTATGAATCAGTGAGCTACCCTCGAGCTTCTGCTAACTGGTCCCGCGAATCAGATAGAGTCTAAAGTTGAAGAACTAGGGCCAGGACGCCCTCCTCTGACCTTTGGTTGACCACGCATCAAACTCATGCTCACCATTTCTGCAAGACCAACCATGAGTTGTGACAATCAGGTAATGAAACCCAAGAAAGGGGGAATTAACACATACCCTGAGAAGCTGGACTGAGGCCCGCCTCGACCAGCCGCTCCTCGATCAAGTTCCTAATCACCTTAGAAGCAGATATGATCCCTTTCAACAGCCCGATCATGATAGACTCCTCATCAGTAAGGTTAGGGGGGAGATTGATTATGGTGTGGGCCGACCACTCAACACCAAAATCCCAGCCTCAACGTCTACTAACAAACAGAAACTGAGTCTTCCACCCTTATTGTTGGAAGGGGCACCCTCGACCCTAAAACCTGCCTGAGTTGTCAAATAGTAACTGTCTTGATCTTTGCATAGACAGAAACAAGAAAGAAATAAGTCTCGAGTCGGGACTATCCCCGATCCCCGACACTCCCAGAGAAATGTTATAAAGTAGCGCCAAGAATTCAGCGCCACCTGCCTGGGGGATATCTACCACCAGCCAAGACACTTCCCGATGACCAGGTGAAGAGAGAATCTTAACCCTGCTTCCAAAGCACCGATAGAGATGTTGAACCCTCGGGACAAGGATGATAAGGGCGTTGCCCGGGCCTGGGAGCATGCAGGACATACTCGGTCAGAATGCTATAGCGCTTCCGAATCGTGGCCAAAGACTCAAGACTCACAGTAGAGTTAAAGTCGTGAAACAACTTCATGAGTTCGAAGGCCTAAAGGGCCTTCACGTTCGCCCGAGTCACTACACCCGAAGATGAACTAGGAGGTCCGGATTGATCCCCTGAGGAGCCACTAGGGCGGCATTCCTATGCCCACGGTGGAGGAACCAGGGAAGAGGAGGTAAAAGTAAAATTAGAAGTTGTATACGAAGGGGAGGAGGTCATTCCGACCTGATCTGATAAAGGTAGTTGAAGGGAGGGTGATCTGGCTACATGAGACACGAGGTCCGAGAGCTCAAAAGGAAGAACACGAGAAATGGAAATGATCTCTCACTAACGTTGCAATGAGGATTCTAAGGGAGAGACATCACTTCGACAAGGGGTGATTCAACTTCCCAAGGCAATGTAATGACCGGGAAACACGCGAATCACATTAAATTAGGAACCCTGCAGGAGCACGGAAGCACCACGTCAACTCTACAGCTCAGAGGCCAACTCAGCAATGCCTATCTCATGTGTTGACCATCTGCATTATGTGCTGACCACGAGCAAACCATGTGCGCCAGTCCAGCAATCCTTTGCTCAAGTTGTGTATCTCGACTAGTCCATCAGTCCTTTGCTCGAGTTATGTATCTCGGTCAGTCCGATAGTGTTTGCATTAGTGTGTATCTCACCCAGTCTAGCAGTCTTTGTCTGAATTGTGTATCTCGGCCAGTCCAGCAATCTTTGTCCGAGTTGTGTGTCTCGGCCAGTCCGGTAGTCTATGCCCGAGTTGTGTATCTCAGCCAGTCTAGCAATCTTTGCCCGAGTTGTGTATCTTGGTCAATCCAACAATCTTTTCCTGAGTTGTGTATCTCAGCTAGTCCAGCAGTCCCTTACTCGAGTTGTATATCTCGGTCAGTCAGTCCAACAATCTTTATTTGTGTATCTCGACCAGTCCAGCATTCGTTTACCCGAAGTTGTGTATCTCGGCCAGTCCAGCAATCTTTGCCCGAGTTGTGTATCTTAGCCAATCCAATAGTCTTTGCCCAAGTTGTATATATCGGCTAATTCAGTAATCCTTGCATGAGTTGTGAATCTCAGCCAGTCCAACATTCGTTGCCCAAGTTGTGTATCTCGGTCAGTCCAGCAATCTTTGCCCGAGTTGTGTATCTTGGTCAATCTAGTCAATCTTCACCTGAGCCGCCTGCCTCGACCATACCTTACAACAGTTCTCCGATGAGCTAACCTCAGATGCCCTCACAATGACAAGTCAAGTAACAACCCAAGTCTGCAAGAAGATTTGGACCTGCGGCAACTGACGCCCGGGTCTTCCCCACGGCTTGCGTAGCATCTCTGGAAGACCCGGGGGGGGGGAGAGAGAATGATAGGGTAAATAATGGATTGGCCTAGCTCATCGAGACCCATGCTAAGTCAGCAGTCCACGACTTCACCGAGATTTAATAGGCGACCCAGCTGGCGCAGTCCGGACTGAGGTAGAAAAGTGATGACATGTCTGCCATGACATCCAAAGTTGTGGTGAGATGCATTTATGAGGGATGGTGCGCTGAAACTCTACGCCACTCCATCCGGACGAAGAGCAATCGACCACTTCGACTGGATGAACAGTAGCCGACCGTACGGATCGACGATGCCCGATGTGTCATCGGAGGTAAGGTCGAGGGTACGATCGACCACCCACCTGGTATGTATAAAATCCCCACCTGAGAGCAGAAGAGGGGGGTTCGAACTCTTCTGTTATGCTTAAACCAGACCAACTTGGGGTGCTGACTTGAACGTCAGATGGGTCACGTCGGGTATGCCTACCCCGACGAGACATTCGTGCAAGACCCTCTCTGTGTACGCGGACCCAAGAGGAGCCCGAGGTGTCGACCCGAGATGAAAATTCTCGAGACGCATAACCGATCAGAATCGGACGTCTCATTCTAGATCGACGTGAATTGATTTACGCACATGAAAGGAATCTAATCGTACTAACTCCTCCTCCGTGACATTAAATAACACAATAGAAAATACTCGTAATTTTGATGGTTTCCGAAGTCCGTCGGTGCTCAGTTGTTAGAGGGTAATGATGAGATGTGCATGTTTTATTCTCATAAGGGTATTAAGGAGGAAGATTCACCACTGAAACATTCAATCATATCATTGTGGTGGAAGACGGACGAGTCCCACAGGAATGCAGTTCGTCACCTTCTCTCGTGGGTGTCGCCTGTTGAGTTCATCACCAACAAGTCATTTCTCACGACCTTACTGTGGCTCATAGCACCTCCGACACTGTTGCGATACTTCCTGCCTCCACGATTGTTCCGAGTTGTATCGACTCGATCAGTGTAGCACAAACGTGAAAAACCTGTTAGAAAAGACATGGAGTTCAAGCCAACACAGGATGCTCTCCTGCTTTGAAAAAAAAGCTTTGCGATCCTGTGTTAATGTCAGCAGAAGTTTTTTAGACGTACTATATCTTGGCAATTGAAGTGATGTCTTTGGTTCGATGTCCAGAATCCTTCGTGGTCACAGTACTATGAAGCCTGTGTGAGGTCAGCACGTACCAGTGTGCGTCACTAGCACGCCATAAAACCAAAGCAAGGGCACTCTTCTAATCATCGTCCCCGAGCAGAAGACGGCCATGGATCAGTTGGGCGCCAACGCCGCCAACAACAGCCCCATCACGCCGCTCGGCTTCCTCGAGCGCACCGCCACCGTCTACGGCGATTGCCCCTCCGTTGTATACCACCGCACCGTCTTCACCTGGTCGCAGACCCACCGCCGCTGCCTCCGCCTCGCCTCCGCCCTCTCCTCCCTCGGCATCTCCCGCGGCGACGTGGTACTCCTCTTTCTCTACGTGTCCTAAAAGTCCGATCTTATTAGCAGTCGTTTTGCTTCAAGATTCGATCTTGTTTTAGGTGTCTGTGATTGCCCCCAACGTTCCGGCCATGTACGAGATGCACTTCGGCGTGCCGATGAGCGGCGCCGTTCTCAACGCCATGAACATTCGCCTTGACGCACGCACCATCGCCATCCACCTCCGCCACAGCGGCTCGAAGCTCGTCTTCGTCGACGTCATTTTTCGTACCCTCCTCGACGACGCCCTCCGCCTCTTCCCTGTCTGCGCTGAAACGCCTCGGATAGTGACCATCGAGGACGCCTACGAGGACGTACCGCCACAGAGCTCCTCTCTCACCTACGAGGAGCTCGTCGAGATGGGCGACCCGGAGTTCCGATGGGTCCGCCCTCGGAACGAGTGGGAACCCATGGTCCTCAACTACACATCGGGCACCACCTCCGCCCCCAAAGGAGTGGTCCACTGCCACCGAGCCCTGTTCCTCATCACCGTGGACTCCCTGATCAATTGGTCCTTGCCGAAACGCCCCACGTACCTGTGGACTCTCCCCATGTTCCACGCCAATGGGTGGAGCTTTCCCTGGGGCATAGCCGCTGTCGGCGGCGTCAACGTCTGCCTCCGCCGCTTCGACGCTGCCGCCATCTACGCCGCCATCGAGGCCCACCGGGTCACCCACCTATGCGGTGCGCCTGTTGTCCTAAACATGCTCGCCAACGCCCCGGATTCCGCCCGCCGCCCTCTTTCCGGCCCGCTCCAGGTCCTTACCGCCGGGGCCCCGCCCCCGGGCCCGGTGCTCAACAGCATGGACGCGCTCGGCTTCACCGTCAGCCACGGGTACGGCCTGACGGAGACAGCGGGGCTCGTGGTCTCCTGCGCGTGGAAGCGGCAGTGGGACTGGCTTCCGGCGTCGGAGCGCGCGCGCCTGAAGTCTCGGCAGGGGGTTCGGACGCTGGCGATGGCGGCGATCGATGTGATCGACGGCGCCACGAAGGAGAGCGTGAAGAGGGACGGGAACACCCGGGGGGAGATCGTGATGCGCGGCGGATGCTTGATGCTGGGCTACCTCAAGGACCCGGAAGCCACGGCGAAGGCGGTAAGCGCGAATGGGTGGTTCTACACGGGGGACGTCGGCGTCATCCACGCCGACGGATACATCGAGATCAAGGACCGATCTCACGACGTGATCATCAGCGGCGGGGAGAACCTGAGCAGCGTGGAGGTGGAGTCCGTACTATACGGTCATCCGGCGGTGAACGAGGCGGCGGTAGTGGCGCGGCCGGACGAGTACTGGGGGGAGACGCCGTGCGCGTTCCTGAGCTTGAAGGAGGAGGCGGAAGCGGTGCCGACGGAGAGGGAGGTGATCGAGTGGTGCCGTGAGCGCATGCCACACTACATGGCGCCGAAGACTGTGGTGTTCACGGCGGAGCTGCCGAAGACGTCGACGGGGAAGATACAGAAGTACGTGCTGAGGGAGATGGCCAAGAAGATATGACTCGCCCGGCGTAACAATAACTTACGTACCCGTAAGTAAGATACCATAAGATTCACCCTATTCGTCATTGGTTGTAACCACACCTCCGTGTTGTGCACCATTCAAAAGATAGGTGGATTTGGCGAGAATAAACGTGGGTCCCACTATCCATGTACGGGAGAAAAATCTTAATATTTTCCGTATTTTTTTAAAAAAAAATCTCCACTATTAAATTTTTATTGAATGACTTCGGTATATCTATTTTTATTTGAGGATTTTTTTTACAAAATAATAAAAAACCATGAACCAAGTCCATTGTAAGTTATATTTAATTTTGAATACCAACAGCATCAACTAAACCAATCTAAAATTTATAAAATAATTTTAATATAATTTTTAGATGATTAATATTTTAATAAAAACAATAATTAGTTATTAAAATTTTTAATTTTTTTGAATTGATATTGTAATCCAGTATAGCTTTATTACCTTTTACTAAGTCAACCCAAACTTTTATAAAACTACTTTATTTTGTTGATAATTCTATGATAAGTAATTATCAAAATCAATTTTTTTTAAAAGGTATTATATTAGACGAACTCAAAATTTTCACCAAACTCCATGACTTTGGGTTCTAAGATGATCAGTATTACTTTTTATTTTAATATTTTTACTATAAATTAATTATCAAAATTCAGATTTTTTAATATTTTTTTTTTATTTTCGATTGTAGATCAATTCAATTTCGAATATAACTTAGTCAACTCTCACTCACTAAAGTAATCCAAACTTTTATAAATTTAATATTATTTTTATCTTAAAAAATTATTATAATTAATCATCAAAATTAAAGATAATTTTTTTTCCACTAAATCAATTCAAAATTTCTCAGTATATGATTATAAATGATTAGTATTATTTTTTATTTATTGAGAAGGTTATGATAGAAAAAAAAAAAAAGAGATGCCCCGTATAAAAATAAATATTGGGGATGTCATCCGATAAAAAGTCAATACTACAAATTTTTGGATAAATTACTCAGATATTTTTTTTTTTTACTTTGAAATATAATATATTGGCAGTTCAGTTTTTGGTCGTATTGATTCATCGATTGATATTTTTTGGGACAAAAAAAAAAGAAAAGAAAAAAAATCTATTGCAGACAGTGACGAATGATCTTTCACTTGGATGCCGCGCAATCCAACATACGTGGAAGTAATAACACGCAGCCTTTCTTCCCCAAACCTCTCTCTCTCTCTCTCTCTCTCACTCACTTTCTTACCTCAATCACCAAAGAGCAGAGGGGAATGGCCGCCGTCGTAGCGCTCTTTCACGGAGCTGTTCCTCCTCCTCCTCCTCCGTCCTTCTACCTCAATCCCCCGCCAAAAGCAAGGAACAACGGCCACTTCCACTCCCTGCAATTCCACAAGCACCTTTCCTACAGACGCACACGCAGAGAGGCCTCCTCCTCCTCTTCTTCTTCCTCTTGGGCCACCGACTTCGATCTTTACGAGCTTCTCGGCATCGACAGGTGCTCGGACCAGTTTGAGATCAAGAAGGCCTACCGGACACTGCAGAAGCGGTGCCACCCCGACATCGCCGGGCCTGCGGGCCACGACATGGCCATCCTCCTCAACGAGATATATTCCGTCCTCTCTGACCCCATCGCTCGCGGCGCCTATGACCAGGTGGGTTCGATGGTCAGCGACGTCGATAGCGGTCTTCTTTCTCTGACGGAGCTTTCCTTGGTGCAAAAAACTCGCAGGAGCAAGCAAAACTCTCAGAGTTCCAAGGATACACAGGGAAGCCTCTCTACTCGACGTGGTTTGGGCCGGAAGACGAAGAGCGCGCGGTGTTCGTAGATGAACTGAAGTGTGTTGGTTGCCTGAAGTGTGCTCTGTTCGCGAGCAAAACCTTCGCCATCGAATCGGCGTACGGCCGAGCTCGAGTTGTGGGGCAGTGGGCTGATCCCGAGGAGAGAATCGTCGACGCTGTCCGAACCTGCCCTGTCGATTGCATCTCGTAAGCCCTCCATCCGAATCGCTAAATCTTCTCCCGTTTGATAACTGCATCGATCCGCCGTGCAGGTTTGTCGAAAGATCGAATCTTGCAGCTTTGGAGTTCCTGATGTCGAAGCAGCCAAGAGGGAGCGTGAGGATGTCGGCGGGTAACGCCGTCGGGACGCGCGTTTCCAATATATTTGCTGAGTTGACCAAATTCCAGAACAGATACCGGGAGATGAAGGAGAAAGCATCGAGGAACGAGTCCAAGGTACGATGAACAAGCATTAGATTGCACGGAATCTAATCATATCTGTAAACGTGGATTGGATTTTGCGGGGTTTAGGTACATGATCTTCGAAGAGAATCGAGGTCTTGGGCCATTCGAGGGATCAGATCGATCGCCGACTGGTGGTACTGGCGACCTCCGAGCGCTGCGACGGTGGAGGCAGAGACCTCTCTCGCCCTCATCCCGACAAGATCCACCATCCCCAGCACGGATAGACTTCAAGAAGCTGCTGCAAGACACAAGACAAAGGCCATTGCAGGACTGAAGGGGAAGAGGCCCACTGGTTCAGAACATGGTGATGGCGACTACGATGACTACTACTGGACCCCGATCACCTTCCTTCCACCACCATCGACGACCGCTCCTAGCACGCAAGAGCCCCTCTCCGGCGATGTTCCGGGGAGCGAAGGAGAGGAAGTAATAAGTGCAGTAGGCATCAACAAGAGAAGCAGAAGCGCAGAGGATCTTCTGATGGGACCAGTGATGATGGCGGTGGTCTCTGCGGCAGCCGTGGGATATAAAGGCACAGAAACGGTGCAGATGGAGGGTGGCGGCCTGAAGGAGCACATTGCTGGTAGCACAGCATTGGGAGTTGTCAATAGCTTCGAGCTGCAGATTCTATTAGCTGGAGTTACGTGGTTCATCATTGGCATGGGAGTTCAGTCTCTGGTCGGGGCTATTGGAAGCAAAGGAGTGTTTCGAAGATGATTCAGATATATTATATTTCTTGCTCATATAGATAGATGTACAACAAACAACAAGAGTCTGAAGAATTAATTCATAGGAGTTGTAAGAATCAGACAACATAAATTGCTCGACAATGGTTGTAATAGATCCTTTTGAATTCTTTAGTACATCACAAATTGGGTGAAGTAAACAAAATATATCACGGGGTTCATCATGTCTTGCAGTACCTCATTCATATGTGTAATTAAAAGAGACTGCTTTCAATCGAGATGAAATAAAATAGAATGCTTTCAAACAAAACACTACACCATATCCAGTAGAAAGCATTCTCTTCCAATTAAATACTACAACAAAATTCTATTGAAAGCATTCTCTTTCATATGTGAATGATGACATGTTGCAAGATGAATTTGATTTGTCACTACACACACGAGCTTCTTCGACCGATGTGAAAGAGAAAGGTTGCTTCAGCATCCATAGAGAAGAGAAAGAATTCAGTAATTACACCATATCCAGTAGAAAGCATTCTCTTCCAATTAAATACTACAACAAAATGCTATTGAAAGCATTCTCTTTCATATGTGAATGATGACATGTGGCAAGATGAATTTGATTTGTCACTACACACGAGCTTCGACCGATGTGAAAGAGAAAGGTTGCTTCAGCATCCATAGAGAAGAGAAAGAATTCCGTAATTTTGCAGGAAAAAAGTCCGAGACACAATCCACAGTCATTCAATCTACAGTTGACCGGCGAAGTTGATTCTTTGTTGCAGAAGAGGATAAACTGTAAACTAGCGGGCATGTAAAGGAGAAGCTGCTTTTGCTAACCCAACTCCTGATCCTTTGCTGGTCCTCCATACCCCATCATTCAACAACCCAACAAAACCAACATAGGATGCTCAATTATGCATCATCATCATCATCATCATCCGTTGTACCGATCGCATAATGCGTCTCAAGAATTTGAACAAATGCCCGAGTCATTGTTGCCTCCGTCATTCGCCACTTCAGGGCATGAGCAGATCTTGCACAGCCCAAGCATTCAAACCAAGCACCACAGATCCTTGGTGATGAACCAAAAGTTGCACTGTGGCACTGCTCCATTCCTCATCAAAGGAAGGCCATCTTAATCGAGTCAACTGCAAACAAACAACAATATGTGATTATAGGAAGTGAACTTCCAAGATCCTCGCAAACACATAACTGTCACTGAGAGGTTGACTAGAATCATTTCTTTCCTCTTTATTATGAATAGACTCTAGACATCCCCTAAATTACAGGAACACAAGCATACAAGTTGATGCTTTGCTGCTCTAGGGATTTAAGAGCTTCTCAAGAGTTCAGGGTTGGAACAGTGCTTCAATTAAAGGTTTGAAGGTTAAGATTCGGTTAAGCCATGAAAAACCACTTCCGTAATAATTATTGAAAGGTCTGAACTCTTTCACACCCTTTATGCATCAGAATGAATCAAAATTAATTACATTATTTCATCCTTGCAGCTGCTTGCATAACTCAGACTAGAATACAGAGATAGTCGTTGACCACATGATAGAAAAGAACAAGAAAATTTACCCATGTAAATGAACATTTCAATTTACTACCACATGTTTACATATTCTATTCAGAAAAGCAAATAATTGAAGCACATACCATCAAGAGTTCACAAACTTTATTCACGAAAACAGAATTGCAGCACTAATTATAATATACATGTCAAATTCAGCATCAACAGTTTTCAATTAACTTAAAGATCAAGAAGTGTGTTTGATGCTAGGATAGGAAATGGTGTATGCCTATGCAGGTTGCTTCTTCTAGTCCTCACTAGAGGAGTTGATAAATCATAATGATCATTTTATTGAAAACATAAAGAAAATACTAAACACATGTTATCATTTAGAACATTTTCTTGCCTCTTCCAAAAAGATCTAATCTAATTTAGAAAAGAAAAAATATCAGAAAATAAATTTTGGCTACATATAGACAACAATCAGAACATAGAAAAGATAAAGGAAACTGGGTATTATTTACACAACAATGTGCATTTTGTTCATATTCGAGATCAGTAAACAACCAGGCATGAGTAGTTTGTTACTTTCAAGCCATTAAATTTAAATAGTAATGTTGTATGTCATATGTAGTTCAAGCCTCAAACAAGATAACGAGCAAGTTCTGTTTTCATTGATTTTCATCTGATACTTTACATTCACATGGAGTTCTTGTCTTTAGGCGTAGATAATTTTACATATTTCAACCACTTTGTGAATGAACCATCCAAAGGAATAATTAAGAGAAAAATATTTGATAATCATGTTATTACTTCAAGTGTTCACGATTCTAGTCATAACATAGTGTTGGTAGCATAACATTCTTGAGGAGATACGGACATCTTCACTATGCTCAAGTCCCACAAATCCCAACCCATCCCTAACAAAATTTGAATAACACAGTACTTGGACCTAAAATATGCTCAATAGTCCTACAAACCCCGACCCATCCCTAACAAAATTTGAATAACACAGTACTTGGACCTAAAATATGCTGAAACCCAAGCATGCCGCTTGGATATAAAAGGACTAGGACCTGACAATTTATAATTTCTGATAATGGGATACCTAGAAGAAGGCCTATCCCAAAAAGAATTTGACATTAATAAGACCTGTCCTATTTGCTGGGAGCAATATCGGGTCAGGCCAAGCAGCACATATGAGCATAATTACTCATCATCCCCATCAACACGTGAATCAGCTCGTGTCTCAGCATACATAATACAGTTTGCTGTACCGCTCAAGTTGGTACTTACTATATAGGCGATCCAACTGATCTGACTCACCACTAAGATGCAGCTCACCCGAGTGCCTGTTGGCATGGCCCGGTGTACCATGTGTTGGTACACCGGTACATACCGTACCGACAAATCTCCGAGATGGGTTCGGCCCCTGAATTGGTGAACCCAATAATAGAAAAAACGCTTGCGACTACCATAAGAGATTGCAAACTAGCTACTTCAATTGTCCAACAAAAAATGAATGGACAAAGTAGAAAAAACAATATACCTGAAAGTTATACAACACCAAGCATTTTGTCTAGAACAAGACAGACTTTGTATATCTCTCTGCTTTGACAAGAACCATTCTTGCAAAATGCAATAATTAAATGATTGAATGCCTGCCCATCAAGAACTAATCCCTGTGACAACATTTCTTCAAATAGGCTTAGCAGTTCACCAATTTTTCTGCCCCTGACCAACCAATAAGCCAGATGTGCAACTGCCTCTGATGGAAACCCATCTTCAACAGATCTAAGATAATCGATGGCCTCCAAAAATTTTCCTTTCTTACAAAGGCAGTCTATAATGGTATTGTAGGTGATTGAGTCTGGCCTAATCTTATCCATATCCACTCCAGATAAAAGATTCTGAAGCTCAACAATTTTCCCTGCCATATAGAACTCATGGATCAGAATGTTACATGTAATGATATCAGCAACAAACCCTTTACTGGTAAAGATGCACTTTGCCTTCCGAAATTTTCCTGCTTTACATAAGCTACGAATCATGATGTTAAAAGTTTCGGTGCTTGGACTTATGCCCTTTTTTATCATATCAGTGACGAGCTTCAAGACCCAAGACAGTTTTCCAATCTCACAAAGCCTGCTTATTATGGTATTGTAGCTAACAACATCAACCTCTAACCCCAACTCCAAGCTCCTCTCCAAATTGTGGTTACCATCCCATACTGTTGACTCACGACAGATGCTATCAAGTACAATGTTCAATGTCACGACGGTAGGGCATAACTTCTTCTGAAGCATGATTTCTAACTGCTCGAAAGCATCTTCTGCCCTGCCCACCTTACAAAGCCCACTGATGTAGGTGTTATATGTGACTGCATCAGGCTCCCAACCATCAGAAGCACAGTTTTCTAAAAGATGTGCAGCCTCATTGAAACACCCATGCTTGCAAAACCCATTCATAAGTATGTTATAAGCAACGGAATCCGGCGGGCACCCAATGCTCCGCATCGATTCCATCAGCCTAATTGCTGCTTCAATCTTCCCTTGGGAGCAGTACGCCTGAAGGAAGGGAGCGTAGGAATGGGCATTAGGTGAGCAATTCCCCTGGAGCATCTGATCCAGTACACACCATGCCTCCTCGACCATTCCAGCCCGGCACAGCCCGGCAATCAGCGTCGAGTAGGTGACGACATCAGGATCGCAGCCACTCCGCACCATCCATCTGATGATCTCACAGGCCGAGTCAAACCTTCTGAGGTAAAAAGAATAGAACTTCACCAGAACCGTGAAAGACGCAGCATCTGGAGTAACACCTGAGTCGATCATTTCCTCGAACACCTTCTCTGCTTCCTCCGACCGGTTCGAGGCGACAAGCGCATCCATGACGGTGGTGTAACAGATAACATTCGGATCGCATTTGGATTCCTTCATCTCGCGGAAGAGACGGAGGACCTCATCGGGCCTGCCAGCACGGCTGAAGGCCTTCATGAGGAGGTTGTAGTGGAAGGGATCGGATTCCAAAGGCTTGGCGCCGGGTTCCGGGAAGAAGGCCCGCCTTCGATTGGGGAAAAGTTTCATGATACCGGAGAAGCGGGAAAGGAGATCTGAAGCAGGGACCTCACCGTCGGTGGGGGCGGCGTGTCCGGCGTTGCAGTTTGTGCTGTGGCCGCGGACGGAGGATCGAGTTCTTGGTCGGAGGCGGATGGCATCGATGAAGAGATCGAGGGTTGTGGCGGCGTATCGGATCGCAGTCGGAAGAGAGGTCGAAGACATGCACGCGGCCATGGAGGAGCGATCGGCGACGGGGACGGGTAGGAATTGTGATGGGAAGGGGCCGAGTTTTATGCAAATTATGTAATAAATTTTGAATAATAATAACAATAACAATAACAACAACATCAATAATAATAATAACATCAACCACAATAATAATAATAATAATAATATATCTTTTTTAGAATGTTATGTAATAACATATTTATCTATATTGATATTAAATAGTTACATAATTAAAATACAATCTTGATTTGGTTGATATGGTCCGAAGGAAAACGTTTGTGGCCTTCTAAGCTCCATTTAAGATTTAAAACTTTTTTTCGTACAATTTATCATGATAGATTCGTTGAGATGGACCAGAGCGAGTTCTTGATTGCAGTGTTAGATCGAAACTTCTTGTACCGATGGAGTTTATTATCAATTGGCACAATCCCTACATTTGATCTCCTTCATGTTGATAGAGTTTCTCATATCTCTTCTTCCATCGATCCTCTTGAAATATTAAATCATTTTTTTATTTAAATCAATGTTAATTAAGTTAGGAGTCCCTAATCATAATTGAAGTTTAAAGTCTTGAATTTATTAGGTTTATGTAATATTTTATCATACAATTAGCAGGAAAGATAAAAAAAACCAAAAGAGGCAAAAGAACTAGAGTACTAGCGATTATAAGTTTTCTTTTAACAATCATTTTTAGCCTTAAAGTTTCTTTATTCCCACTACCTTTTCTAAAGATTTAGAGTTTTTTTTTGTTTTTGTTTTCTAACATGCTATTAGAGCGGGTTTAATCTTCAAAGATGTATAGAATTTAAGAGGTTGCTATAGAGAGCAAAAGTTACTATAATTACCTATATCCCATGAGACTTATGATTAGATCATATTAGAAAAAAAAATAAACTGATAGAAAGAGAATTTTATTTTAATAAATCAACCATATATTAGACACATTTATAAAGCTATTCAACACATTATACGCTCTACCAACATATCATCCGATCTTCTGACACTTTGTTTGAACCTCTGATATATCGTCCGTTCATTTGGTATGTCGACTTTATTATGATATCAAATCTTTCATATATAATATATGATCCTTATGACATGATGCTCGAACCTATAACATGAAGTTTGATCTTTGATACGTCGACTAATCCTTCAGTTCGATATCCAATTTTCAGAATGATAATTTTTTTTGTATAACATCCGACTCTTTTGCTTAATAGTTAACATTTCAGTGATCCAAGTCCATGATCGAAATATTTCTTGCATCACTTATCTCAAAAACATATTTAGTCCATAAACTCATCAATTGATTTCATCCTAAAAAATCTAACATTCATTAATTTCTTTCTTTTTATGATGACAACCAATTGATGATAGTCTTAACCAAGCTCTCTCTATCTATAAGTCATATTAAAATTTAATGAGCTCCAATTCAAAATAATAACCTTTCAATGCTAGTCTTGAATTCAAGATGAAACAATTTTGATCATAAATCTTAATAATTTTTAATATTAAAAATCAGATTCATAATTTTAGTTAAACAATATCATAAGACATCATCATAAGTTAAAAATATCATAGATTACCATAACATAATTTTTCTTATTCAACATAAGAGGATAAAGATATGTATAGTACTATTTCATCAAAAGATAAAGATAGATATAGTTATTACTTCTAGCCCTTTGCTATCAACAAAAAGAAAAAATCTATAATTTGCTTGGGTGGTGGTAATCCAAAATGTCTAAATAAAGTATGCATCATATATATATATTAAGATACTAATGAATATGTTGCATCTTAGTCAAAATTTGATATTGACGAAGCTTAAGACGGTCCAATCGAGCTACTATAATATTAAAAGATGAAGAAGATGTTGTATCCGCTGGAGGTCTCGCCTCAAAGGGACTAGTATGAGGAGAATGATTACCCCTATATATAGGTATATCTAGTATGAACTTGGGTGGAGGATGATCAATTCTTCTAGGTAATCTAATCCATATTCCACTAATTATTATAGTACACCTCAATCTTTTCAATAAATTTCTATTAATGATATTGAATCTATCTAGTTTCATATTTTTTTATTTGGTGTGATGGTTATGTCGTGTGCATATGAAAATCATGTTTTGATATATAAGGCTTATATAAAAGAATTATATCATTCTTATATATATCAATCATGTTTTGATATATAAGGTAGTCAAAGCAATAATCACGTGATAATCCAATACATGTTAACTATAAGGTAAGGCTCAGCTTGATGTGGGAGTGAGGCTCGGTATAACCCACAAAGCTAAGCCTGTCCAACTATGTGATTGGCATTAGATATATCATTGGCCTTCTATCTAGCTCATTGTACCTTAACCCAACTTATTACTTTGGATATGTATGTGTGACATACGTGATTCGTCCAAGACTCGGGTGGGTCAGTTCGGTCTAGACTCACACTATACTATATAATTTAATTTCATCTCTCTTTATTGGTTTGAGCTTGTTAGTTGCCTGAATAAGATAAATTTGATTAGTTCAAGGTGATTCCAAACAAACTTGATTGATTTAAATTTACTTGACCTTATTTAAACTAATTAAATCTAAATTAGACTAATCTAGAGTGATTATAGATCTATTTTATAAAGATTTAAGGTTAGTTTCATTAGATCCTAATTAAATTGAATTAGGTTTAAGTTAATTGGGTTATTATAATCAAGGTTCTGATTGATTGAGGACTATTGAGAAATTGATACCTCATGTTTTTATGATTTGATAAACATACAAAATTTATTTGAATGTGTCATTTTAAAATGATTAATAATTTTCTCCTACTTGTTAGATTTAATTAATGATATTAATATGATTATTATCATGTAATATATGTGACTATGCTTAATGGTCCACGTTGAAAGTGCAACTTGTAAAAGAAGCTACATGTCTGTCACCAACGAATATTAGTTTAATTGGTCATATATAAAGCATGATCATTTATAATATTTTATTATATTATTTTTTGGGTGCATGCATGAATGAATGAAGAATTATATATGATGTTTATGGTTGAGTATGCATCTCTATCGAGGGCAAGTAGGGTGATTCCCTTTGGTGATTAACAGACTATCGGACATGAAAGTTAGATGATTCTCACTTTGATGGGTGAAAGATATTACTCAATCTGTTGTTAGAAATGTAATATGAGTTCTTTTCATCTGTTATCGAGATAAATTCATCCCTTAGAGTTTGCCTCTTCATTAACTGTTGAAAGAGTATACTATCATACATGATGTATAATTTTATTACCTGATTGTTATGTATGTCATCATGATGTATTGAATGTGACTGATGTATAATTTTATTTACTACATAAGAATTAATGTTATTTTTTTAATACATGAGTTTCATAATAAATTGATATATTATAATTTTATATGAAATTATTAATATATATTATGAATATTAAAGATTATTTTATGATTTTTTAAAGATCCCTATCAATATATATGATTGTTGATATATTTTTATCTTATATTTATTTCGAGAGTAATCTATTACTTTATAATAAGATTTGAGGCTTGAGTAGAAAATGTTTTTTTTTTTTTTGCTTGTGGCCTTAATTAAAAGACATGATTTTTTATTTTAAAAAATTTAATGTTGTAAAGATAGATTTGAATTGAAAGATAAAAAAAATTATAAATTATAATGATAAAATAATATTTTTTTAATATAAATCTAGGATGTGAAAATGAGTACATAAGATTGTTGTATTCAGTACTAGAACAGAGCATTGATGAGAGAGAGTTGCATCTTAGACTGATCTCTTTATGATGTGAAACAATATGTAAATATTAAATAAATAAATTATGATTTCCACATAATAAACATAGGGGGTCCATAGCTCAGTGGTAGAGCATTTGACTGCAGATCAAGAGGTCACCGGTTCGAACCCGGTTGGGCCCTAATTATTAAAAATATTTTACATTATTATTATTATTATTATTATTATTTGATATATTGTGATCGATTGGCTTCAGTATTATTAGATTGCTTTGGGCTCTTATTAAAAATATTTTACATTATTATTATTATTATTATTATTTGATATATTGTGATCGATTGGCTTCAGTATTATTAGATTGCTTTGGGCTCTTAAAATGTGTTTTTGACCATAATAGTTTTGAGACTTAACTTTGAGGAGGAGTAGAAGCGCTCGGTACTAACATTTCCTGTGATTAATTAATTTCTCTAGCACAGAGTCGAAGAGAACAGCTTCCATCTTTGAACCCACCATCAAACACTGATGAGAAGCTCGACGACGACGATGTTGGTTAAGGGGTTGGTTACTTCCTGCAACCTCTTCTTCATGCTCTCATCCAACTGGATCCGGCCATCTTCCTGACTTGTCTTTCTTCCATCACTTCTCGAATCCTTCCTGCCACATCCCAATTGTTCGCGTCGGCAAACATGTTCGACAGCAAAACGTAGGTCGACGGGTCTTTCTCCTCCATGGCAAGCGCCTGCTCTGCTGCTCTCTTGCCGGTCTCCACATCGCCATGGAGCTGACAAGCACCCAGCAATGTCTGCCAAACGAGCACGCCGGGTTCGAAAGGCATGCTCCTTATCAAGTCCTCCGCCTCCGCAATGCGGCCTGCCTTCCCGAGCAGATCCACCATGCACGCGTAGTGATCCTCCCCAGGTACGATACCATGATCTCGCTCCATGGAGTCGAAGTACCTTCTTCCCTTCTCCACTAATCTTCCTCGACCGCATGCGTACAGGACACAGATGAGTGTGATGTCGTTTGGCCTCACCTTCTCTGCAATCATCTCGTCGAAACCCTCCACGGCTTCTCGACCGAGTCCGTTTTGTGCCAATCCCATGATCATCGCAGTCCACGAGATGACCGACCGCTGCTTCATCGATCGGAACACCTGCACTGCGCTGCTCGTGGAACCACATTTGGCGTACATGTCGACGAGTGCATTGTCGACACACTCATCGACCTCGTCTCCCAGCTTGATTCTGTACCCATGCGCCTTCCTCCCTTCCTCCAAACAAGTCGAGCTCGAGCACGCGTTAAGCATCGTTGCGAGCGTGAGCTTGTTTGGTCTCACACCGGCCAGCTTCATCTGATCCACGATTCTGAGTGCTTCCGCCGGCTGCCCGCAATCCAGGGCACCTGCGGCCATCTGCGTCCACGATACCACGTCGCGCCATGGCATCTCCGCAAAGGCTTTGCGACTGCTAACTAAATCTTCGTTCTTCAGGTACATCTCCACCAGTGAATTCCCCACGCAGACATCCTCGCCATGGCCGTGCCTGACGACCTGGCCATGAACCTGCACGCCGCTCCTTAAGCACGAAGCCTTTGCCAACCCTGTGAGGATACTACTGAAAGAGAACTCATCCGGCCTCAACCCTGCTCGACTCATCCGCCACCAGAATCTCCATACCTCCGAGTAGGAACATTGCAGATAACCCGCAAGCATCGAGTTCCACGAAACCACATCCTTGTCACCATATTTATCGAACACCTCCGCCGCTTCCACCATCCTCCCATTTCTGATCAACGACATGAGGAAAGCGTTGATCAAGAACACATTGCACTCGAAGCCGAGCCGGATCACCTGAGAGTAAATCTGCCGAGCTTGGGAACAACCATCAGAGAGCGAGGCGGCGTTCAGCGCGCTCACGAGGGTGAACTCATTGGGGCTGACGCCTTCACGATGCATGTCGTAGAAGAGGGAGAGGGCCTGGAGGGGACGCCCACATTGGACGAGGCCGGCGATGGCGGCCGACCACGTGACCACGTTTCGCAGGGGCATTTGGTCGAACAGGTGGAGGGGCAGGGAGGGGTCACGGCAGCACTTGAAGTACATGTTAAGGAGGTGGTTTTGGAGGAAGAGGGAGGAGGGGAGGAGGGAGCTCTTGAGGAGTTGGGAGTGGATGGCAGCGCCGAGGCCGAGGTCCGAGGTTTGGGCACATCTCTGCAGGAGATGGGCGTAGCACTCGTCTTCTTCTTCGTGGTCCGGCGACAGGCTTGATGTGCGAAACCAACAGGGACGAGATGCGTAAATTGGAGGCCGAGAGAGCATGAGAGATGGTAAAGTACACCGTGGCATTGGCTTGTGCGAGGTTTAGTTCATGATTTGAAGGCGTTGCATTAAATTATATATGTGTGCGTCAATCTTTTAATTCAATGTATATATATATATATATATATATATATATATATATATATATATATATAGAACAAATGGAACTTAGAAACTAATACATATTATAACCAAAATAATAATAATCAATATAATTAAAAGATTAATATAATATATAAGGAAATTACAAAATTATTACATTACGAAAATATCATCAATTTAATTCATATTTCTAAATTATAGTTATATTTAGTATCATTGTTTTCAACATACCTTTAACATAAAAAAGTTTCATATGAATTATCAATGAAGATGAAGGACGGGTGAGTATTTACACCAACTTGCAAAGTGCCTTTCTACTTGGGCGGATAAGAAAGAATTTAAATATATTATAATTATTCATATCATATTAGTAAAAGAATATATATGTATTTTACACAATCAAATCATTGAGTAGAAAAATAAGAAACAATTCAAGTTCATCAAATTCATTATGTACTTATACTTTGACGCATCTCCTTTTATTTTATTTTCTCTTTATAATATACATATATCATACATTATATACTCTTCATATTCTTTTCTAAAAATATAATAACTTAGATAATTAAGTAAGCACTAAATATAAAACAACTTGAATTTAAATGTCTTCCCTCATGTTAAGTCATGAGTTTACCATCAACTATAATATATCTCATAATATGATAGTAGATTTTTCTATAAAATCATTGATAATTTATTTTTTATATAATTTTATATACAAATCTACTATCGATTATCACTTGGTAAGGCATATTTTGGCCTGTCTAATATATACTTTCACATCACCTTCCAAAAGCCAAATATATATGGTTGACACAACTTAGATCAAGGTCTCGGGAAAAAGCACTGTCCCGAACCATTGCTCGATGGGCTAGGCCCAGGTCACATCCCTTGTCTCTCCGCAAGGTTTCCTTCTGTATGTCCCATACATAATATGATGACATGTTTCAACTCAGACAATGACCTATGAAAGAATAATGTCTACTGCAGATACGTAATAAAAGTAAACAGCACAATAGTTGGAATTGGTAGATAGGTCAGGGGTTCAACCACCAACCAATGTACGACGTCGATCTACCACCCATGCGTATTAGCCCAATTCATATGATTTCTGCATCCCCAAGTAGTATAAAAGGTGCCCAAATAAATAAACAAAGGGACCTTCTTCAACACTAGGTATACTACACAGAATAATTCATCTAATTGACTTGACCATCAAAGGGGTTGAGTTGGGTCGACACCTCATCCCTCGACCGTGACCTTGACACAAACATCGATAATCGGAGAGCCAGCTAAGGAGCGAAAGGACGCACTCACAAAAAGGAAAGCTTTGCCGCCAACCAAATAAGGTTTCCGACCAAGGATAAGCATCTCCAACTCTGATGTTTGTGTAGCTAAACTAAAGACTAGAAGTCAACTCCAATACGAGATGTAACACCCCTTAGTCCCATATTGGAAAAGTGGGAACATATGAATGTCTTATAAGGGTTGACGAGTGTATTATTAGTGATTTTCGGCTCGAGCATTTTGGCCAGTGGTTGGGCCAAACTGATCCTATCAGATTAGTTAGCTCATCAATTCAGGTCATGACACGAGGCGACCGCCCAAGACTAAATCGAGACGACACATTAGCCTTGATATATAAAATATACAACACCACTTATAATACTTCATTGCTCTTGTTTTGATGGAGTCAAATTGCATCTTTCTTGTTAAGCCTTTCTAGTTATATTATATATATATATATATATATACTTCTCAGATCCTTCATACGACTATATGCTCCAAAATGTTTTAGAACATTTTAAGTTGATCGATTGCTTGCTTAATCACAAGGCAAAGTTATAGAAGCTAACTATTTACAATCCAAGTTAATATTAACTATATATCTCAAGTAGTATTGACCATATAAAATTTTTCACATGGTCAAATAATTATGTACATTATCATCATCAAATGAATGTTTAAGCTATAAAATATATCAGATGAGATTTTAAACTCTCAACCTTGGATAAGTTGACCTTGTACGCCCCCATCATATCAATATTAAGGTATAAATATATCAGATAAGGTTTTAAACTTTCAATGTTAGGTAAATTAGTCTATAACATCGCCACTAGTCCAAACTTGACTAGGATATCACAATGTCTCAGCTGAAAATTTCACTAATAAAATAATACATGTCAAAATTATGGATTGAATATATTGGTTAGTTTGCACAGCAATCTCATATTCTTAAATCGTTTCTAACGTAAGATTGTGATGACATACTAGCATAGTTGTTAATATAATTTGGATTGTCTCCACATCCATCAAAGTATGTTGCTCTTTGATTGTTATGCCATATTACATCTAAAGTTTTTGACCTCGAATTTATTAAATTTTTTTCTGCCATTTGGAATGCCATCTTTCTTCGCCTGTATTGATTCCAAGGAAAGTTTCCTACTTTGAATCTATTAAGTCTTAGACTCGGTTCTTGTTCTTGAATTTGTACTGGTTTCATAGACATTTGCATGAGGTTTTAGTACTCTTGTTCTATATAATTGGCATGACAAGATAAGATCTTTTGATAATTGTGTAGATAGATACCTAATACAAAGAATGCCATACTCTACACTACAGTCTTTCAAGGAAGCAGTTGGTGCAGATTACAGATAAGCTCAGCTGAAATTTTGTATAAGGTCAAGAATTCAAGATGAGGATTACTCAAAGAAAGGATTTTTAATCTTCTTCTTTTTAATCTTTTGCAAGCAGATTCCATCTATATCTTCCATAAGCAGGATGGTTAAACTTATTGACAGATGAGAGATACTGTGGAGCTTCACATGATTTCGAATTATATATATTCTGATTCATTTATTTCCGATCCTATTTAATATGTAACATTCTTTTGTTCTTTTTTGATGCTGTTCAAGCATTAGATGGCTCTTGAACTCATCAAACTTTTACCTGTCTTATACTTTTCCTCCTCACATTCTGTAATGCAAGTTTGGCACTTTTGCTAACTGGGTTCATTCAGACAATGATGAGCAAATGGCAGCAGCTATTGAAGCAATTGAATGGCTAAGGTTGAGACACCATTGCTGCTTATTTCTTTATATTCATGGTTTTGTCTGTCTTGTGCATTGTTGGATAGTAACAAATATATTCTAATCTCCCACACTGTGCTGTCATCTTTCAGAAATGGAACATTAATTCTATCATCAACCATTAGATTATTACTTCTGTTCTCAAGCAATCATGTAATAGTCTCTTGTCCTATTTCTTGTTGTTCTTGTAATAGGGAATCATGGAGAGGCTTCTCACTTTAGGGTTTAGGAGATTCTTGTAAGGTGATGATGCCAACACAATGATGTGTTGGTTGGTTGGTGC
Source organism: Ensete ventricosum (assembly GCA_029747655.1). Taxonomy (NCBI): domain Eukaryota; kingdom Viridiplantae; phylum Streptophyta; class Magnoliopsida; order Zingiberales; family Musaceae; genus Ensete; species Ensete ventricosum. The sequence goes on from JAQQAF010000009.1 coordinate 56,279,233, forward strand.
ATTGTTGCCATACTGTATTAGGACTTGATTAATGTTATGGATTCTTTTCCTCACTGATGACCTTTATTCAAGTCAATCTCTCTCTCTCTCTCTCTCTCTCTCTCTCTCTCTCTCTCTCTCTCTCACACACACACACACACACACACACACACACACACAGGTTGGTGCATTGTTGCCATACTGTATTAGGACTTGATTAATGTTATGGATTCTTTTCCTCACTGATGACCTTTACTCAAGTCAATCTCTCTCTCTCTCTCTCTCTCACACACACACACACACACACAGAGACAAGCTCAAAGACACATTGATGCAGTTGTTTTTTTTTTTGCAGGTTTATGTCTTCTAATGCACCAGTGGATTCTTTAGTGACGTATAGAGAATAGCAAACGAACTGTTTGGTGAAATCTGAATCATGTTACAGGTAGGTAGGTAGGTAGGTATAAGCTGTGCTTGTGGATTGTAGTGCATGAAAGAAGAAGACTCCTCAACTTAATATATCAATAATGGCTAGGAAGAAGCATCCTCAGATTTGTTCCCCCCCACCCTCCTATCCTATTGTGGCCTTCTCTGTTCTGTGGCCATTCCCTTCTTCTCTAAACCACAAAGCTTCCAAGCAACACAGTATTGAAAGCAACATAAGATAGTTGTACTGAGTAATTGAGGTTCTTGGCAGGCATGAGCTATAATACCCCTTCTGTTCCCACAACTCTCTCTCTCTCTCTCTCTCTTCAATGATGTTGCTTATTAACATCGTTAACGTTGACGTAACTCTCTTCTCTTATCCATGACGTGATAGGTCCGTGTTAAGAATTTAAAAGAAAATACTAAAATTATTATATTGTCCTCCCGTGATCGTGGCGTCGACTGTTGTTCTCTATGCACGCAGGAGGATCAACCCTGGCTGTCCTTTGGACGATTTCCCGTTAGCACGAGGGCTGAGGGAGTACACTTAATGATAAGGTTTATCGCGTCTTTGGAATCTAATTTCTAATCTCTCTTTATATTATTTGAGTTCTAACAGTTCGATCATCCACTCCATTGGGAATTCATTTATTTGCGGCCATTAGAATCCATGGCCTGAGCGTGTCATCTAAATCCGTCCTCAACCTGATATATAACAGCAGATAAGTCGTCGGGTGGCGAAGCCACGCTTCTCCGATCTAAAGAATGAAGGGAAGAAGGAAGGAAGATGGGGAGGAAAAGATCCACCGGCGGCGGCCATAAAAAGAGGGCCGTCTCCTCCCCCACATCGAGAAGTAGTGACGGCGGGATGCCTGCATCGGAGTGCCCACTTTGGCGCTAAGGGAAAGATGAGAGCGGTGACGGCAGGATTGGTTGTCTTCATGCGACGAGTCTTTGGACTGTCTCTTGCTGCGCTGCTAAGAAAGGAACAAGCGATGATGATTGTTAGTTAATGTGCGTGTGAGTTGTCTTCTTTCTGCCTCCCAACTTTTCTTAGATGGATGATGGAGGAGAGACGCTTTTTAAGCTTGCATTTTACTTGGAAGCGTATCCGAAGATTATATTTTGTTCTACTGCATGATTGAGATGCTTTAACCTTACCAAAGTTACAGGTTCATCCTAATGTTTCGTCCGTATTGATATGAGAGTGTTGATAAGGGAGGTGATTCGTCGGAGTCAATTTGACGATGAGATCGGATAAAGGAACTTAGAGTGCTCGACTGTGATGTCCTTTCTTAGACGTCGGGTCATCTTTAGTAGATGTGTTGTTCCATGACAACGGGTCATTTCCTAATCACTAGTGGTCTTGCATAATAGGTCTACGTCAGGGGTTACCCTGCTCAACCCCTTCGATTCTTAAATCAGCGAATGACGAAAGGGAGGAAGACAATAGTATAAGCTATGTAAATAAGAGAGTAGAGAGTAGAGAGGCTATTGCCTATTTTTTACTTGTTTAGGGCATAATTTTTATACCTGAGCATCGAGCGATCTGAACTTGTGTTAGTCAATGCCCCTTCTTTGTTTGAACGGTGGAGGAGTTAATAAGGGCGTTCCCCGTGTGACAAATGTATTAATGAGTAACTTGTTATCCGTTATTAATGCAATGACATAGCTTGATATGTCATAGATTTTATGATTGTCTTCGTAATGAACGAGAAGAAAGCTTGAATTTTATTTATTTTAAATAAATAACATACATGATATATGACTGAGAGAGTCATAGGATAAATATCAAACATAAAATGAGATGCATATCCATTATTATATTTAATGAGATGCATATCTAATTCATTTTAAGTTGTAATTTAATAAATGAACATCTTTGGTAACTTAATTAGAGCATAAGATTAGTTCTATGTTTATCGTGTGATGATCATTATTTTTTTCTTATAGTATATTAGCTTTCCAATTATATGTTTTCAAATATTCTTTATGTTTCATCGATCATTATTTATAAATAATAATATATTTTCTAATAATATATCATGATGATAGATATATTAATTTTTTAATGATAAATGATATATAAGATTCGAATAAAGGACCTCACGACTATATATATATATATATATAAAGGTCTTTTGCAAGTGAAACTATCAATATTTTCATGAAGAATATATTATTGTAAGAATTACTATGAGTAGATTATATATATATATATATATCGATTGACGGCCTAAAAAAAAAAAAAAAAAAAAAAGGATTTCCGGTAAAGACTCACTCTACCCTCCGTCGCTCTCTGTTGGTAATAAATAGCCAACGCTTTCACTTCCGACGTCAAATTCGAACCACCCTTTCTCTCTCGAACACTGCAGAATGCTTGAGAATTGGCAATGATGGCGTCTCCCTTCGAGACTCATATGCCAATGGCGCCCTCCTGCTCTTAGATTTGACGTATTGTTCTCGCTTTTGGGGCCTTTCTTCGGTTCGAGGCTTTCGTTCTGCTTCGTGAGATTGTTTGTGGAGATGGCGAATCCGAAATGGAGTTCGCAGAGCAGCGGCTATGAGACCGCGATCTGGGCCGCCAAAATCGTTTTTTGCTTCCTCGGCGTCGTCTCCTGTGGCGCCGCCGTCAGGGCGGCTATGGGAGCCCTGGCCTCTGCCCTCCCCAGCTTCTGGGCCTCCCTCCGCTCTTGGCTCGCACCGCAGTACCTCTTCGTCGCTGTCCATTTCATTATCCTCGTTATCTGGAAGCTCTCCGATCAGCAGCAGCAGCACCGGCGCCACCTCGAGCAGTGGGCGGCGGAGGCGGGGATCCCGGAGTCTGAGAAGCTTACAAAGATAGAATCTTTCGAGCCTCCGCCTGCGGCTGGCCTTCCTCGGAAACCATCGCCCGAGATCTGGCGCGCGCCGCCTCCGACGACCGGAGAGGTTCTGGCGCTGGATCCCGGTAAGCACTCGCCGTCCGACGCATCGACGGAGTCTTGCGAGAGCTCAACGCCTTCGTCGGCGTTTGAGGGCCAAAGGAGCGTCCAACCGGAGGCCGAGACCAGCATTGCGATGGCGGAAGAGGAGGACGAGGCGGCGGCCGCCGCGGCGGAGTTAGAGAACGACTCGATGGAGGCCACGTGGAAGGCGATTATGGAGAAGTCGTCTCGGCCGGCGCTGACGCCGCCAGCTCCCTCTTCCGCGAGTCACGAAGACATGAACCGGCGGTTCGACGATTTCATCAAGAAGAACCACGAGCAAATTCGGCTTCTCAGTAGCCGGCGGCAGCCGTAGGAGATGGGCAAGTCACGCCTTACATTAATCTCCATCTCCTTTCATCTTCTTGCTAGCTCGTTCAGCGAAAGCTTCTGTGGACGAAGGAGACAGCTTTGCCGCAAGACAACGAATCCTCAAGGTAATTACTACGTTGTCCTCTTCCGACTGATACTTCACCTCTGTTGATATATCTTCTTTGTCTTTTCTCTGTTCTCTTTCTTTATAAAGCTTCAACTATTCAAATTTTGAATCAATTGCCTCATCCATGTTTGTCAGTCTGTGCTATTCTGACAGATGATTGGTTTGTGTTTCTTTGATCCTTCTGGGAATGCAGGTTCCTTTTGAGATGCTGCACTTGTTCTTTGTTCTGGTATTGCTGGTTGGACTGAGAAGTGAGTTAGTCTGATAGATGGGAGTCTTTGGTATGATTCAATCTCATCTCTTGGTGGTAGTACCATTAGCTTGCTGTTTGATACAGGATTGTCCTTATAATGAATGGTTTACAGTGCATGTGGAAAACTGTGTTTGTGGATATTCCTTTTTTTTTATACTTAAAACTGTGTGGATTGCCTCAATGTTTATTAATGAATTCATATCAGCTCTTCCATTCAACTTTTCCTACTTTTTCCTTTCCAGCATAGTTACTAGTAAAATGTCTGTGGACATAAGTCTTCTCCTACATAAGCCACATTTTTGAGAAATTTCTACATCTAAAATTGAAGAGAATGATGCCGAAACATATGATGATGATGCATGCTTTTCTGGCTTATTGCACCCTGTGATATACTCTTTGGTACAAGAAGTTGCTGTTTGCTAGATATAAGAATTATATTTATGTTTACTAATTAAAGTTAAGCATTTGCTGTTTTTTGGATCATTCATAAAAGTTAGAGACTGAATCACTGGGGAGTTTCTTCATGATATCATGTAATACTGTCTAACTTCTTAAGTTGTAGGGACATTTTCACTATATTTAAGGAGTCACCAGGCATTAATCAATAGCTAAATTTGTTTAATATTTTTTAGGAACTTGAGTACTTGCTTAAAAATGAATGGCCAAAACTAGGTATAGGTTGTTCAAGGAAGCCCAAGCTATTTACAATTTTTATGCAAATGCTTGTTTGAGAGAACATAGTTATAACCTACTATCCTTACAATTTATGTTTTGCTGAACAATATTCACTGATAATAAATACATTGGGAAGCTAATGGTGATTATGTAAGATGAAAACAATTAATAGATATTAACTGGCAATATCTGATTGTTGAAGCTTGACATGGTATTCTTGATGCAGGTAGGAAAAAGTGGAAACTAGAAAGTCTCCATAAACTAGTATATTTGCTTTTGATGTTAGGATATCTGGTCTTTGTTTAAGCAGAAGTTACACAAATATTATATCTAATCTCAATAATGTCTTGCCCTTAGGCTACTGCGGTAATGTGAGAAGGAACGTATCCTTTTTAGAGTCCATATATGTTTACAGTTGCACACATGCTTCTTCCTTTGGTATGATCTGCTAATTGACTGCTGTGCATGATATCTAAAAGGATACTTTCATTTAACTTAGTAGCCTATCATTGTTTCTCTATTTTTTTACAAAAAAATGTTATCCCCAACATTTCTTACTAATGAGGAGTTTCTTGGTCTACCGATGTTAGGTTAAACTTTCTGAATCATGTACTCTGTTTTTTTTATACTAATTCTTTAAATTTGTTCTTCTGGTTACCTTTTTTTTCATCTTCATTCAACATCAGAAGGTCATAGGTCAGATCAGAGGATCTCAGTTTATACGTATATGTTAAAGGTCCACATCAAGTATGTGACAAGAAACTTACGATCTATTTCAAGAACAATTACATGCGGATAATTGCAGTGCTCTTTGTCTGTGAAATATCTTCCAGGATGGCCATAGTCCTGTTGAGATCAATATATTTTAAGCACTGACTGTGACCATTGACTATTTCAGCAGGTAAAGGGAACATTTCTTCCTGAAGGCAAGACAGCAGTCCCATAATATATTGGATTAGATGATTGATATGTTTCATATTTTGACATTCTCTTAGAAGAAGACAATTCTTACTTTTTCAAGGCCTATTTTCCTCAACATAAAACTGGTTTTCAGCAGCTTTTTTATCGGAAAACCAGCTCAAATTTATTACTTTCAGCTTATTCTTGAGAAGATTTTTGTGTGACTGTGGCAACATAGTATGTTTATTGTGGAAGATGGTTCATAGTAGAACTTTATACTTCAGTTTCCTAGAGAGTTGATATATTTCTTGTATCATCTGGTGACTTGTGCCTATTAAAGTTTCCCAAATCTTGATTCAACTTAGCAGTGACAATGTCTGTTGCCATTATCCTTTGATTTGCAAACTAGTGGGCTTTTGCAGACCCCTCTCTTCTTAAGAGAAAGTGGTGATGCTCCTTTGAAGATTGCATGAACAATATGTCATTCAAGATTTGTAGCTAATTGCAGGGTTTTGAGGCATTGAAGTCTACAGTTTTGATCTTCTTACTTAATGATCAGTGTGCATGGAAGAGACTAGAATTCATGGCATATTAGACATGTATTCATGAGAAAACACATTTAGATAGAAAGACACAGTGGTTACCTCCTCCAACCATAAATATATGAGGAGAAAGGGAGTGACAGGCCTAATGAAAAGGATTGATAGCTGCTGTGGATGAGTTGAAGAAAAAGGAGATGATGATGCCTAACCTTTTTGTGATTGTGTGGATCTAAACATTGCAGAAGATAGCAGCATGCATCAGTTGATCTAATCAACAACTTGTCATGAGTCTTAGCTTTTGGTATGTGTTGATGCTTGTGATCACTGTCATGTGTGATTTGATAGTTCATGAACTGTCAAACAACATAGTACTGTGATCACAAGCATACCCTTTTAAATTTCTTTATATTAGGCCTTTTTAATATCTTCATTATATTTTTAATTTCTCTATATGTCTTGGATTCAATCTAGTCTTCATCATTTATCTTTTATAAATAAAAAGATTAAAACTTATCGAGTGTACTAATTCTTTTTTATTTCTTAAACGATGATCTAATATAAAAACCTTTAAATGTTTCATAGTTTGGAGGAAACTATGTTCTCTGTTCTCTGTTCTTCTCATCCTTATCTTCTCCACCTGACAACCGCCACCATATCTTCCTCACCCCTCCATCGACCGGCTTTACCTCGCACTGTATCAATCCAAGCCAGATTCGTAATTTTGTAATTGGATCGATCACAGCCGTCCGGTTAAGATCGGGCGTCTACGAGAGCTTCTCCTGGATTCGAGGAGAATCCAGAATAGATTCGGGGTTTCTGGGAAGGGCTTTTGACCGGTCAAAATTTTGCCGACGACGGTCTCACTTCCCAATAAAACATGCATTAAAAAAAAAAAGATAAAACAAATTTAAGAAATAGCATATTCGAAGGTATATTTGAATCCGATGAGAAGAAAACCAAAAATAGAAAATAGAAAAAAAGGGGGAAAACACGCGACAATGGTTGCGATTCGATAGGGAGGCGAGGAGAGGAGTGGATCGACAAGATTTCCGTCACAAATCCACGGTTGCGGAGACGCTACGCTATCCTCTGCCTTCGCCTTCCGCCGCCCTTCTTCCCTTCCTGTTACATTGGATCTTCTTGAGGAGCTTCCGTTCCCGTCGAGCCACAAAGGTTGCGTCTTTGTTTTCGTGCACCAACTGATCCGATTAGGGATCTCTCAAAGATTTCAGATCCTTTGTTCACGATGTTCGGTCTGATTTGTTGGTCTTGTTCGATTAAATCTCGAAAGCTTCGATTTTTCTTACGGTTCTTGGTTTGCAGATCGAAGCGAGAGGAGGAGGAGGAGGAGGAGAAAGAAGTTGGTGTTGGTGGTCTGAACCTGGGCTTGGCTGTCAGCGTCCTCCGACAGCCGGCCCTTCTGTTCTTCCCGGAAGCCCTCGGTTCTCTCGGGTAAGTTGCAGTTCCCTCCTCTACGTGCTTAGCCATCTAATTGGAACGAGAAAGCGACGCGCTTGGTCAATTGATTTCGGCTTCGTGAGGCCTTTGACCAAGCATCCTCCACTTTGACTCCCTTCTCAATCCGTGTTCATCGTGCTTGATTCTAACGCGTGGATGACCTGTTTCCCACGAAGCAGGTCGGTGGTTTCGTCCTCAATCCTGCAGAGAATTCTTTTCCTTCATATACTTCTCATGCACAGACGCTGAGCCATTTCGTCCCCAATGGCTTCTCTTTACGGAATTCTGCATCGGCCTCTCTCCGCCGCAGCCGCCGTCGCCGTCGCCGCCGTGTCGTCGGCACTGCCGGACCGCGTTTCCTCGCAGCCCAATCGGTCGGATTCCGATGCCGCCGCACCTACGCACTTCTTGTTGCCGGAGCCAGAACCTGCAACGCGTCGGATGTCCGTTTCCGACATCTCGAGCCTCCTATTCGACAGAAAGCATTCCGCGCACCTCCCAGATTCCGTCTTCGGCTCGTTCCCCTTCCCCATGGCTTCGCCTGCCGTCCTCCTCTCCCCGTACGAGTACGCCAAGCTGGCCAACCCCAAAAAGATGGAGGAATTCCCGCCGGCCATTGCTTCTTCTCCATCGGATGTGATGTACCGCTGGCACCTGCCTGACCCCAATGCTTCTGGGGTTGCCGGGAGCGATCACTGCTCGAGAGCAAAGTCCCAGACGGTGGTGATTTTGCTCGGCTGGCTCGGAGCGAAACAGAGGCATCTGAAGAAGTATGCTGATTGGTACACCTCCAGGGGGTTTCATGTCGTGACCTTCACATTTCCCTTGGCCGATGTAATGAGCTACAAGGTCGGAGGGAAGGTCGAGCAGGATGTCCAGTTGCTAGCAGAGCATCTTGTGGATTGGGTCTCGGAGGAGAACGGGAAGAACTTGGTCTTCCACACTTTCAGTAACACAGGCTGGTTGACGTACGCTTTCCGTCGTCCATCTCCCATTAGCTTTCTTCCTCTTCCTCTGAAGAAAAGTTTGTGGCTAAAATTTGATTGTTATTTGTTGTAGTTATGGAGTATTACTTGAGAAGTTTAGGAAGCAGGATCCATCTGTGATCGGAAGGATCAAAGGATGTGTCATCGATTCAGCTCCTGTTGCTGCACCCGAGCCTCAGGTAAAGGATTTGTTTGATCTGGAATTCTGACCTATACTTCATTGAATGTTCATCTTTTGCTTTGATGATTTGTTAGTTTTATGTCAGCGGTGTTCATTTCAATTCTAATTTGTACATTTATATAATTATATTCAGACGCCTATTCTTTTCTCTTTATCAGGTTCAAGTCTCACCATTTGTGTTTTGTGGCTGTTTCTTTGAACTAGGAAAGTGTGATAACTTCTTTTGTTGTTGTGACATACCATCATCACCTAAATCATGCTTCTATTTGATCCTCTTCCTTTTCCTATCGCCACTTCTTTAGTTACACATCGAGGATCTTGATCCTGTATTACTAGCGCTGCATCAAGTCTTTTGACATGATCAAATCTGAGCTTGAATTTGATAACAAACCAACATTCATTTGAAAAGGAGAATAGAAAAAATGGAGAAGTTTAAGAGAAATAAATGTGTGTGTTGAGCCAAACTCAGAAGTAGAGTAATGCATGAGTCTGCTCTTTCGCATTCTGATAATAAATGTACTTTCTTTTTTATTCATAGTAGTGGTATTCTTTGATTCTTCTGATAAGCTCAATTTGCTGCACAAGCAATGTGATTATACTAGCACCTTTGGAAGAAGAATTAACCATGGTTTAGTTTTCACACCATTCCTAATTCTCAAAATACAGTGGGATTCAATTTCCAACCTTTGCTTGTTATAGGTATGGGCTTCAGGTTTTTCTGCTGCTTTCTTGAAAAAGCGGAGTGTAGCAACAAAGGGGATGGTAGGCTCAAATGATTCAGGAAACGGCATGATGGATACTGGTGATTCAAGCTTGGGACCTAAACCTGCAGTCGCAGAAAGTGCTTTGTTAGTCGTCCTGGAGAAGTTCTTCGAGGTGGTCTTAAACTTACCCGCTGTCAACAGGTAGTGTTTACTATCCATAATCAATTTTCAGCTATTGCTATCTGTCTTTTTTCCAAAGTGCTAACCAGTCTAATATGAAGTAGACTAGTTTTTCGAAACACAAAATAATCTTGCAACTCCTGGATTTCTTTATGAAAAAGCAAATTGTCTTAAATGTTTTAGAGTTACTCATCAAGAGATAAATCATGTAAATGGTGGGTTAGTGTTGTGGAGACGTTGGCTGTTAGTTCTGTGTGCTACGATCTTTTTCACTGTAAGATGGTGGAATTCCAATGACGACTAATATTTTGTGGACAATTCTTACAGGAGATTGTCTGATGTCTTGGATTTACTGACTTCAGAGCAACCCAAATGCCCTCAATTGTATATATACAGCTCTGCTGACCGAGTAATTCCTGCAAAATCTGTGGAATCGTTTGTAGAAGCACAACGGAGAGCCGGGCATGAGGTCAGGGCATGTGATTTCTTGTCATCTCCTCATGTTGATCATTTCAGAAGCCAACCAGCTCTCTACAGTTCTCAGCTTGCCAACTTTCTGGAGGACTGTGTTCTCACCTGTTGCAAGGATTCTTCATAAGACATTTTTTGCATTATAATTCATTCTTTTCCTGGCTATCAATTTAAATTTGCCAGGCATCATATAATTTGACAGAAAACCATATAACTCTTTTTTTTTTTTTTTAAATCAAGTGATTACTGTAAAGACATCCCTTTTAAGGAAGAGATGAAGTATACCTGTTTTCCTTAACTTTGCTTCTGCTTGCTCTCTTAAATTGATGCACTGAGCTAGTAAATTTTTGTTCATTTACTTATGGTGAAATGAGTCAGATTACATGAGTCATCTGAGAACAATGCAACCACACATTCTTTCTCAGAGAATTATCTCTCCATCATGATGCAAAAAGCTCTGAATGCATTAAGCTTCTGTTGCATAATTTCTACCTTGATTCAAATGAGGACTCTGCCAATAGTCATCTTGATTCTTGTTCTTTGGATGCATGCAGTGGAAGAAAGCTAATAAATGGATAAGTTGAGAATATTGAACAAGGTAGATTGAATTCTTTTGAGCTTGTGAAATCCTAGTAATTTCTCAGGATGGATGAAAGTTTAGAATGGTCAACAAGGTCTATCTGTCTTGGATATTATTTGTTTGATGGCTTAGAATTCTTATGCAAAGCTTCAGTCAGATGCCAAACTTAGATTTCTTTGTCAGACAACATAGATTTATATGTCTAGCTCATAAGGCAACCATTTTATGCGAGACAAAACATTAAAGATCCAAGCATGCCTTATGGATCAGTTTTTTTCTGGGTGCACACTCAAAAAACCATGTCCCAAGTATTGGTCTCTGCATCAGCTCATGATGTACAAGAGAGAGAGAGAGAGAGAGAGAGAGGTTTGGGTTTAAATTTGGTCTCTCAGCTTTGGTGAAGAACTGCCACTTGTTCATTCAACTGTGGGTTATAAAGCTAAACCCACAAAAGAAAAAGAGATCCATAATACCCATCTCCATACATATGAGGAGATATGCTTTTGAATACAAATCTCTATCTGTCGAAAACACTATACATGTCTCAACATGACAAAGAAACATAGATATCAAGACAACACCAAGTCTTCATGCTTTCTTTTCTGCCACAACCCTATCACATTCACTGCAGTGAAGCTGTAGGTTTTCTAATGGTGTTATTGTCTTACGTGCTAAATGCACTATCCTTTTCAACATAGAATTAAAAGGAGATTACTACTGCCACAGGCAGAGGGATAGATAGATTCCAAGTTGCAGAGTTCCAGCCTTCAATGATGGCTCTCCAGAAGAGCACTCTGCGGCAGAAGAAAGCAGTGTTTGAATATACCCACCCACCCCAGTCATCCTGGGGAGACGAAACCCCAAGTCCATCCATGACTTTGTCCAGAGCTTTTGGCCCCTCTCTCTTTGCTTTCAGGGAGGGATTCCTCCCTTTGTTCAGTGAGTGCCCCTCTCGGTGGGCCTCTCGCCCATGGAGGCAACCCAGAGGAGGAGAGGAACATGAACCAGACTCGTCGATGGCAAAAAGGAAACAGCCGATCGAGTTGCTCCATGTTTTGGTCAAAGGCATCAACACCAAGATGGTATCATCATCGCATCCACCGCTCGGGCCCTCCTGCAAACTCGTAGCTTTTATTCGAGCAAGAGAACAACCATACAGAGAGTAACATTGAGATGGTTTAGTTCTTCTTGGTGTTGCAGAGTCTGCAAGAAGTAATCGCCGTGCTCTCTCTCTACTTACTGCTTCGAAGCCACTCGATATCTACTTTAGAGTGACTGTTGGCCTGCGTTCATGCAAGATAAGACACAACTGTAGCTTACAGAAGTACTTCTTAGCAAGTGTTGGGTCCGAAGCCGACGAATCCATTGGCAGCATCGAAGGTAATCTGAATCCCCTCCTGTTGGATGTTGCCCATGATGGAGAGGCCGGACGAGGATGGTGCAAACGCGAAGCAGAACGTCGCCATGTCGTTCACCGGGATCAACAAGTTCCGGGCGGGAAGCGTCAGAATCGTGTCGCCGGCGAAGTAGAACGACACCGTCGGCACCCGCACGCTCTGGTACCCGAGAAGGCTGTAGCAGGTGTCGAAGATGGACACCCCGGGCGCCCGTGGCAGGCCGGCGGTGGCCGCCCCGAAGGCGTCGCGCAGCGCCGCGTAGGCCGCGTCTGGCAGTCTGGTGACCGCGGTGCCGGTGTCCATGACCACCCCGCCCTCCCCTTCCTCGGAGAGCTGGAACACGTCCTCGAGGACCGGCAGCCGCACCCCGCCGACGCCGAGGCCCAGCAGGCGCACGTAGTAGAAGCTGGGGGCGCGCAGGTTGCGGAGCAGCGGGACCCACACGGCGCCCACCGGGACGGCCGCCGTCCGGCCGAAGACGAGCGAGCCGGTTGGCGCGTCGGAGCCGCGGCTGACGAGGCAGTAGCTGAAGGCGCCGCCGGCCTGGCCGCCGAGCTGGCCCACGAAGGACATAGGCCCCCAGCCCAGGCCCAGAACGCCGGCGGCGCCCACGAAGAGGCCGCGGTTGCTGTGGCCGCATCCGATGGCCACGTCCCGGACGGCGCTCGTCCCGAAGGTCAGCGTCTCCAGCGCCAGGGTGCCCTTCGTGGAGGACCCGTCGCCGTAAGAGACGGCGTACCGGCAGTCGCCCGCACGGCACCCGGCCGCCGCCGACGCGCCGGAGAGGAGGAGACCGCAGATGGGAGAGCCGCACGGGACGCCGGCGAAGGACGCCGACTCCGCCGGGTCGAACACCGGCTCAGACTGCGCATAACACTGCGAGCAAGGCTGGCATTGGATCCACACGATGTCGCTGCCGGAGTCGACCACCAAGTACTGGTCTCTCGGAGGCACGCCAACCCCGACGCGGACGAAGTACTCCCCGCTGCCTTCTTCCAAGCCGGAAACCACCTCGGAACCAAAGTCGTCCACGTGGTATCTGGCGGCGGAGAGGCGGCGCGTAAGGGTGGCCACCCGCCGGGAGTCCCTCTCCAAGAGGCGGTCGAGGCGGTGGCGATGGCCAGAGAAGTTACGGCCGGGGAGCGCGTCGCGGTGGAACAAGCTCAACGATAGCCTGTTACGGTGGCCGTGGCCTCCTGTCGCGGAACGGTGGCGGGCGCCGAAGGCGAGCTCGTGGGGTTTCACGACGTGGAAGTCGAGTGCGAGAGCCGCAAAGGGAGCCAAGAATAGTAGTTGGAGGACGAAGAAGGATGTCACCATCTCTTCGCTGTTTAATGTTAAGAAGGGTGTGTGCGAGGAATGAGACTCCAAACGAGCGCGGCTTTTATGCAGTGTTGGTGTGCGGCACTGTGGAGGAATGCGTGACTTCAAAGTTTGGATTTGGTGTGTGTGTGTCTAATGGTTTGGGCTTTGCAGTTTCCAATTCGATTTGATGTGTTGTAGCTTTCACTGGGACTGCTTTTTTGGCAAAGGAGGAGGATGGATAATGAGGGTTCTCGGCTCGCTTAAAGCAGTCGGTGACCCACCCACATATGTATGTACTCTCAATCTTCTTCGTCTTCAACCATCCCTTGACAGGAATCTACACTGGCAATTTTGTTAACAGAGGGGTTATACCTTTAGTGATGTTAGACCATGTCAAGGCGCCAAATCACTTGAACGATGTGAGGAGACAAAGGGAAGGACCACAGTCTGCTTTCCTCCTCCTCTACAATGTACACCACCTGTTTGTGGAAAGGCCAATTAATGGCTTCATACTCAGCACGCTCGCAATGCAAACAAACAGACTGACATAAAAGAACACCATGCAAACAAGCATCATGAAACGTGTGCATCAGCATAATAATGTCACGTAAAAAGAATAATAATGTTTTCCCTTGAGAGACTTGTACATGCAGGCTTGATGAAATGTGTGCATCAATCAGCAAGAACATGGACTTATTAATTAATGTTTCCCTTAAAATTAAACATTATTTTATTCATGTCACATAAAAAAGAATAATAATATAATGTTTCCTTCGAGAGACTTGTAAACCAGAACCAGCAACAAGACATGCAGGGGTTGATGTAGCAGAAGTGGACCTTTTACAATGCAGTTTTTTTATTAGGAGTGATGTAGGAGAACACTGTGGTTGTTGTTTTAATAAGATGATGGGCATGGCAGTGATGAAGCTAGAAATGCATGCTTCATTTGTTTACTACTGAAAACAACTAATGCTGCTGACATTAAACAATTCAATCTTTTTAGGTAAATGAGTGAAGTTGTGTTGGTTAAAAAGCCTAGATCACAAACCTGTGACTGGGTTGGCACCTGAATGATGATTCTTGTGCTTGTCCCTTCTTGATCTGTTGTTTATTTTAAGCTTGGATTGAGAGTGTAGCAGCCATTGTGGAGGTGGGAGGAGTTGGTAGTGATTGAGAACCAAGACTGAGTATATGTGAATCCACACAGCAGCAGCAGCAGCAGCAGCAGCATTAGCTGCATCAGTGTAAAGGCTATCTCCTTTATTAGTTCCTGCAATTGCCCACGTTTGCTCATAAGTCCCACAGCAATGGAACAGCTACTGCCAACTTCATCATACATTTTTTCCTTTGAACAAACATAACACATTCAAAATCAAAAGTAACTTCCTCAAATAAAAAAGAGTGAAGCAATTATATAACCATGTTGCATGAAATAATTCACCTGCATGGATGCTTGGTGAAGTATCTGGTGGAGGAGATAGTGAACACAGCAAAACCCTCTTCCTTGTTCCTAAGGAAAAAAAATATGACAATGGAAACTTTAGAAAGCTGCTTTCACATTAATAGGAGAAAAGAGTTAAATCTTGAAAGCAACTTAATTAACCAAAATGGATTGCATTAGTCACCCAACACAACCATCAACACTAAACAACTGAGAGCAGGAAAGGATACGACAAGAACAAGATCTGGTGCCACAAGAAAAACGATCACAAAGTGGAGATGTCACCAAGGAGAAGCATTGAGCAGTGGGCTCTGCAACAACACTCCAATAATTGAGGCATTATAACATGAGAGAGAGAGAGAGAACAGCATTGAGCTTTAAACAAGTACAAACTTATCTTCTTGTAAGAGACAGATGATGTCTCATGAACTAATGCTATCTTACAGCTAATGCTATGCCTATTACCTACAAGCTTAAAAAAAGATCAATGATGGAACTTTTTGGTTTATAAGCAGATAGGAGCACCAAGTCTTTTGCAGATGAATCTTTGAGGATCTTTGGAGGAGAATGATGATTAATAAAAGGTTGAGATGGACAAGTAGTAATGCATCAATGTGTTGCCAAGGAACAAGATTTGACATAGTCATTATAGCCAACAAAAGATTTATGTAGTGAACAATTTTGCATCTTTTTCCCTTTTGGAAGAATGATATTTATGATTGTTTTAATGATATAGGATGATGAGAAAGATGTTCTAAAAAATTGCTATTCCTAACATGGGAATTCAATTACACATGAAATGAATTATTAAACCCCATCGGCTTCCAAAGCGATTCAATAGGCCAAGCATAAAAATCAACAGCAAGAATTCAAATTCTAGGGCAACAAGTAGATCTTACCTAGAGTGAAGAGCACAAAGGGAATAAAAGAAGAATACAGAAGAAAATTAAAAGGAAAAGGTTGACCTGCTTGTTGTGATTGTGTATGACAACAATGTCCTGCAAAGAATACCTGACATTAACAAATAACTGTAGATAAACAGCAGTTGCACTGTAACAATGTATATTTAAATTAAGTCATGAATTGATTTGGGTGGTGTACAAAGTAAATTCCTTCAATACAGCCACAATAGCACAGGGTTTTTAGGACCAGTGATTTGCTGGAGTGGCAAACCAATTGGGAGATCTGGTGACACATATAAGATAATTGCACCTTATCTGAACAAGGCTTCACATGGATGCAAAAGGAAAGCAGATATGGAAAGATCAGTTCATGGTGACTGCAACTTGAATAGTAGTTCATTGGCTGTTCAATCTTCTTTTGTTTTGTTTGCCACCTGAATCTAGAACCTGAAACTAGTTCTCTATCATCCAAAATACAGTTGAAGCAGAGACACTCATTTACATCACTCCATTACATGGAAAGCTTGGCAGTTGAGAAGCAAAGATAGATCTCTCCTCTTGCCTGACTTCACCCAAGTACATTTACAATTTGACACAATCTAAGCGAGTTTCTAAAGTGAGGAGATCTCTTTAATTTTGCTGATCTGCAGAAATCTCATAATTTTTGGCAAACTTGCACTATTCAATTTATCATCATTGGCTTGATCCAATCTTGCACATACTATTCGATACACTTATTCAACAACATGAAATTGTTCTAGCTAACAATCTCTTGCTGCAATATCAGCAAGCACAATATTCTCAGCTATACCAGTATTACATTTGTTTCTACAGAAAGAAAAAGAGTGAATAATACAATTGCAAAGTATCAGAAAAGCTGAAGAATAAAGCCCAACAAATGGAACATGATTCCCACCTCATGCTTTGTTGTTTCAGGTGAACAAATCGAGTATACTTTCAGATTGAATCAAACAAAGAATAATGGTGATAGTTGGACAATACCAATTAAATTCATGTTAAAAGACATTATAATAGGAGCAAAATACTACTCCGCTGTGATATAAAACCTGAACAGAATGAGGATCCATCCAATTGGAGCTCCAACAAGCTAGAAACAAAGTGGGATTGCGGTCCAAGAACCTGGCTAAAGGCGGATTGAAGAATGTTGCATGTTGATAAATCATTATAGAAATCTTGATCTGTTGCATCTGAACCCCTGCTTCAGAAGAAGCACTCAACACACTTAAAGGTACAGCAGCACTCAGTATGCAAATTAGTTAAATCCTAGAGATAATCAGAATTTTTTTTTACTGAAGGTGCTCCATATGGGGAAAGGCAACGTACTATAGAAAAGTAGCACAGGAAATACAAGGTTGTACCAGATCTATAGTTGAACATGTAGGTCAAACCTTCACCATGTGGGCTTCTGCCAATGAAGAGCTAAGGTCTTCTCTTGACTGAGATCTCCGGCTAGAAAGTGTTGCCTGACCCCGGTGAGGAGGTCGGAAGGATCTGGCTCCATTGCCAAACTGCATTTGGCCTACAATACCAGATGAATGACTATGAGATGCAACCAAGGGATGCACAGAAGATTCACCAAGCTGTATGCTGCTGCCTCCCAAGACATGTCCCATGCTAAATGGCTGCTGCTCAGAATCACCAATCGTAGGACTGAGTGGTGTTTTTATCCTTCCATCACCTATAATATCAAAGAAAATGAATTGAAGACTCAAAATTATATTTTTCATGGTTTGTTATGAAAGACTAGCTATGTTCCAATAAATTATGAATTAACCAAATTTGACCAATCCGGTTATGTAGCTAAACAAAATGCTGAACATTCTGAACTTAAAAAGGAGACAATTGGTTATGAGATAACTTGCATCAAATTACTAACATTGATTAATCAAGCTCACGAATCCACTGACATGATAAGCCAATAATTAAAATAGGCATCCACAGAAAGATGCAATTGGAATCTTCATGCACCTGACAATCTAGAAGTAATTGCTTACAGGTCTCTAATAATGCAAAAGCTAATGGAAACAGATATAACAGCAAATCACATGGTCCATTGGGTTGACTTTAAAGGCACAGAAATTTTTTGTTCAGAAGGCATAATATCACTCGGTTTCCAGAATAAATGAGATGGAAAACAGAGTAATATCTATTCTATGAAGTAGCAAGCAAGGAAAACTATGTCATGGATATAGTCAAGAGAAGCCAACATCATATCTCGATTATGAACAGCTAAAAGAAACTACACTCCAGAAAGATAAAAAAGGTGACTTTTGTGGCTCACGTAAAGACAACCAAAACTACCAACAATAGAGAAGCTTACCTGAGACAATAGGACTCCACCGCTGGAACTTGAAAGGAGAAGGGATATTAAGAACAGAGTTTGTCACACTGTTATGCCTGAAAAGCGGGAGAAATGATCTTCGAGAAAATCTTGGCATCCAATTGCTGACACATGATAGTGCACAACAAAGTAGTATAAGTGAGATCAGAAGTATTACTAGAAGAATAGCCGGATGAATGTCTGTTTGTACTATCTTATAGGCTTGTGGTTCAACCTTACTGGACAATGTTTGTCCAGCCTCCAATATGGCTACACCCAGTGTCCAAGTAATACTACCAGAACCAATAATCACCTGACTATCTTTAATTTGCAGCCCGTTTCTCAAAAGAGATGCAACATAAGGAGCCCTAAAGCAATATTGTTCAATAAAAGGTTGTGGTGCAACACTATTCTTGGCAACTTGCCATGTTTTACCACAAAATTCCTGGCCCTTTTTTAGTACATCTCTAAGAGAAGCCTCAGAAGACAAGTTAAAAAATCGAAAAACCACATAGAAACCTGACATGGCATAAAATTTCCCACGTGGATGAGGCAAACCATCATTGAGAGCACAAGGTTTATGTTCACAGTCAACTCCAGAACTAAAGTTAGACCATGCAGACAGATCAACTGTTAATTTTGCAAGTGCATTACATTCCTCCCATTGAGGAGCACCAAGTAGTTCAACAATTGTTCTAGTCCGCCCTTTGCTCATGGTTTTACCTCCGATCAAAGGGCTTCCTTCTAGGTTAACTGAAGTGCAACGAGAACAGGCATATTCCTCCATATAGCCAGTATTTAAGCAAGGATGTTTAAGCTGCAACTTCTTCTCGTTAATAAAATCAGCTGATGTACCCACAAGCTTTCTGAAAAGATGGGCCACAGATTTGTCAAATGCGTCGTTTAATCCATAACCTGACAGAGAATAAGCACTAAGATGGTGACTAGCAGATGAAATTTTCAAACTTATACTTGTACCATCATGAATGGGTGTCTCTGTCTCAAAAGTAACTTGCAATGATGAACCACCTAGATCAAGTGAACCATATGTTTTTCCAGCTGGCAAGGAACCCAATAAACCCATATGGTAGTTAAGAGCTATCCACCCATAATACGCTTCCTCCATGCCAGATATAATCTTGACCCAATCTCTCCTGCATAAAAATGATGAATTCTTCACAATGGTCCATGCCTTGTCCAGAAGCCACTCTGAATCAGAACTGGGTAGCCTGCGAACTCCAGCTGTAGCATACAGAAACAGAGATGTACTTTTGTGAGCATGTTTTGGTATTTGTTTCGCAGCCCACTGCAGCAGTGGCTGCAAAGAACCCCTTAAGCCAGATTCATTATGAACAAGCTTATCAAAACCAGGCTCTGTTTCCATACGGTGATAAGCACGGCCAGTCTGTGCACTAGGATTCAGATGAGGACCTTCAGGTAAAGATTTTAATGCTATAGGAAAATTTTGAATGCCAACATTTTGGTCAATAGACCACTTATAAACATAAACCCGAGTGCCAGTACTACCACTATCAAGTATAATGTAATACTGAGATGCTTCACGTGACAAAAAAGTATGGAGGTATACAGAACATAGAAAGATCAATATGAACAAAAATAGCAATACAATAACACCTATAGTTGCCCGTACACATTCCTCCCGTTTAGTTGGAGTTGTTGGGGAGGACTTCTCCTTTGAAAAGCTTGATGCTACACCTTCCTTTTGAAGAGCACGAAGAGGTTCTGCATGTCCATAATTCCTATAATTTTCAAGGTCATCCACCTCCCTTGAATTCAGTTTAGAGAATGATTTCAGATCTTGGAGAGACAATGAAAGCCGCATGATGTTTTCCCCTTCAAGAGATCCAGTAATAATAATATGACTTGATTTAGCAGACAATGGATGCAGTACCGCAGTGCTGTTAAATATTATTTGGCTCCAGTTTGTCACCACCACCAGAAAAATCTGAGGAAGCAATTTGGAGCTTCACCATATATTATTACATACCTGAAAATGTACTTGTTATACATTATTATGATTTTCAAAATAAAAAAAAATTGAAGAATAAGAACAAGATAAAAGCAAGCATCAAATCAGAAGCCATGCAGCAGAAATATACATTAAGTGGAACCCTGCATAGCATGTGAAACTTTCACAAGATTGCCATTGCTTGACACGCCAACTGACAAAATAATTTCTAAATGAACTTCAGAATAACAATGCACTGTTTTTCTTAGACATGTAGAAATAGTTCTTTCTTGCCCAAATGGCATCTATGACTACTTGTCACAGAAACTTAAGTGGGTCAGATAGGTATAATACACAAGAAACTGACCAGTGGTCATCTAAGAATGCAAATGAATAAGGAACCAATGAATTTCTATATGAACAAAAAAGTATCCTCATCCAGCTTAAGGGGGTCAGATAAGTCCAAAACCTAAACAATTGTCATCCCTGTCATCTTATATAAAAATTTAATTAAAATTAGGTAGATCTGATCAAGCTTAATCAGAAGTGACCAGTTTTGATCAATTTAATGCAATTTGATAGCTCAAATAAGGGGAGAAGTGAAAAGAAGGCACAAGAGGAAGGGTAAGTAGGAAAATAAGAGAGAAATCGAGATGAAAAAAAAAATCCAGAAAAAAATAATAATTATGATTATGAAACAAAGGAGATATTGTTACTAATGTGTTTGTTATTGGCCATCACCATCATATGTGCGGTCTACCACCATTGTTGTAATGTTCATCATCTACCATTGGTACACAGAGAGGAAAGCATACCGAAAGAGAGAAAAATATCCCTTATTCTTAATGTATAGTAATATACTACATTAATATGCAGACACATTATAACTAATTTTTATCTTTGTTGTTTCAATTTCATAGAAGTGCGACAAAATTAGAGTAATTCTACACACTAGATCTAACGGACAAGAAGTAATTGAGAAGTGACCAAAAACCGAAGTTTGGTCACAAATCTAGCACAAGAGGTACAATGATGATTTTGGATTAATCCAAGTACCTTGGGGATCTATATTTGGAAGGAACTCGAGGGGGCACTGGAGATCGGTGGCGGCGGCGAAGGCAACTCGGAAACGGCGGCAGTGACGCAAAGATCAAGTGAGGAGGCGCGATGGGAGGAGCGGGAAGAGATCGGAGAGGAGCGAGAGCCGATCAGAGAGGGCGCAATTACAGCCAGAATGGGGGTAGGGAGGCGGCGATCGAAGAACTGAGAGACGAGATCGGCAGGGCAGCAATCCCCTCGCAAAGTTGGTGGAGAGGGGGGCTTTGGAGAGAGAGAGAGAGAGAGAGAGAACGGATCCCAGAAGACATGTTTTTATTACGACTTCTTTTAATTTTTCGAGGAACCTTTTTGTTTGACACGCAATTTCCACACCCCGCCAAACTATGTGACAACGATGGATTGGGTCAACCAATTAGTTACTGTGTTTGACCGGGTGCGTCGGCACGCGAGTGCACCAAGCGACACGTCCTTTTTTTTCTATTTAAACACAAGGAGCCCCATTTCCCCACTCGGGCTAAGCCAACGGCTCTTTTTTGGGCTGTAAACGGATCACAAACCACATTGAACCCGACAATGAGCCAGCTCATGGGATCCGATTGCTATTTGACTCAACGGATCGGACGTGAACTCAGACCGAATTGGATCCTACCGGTGTTATACGAGGTAGACCGTAATCAAATTACATAAAAGTTCGCCGTGTTTAATATATGTTTAGAATCGGATGGATTCTGATTTGTATATGATAATATTTTAATTTGCTTAAGGAAAATATGGATTCAGAAAATATAATCCTCGAAATTACAACCTTCAAAACTAACTGCAAAATATGGTTTTCGCCCAAGAAAGCAAAAACCATCTAACTAATTTAAATTTACACAAAGGATAAATCAAATCTTTCCTTAGTCCTCGTTTTCTTCTTCAACCTCCTCTTCTTCCTTGGATGATCCTTCCTTTTCCTATAAAGTGAAAGAAGCAATAAGTTGCCAATTCCGCCCCCCAAAAAAATATAAAAGCATGTCAATGCGTATTGCATGGATTGTGATGGAACTAAACTTGATGAATGGTTTACTTGCCTCTTCCTGATCGTGTTTCTCTACAGCTTTTGCATACTCCTCTTTGAGCTCTGCTGCTCGTTCAATGTAAGGTTTCTTTTCCTGATTTCAGACAATACGAAGAATTGAAGTACAACTCCATCTATGAATAATGTCACATATAACCAAAAATAGGCTGCAAACACTCACTTCATCTGACATGATCTTCCACTTCTCACCACCTTCCTTAGACACCTGTCTCAGCCCAGTTAAAATAGCAGCAAGAGGAAACAAGACAAATCAAAGAACCTCCTTTGGGAAACAAACATTTAAGAGATACAACAAAGTAAGATGATTACTGCTTACCACAGCTACACTCTTGTTCTCAGGATTAGCCTCCTTGAATGTCTTCCTAAAATCATCCCTGCAGTAACAAAACAGAGGCTTGTATTAATCAATTTCCACAAGCAAAGGGGGAAAAACAAAAAAGAAAGACCACTTTTTTTTTTTCCAGCGAATTGCTTCAAATGCATAAAATGGTTCAAGTGATGCATTGAAACACGTACATGAAGAGGAAGAAGGCAGTGGGAGGCCTCTTGGGGGCACTGGAGTCTTTAGACTTCTTCCCCTTCTTTGCCTTCCTCTCCTTGCCTTCAGAGGAGACCACCCTTTTTCTGCAATCACAAAGAAAACGAACGTGAAGAAGCAAAACTAAATGATGATATACAAATTGACTGAAGGTGCCGTGAATAAAAATTTACTTCTCCACAGAATTCTTGGCTTCGACTGCTTTCTCCACAACCTGAGACTCTGCGGCGGCAAACGAAACCAGAAAAGGGCATAAGAGATCATACATGAAATCTAAATCATCAATCACCGGCAGGCGAAAGATACTACCAAGAGTCATCCTGATTTTGGAATCAAGGCTGCAGCTATGCATGTCGATGAGGACGACAGCAACATCCTTTTTGCATGCCTCACTGTGATTGAACCACAAACAAAGGGTAAAAATTTTGATGCCGTTGACGAAGAGGTTAGATGGTTTTAGAATCCAAATACTGCAGAAGAGGAATAAAGGGACCATACCATCTGGTGAAGGCGCTACCGTCCCTTGCGCGTTTCAGCGTGCTGGCCGTCTCCGCCTCCACCCTCTTCCGCGGCCTCGGAGGGTTGGACCTTGATGAACCCCTTCCCATTGATAGACCACGCGAGAGAGAGAGAGCGAACGAGAGAGGGATTGGAAATGAAGGGGCGAGAGCAAGACTGGAGACAACGAGATTAAGGGGCGATATAAAGGGGGAGGTAAAGCGGGAGGACAGAGGAGTTCGAGATTCGCGCGCTGATTTCGGTTCGGGAGTTCGCGGGAGAACGGCGGAAATTTTAGCGGCACGGGTCGAGGAATTGGGTCGATGCGAGTTTTGTTTAGCTCTTTCCTGTCCGTCGATTGTCGCATCGGACGGCTGAGGTGAATGCCGCGAAGCAAATCGAACTTGGCGCGCGCTGAAACTGTTTCCCATTGGTTTACCATGTGATGAACCGGGCCCTACCCGGTCCAATTATATATCTTAACATGGTTTGATGAAGGCCGTGAAGCCCACCACACTCTCAAAGGAACACCACACCGACGAACGAGCAACCCACACTTGACGACGAGGCATCCGGAGCATGTAAGTGTTCTTGAAGACCCTCTTCTTCCTTTGATCAAGCTCTTCTCTCTTGATGGTTTTATTCCTGCTTCTCGATTACTTATGGTAGCGATCTCATGGCATTGATCGTAGGCGAATGAATGCCTTAAAGAACCAAGTAGGGCTTATTGATTCGCGCTCTCACGATCCCAGATTAGCCCTAAATCTTTACCATGAAAGTTTCCGGCGTCTATTCCGTAGTCGATGAGCGATATGCTGCATCTTGTTGTGATTTAAGGTTCAGGATGTTTCTTTTGTTCTCTTCTTTTTAGGGTTTTCCTATTCTCTTACAAAGATCGGCTGATTACAATCGCTTCGGTTTTTCGAGGTATTTTTATGGAAAGCACGTAATTGATTCACCGTTCATATATCCTCTTGAAAACCAAAGTTTTCTGCAATCAATGCCTGGGTGTGTAGAACTGGGTCTTTCGAGATATTTTTATGGAAAGCACGTAATTGAATTCACCATTCATATCTCCTCTTGGAAACCAAAGCTTTCTGCAATCAATCAATGCCTGGGTGTCTAGAACTGGGTCTTTCGAGGTATTTTTATGGAAAGCACGCAATTGAATTCAACACTTGTGGAGGAGGTATAGTGTTTTGGAATTTATAATAATTGTTAGATTGTTCTACATATATATCTTTGATTTCTTAACCACTTTGGTGTTTTGTTCTTTACCTTGAGGAGTCTATTTATTGTCAAGTTGCATCCAAGCTTTCATAAACTTCCAATGATTTCAATCCAGTAAAAACCATTTCATACAGCTTACAAGTGCATCATTTCTCCGATTGGTATATGATTTTGCCATTAGGATCAAAACATCAACCAGGTGTGAAACTTCATCAGTTTAGCAACAACCATAGAACTTTTGATAGAAGCTAACAGTGCATCATTTATTCTACTTTTGATAGAAGCAAATAGTGCATTAGCCAGTTGAAATCTTCATCTGCAGCCACTGTAAGATCTCAATCATCTGCTCACCCAAATGTTTTCTCAAGGCATACCGGGGAATTTGAGCCAAGTTTCATTTGACAAGGCCCAGATTGACGATCCCCCATGAAGTCTGGGGCCATGACCTCTCCTCTGCATTTGTCAGCAGCACTCTCCCCCAAGCCACCCACCCTTCCCAAGACATCCTCTTGTCCCAGCTGCTCCCCCACTCCAGTATCAGCTTCAGCCCCTTCTCCGCCTCTCTCTCGGCCTCCTCATACTTGCCCAGGTTCAGATACACCTGCCCCAGCACCAGGTGAGGCTCCCCCACGAATGGGTTCTTCTCACAGCTTTCAGTTAGTAGCTTCTTCACCCTCTCCCACCCCTGCTCCTCCTCTCCGCTAGAACACACAGCTTCCCAGTACAAGTCCCTTGCCAGTATCTGCTCCTTTGCGGCCAGAAGCTTGGTGCAGTTGTCGAACACTGGCGGGATGACCAGCTCAATTTCTTCGTCCCTTTCGCTGCAACACGGAGCTTCCCCGCCTTGCCCTGCTCTTTTCCTCTCCTCCAGGTAGATCTCCTCCTCTCTGGCTATGACCGAATACAAGGCCCCCATCTTGGAGACGGAGTTGAGCCACAGGCCTGGCTTCCCTTGGCCCGGCCACAGCGTCGACCAGCTGTTCCCTTGGAAGGTCAGCCGGCCGTCGTCGTTGTCGAAGAGCTTGTCTTGGAAGTCGAATAGCTGGTCGGCGAAGTCGGCCATGGTCATCAGGAGGAAAGTGGCCACCAGCCTTCGCGACAGCGGCACGTCCTCCCCGGTCCTTATGTGCCTGACCTTTATCCCTTCTGGCGGGAGAAGCGTGCGGAGCTTTGCCCGCCACGGCTCGGTGGGGTCGGAGGCGCCACCCTCCCTGGCCTGACGGAGTGAGTCCTCGGAGAGCGCGAGGTGATTGGCGAGCTCGGCGTCGGAGTAGTGGAAGAGGAGGTCGTCGTGGATGAGCGGCTGGCGTGGAACGATGCAGAAGAGGTGGACGAGGCGTTCGGCGGGGATGCCGACGAGGTCGCGGACGCGGTCGCGGCCGGTGCCGGGGTCGAAGATGGCGAGGTTGACGTAGGAATTGGAGTAGGCGGAGTGGAAGAGGCCGCAGCGGGCGACGGCGTCGGGGACGCACCAGAGCTTGAGAGCACGATAGATGTCGGACAGGTGAGCAAGGAAGGTGCTGTGCTTGTGCCAGCACTCACCGGCGCCGACAGAACGGAGGACTGCGAGGAGGGAGGGGAGGGCGGGGTCGACGCGCTCGAGCTCGCCGCGCAGGAAGGGACGGGCGGCGTCGAGCAGAGCAGGCAATTCCCGCTTGGGCTGGGACGAGGAAGAGTGAGAGTTGCAGGACGGCATGGTCGGAGAGCGCGTACCAACCGATCTTTTGGTCGGCTGGGTGGAGGATCAAGCGTTACGCTCAAAGGAAACGCCAGAGGCCGCGGAGACGATGGAGAGAGAGAAGAGGATAAGGCCGAGAGGAGGATTGACACTGTCGGCGACATTTGTTCCAATCTGGTTGCAGCACCTCGACGAGATCGCTTCCCAGCCTTTCCCCATGAAAGGGAATCATGGGTTTCCCGTGTCCTCTAAACGAATGCACTCCGGAGTCTTTTTTGGAGGCGTCGATATAACGTCAGATGTGGGACTCGCTCTTGTTCGGTCTTTAGGTGCGTTCATAAAAGTCCACCGCGTGGTCGTTTATCGTCCGGTCATATTTCTGGAGGTCACCAATGTCGTCACCAGACCTATGCCTACTGATATAGCAGCCATTAAAAATTAGTATATATATATATATATATATATATATATATATATGTAAAAATTCAAATTTATAGATATATCACTGTTTAATATTAAATTAGTTGGCCAGAGAATCGATGATAATAAAAGGTATAAGATGATATTAAGTTGAAATTTGATTGTTCGAATTGGATGGTAACTCAGAGTCTATTGGAATTTTATTATATATTTATTGATATCAGGAATGATGGAATTCGAGAGATATTTCATCTTATAAAAATATTTTTGATACTTAAGGTAGCTAAAGGGTTGAGGTGTTGGCTGAAGCGACAGACATGATAAAATTGAAAATATTAGGATTTTTTATAATGTGATTCTAAGATTATTATGTAGGTGACAATTTTATATATTTTTTGACCTAGGTGTAATTATGTTATATTGAATTTGAAAAACATATGATATACATGATGTAGTTGACAATATTTGGAGAGTATTTAGGGATGTTGTATCAAAGTGTTGGTAATTTGGCAACGTTGTTATTTCCTTATCAGTTGATAAAATTTTTAATTTTTTTTTCTTTTTGCAAAGGTTAAATTAATGAATATGAGATTGGATCCTAGAATCTTACTATCAACAATTAAAGCCTTTCCAGTTAAATCAAATGATATTTTCAGAATTTATTGGATGAGATTTTAATCCCAAATCTTAGATAAATTAATCTTTATTAATCAGATGATATGGAATGCCTTTATAGATTCATTGTAGTATTATTAGTTTATATATTCGGCATGTTGAGTCGTGTCCTGTTTGTCGTGCTCATTTGGAGTGTTTCATGTAACATAATAAATAACACTCATTAATTTGATAAAAAGACTTGTTAGGGGTATATATATATATATAATATTGATTAAAAAATAATAAAGTATTTAAATAAAGAAATATAAAGATAAAATTTAAAAAATAATTACTGTTTTAAGGCAAAATCTCATCTTTACGTACAAGATTGATCGAGATTTTTACCTCAAGAGTCCATCGATCTTCTTCCTCTTATGAGTGTGATGACAGAGTAATTTGACTAATCGCTTTCAGTGAATCGAACAGAAAAACCAAATGATAGAACAAAGTCAATTAGTTCCACATATTATCCAGTTGCTTAGTCAATAGTTAAACCATGAGTGTATCATTAGTACATTGCTTAGTTATCCAGTTGTTGGATCAAACAAAGTCAATTAGCCCCACGTATTATATATGTGCATAATTCTTTTAGCATCTAATCAAGATGGTGGGCAGTTCGTGGCGACGACGTGTTTCTTTTTAGTGCCAAACAAAGCCAAGAAATAAGTTTCTAACAACGAAACAATCAAACATGCTATTAGAAATCCTATAAAATTTCCCGCCATATGAACATGATGTGGCATTCGATCATGATCTGATGATACGAAGACCGTCCGTTTCAGACGAAGACGAAGAGGAAGAAGTGGTGGAACTCAACGCTTTAGCTTAAACTTGCAGCTGTTGGACCTGATGCTGACATCGTCGCCGGTGCTCAAACTGTTCACCACCAGATTACACCTGACTTGGAAGGTCATCTTCCACAGCTTCATCTTCCCAATCCTCACTCTCACCGGCACGTCGCCTCGAACGGCTAATGGTATCATCCCCGTCTGCTGCTGCTGCAGCAGCAGTTCCGCCGGCAGCTCACTCCCCATCCGCGTTTCTCCCGTGAGCAACACGTGCAGCACCGTGGTGTTCCGGTGGCCCTGGTAGAACGCCGGTAAGCTGCCGGTGCAGAGCCTCTCGCTCGCGTACCACGCGCTCAGGTCGCTGCCGTCCCTGTAGTAGATCCCGATCTCCTTGTTGGGGTTCCTCGCCGTGACCGTCACGTCGAACGTGGCGCTGACGGTCCTGTCGCTGCGGACGGCGAAGCCGGAGACGCGGAGACGGTCGACGGAGTACTCGGGGATCTTGGGGTCGAACACCACGTAGAGAACACCCGCGGTGGCGGCGACGACGAGGACGAGGAGGAGGATGATGGCGAGGAGAGTGCAGCAACAGCGGTAGAACCTCCTCCTCTTCTTTGGTGGCCTCGCGGGGGCTACCGGGATGGTGGGCCGTTCGCCGGTGCTATCGCTCTTCTCCAACGCTGCTAATAAGGTGGGAGAAGCCTGTGGTGCTGACGGCGATGGAGCTTCGACGAGCACCGGATGGATCCTCTGTTGCTCGGCCATGTCTCCACCTTCAGTGTGTCCTCCTTTACAGGTCGTATAAATCCAGTGCTTTTATTAACATGGTGGCCTGCCATGATGAACATTAATTGAGCAGCGCTTGGACGATGGAAATAACAAAACAAAATAGCACCACTTCATCTTGAAAGTGACAAAATTATAATTGATTTATAAGTATATTATCAATAATTTTAGTTTAATTATTTTAATTGATGATTTAAAGAAGAGAAGGCAATACCATCTTGTTTGATATGAAGCCACCATTAAAGAAATATAGGAACTCAGTGGTCAATATAACAAAAGAGGAGGTGCATAATTCCAAGTGAACATTAAATATTCTCCGGATTCTAATTGACTACAAAAGGGAGTAAAAATTTTGTCACCAAGTTGCACAGTCTATTTGGTACCATCATCACATCTTATTCGGTAGATGATAAATAAATATTTGACCTAATTAAGTCACAAAAAATATTCATCCAATTATAATCTTTCTATAAAATTAATTAAGGTCATCATCAACCACCACCAATTATTGCATCTTCGTTGGCTATCTCGGTGATTACCGAGTCTTTGTCACCTCTCTTGACTATCGTCGTGTCGTTGTCAAGTTCTCCCAAGTCTAGCATCTCTAAGTCTAACATGTGGAGGGAGCAACGGAAGGGCCATGCGAGGAAGGTGGTGATGCATGAAGGGAGCTCTTCGATCGTGAAAAAGAGGAAGCAACGGAGGATGAGAAAGAAGAAGTAGGGGTGTGACAATCGAGGCAACCGACGTGGAGGGTGGAACGGTGGAGGCCTCATGAGGGGGAGGAGGGGGGCTAAAGGGGCACCGTAGGTGACTTGGAGGACAACGATAGTAAGGAGGACCGCTCGCAAGAAGGGGCGGAGAGACAGTGGCGAAGGCGAAGAGGGTGACGAGCGAGATCACTCGTGGTGGGTGGTCGATGGAAGATGAAAGGTGATAGGGTAAATAATGGGGCTTATCCAATCAATCACCCATAGTACATTAGCTCTTGAAGGCCACTTCATCTCAAACATACTAGCACCCGAAGGTCACGTCACCTCGATCACGTCGACTTCCCAAGCATCTCGGGATCGCTAGGTCACATCAACATCTAGCACGACATTATCGACTTGACACAGTGTCAGTCGACCTAATGCAGTGTCGATCGACTCGACGCATACCCCATCGCCCGAGGATCTAGGAACCAGCGTGTGCAGCGCCTATCGTAGGGTCATACCTCCAGGCCAATCGAGGGTGTCGTCAACATTAATGATCTCGTTACAACAGTCCCTTGACTTGCAAGTATAAAATTTACCCCTTGGAATAGCACAGAGGGGGGCTTGGGCTCTAAGCACTTTATACCCTCTCAATCACTCCACTAACTTCTTCGTCAGAGGGGTCACGTTGAGCACACACCTTCCCAATCGAAACCTTTGTACATGACCCATCCACAGACCTAAGAAGCCTATCGACCGAAACTCTCGCCCAAAGCAACCCCTCTAGACTTTGACCAAACGCTCCCTATCCTCCAGCCGATGCAAACGATCTTACGCACGCGAGCAAAACCGAGTCGTGCTCACTCCTTGGTGACAACACATTGTTCCACAACAGAAGGATATTTTTGGTGCTTTGAACAAAAAAAAGAGCATCCCATGTAAAAACTAATTAGCGATATATTATTAGGTAAAAAGTTTAATAATAGGAGCTTAAAAATATCCTTTGATGTATACATGTGTATAATATTAGAATAAGATGGCTGGCTTTCTACTTTCTCTAGTAACAAATACATACTTGGTCTCTTTATAAATAATGTGGCATGATCTCATTTCTCATCAATCTTTTTATATCCAAAAATCATGTTGACTCTTCCATTTATCAAAGAGTTGAACTAATACCTAATAACATATGTTGCGGTGCCTTATATCTTGGTTGATATGTCAGCATAGCTTGGTTTACCCTGAGTGTATAACATAGGTAATCCGGTGGCTATTCATTACCATGATGTATATAGAAGAGGTCCAATAATGTATCAACACCATGAGGTGGCACGCTTCCATTGGCAGACGACTCACCGCAACGGCAGCAAACCGTGGGCCGTCCGTCGGTTTCTGAGTCACGTAGGATCGACGACACAAATCACCGCATCATGTCGGGACGAATCTCATCGGACGGCTCTCGATGGCCGACATGGGCGAATATTCCGTCGGATCGAACCACGGTAGCTGGATGGTGGGAGCGGTGAATCGCGATTCCTCCTCTCGTCCGGTGAAACCGTTTCCCTCGAAGCGCGATGGATATTTAATGGCGCGTCGTCTTTCCCAAGTCACCGGCGCTGTGCGCATCGCTGACCTGAATTCCTTGAAATCGAGAGGAGGGGTAGGAGAAGCGAGGCCGGAGTAGAAATCCGAAGAACTAGGTCAGATTTCTAAATCTCAGCCTTCTTTCGTTTTCGATCTGTGATGACCTCGGTATTTTTCTGAAGAGCGCCCATCAGCTCAAGATCTGAACTCCGATCTGTTTGATCTCTGAGAATGCTTCCCGATCCTTCACATCTGAGTCTGAAACACTCCATCTTCCTCTAGATCGATGTGTTTTCAGTCAGATGTTCATTTTTGTTTGCCTGTCTTGAATCTTTGCTTCCGATCGGTTTCTTTTGGTTCGTTATGACTTTGATCTTTTAAATAGATCTTTCCTTGTGGTTATTATGGTTTGTTTTGGTCGCTAGAATCCATGGCGAACATCGACATCGATGGGATCTTGAAGGAGTTGCCCAACGATGGGCGGCTGCCGAAGACGAAGATTGTGTGCACGCTGGGGCCGGCATCGAGGTCGGTGCCGATGTTGGAGAAGCTGCTGAGAGCTGGCATGAACGTCGCCAGGTTCAACTTCTCACATGGAACTCATGAGTACCACCAGGAGACCATCGACAACCTTAGGATCGCTATGCAGAACACCCAGATACTGTGCGCCGTCATGCTCGACACCAAGGTCCTTTGTTTGCTCTGACCATCTTTAGCTTCCGATTCATTTTTATTACAGTTGATTATTAGTCAAAATTTGGACTATTTTGCAGAAAATGTTTGATTGAAAGAGCTTCGGGTAGATCATCATATGCGTGTTGCTAAACCAATTACTGCTCGACACCAATTATATTCCGTCTCAGTCCTTTTTTTGGCTGTTTTTTTTGCTTTTATTATTTTTTTTTTTTTAAGATTATGCTAGATAAGCTGAACCTTTTATTTCACTTCTACATTTCGTAAATAAAACAGTTGGGCGTTTCACTTTCTTCCAAAATTAAAAAAAAAATAAAAACGAGAAAAGAAAATATATAATATATTGTTCCTCAAGTAAGATCCAAAAATTGGCTAGTATATTTACAGATTTGTCATTCAAGTCGGGACACCGAATACATTCATTTCATTTTTTCCGCTTGCTTAAATTATATAATTTTCCCTCTAATCTGATAGCAGATACAGTGATAAGCTTGTATTTGACTGACGCTAACTTACCTTACTGGTTAGATATAAGAAGTTCAATCAATTTGCTATTATATCTAAAGCTAAATAAGAAGAAAAAAGTCCAAGAAAATTCCTTCCATGTATAACAACGTTATGATATATCAATGCCTACCTGTGGCAGACACCTTAAGATTTCCAATCTCTTTATATTTACTGAATTCTGTTTGAGTTCTTCATCAACAGACAAACTTATGCTACTTAACTGTGCTTTATGGACACCTGTGGCAGTGGCTAAACCTGTTTGCAGAGAAGTTTTCATTCTTTTCTTTTTTTACTTGAATGCTAATAGAAACCAATTACTTTTGAATGTCAATATGCAAAAAACCTTCTATCAAAGTTTTATTTCTTAAAATTTCTTTTCCACTTTGTCAATTCTTTTCTTCTGATTGTCTTTGAGGTAAGGTATACAATACCGATGGGGTACAGGCAGTACGTACTAGTCTGTCCGTTGATCAGTACGTGGATCACCTGCTACCGGGAGGTACCGCTGATTGGGGTTGGTTTCGCCCCGTTACCACCTGAAATCGATCGGTAATGGTCGATTTCAACAGTCGTCAGTCGATTTCGAGCGGTATCAACTGAGGGAGATTGAAGAAGAGAGAGAAAGGAAGAACCTGAGCCGGCGTTGCTCTCCCGATCTTGATCCGTCACTCGTGGGCGATTTCTTCTCGCTGCACGATGAGAAGAAACGTCTCCCTACGTGGGGAGAAGGAACGAGGTGACATCACCCTTTTTCTTTTATTTTTTAACTATATATATATATACATACACACACACGTATCGAGCGATATGCCTAAATGTACTGCTTGGTACCTGGTTTAGTACGATTTGGTGAACCTTGCTTTAAGGTCATGCAATGACCTTTTAAACTCGTGAGAGGTTTCCATATTAATCTTTTGTCAAATTCTTATTCAGCAAAATTCTAATAAGGAGAAATAAATTGAAAAAGGTTTACAAATTATTGTTCAAAAAAGCTCCTGTCAATACTTATATTTATTGCTCTAATAGCTTCAACCACTGGTCTCATCTTGTTGCCGTACAGTTTAGGGCCAAGTATTTAGTTCCACATTTATAACATGGATTTCTTCTCCATTGTTTATGGAGATCTAAAGAAGAAGCTGGTACAATTGACAAGCTTACAGATTATTTGAAATTTAAACACTCTTTGCCAGTTGATATTAATTGTTTATATGGATTTTGTATTTTTTTGTTTTGCTTGTCAAATTATCTGGTGGTGTCACTGATGCTTTTATATGCTAGTTTTAAGAATAATATTTTATTTTTCCCTTCTCTTCAGAACTCAAACTGCTGCTATTTCAACAACATCAAGTGCTGAAGTGTCCATTCGCCTTCCATGTTGCTATATTTTAGTCAGCGATCAATTATTTCATTTTTCAGATGATGCTTTACTTTGTAGTCTAGATATGTATGAAAGATTGTCTAGATCCTTCCATAAGGAAATTAGTCGTCACTGCATGTCGCAAGGTGTAACTTTGAAACAAAGCCAGGTCCTACAACTTCTAAACAAAGCCAATCGCTCACCTGGAAGGAATCATGTTCAATTTGGTGTTCTGAGAGTGAGTCAAGGTGCCATCATGTGTTCAAATTGGTCTTCTGAGAGTGGATCAAGGTGCCACTTCACAAAATATTTTAAAAAGTGGAAACGTCTATGTATGTGGGTAATTACTTGTATATGTAAATCTATGTAGAAACCACTCCGAGAACCTAAACCATGTATGCAGTCCTGAAGAAACAATCCTCAGATGTAGAAGTAATTTGTGTGTCTATTGTGCTAATTCTTAAGTTGATATTGGATTTTAATTAATATGTTCTTCTTTTTTTTTCCTGCATGCAAATTCATTTATGTTGTGAGGCCCCTGAAGTATCTGCCCTGACTCTTGCTGTGTCATCACAGGGTCCCGAGATTCGTACTGGCTTCCTGAAGGATGGAAAACCAATCAAACTTCAGGAAGGTCAAGAAGTTACAATCACCACTGATTACAACATCAAGGGCGATGAGAACATGATTTCTATGAGTTACAAGAAGCTTCCTGTAGATGTGAAACCTGGAAATACTATTTTGTGTGCTGATGGTACCATAACCTTGACTGTCCTGTCATGTGACCCAGATGCTGGGACTGTGAAATGCCGTTGTGAGAACACAGCAACGTTAGGTGAGAGGAAAAATGTTAATCTTCCAGGTGTTGTGGTTGATCTCCCCACGCTGACCGAGAAAGATAAGGAAGACATCATGGGGTGGGGTGTTCCAAACAATATTGATATGATTGCTGTATCATTTGTGCGCAAGGGATCAGATCTTGTTACTGTTCGTCAGTTTCTTGGGCCGTATGCAAAACACATAAAGCTGATGTCAAAGGTGTGTATTTATTTTTGTCTGCAACAACATTAATATTTCAGAAGCACAAATGCATTCCTCAACAAGAAAAGAGGGCTCAAGGACAACCTAGTTCTAGTAAGGATGATCATGCCCCCCCATCGGCTATTATTTTGACTTCTTGAGGCCATTGGGGTGTCTCTGCTTCTTGCCTGCTTATTGTTTTATGGATCACCGAGTAGACGTTGATTGCATAGTGAATTCAATAACTCAAGATTAATATGAGGGAAGTATCAAGATTTCAGATTGTCCTTTTTTAACAAATGAGTTTCATTATTTCATTAATCTTTTTTCATGGTTGATGGATAAATAAGTTCTCCAACACTTTGTAAAGCATTGATCATTTGAATATTGGATTATCATTACAGAATCTCCAAACGATGGATCTTGCTCACTTTTTATTGTTGGTATAAGATATGCATCATGCTTTCATGTAGAAAAAAGATGGGATAATATCCATGGAGCCAATCCTATATGGCTGGTTTGCTACTGAAGGCCTGTTGTTACATTGTTGTTTGCATTGGCTGAAGTAACCATTACAAATTAGTATGCCATATGTTTTTTTCTTTTTCCTTCTTTTTTTTTTGTGTGTATACATGTTCACCTTAGTTTCTTTCGGCATAGAGCTCCTCGAGCATTTTTCTCATAGGTCCTTAAACTGATGATTTGTAGATATTTAGAGTTTGATGGGTTTTTTTTTTGTTGTTGTTATATACTTAAGAATTTTCATTGCAAAAAAAAAAAAAAAGGAAAAAAAAAAAAAAACTGCTGAGTTGTCGAACCATCGTAATCTCGCCTTCTTGTTATTTGTATGTGTAGGTTGAGAACCAGGAGGGTGTAATCAATTTCGATGAGATCTTGAAGGAGACAGATTCTTTCATGGTTGCTCGAGGTGATCTTGGGATGGAGATACCGGTTGAGAAGATATTTCTTGCTCAAAAGATGATGATATACAAATGCAACCTTCTCGGAAAGCCTGTTGTCACTGCCACCCAAATGCTTGAATCAATGATCAAGTCCCCTCGTCCAACGCGTGCTGAAGCTACGGATGTTGCAAATGCTGTTCTGGATGGCACGGATTGTGTCATGCTCAGCGGCGAAAGTGCAGCTGGTGCTTATCCTGAGCTGGCAGTGAGGATTATGGCCAAGATATGTGTCGAGGCTGAGTCCTCCCTAGATTATGAGGCCATTTTTAAGGAGATGATAAGGTCCACTCCTCTGCCCATGAGCCCACTGGAGAGTCTTGCATCTTCGGCTGTCCAGACGGCTAACAAAGCCAAGGCCCAGTTGATTGTGGTCTTGACTCGTGGCGGGACCACAGCGAAATTGGTTGCTAAATATCGGCCGAGAGTTCCGATCCTTTCGGTTGTGGTTCCTGTGCTGACCACGGATTCGTTCGACTGGTCCGTCAGCGATGAATCACCCGCAAGGCAAAGCCTCATTTATAGAGGACTTATTCCATTACTTGCGGAAGGTTCTGCTAAGGCTACGGATTCTGAGTCAACCGAGGTGATCCTTCATGCTGCACTCAAGTCAGCAGTGGAGCGACGGCTTTGCAAACCAGGTGATTCTGTTGTTGCACTCCACCGAATCGGTGTTGCTTCTGTCATAAAGATCTGCATCGTCAAGTGATTGAGGAGGTTGCTGGCTGCTGCAACCGAAATCGCTCTTGTTCCTTTCTTTCTCTCTGGTATGTAGCAATCTCATCTTTCCAAGCTCGGCATGCTGCTGCTGCTTTCATGCATCATGTTATTCTTATTAACATAATGAGCTGGTGGTTTGGAGAAAGAGAGACTCCATTTCTATTCTTAGTGCATTATTTCCATGTTTGGTTTGTGATTCCTAGGAAGGACCATGCTTTTCATCTGCCTTCAGGCCAGCTGATACAGACAGTCAAGAGGTGCTCTTATTTTTCTGTTGAAATTGATTCCAATAAAAGGTGGATGTGGAAAAAAGACTGTCAGTTGACATGATCGATCATTCTCCTCATGATATGGCTTTACATGTTAAGTTGCTTATTGCTTTATCTTTACTAGTCTTTTAAGTGTTTGATGAGCAGCGGGTTTGACATGAATCTTATTGCTTGTCTGGTACAGTTGCAGTTAAAAAAACTTAGTGTTTTCCAGCTGAAGATGGATTGGATTTGTGTCTTTTGCCATCTACAGCTGCAACAGAGCATATTAAAGATTTCTTTCATTAGTCTATCAATATGTTTTGTTTTTGTTTTTTTGTTTTTTTTTTTGGTTCCCTACATCCATGATCTCATTCTTGCCACTCTTTTTGGGGTAATTATAGATTAACACTTTTCTAGTTAATTATGATTAGTATCTTGATCTTTGTATTTTTTAAAAAAAATTGTTTTGAGATTTTATATTTATGAAAGTAAAATATTTAATTTTTAATTCTCTTTTAAAAATCGTATGTAAAAAGAATATAAATTCTTTATCAATTGGATGGATACGCACAACCAACACTCTGGTTTTGTTGACGCATCCACGCAATGTAATGCCAACAACCATAAAAGAAATGGATGCTAACGCAAACTCATGAAAACAGTTTATTACATAATGACTGCATTAACTACCGATTAATATTTGTGCAAGCAAAGTTTCACCTTGGAATCATTTGGGTTAAGGAAGAAGGATTTGACGTGGATACAACGGCAGTAGCAGCACCGGTAGTCGATTCTTTAAATTGAGGATTGCTGGAAATTGTTGCTTCTGGAACTCTGTTCATGACAAAGGAGCCTCCGACAACGCCTGGAGGGGTCAATTCCTTGTCATTTAGTTTCATGGGCTTCGACAGCATCTCAACAACCTGTGGCATCGAGGGTCTCCGTCCCGCAGTCGCTTGGGTGCAGAAGAGTCCTACCTTGATAAACCTCAAGACTTGTTCTTCTGAATATTCTTGCAGTGCTGGATCTATCAGTTCTTTGAACCTCCCCTCCCCAAAAAGCTGCCAGGCCTGTGGATGCACCACCGTACACAAAAATTATTATACGATGATGTAAACACTAAAGAGAATCCATGAGCTTTTATCAAGGGAAGAATAATACCATGTTTCGTATGAATGGCACACAAAATTATTATACATATGGCACACATGTTTCGTATGAATGGGTTGAATAATAAGCTATAAAATCAAGAAATCACGTACGAATTAACAAATAAATAAACAGCACTTACGTACTTGGATTGGAATGATGACTTACCCATTCCAAGAGAGATTGACCTAACCCTGACCAGTATGTCTTTGAACTACTTCTGCCACTAATTATTTCGATCACAAGAACCCCAAAACTATATACATCAGCCTTCTTAGTTAACTGGCCCTGCATGGCATACTCAGGTGCCAAATAACCACTGCATCAAACGAACATTACGTGCACAAGTATTAAGGAGAGAACAAATATACTGTTTTAAGACATGATTTCAGTGTTTTGGTGAGTCGTAAAATTCACATTTTATTTTATGTTACGTTGCTCTAATCTCAAGGTAATGGCAGCAGGAACATATATTTGCCCAAATGTGCCACAGTAGCTACCAAAAGCAGTAAAGGATGATCCATTAATCATACTCATCAAGATGAAAACCTACAGCCGTATTATACTAAATCCTCTCCAGAAGGTAGACTAAGTAAGCATGATAAAACAAGTAATATAGTCCCAAGTATGCCAAATTTCAATTTTTAAAAGAACATTTTGTTAGAAAACATGTTTCTAAAAGTACTGCATTAAGATGATAATACTTGATTCAGACTTGCATACCAATGACTTCACGTCTTCACCTATACGGATACTGCTTAAGGGGATAAATAAATAAAAAATGTCTTTCTTCCGTTGAATAATTGGGACATATGGATTCTTCTTATTGCTGTTCTGAAGGACATAATACCTCACCGCAAAAACCAAATGGTCTAACAAAATATGATGATAAGCTAATTTTTTATGGTGTCACAACTCCAAAACTTTCATGATCTAATTTGATCAACTGGTACAATTTAATTATAGGGCAATATATGTCCATAGAATATCTATCTACTTGTCGAACTAAATAAATTTTCATGCTGGTTCTACATGTGAGTTTCATTGTGAAAGCATTAACACGGTGATAAGGCCATCTTTAGTCTCACATTGGTTGAGAAGTAGTGGAGCTAAGGGCTCATAAGTCCACCAGCCTCCCTTACTCTCAGAGGCGTCTTTTGGAGCTCTCGGTCTTCACAAAGGGCAAACCCGTGCGGGTACACCCAAAGCGGACAATTCTTTGCATGCCTACAGACCGTACCGCATCAATGTTCGGTCAACCAAAATGTCCCTTATCATATTGGCGTTAGAAGGAGGGCCCTGAGTCGTGCACCTCAGTCGACCAGTACTCCCGAGTCAAGCACCTCGGACATGAGCCCTTTCCTCCCTTTGTGAAGGGAGTAATGATAAGGTCATCTTTAGTCCCATATTGGTTGAGAAGTAGAGGAGCCAAGGGCTCATAAGTTCATCAGTCTCTCTTACTCTTAAAGGTGTTTTTTGAAGCTCTCAATCTCCACAAAGGGTAAAACCATGTGGGTATGCTCAAAGCAAACAATTTCTCGCATGCCTACGGGCTCCACCGAACCAATGTTTGGCTGACCAAAATGTCCCTTATTGCACGGGAACTAAGCTCCCCTTGTTTAAGTTTCTAATTTATCACATCCTTCAACTTTTTATATTCCAGGAGTATGGTTATCGATCACCTCATCTTTTATATTTAAACATCATCATGTTTTAACAAAAAAAGAGAAGAAAAAAAAAAAACCAGATTAAACCAAGTGACTAGATATGACTTACGTTGTTCCGGCTACACGTGTGCTGATGTGAGTAATATTATCAGGAAAAAGCTTTGCCAAACCAAAATCTCCAATTTTTGGTGCAAAGTCACTGTCAAGGAGAATATTGCTAGCTTTGATGTCTCTGTGTACGATAGGAGGTTCAAGCTCTTCGTGAAGATAAGCAAGACCTTTGGCGGTGCCTATACAAATAGCAGATCTAATATTCCAATTCAGCTTGCTAGTATCAATACTCAAACCTACAAGGTAAAGAAATCATAAAAATGATGAAAATAAGATTAAGCGAGGTGCTCTTGTTGATACATCATTTTTTGAACTTTATGAAGGTTACCTAGCAAAGCATGATCAAGACTACTGTTTTCCATATACTCGTACACTAAAATGCGGTTGCTACCTTGGGCACAGCAACCTATAAGCTCAACAAGGTTTGGATGCCTAACATTTGCTATGGTATCAATCTCAGTCAAGAATTCGTTAACTCCTTGCTTGGATTCTGCAGATAGTACCTTCACTGCAATTGCTACTCTTTTTCTAAGAGTCCCCTGTCACAGAGTAATGACAACAAAAGAAAAGCAAACAAATGAGCCTGGTGCTCTACATAAATTGCTGACATAAAAAATGATAAATGTTTTTGTTTTCAAGCACAGAGAATATGAATTGAACAATCAAAATGGACCTCAGAGAAAACAGATATAATTCATATAGGAAAATGTTGCAAAATTCTCATTATGCTTGGGATCTTGCGCTTCCAATTGAGAGTCACGAAAAGTTCAGCTAATGTACATTTTACCTAATATAGATAGCCACCTCTGGTTGCTAAATCAGCCAGATCATTTCTAATCGCAACTCATGCAATCTTCTTGAAGCAAAAAACCATAAAATCTAATGACTGAGGCTCTAATTTTTTTTTTTTTTTTTTTTTTTTTTGTCAGGTGTGGCAGCAGAATAACCACTTCAAATTAACCAGCAAATTTACTAAGAACGTTCATGTTGTTTCCTTATAAGAGCATAATCAGGTCAGTATAGAATTTACTTTTAACGTAAATCCAAATTCAAAGTCCTCATACTACTCACTTTTTTCACACAATGCTTCTTTAGTTTAGCTGATAGCTCAAAAGTGATAAATTAATCTAAGAATTTTTTTTTTTATTAACCACTGAACTGAATAACTCATGCAGAAACCTGGTCATCATGAAGCTCTATTTATCATCAACTATTAAAGATATAGTCATGGCTAAAGGATCATCTAGATTGGTTAGGCTCTCTCAGGTTGGTCGAGTTTATTTCAGTGATTCTATCAGTATGATCAGAGGTACTAATTTCATATAATTAAATATATTTTCCAGAAAACAGATGCTCAAAAGAGACAATGGTTAGCTCATCAAAACAAGAGCACATATAAGTCTGATGACCTTTACAGAAGATGATTCTAGGTAGCATGCGTGCATGCTGGAAGGTTAAGAAGACCAGATTCCCTCCTAATACTGCAACCTAATATATTC
Source organism: Ensete ventricosum (assembly GCA_029747655.1). NCBI lineage: Eukaryota > Viridiplantae > Streptophyta > Magnoliopsida > Zingiberales > Musaceae > Ensete > Ensete ventricosum. The sequence continues at coordinate 56,320,275 of JAQQAF010000009.1, forward strand.
AACATAGTTCTCAAAATCAATATCATCGGGATCGGTTATGATCAATATGATCAGGAACGGTCAATCCGATCAGAATTTGATGAGAAAATAATTAAAAATAAAAATATGTAAAACTACACAAAAACAAGAAAAACACTAGAGGAAACATAAAATTTGAAGAAAAAAAAAGCGAGCAACAGTGAATTTAATAAGCATATAAGATTTTTCAAGATGAGTTGCAGCAGTCAGTCATGCAAGATAGAGGAGAAAGTCGTGCACCTTAAATATTTACATAGAAAGCTGCATGTTCAATAGACAGAACAAATACATTTGTCCGGCATGGTAATGATAAGCGAGAAGAATAAAATAATTATGTGCACCTTGTATACTGTTCCAAAACCACCCCGACCTATCTTATTGCTTCGATGGAAATTATCTGTTGCCGATCTCAGTTCATCATAGGAGATAAGCCTTATATTTTTGCCAGATGAAAACCCTGGATAGAGGAAGCAGAAGTCAATATCAGAATAAATATCGTGTGTTACCTATTCAAGTTTGCGATCGAATTTTTTCTCTGTGTAAAAAGATAAACCCACTCCACTACGAGAATTACAAAGGAGTAAGAAGATGCAACGATGTTCAAGAATATGTTTTATATTTTTTTGCATGTGATTGAATAAGCTTTCAAAAACCGTTACCAAATTGATGTGACCCATTTCTCAAGAAATGACACACAGCCCATCAGCCGGTTGCGCCAGCTTGGTTGATAACACCGCGCAGGGTGTCAAGTTGTGAACTCGATGAAAGGGAGTCGGTTTCTCTCAACTCGGCCTTAGGCTAGTGCAGCCAAGGGCCAGACCGGTGTCACCCAGCCCAAATCGGCTGAGAAACTCCACGATCTTCTTGCATGGGAGAGAAGTGACTCTCCCTGAGCAACAGTCTACACCACTTTCGAGGTGCATAGTCATGGGGAGCGGACAAGGAAGCCACCAGGCTGCCAGGAAGGTGTCTGTCTGGAAAGCTGTCTTATGCAGTTAAGATTCTGCCGCTACCCAACCAAAAGACTGGAGAATCAGAGGAAGAGGAATCCATTCAGAGACATCTCAGGCGACCTCCTGTCTTCCAGGAAGTTAATCCACCACAATCCTTGATCTCTGTTTTGGCGTCCAACTTCGGTACTTAAACTAACACATCAGATGCCACATCAACAACCTCTAGCCTCAGGAGTAACAACGTAATTGCCGGCTTTACCTCCATTGTTAAAGTATTAGTCTTTAATATTTGATACCTCCACCTTTCCTCCTAGCACAGCCTATTCTTGCATCCACCTTAGCTACTTGGACTACAACATCAATACATCAACTTGGTCTTGGAATAGACAAACATGATTACCTTCTAAGCCTTTATTTTTTAAAATATTATTTCTGATATCCAAGCATAAATTTCAAAGTTTCTTACTGCCCTTCATCTTTTTTCAGACTTTCTATCCTGCCTTAGACATCATGACATACTTGTTAAGTACTCCAAGGTAAGTCTTGAATTTTTTTTTTAATGAAGAATAAATGATGAAGATGAGATTTGAACCTAGAATGTTATGATAAGCTGTCAAGATCTTTAATAACTAAACTAGTTGACTTCTTTCGTTTCCGAAATTTAGCATGGTTTGTCATCAAGAGTGCCTTTAGCCTAGTTACACGCAACTTGTCCTAGTAAAATATAATAATTAATCTTGTACTTCTACGTGCAAATAAGAGCCTAGGTTGCACTTTCACCTTAATCTAGGTCAACTAGAAGATTGTGACAGAGAATTTTCTGAGCTATTATTCCACCTCCGAATCTAATTTAAGCAACACAAGCATTATTAATTCCAGATGCAAACCAGTCTCTGCCAGTGAAAAGTAACATCTTTTGAGAAAATTACCATTCAACTAATAGGAAATCACATAAAAACATTACATGCAAGTGAAAAATGAGAAACATTTGTGATTTGCCAAGGGATAGAAACAATCTTTAATAACTAAACTAGTTTTATTTATATATGAATAAAGACATTCATATACAATTAAAAAAGTCTGCAATAAAATCATATTGCAAAAGAATCTTTCAGAACATGCTTCAGGTAAAGCATTAGCGATGACATAAGCAAGTACAAAAGATTCATCTGAACACACCCGAAGAAAAACAGAGACTGAAGAAAAATACATGTTTAACCACATTTAAATATTAAAACACATATTAGCAACATGATTAAGGTAAGTTAACCTAAATCGTCACATATAAGATAGTTGACAAGCAACAAGCTTCAAACAGACCGAGAAGAAGTAAAATGGCTATTACAATTATAAAAAGCTTTCTGAGAAACAATAAAGCAGCTATCAGATATTCTATACATGCTGGCTATTGTTAACATCCTTGAAACTTGAAAGCCACCATCATACTAAGAAGGAACAAAAGCAAATTTTTTTCTTACCACCTGTTTCTTGCTCAGAATGTTGATGATGTTTTCTTCTGGATAGTAGCGCGTTGAAACAGGAACAGACCATATCAATTTTGTTTTGCAAATCGCAGCTATCAGATATTCTATATATGCTGCCTATGGTCTAACAGCAACGAAACGTAATCTGGAAAAAACGAAAACAATTTATATAGTATGTATTTTTTTTACATTGCCATTAAAATCTTACTGAAAAAAAAAAAAGACTAATTCAGATTCAGCATAGCCAGACATGAAAATTAGAACAGAGGCTTCTTCCACTGGAAAAGTGAAGGGAGTGGGGTTATGTAATCTTAGAATCGTACAGATGCCCAACATCCTTCCCCTCCCTTTCTTCCAGACCATTAAATTTATTTATGGTACCTTCAATAAATGATTCCACTGCCTCACAATCTGTCATACACCACACTGGCATTAGTTGCATTTAAGCTCCACCAACCGACTAAACCTAGCCCAAATCTAGTAACTTTGCATTTACAACCCTCCATATGCTTGGTTGGTGAAACCCACAAGCTCCCCTAACTTGCAGCTACCCAGAACCAGTTCTTGAGTCCATCACTCTTTCCTACCCAACCTTCTCGAGATAATTGACACCAAATTAAAATTCAGTTCTTTGCCTGTAAGAGTAAGAGTTCTTCTAACAATAATATGTGGCGATAGGTAGGTACTATCAAAAGTTCCTAATCTTCCAAGAAACTCCATCTAACGATTCAGAGTTCATAACATGTGAATCCTCGGTGCGGTCAAGCATGCTCGATATATTTACACACCACCTAAACCGCAATTGCGAGAATTCAATCATCAGATCATTTAAAACAACTCTGAACTAAACGGTAAACCAACATCCCCAGCAAAGAATTAGAGTCTGATGTACTGGAAAAGGGAGCCGCCCAAGAAGCAAGAAGAGATCAAACCGACCAAATTCCAGCTCTGCTGCTCTAAACCACATTCCAAGAACTCTGGGGAAATCCAGGACGGTGGTTGATTACTCCATTACAGACTAAATGGCGAACAAGGCAACCATACCAAACAAGAAACAGAAGCGTATAACAAGAACAAAGGAAGCCATCAAAGAAGGGAGAAGAGATCGAACCTAACAGAATCCAGATCGTCTACCTCAAGCTACACCCCGATGAAGTCCTCAAAGCCCTAGAACTCGTAAGCCGTCGAGGGGATGGACCATTCAAAGTAAAAAAAAGCAGGAAGAATTCGACCACCACCGACCGCGGAAACAGGATGGTCACACTCCTTTTCTTCTTTCCGATCTCTTCAAAAAGCAGATGTGAACTCGATCTCCAGCGAGGGAACGGTGGCGTCGACCCGCTCTCTTCCCGCCGTCCCTACACGGTTAGTGATCGTTCGACGGACCCCCCGCGACACGCATGGTGACAACAGAGGCGGCCAAGAAGGCTCAACGACCCCATAAATTGTATTTTTATAAATAATAATAATAAATAAATATGAAGCTTCTGGACTCCCTCTTCTGTCGCATCGAGGTGGCCGACCAGATCACGGCCGTCCGCCACCCGCCACGTTGCGGTGGAATTTGGCAGATGATGATGGCTTCAAATGATCAACCCTTGCGTGACATTTGGCATCCGCTTACGATTGTGACGATCATATTGATTGATGCAGATGGATGGCTTGGGTTTATTAATTGTTTGAATAGCATTCTAATTTAAAAATTGAGGGAAAAATAATAGAAGATATATAATGAGTTAATATTTTTATGGCATGTACATCGGGAACATTGTTGAGCGTGACAGTACGAGGAATACGACAAAAGAACGTGGACGGACATCTGAACCCCTCCATTTAACGTCATAAAGTCATTGTCGAAAGTACCAACTACTTTCGATATTTTAAGTGGGTTTGTGAGTGTACATTCTTCCAGAAATATAAATCATGTTGAGCAGATCTATTGGGTAAAGCGTTGACTAGAGAGGGGCGGCGAGGGTGGGTTTCGCCGAATAAGTCAAAGCATGTGCGGGGTTAATGGGTTGATAAATGTCATTCAATTATTGCTATGAGGAGAAATTTAAAAAGGTCAATTAAAGTTAATCGAAAGAGTGTCGAGTATTTTATAAAAAAATATTATTTATTTTTTTATTGAATGACACCCTTCAATTCATTTTTAGCTAACGTGTTTTCCTAAATAACAAAAAAAAACATGAATTGAACTCAATAGAATTTTTTTTTTTTTTTTTTGATAGTGTTGTGTGATTTTGATGCCATAGCCGAGGAGTCAGCATGGTCTGGTCCTTGCTGAGTGCGCAAGCTCGTCTATATCAACCGAAGCTAGAGAGAATATCTGGTTTGGATCGGTTCAGCGTCTCGGGGATCTGCACCTCGGGACGGCTCCTTCGGGCGAGTGACCGCTGAGGAAGACATGCACAAAGGTCTCGTCAGGATGGGGGGTACTTGACGTGACCCCTCTGATGTTTAAGTCAGTGTCATGATCTTCTTTTTGGAGGTATTTGATTGTATTTTTGAGTTTGAAAAAAAGACCCCCTCCGGTGTCACCAGGAGGGAGTTTGATACTCACCGGGTTGATGATTCGTCATACGCTCGGCCTTACCTTCATCATTACCTCGGGTGTGGCTATCTCGTACGGTGAGTCAATCGACGTAGAGGCACGGTGCGAGGGTGTGGTGCACCACGCAGCATTTTATGGCGCATGGCGGTGGTTCGGCTGGCACACTGTTCTGTCGGTTCGATCTCATATGTCGACGTGACTATGGTGTTGGCGCGGGTCCGTCTCCAACTCGGATGCTAATGTGGACGTTGAGTTGAGGTGGGCCCCGACGGGTTGGGCTGGCCCATTATCTACCCTATCAGATAGATTATACGATTCGGTATAATTTATTTTAATTAAAGTGTAGTTGAATCAACTTCTAAGTCAAATAACCTAAACTTCTACATAATAACTAGAATACGATTATTAGATGATTAATATCTTTTCAATTTTAATTTTTTTAAATAATTAAGTATCAAATTTTAAGATTTTTTGATTTAATATTATGATCGAGTGTAACTTTATCAACTTATATTTAACCAACCTAAACTTTCACATAACCACGAGGATATGGTTCTAAGATTTACTAGTACTATTTTTTTTATTTTTGAGGATTTTATGATGATTAAATTATAGAACTTTTGAATATATTCTAGATGTCAGAGGTGAAATTTTTGAATATATTCTATATTTTTAATTATAGAAATTGAGAAGTGATGACCCCTTAGAAGTGTAAAGCTTAGGAGTTTTCGAAGGAGAAGTTTGAAGAATCTGATGTCATATGATTTGAACACTGAAGAATCAAGGAAGCCAAAGAGTATTTTATTATTTATTACCTGACATGTCGAAAGTTGTAGAAGCAATGCAAAAAATATTACTGCACTATGGTGATAAATTAAAATTAAATCAGGTTTTTAATGATTCCAAATGATGGTTTTGAACATGTTTGGGCCTCTTTGCTTTTGTCGCAAAGCCAACTTCCTTCTTCCTTGGATGTTACCACTTCAGAAGTCTTATATGAAGAAACAAGAAGAACCACATTGCATGCTCGCTGTCCACCCTGAAGCCGGCGCCGCACATCACCCGCTCGCTGTCCACCCTCGGCATCGCCCTCGTCTTCTTCGTCGGGTACTCGAAGCACCTCAACCCTCCCTCGCTGTGGAACATGCACCCTGAACCAGCCAGTTCACATGTCGATCTCGAGTTAGATATTATATAGGACGATAACAATAGCCACAGAGATTGCCTCCGTACCAGTAGGGAACGGAGCCGCAGCTTTCCTTTTATGGTTTCTACATCATCACAGATCACAATCGACAGTGGCACGCCACCGTCCGAGCTCTGGCCGATCGAGGATGAGGACCGAGTTAAGTGGCGTGTCGCCATGTTAAATAGGTCGAGCACATTAAGAATGCACGTACGTACCAGAGCGGTGAAGACGGCGCCGGTCTTGTTGTCGTAGACGACGAAGGCAAAGCTGCCGGCGAGCTCTTCGAGGACCTGGTCGCCGGGGTACGGCACGACAGGCCTGGATCACCAGCAGCGCCTCGTTGGTCGACTTGCTGCACAGCCGGTACTGCCTGATGAGGGAGCTCAGATCGTTCAGGCTCCCCACGAACATGCAGTATACCTCATCAAAGCTACAGAACAACCTGCAGCACAACACAGTTATGCTAAATGCTACGTACACACACTTGTGATGCTAATGTTATGTGGGCATATGAGGAAACGGACCTCCGGTGGTGGAGGGAGGGAGGGATGGGGAGCGTCGAGACAGGCGAGGGCAGCGCCGCAGCTGAAGGTGGTGGCGCATAAGGAGTGGGTGGCGTGGAAGTCCGAGAGGATCTCATCGGGGTTCTTGGGTTGGCGCCGGCTGTAGCCGCCGGGCTTGGGAGGGATGCCACGTCTATCAAAGATCCGAATTGGGCTGGTCAGACAAACCGGGCGGTGAACGTACAACAAACATACCGGTGCTCCTTTCCGGCCCACCGTAATCGTGCATGCTGTGTTGGGATGCCACGTAATTAAATTTCTTTTGTATTTTGTGGAACACAGAGAATTATCGAGTCTCGACATAAAAGCGCACGGCACCAAATCACCCCCATCCCACGTATGCAACACGTGGCGCTCCACGTCACAACTCCTTTGATCCTTCTATTTCCGGATTGTCGTCTACTTACTTTCGGCAAAATATTATTAAAAAAAATAAATATTATCATGGTATTTTTAAAATTTTGATAATATATTATTATAATTTTACATTTTATAAAAATTATGATAACATATTACCATGTTTCTATCAATAGCAATAAGAATTATGATCTTAACATAATTTCTTATATTATGAAATAATTTAGATGAATATTTTATATCTATTTTTAATGAAAAAATATATAATTATCATATTTTATAATCTCTTTTTGTGTGTATAAAGTCATATTCACTATAATTAAAATTTTAATTTGCTCATTTCTTTCATAGTATCATAATTTAAAACTCTAGCAAAATTCTCTTTCTTGTATGTTAGGGTCCTTTCTTCTTTATTTTTTGATATGATTGATAATGTATTTTCAACAAGCCACTTATCTCATATCTTTCCCAACCCCTTAACTCTTGAAAATAATTTTCTCTCCATTAATGTTGCAGTCAAAACTCCTCTCAAACCTATTGAAAATATGAAGAAGTAATGAAAATGCCCAATTGATTCATTGATCTATTGTCAATTTATACATGTGAAGATAGGAGGATTTTTCTCAACTAACTACGTGATTTCCTCAACTGATGAACGAGAGAATCTCGTTCGGTTAAGGAAATTTGTTACAACTAACATGCCCCCGCAAGATCGAGCTCCTGTCAAGGACGTCGATCTTGGATCGATGGAAGAAAAACAGTTTACGTGCTAGAGACTTCGTGAGGGAGTCGGCCAGTTGGTCAGCTGTGTGGACATGAGAGACACGGAGCTGCTTGCGAGCTACTTGATCCCGAACAAAGTGAAAGTCGATAGCAATGTGCTTCATGCGGGAGTGAAAGACTGGTTTGCACAAAGATAAGTGGCCCCGATGTTATCACAGTAAATAACAGGTATAGAAGCAGAATGAATTTGAAGTTCCTGAAGTAAGTGGCTAATCCAATTGAGTTCAGCAGCAGCGGCGGCAACAACCCGATATTTAGCCTCGGTAGTAGATCTGGCAACCGTCTTTTGCTTTTTAGAGCTCCAGCTTATCGGATTAGCACCAAGGAATACAATATACCCAGATGTAGAGGTTCTATCATCGACGTTACCGGCCCAATCCGCATCCGCAAAGGCATGAAGTTGAGAGGGAGAATTCTTGCGAAGAAAAATGCCATGATCAATAGTCCCTTTCAGATAACGCAAAATGCGTTTGACAGCAGTCCAGTGCAAAGTAGATGGTTGATGCATAAATTGAGATAATTTATTAACCGGAAAGGAGACATCGGGACGAGTGAGTGCTAGATATTGTAAGGAGCCAACTACCTGTCGATATAGAGTAGGATCTGTGACAGGACTACCATCATAGAGATGCAGTGATGTACTTGGAGATAGAGGAGTGGAGACTGCGTTAGCGTCTTGCATGTTTGTCTTCAACAGTAAATCATGAATATACTTTCGTTGTGAAAGAAAGAGACCAGAAGATGTAAATGTAGCCTCAACACCGAGAAAGTAATGCAAGGTACCAAGATCTTTGAGGGAGAAGCGGTCTGCCAATTGCGTAATAAATGTCTGAACCTCCGTTGAGTTATCACCTGTGATAATAATATCATCCACATAGACGAGAAGATAGATGGTGCTCCCACGATGTTGGCGTAGAAATAAGGAAACATCAGACTTAGAGTTGATAAATCCAATGGAAGATAAGTAGAGACCAAGTTCAGTATACCATGCTCGTGGAGCCTGACGAAGTCCATAGATGGCCTTTTTTAGTTTACAAACATGTCCCGGATATTGAGGATGTATAAAGCCTGGAGGTTGTTCCATAAAAACATCTTCAGTGAGGGTTCCTTGTAAAAATGCATTGTTAACATCTAACTGACGTAAGCAACAGCCTTTCGATATTGCCAGACTTAGAAGAAGTCGAATGGTAGTAGGTTTGACAACAGGACTAAATGTCTCAGTGAAGTTAATGCCAGGTCGTTGATGAAATCCTTTGGCCACAAGACGTGCCTTATAGCGAGCAATAGAACCATCATGATTCCGCTTAATTCGAAAAACCCATTTGCACCCGATAATATTTTGTGTGGAGAGAGGAGGAGTGAGAGTCCAAGTAGCATTGTGAAGAAGGGCATCATACTCCTCACACATGGCTTTACGCCAATGAGGATATTTCTGAGCCTGAGAGAATGAAGTAGGTTCAACAGAGTCGAGAGAGGGTTCGGTGCTAACATGCAAATCTAGAACTCGACGTGGTTTAAAGATACCACACTTGGAACGAGTTTGCATAGGATGCCGAGAAGTGACAGTAGGGCTAGGAGATAAGGGTTGTGGGTCAGTGCTGGTGGAGGCAGACGAAGGGACAATAGAAGTACCTTGGCGTGATGAAGACAAAGACACTGGGGGGGAGGAGCCGAAGGAGAGGGAAAAGAAGGAAACTGCGGAACAGAAGTAACTAGAGAGTTTGGATCTAAGGAAGACAAAATGGAGGAGAAAGATTGTTCATTGCGATCTAATGGAACTACCGATTGTCGATGATCTCGAAAGGGAAAGACGGTCTCCACAAAAGTAACATGTCTGGAGACAAAGACTTTAGCAGAGTGAGGGTCATAACATCGATAGGTGTTATGTTCAAGAGAGTACCCTATGAAAACACAAGGTCGAGATCGAGGTTGCATTTTATTAGAATTGTAGGGACGTAACCATGGATAACATAGACAACCAAAAACCTTTAATGTTTGGATGTTAGGGTGTTTTTGAAATAACTTTTCAAATGGTGAATGATATTGTAGGAGAGGAGTAGGCAAACGATTAATAAGATAAACAGCAGTTTGAAAAGCGACAGACCAAAAGATAGAAGGCATGGAAGCCTGATGGAGCAATGTAAGACCAGTCTCAATAATATGACGATGCTTACGCTCAACAGAGCCAACCAGTTGAGGGGTATATGGTGGGGACTTAAGATGTTGAATACCAGAGGTAGCTAGATAAGACGCAAGAGCTTGATATTCACTGCCACCATCAGAATAGACAGTTTTAATAGTAGTTTGAAAATAATTCTCGACCAAGTTTTTGAATTTAGAGAAGACAACAGCAACCTCAGATTTCTGACAAAGAGGATATAACCATATATACTTTGTAAAATAGTCTACAAAGACAATATAGAATCTGAACTTATCAAAAGAGACAACTGAGGCAGGGCCCCAGACATCAGTATAAATAACCTCAAACGGTTTAGAGCAAGAAATAGAAGATGTACCAAATGGTAACTGATGACTCTTATTACTAAGACAAGCATCACAGTAAGTAATAGTAGAACCAGATTTAGAAACAGGAATAGAGTAGCGAGAAAGTAACTTTTGTTAAACAGGGATTGAGGGATGACCAAGACGTTGATGCCACATATCGATTGGAGCAGCGGTGGAGACGTTAGCAGTAGGCTGAGTGAGATATAAGGTAGACGGTCATTCATAGATGTTGTCTTTATTCGGACCGCGAACCAACGATGCTCCCGTGCTCAAGTCCTTGACAAGAAAATAATCAGGAAAGAATTCAATAGAAGCATTGTTTTGTTGGCAGAACTGAGAGACAGAGATGAGATTTCTTTTAATATGGGGTGCACACAAAACATTATCGAGTGTAAAAGAAGTGGCATTTGAAGTAAGCTTTGTTGTACCAAAATGAGTAATAGGAATTCTGTTACCATCACCGATGATAATATCTTCAGTTCCGCCATAGTTGTTGTGGAGCGACAGATTCTGGAGATCAGAAGTAATATGGTGGGAAGCACCAGAGTCCACGATCCAATTAGATTGATTGTCAGAGGGAGTCATCATGACATTTGCCCGAGGTCAAGCCGACGGAGGTGAAAGACGAGGTCGAGACCGACAAACCTTTGCCGAGTGGCCGACTTTATCACATAATTGGCAGACAACTTGTTGCTGAAGCATGGAAGGAGGACAACGCGGTTGAACGGCAGCGTTGAAGTGCGGAGAATGGAGAGGCGGCGGTGATGGAGAGGGACCCGTAGAAGTGGGAAAAAAATTGGTCACACCTTTTGAAGCATTCTTACGGTATTTATGATTTTGCCGGTTGGACTTCTGATTGAACTGAGCCGTGATAGGAGGTCCTGGCAATGAATCTGACAGTCTATTAGCACGTTTTAGGTAAGCTTCATAGTCGGTGAGCTTGTCATAGAGTTCTTCAAAGCAAACCGGAGAGTCACATGCTCGAAGTGCAGCTGCCAGATCTTTGAACTCGGGACTCAATCAATTAAGCGTGTGGACAAGAACTTCTTCATCAGTCAGGGAATGACCTATCAAAGCTAGGTCACCAATAATCATTTTGATATGTTGTAAGTAATCGGCAATAGTACTTCCCTCCTGCTTAAGGCTCATAAGGCTGGATATGAGTCCAAGCATGCGAGTCCGGGAGCGATTCGCGAAGGTAGTTTGTAACTTGGTCCAAGCTTCCGCAGCAGTGACACAAGCGGAGCAATAGATCCCGCAACAGAAGCTTGAATTGCTTGGAGTATTAGCCGATCTTGGTGCAACCAAAGTTTGTGCGCAGAATTCGATACTAGGTCGGGTTCTCCTGGAACATGTATCATCGCTGGTGGACAACTAAGAGAGCCATCAATGTAACCCAATAAATCATAACCAAATAAAATATTTGAGAATTGGGCCCGCCAGGACGCATAATTGCCACCCTTGGATAATTTAAATGGAATCGAGGAGGCGACATTAATTAAGGTGAGTCCTGAATGCGGAGAAAGATTGCCAACAGGAAAAAGTGTTGGAGTATCGGAGGTAAAGAACGAAGACATCGAGGAACCAATACCAGGTCAAAGGGAAACCAAGAGAGAAAGGTAAGTAATCTCGCCGAGAAAATAGTTGCAAAAATCGTTAGAAGATAGAGGAAGAGCGAGGGTAGGAAGCTGATTTTTGAATAATATGACGAAAGCGTCCAAGAGATTGATGGTAAAAAAAAAAAAAAGGAATGAAAGGTAAGGAGACTCTACTGTTGTCCTGATACGATGAATAGCAATGTTCGGGTGCAGCAATCATACTGGAACCAGCCCATCTGAATATGACACAATGAGTGCAGCCACTGTTAAAATAGATCACCTTAGTCCTGGGAGACGCGCCTGTGGTGTCCGCGTTTGAATGGCTCTTTAGAGCTGCTAAGAGGGTAGCCGCTATGGAGCATTCGCGAGCACTGCGTTTGCAGGGCCGGAGACCGTTGGTGCCAATGTGCCGGAGCATTGGCGAGGCTGGAGACTAGGGAGGGGGCCGAGATTTCGCTGCTCCGGCGAAAGAAAGGATGTCAAGGTTGCAGCAACAGTATCAGCGCTCGTTGGGAGATCGGTGCTGATCTCGTTGGTTCCGTTAGTAGATGAGGCAGATGTCGCAACAGTAGATGGACTGGAGTCGACGATAAAATATGCACGCGATCGGAAGCGATGGAAATTTGCTATCGTTTGACAGCAATAAGAGAGTTTGCTTTAAGCAAGATGCTCTGATACCATATTGAAAATAGGAAGAAGTAATGAAAATACCCAATTGATTCATTGATCCATTGTCAATTTATACAGGTGAAGATAGGAGGATTTTTCTCAACTAACTACGTGATTTCCTAACTGATGAACGAGAGAATCTCGTTCGATTAAGGAAATTTGTTACAGCTAACAAAACCCACACTCATAAACTATACCTCGTGGTATACTCCATTCTATTATTTTTTAATCGGTAGATTGTCCATTACTTATCCTTAATAATCAAAATGAATAATCTTGAAGTTGTTAATCTTAAAAATACTTTTTGGATCGATGAAGATATTTTCAGAAGTATTATCATTGTCTTTCTCTCTCTCTCTTCAAGTCAATCCCTATATAGTCTATAAAATCCTTTCGTGAAATATGATTTAAGCTTTATGCCAACCGATCTCATGATCGCCTCATGCAATATCGAAAAACACTCTTTAATTTTTGTAAGAGCATAAAATCTATTTTTGGCTAGATGAATGCTATCAAAATTTAAGCAAATGCACTTGGCTGATACAACTCTTAACGATGAAGAGATTATTTTTCATATATTAAATGGCTTGGTTTAGATTATAAGAAGATGAATGTGATTCATGCTCGTGATAATTGTATATCTTTTGAATAATTTTATGATAAATTTTTTTGACTATAAAGCTTATATTAAGTGAGAGTCACCATCTTTTGAATTCTACCAATAAAGATAAGATCTACAACCATTAAAGACAATCATTTAAACAATTATTCTAGAAACAACATGTAATAATGCTATTACATCTTAATATGATTTATTTTTCTCAATAATATTCTTCCTAATATGACCTCTTCCAAAAAAAGAGAAATATTAATGATGTTTCAGCCTTCAGACCTACCTTATTCTATATATTCTACTAACATCACCTATCCTATTTTTATTATCATCTTCGCATGTTCACTTTGTTGTTTAATCCTTTCTTGACTTATTGATTTTGGGCTTCTAATCATATCAAGTTTGATTTTAATATTTCTTTTATATTATTAATAGAGAAGAAAAAGGCTAAAAATACCATAATATATCTCTTCATTCATATTATTTATGATGGTTCAGATGATTAATAGATGACAATAAATGTCTCAAAATAAATCATATTGGTTCTACAAACCATCTCTTTTCCTTAATTTTTTTTTTATTTTTGATTTTTTTATATTCATGATATGAAAAAGAACCACAATATCTATCTTTAAATTATAATTTTTAATAATATTTTTAAATGTTTATCCTTTTTATTTATTATGAATGATATTAATACAGAGACACATCTCATGTAGAGACTAAATATAATCTATCTTTAAATTATATATTTTTGGCTTTGGACACCCCCCACAGCTCCATTTCAAAATTGACACAATCGATTAGGGCATCCTGTTTTTAAGGTTATAAATTACATTATTTGTTCTTGTAATTTACCTTATCATCATCATCTTATCATTCTTTTTAAGGTAATTCATGCAAATACAATAAAATACATAAGCTTTCATTTTTTATGTCTTCTTTCATAAGTAGTTAGTCACTTGAGCTTATATATTTTGATATTTGACCTCCTTCACTAATACAATCTTATGATAGATTTAACAATCATTTTATTTTCATTAATCATTTCATAAAGTATATATGATTATTTTTCATAAAGAAAAAAATATGAAGTATTCATTATTTTTCCTAAGTTTAAACTTATTGTTAAAAAGTTTTTTAAATAATTTATTATTTCATTTTACTCTGATAATTATGGTGAATTTCAAAAGCTTAATAATTTTTTTTTAAAACCAATGAAATCTCTCATTTTTCTCGTCCCTCCATATACTCATGAACATAATAGGACCATGGATCATTGTCAACAGCATATCATCCAAAATGATCTCACACTCTCTATTCAAGCTTCCTTACCTCTTCAATTTTGGTCACATACATTTGTTATATCAACTTATCTTATTAATCACATGTCCATTTAAGTTCTCATAGTTTCATCGTTTAAAAAACTATTTGAATCCACTCTTAACCAGAGCAAAACAACATTTTTTTGGGTCTTTATATTATTTATGGTTAAAGCATACACCCATAACAATTGAAAGTCTATTTTAAAATCATGTGTTTTTATTAGATATTCTACTAATCAAAGTGATTTTAAATATTTTGATTCATCAATGAAACAAATTTTTATTTCTTGCTTCTTTATACTAGAAATCTCATATTATCTTTCCTCACTCATCAATTCAAACATTTTATCCACTCAAAATCCACTAGGTCACTCCTTAATAATGCATGATGAATAACATGTTATTGTCAAGCATCAGAAGAATTCATAGCAAGATTTGGTTCTAATATCCCCATTTTAAATTTGCATGTCAAGCGTCTTTGAGATGTCATTTACCCTACACCAATTCACCTGGTTACTAAATTCAAAAAATAAGTCTTTAAATCAAATAAATGTTTCTTTGTTTTCATAAGATAATCTTAAGATTTTCTTGTTGAGCCTTATATTGTCAATAAACTCTTAAAAATTTCTAAATGATGAGCAACAATATCTAAAAAATATAATATTTTATTAAAGAATAGTACATGGGACTTAGTCTCATCCCATCCTAGTTAAAACCTTGTAAGATACAAATAAGTATTTTTTTTTTATCAAACCAATCATAAGTATAAAACAAGAATTGTTGCAAAAAGATTTTGTTAATGTGTAGGACTTGAGTACTATGACACCTTTAACCCAATTAGGAAGCAATAAAAATTTATATTATTTTATATTTTACCTTGTCAAACAATTGGGGACTTTGATAGTTGAATGTCAATAATGTATTTTTTTTCATAGTTATTTTTTTGAGGATATATTTATGATGCAACCTCTAGGTTGCATTGATCACAATCTTTCTTAACATGTTTCTAAGTTATATAAGTCTTTTTGTCTTAAGTAAACCCCTTGTGCTTGATATCATGAATTTGGAGTATATCTAGTCTCAATTAAATTTTATACTTCTCAATTTGATAATTTGTTATTTATTTATTCTCATAAATACATAATTCATAGTCTAACTTAATTATTACTATTAATAAACTAATAATAATTCATCAATTTATTAAATAAATTTTCTATCAAAGATTTTGGGCTCCTTGGCTATTTTTTGGTGTTCAATTCATCCATATGATAAATAGTATGTTTCTTTCTCAACAAAAATATATTCATCGTCGTTTGAATCACACCAAAATACTTGAAGCCAATACTATTACTACGTTAATCTCTATAAGTATTCCTCTTATTTGATTTGATAGTAATAATCTTTACAATTGATTTATTTCATTCTCAACAAAAGTATATTCATGACCTTCTAAATTACACCCAAAATGCTTGAAGCTAATACTATTACTATTTTATTATCGGCATAACAAGTTTTTTTTTTATCAAATATCTTGGATCTCTCAATTATTTTATTAATGCTCAAGTCATTCACATGACAAATGATCCATCTCTTTCTCAACAAAATTAAATTCATGAATCACACCAAAATACTTGAAGCTAATACTGTTATTGCATAGTGTTAAGCCCAGTGACACCATTAAATATTGTTTAGTTGTCGATGATCTGATATTGCATATGCAGTAAATAAATTATTTTAATTTATGCATAAGCCTATTTTATCATTGGACTAACACCTCAGGTAATTAAAGATCATTATTAATTATGATTTATTTCTCCAAAATAACTCTCCTTTTTATTGGCTTATATATTTTTGGATGTAGATTGAGTATGTAATGAAGACGGTAGGATATTTACTAATACTTATGTTATAATTCTTGAGCATAATCTAATTTCTCAGGATTTTAGGAAACAATTATAATATCTTCTATTGAGGTTGAATATCGAGTAGTTGTTTCTATAATTATTGAACTCTATTGGATTTAATCATTAATACATAAACTCTATTGGATTTTATTCATATATAGTGATAATATGGATACTATTTCACTTTCTAATGAAGCACATAGTTATTAATTTTTTATTTTGTTCATAATAAAATTTAAAATAGTAAGCTACGTCTCTCTCATGTCTCATCTTTTTATCAACTTTGAGATGCTCTTACCAAGCTAATAATTCCTTTTATTTTAGTCCAAGATTGATGTGTTCGATAGAAGTATAATCTCGTGGGGGCAGATTAGAAATGATATTATTGAAAAAATAAATCATGATAAAAATATCATGATCCTCTCAATATTTTGATAATATTTATCATGATTCTAAATTATGAAAATCATTCTAACATATTATCATGATTCTATCAATAATGAGGATCATATCCTACATTATGAAATGATTCAAATAAATATTTATATTTATTATTAAGTGAGTAATTATTATATTTTTAACCTCTTTTTATGTATATAAATCTATACACATTATCAATAAAAATTGAAGCTAGTCATTTACTTCATATGATGTCGACCCACAGATGGGTTCCACAGGAATACCCAATAGCAAGGTGAGTATTAGTCATCGATGATACCTAAGAATTGAAGAAGTTTCAATTATAAAATTTACGAGAGTATGATGACCATGGTATCATAAATAGGAAAACATGTGAGATCTTAGAATTTATTCTTTGTATCGATCTCATATGGTTTACGTATTCTCCATAATTATAAATGATTCTTTAAATTGAATATAGTATTAAAAACATAATTAAATTAAAAATAAATCAATTAGTAATAGCCATCAACACTCCAACAATTTCTATTCATATGGTTATCATTTTGATGGTGATAAGTAGGTGTGGAACCGTTCACATTGATGGCGGTTCAATCATGAAGGAAGGCGATGGCGGTAATCAATGACCGACACCGTTACATGTGTTAGTCGTATCGGCTAAAACGACATTTTGGTCACATATGTTATTTTAACCGCTGGATAGCGTTACGCGTGAGGAACCTAAAAGAGGCGCTTTAATTTTTGATCGTGTACGAGCACAGCGAGAACCAACGTTCATTTCCTACGGCCTCGATGTTTGTTTAACCAATGCCAACTTTTCCTGCCGTGGGGCCCGCCAGTCGAATCCGTCTTCAAAGTCCCGAATTAAGACGCTGGCGCTGCTTCGCCGTCCACTTTAATCTAAAACAGTCGCGCACGAAAGCCTGCTCCGTCCACGTGGCGTGAACGAAGCCTTTTCTTCGGTGGGTCGTGTCGCAGTTTACTCCCCCTCCTCTAAAGCAACGAACCGCGAGAGGGTTTGGCGGTCGTGTCGCAGTTTACTCCCCCTCTGAAGCAACGCAACGAACGCGAGAGGGAGCGAGGGAGGGAGGGATAGCTCGCTCCGCTAGGGTTTGGCGGGACGAGGAATTGGAGTCTCGGCGGAGGCCAGGAGGAGAGGCAGCGGGATAGGGTCAGGGTTCCGCGTCGCTGCTGGATGATTTCCGGCGCAGATGTTCCTCGTTTCCATGCGGAAATCGTTCAAGGACTCCCTCAAAGTCCTCGAAGCTGACATCCAGCACGCCAACTCACTGTAAGTGGACTTATCTGCCACCGGATCCTGCCGTCCCCATCTTCTTACTAGGAATAACATGACACGTTGTTGGATCATTGGGTAATATTTGAAATCAGAGTACCTGAAATTTCCTGTTCTTTTGGAGTGTAATTTGTACGAAGATGTTTTCTGGGTATCTTTTTTTATAGATAGTATTTAGAAAGATCTGCATGACAATCTTGGTAGTTTTCTTATGAATAGTACTGATTCTTGGTCTGGTGTAGTTAATTGTTGATGCCGAAATTTGAGCAGTTCTGCCGTCCAGGGTAGATTTTTTGAGGCGTTCTATTTTACCCTTCTGAAGAAATCAGAATCTTTTGTATCTTTTTTTGTGCACGGTAAGTTTTAGCTGTGCTCCGGATCGAGTCTTCGTAATTCAATAGCACACACTGAATGTAATCGTGTAATGACATTTATAATTTATTGGCCATCGTTACTTTCTGATGTCTCATCCATAGCATTTCATGAATTGCCCTTAATTAAATGGAACGTTAAGGTGAAAAGTTATTTCAATTGTTTGGTTTAGTGCTTAGCACCAGTCTCAATGCTGGTTTAAAGCTTCATTCCTTGCTAGTGTAAGTGTTTTTTTTTTTTTTTCTTTGTGTGACTTCTAGTTTTTGGGTTTCTGAAAGTTTCTGTGACATTTAGCTTTGTTGTTTCTGGAAGTTCTTATTTCAATAGATTTTTGGCTGGTCCCAATTTAGTAGAGATCCCAAGGTCAATTTCAACCTCTTACAAAGAAAAGGGAAATTGGTAATCCTGAGGCTTTTCTTACTTCTTGCAAAAATATCATTGAGAACTTCATATCTAATTATTTCTGATTTATTACTATTGTACATCCATTTTAGTTTCTGTCTGTCTTTAGCATGCCATTTTGGCGTCTTATATTGTGGTTAATATGAATCTGAAAATCTAATTGCTGGATGTATTTCTCCATGTTGCTTTTATACTTGCTTTTATTTGTTCTCGCTGATTTTTACTTAACTTTCATTTCCTTGGTGATGAGTGACAAGCTTTCACTTGCATGCATCCTTAGCCTTTGAATTCAAACGATCTATAAATAGCAAAACTACTACCTTCAACATAATTAGGCCCTGGTACATGAAGTGAATAACAGATGTTCTGTACTTGCTGCTATCTCCACGTTACAATATCTAATGTTTGTTAAGGTGCAGAGCTTCAGATTTTCCAAGGGAATATGATGGTGCTTGTCTCCAGATGCGAATGTCATATAGCCCAGCTGCACACTTATTTCTTTTTCTGGTGCAATGGACAGACTGTAGCCTTGCAGGGGCTCTTGGTCTGCTGAGAGTTCTGATATATAAGGTTGACGTGTCCAGCTTTTAATTTGCCTTAGACCTATCTATATTGGTAATTTTTTCAGTTCTTATTGCCTAGATTTTTCCTCTATCTAGTGACATTTCGCTAAGCAGGTTTATGTTGATGGAAAAACCACAATGTCAGTCCAAGAAAGGAAAGCAAGTATCAAAGAGTTTTATGGTAAACTTATTAGCTTGTATTAAACTTGATAGTTTCCATCCTGATGGTATGAACATTGTAGCTCTAAGTTTTTAAAGGGTTGTTTATGCACAGGGTTGATTTTCCCTTCTTTGATACAACTGCAAAAAGGGATAACTGATATGGAAGATAAAAAGCAAAAATCCATCTGTGTAGAAAGGTATAGGAGAAGAGAAGACGATGACAAGCAGCAACTCTCAGAGATAGATGTTGAGAGAGAGGAAGAGTGTGGTATCTGCATGGAGATGAACAGCAAGGTTGTGTTGCCAAATTGTGGCCATGCTATGTGCATGAGGTGCTATCATGAATGGTATAGTTTCTCATCTCAGATTGCTTTGGTTATCTCCCATGTATTTCACTAGATATAGGAACGAGTATAAAAACCATTATCCAACCTAATCCCTAGAAACTATATTAAATAATTCCATCATTGGTAATCAAATGCCTTCTTAAATAGTGTCTAGTTTTTGGGAGACCATATCCAGATTCTAGATATATGATGAGTTGTTAATGTAGCTTTCAGTAGTAGTGGTGTATGGTCCCATGTATTTATGATTGGCTCCATGGTCCTTTTCTCTCCAGTGGCGGTAAAACTTTGAATTAAGAGTAATAAAAACCATTTCGTATTCATGTTCTTGTATATTTTCTGGAATCTCCAAAGCTAACTTTTTCTTAGAAATTTAATTAGATAATTTGTAGAAGATAGATTCAAGATAATGTGATTCTTGTTAATTTATAAAATTAGAAATCATACTTTTTTTTACTGTATATGCTCACATTAAATATTATGACTTTTAGATGTGGGGACCTGGTGTTCCTTTCTTGATTAGCAGATTAATTAAACTTATATGCTGATGAAGATAAAACTACATGCTGTTAGACTAGCACCTATAGTTATGTCATAATCAAATAAATTCTCTCGTCTTCAGACATATGAAAGTATTCAATGCATTATATCCTGATAATAATAAACTTTATTCAATTTGCCTTGCACTGATGAGCCAAGTAGGGGTTTTACTTATTTTTATAGATTTGCTTCAATTTATGTGAATGTTTCCTTCAATAATCATAAGAAAAGAGCAAAGTGTCAAAGTTATTGCAGGGACAAAACATCCATTTTTGTTTCCACGTTTGTGATTAGATCCAGATAGCCAAACTATTCTTGTGAATATGAAGCAATTCTTTGTTTCTTGGCTTCTGAGATTCTAAGGGTTCTTTCGAGCAAGTTTTTTCCCCATCTCTTATCACTTTGTTTTTCATCAGCTCCAGATTTAGCATCAAGGTTGAGCATAATTAAGTTTCAGTTGCTGAAGTAGCCCTTCAAAATTTACGTGGCCTTATTTCCTTACAAGAAAGGTCACTGAATTGATTGGTACTTGTGAGCAAGGATTGACTTCCCGGTCCATACCGGTATACCGACATTTTGTCGGTACCGGTACTGGGTGGTATGCACAGTATGTACCACCTGGTATATTAAAAAATAGTAAAATATTATAGTATATAATATAATATAATATTAAAAAATATTAAATATCATAAAAAAAATCAGGAAAAGGGGCGACGTCGCCTCGATCTTTCTCCCCACGCAGGGAGATGTTCCGTCTCCTCGCACGGGAGAAAAATCGCTCGGCGACGTCGCCTCGATCTTTCTCCCCGCGCAGGAGACGTTCCGTCTCCTCGTACGGGAGAAAAATCGCTCGCGGGTGCAGGCCGAGACAGCTCGCGGGCGACTACGGGCGGCGACGGTAGAGGTTCTGTTTCTTCTTCTCTTCTTCTTCTTCTTCTTCTTCTTCTTTCCTTTTTCTCCGATCTCTGATCTCCCTCAATCGATCGTCGACGGTCCATTTTTGGTAGTATCATCCGATAGTGGGCGGTCCGCGTATCGGTAAACTGACGGATCGGTATGTACCACCCGTACCGGGCAGTACAGCTCGAAATTTCAAACCTTGCTTGTGAGATCTCTCACTTGAATTGAATCGATCATGATTTCTATCTACTAGGGATCCTAAAATAAAAAAGTTGGTTCGCTTAATGATATTGTTGCATATTAATAGCAAATTGATTCTAATGCAGGCATTCGCGATCACAATCTTGCCCCTTCTGTCGCGATAGCCTCAAGAGGGTAAATTCAAGTGACCTATGGATACTAACTGACAGACGCGATGTTGTTGACATGGCAACAGTGGTGAAAGAGAATCTGAGGCGCCTGTTCATGTACATAGAGAAGTTACCACTTGTTATGCCAGATTCTGTTTTGGATGTCTACGATTCTCACGTCAAATGATCTGTTAGATACAATGTTGCTTCTCCACCTGCAACTTGCCGGATTCTTCAACTGCAACCTGTTGGCTAATTCATCTCATTAGAAGATAGTAACTCGAAGGAGATTAATCCCTAACGATATGTATGTAAATCATCCGCAGCCTATTGTATATGTTTATGCAGTTGGTACATATCATGCTCGTATTTTGCTAATCAGTATATCAAACAATGCTTTGCTCATAGCTTAGCACGCCTGTGTGTGTGTGTGTCCATACTCACTCAAAACCTGGATGGTGGTTCAATGATCTCTTTCAATAATGATGGACATAAAGTGCAGTCTCATTATTGAGATTTTAGTTGCGTCCTTGGTGATGTTGCTTCTTAGTTTCCTTTGCAGCAGGATGCTTGCTTCAGTGTCCACAAAAGTAAGCTTTTTTTTGCTTCGGTATCTACTGGTTGTGACCAACCAAAATCCAGTCATTTGTGATGCTAGTTTTGGATACTGGTTAAACATGTCCAGTAAAACAAGGAAGCCTTCATTTGTGCTTCATGAAATCGAAGTCGCCAGTGAACATGATTGGCACGGAGTTAGAAAGGAGACACATCATAAATTTAGACCTATTATTATTTGGTTTTGATTTTGATATTAAAGTCTTCCCCATAATAATAACATATTATGATTTTTATGTTTACAACAATTAATATCTGTGAATCAAATATTTTAAATCTATTTGTTAGTATTTTTGCTCATGAAAAGATGCTAATCAGTTTTTATTTACGATGTAGTATTGTTGATCTTATTTTCTATCAAGTCCATTCTATTGCTTGCTTACAAGCGATGTAAGGTTTCTTGTGTTTGATCGATGGACCACTATCGATAGCTTGCAGTCAGTGATAATATTGTTAAAGGCAATAGCCTTTAGTAGTCGCTTGTCCAATCGTGGGCAATGATTGTACAGCGTCACTTCGTGCGACGATTGTAGTAGCATCTTTGTTGCCTACAATGGCTATAGTAGCACAGCCATGATAGCACCGCTATCAATAGCAATTATAGCAACATCGTTACGACAACATTTGTTGGTCACAATTTAACTAATTTGATTTATTTTAATCAAGTACTTTGATCGCTCTTAACTATATTTCTATTACCCGAGTTCAAATTTAGAAAAAAATAAATTCTTGATCAATTTTTTATTTTGATTAATTTTAATTTTAACTAACTTAATTTGGTTAATGTTTATCCCAATTCTAAGCATGCCTAATTAAATAGGGTTGAGCAATATAAGGGATCCATATGTAATTAGTATATATATATATATATATATATATATATATATATATATAATGATATTCTTTGATAGTTTTCTCATATTATCATATTAATAATAACTATAAAGTTTGGTTTGAAAGAAAAATATATAAGTTTGACCTTTGTATGTTTCAAATTAAACGTTACAAAAATCCTTTTCTACTACTACTTGATGGATTGATTCTGGTTCTTCAATATATGTTACTAATAATAAAAATTTATTTTAATATAAAAATTAAAAGAGAATAAAATATTTATAGTTATAAGAAATCATCTTAAGGCGAAAGCAAGAGTAATTTGTACTTATCATATATCCATAAAGATAATTCATTAGATGGATCTAAAAATTTAATACATGCTATATTCTTGCTATATTAGATGGATCTAGATAAATAAAATATTTAGAGCATAATTCTAAAGATAATACATGGTATATTCTTAAGATTCTAAAAATTTAGATTCTTTACTTATAATTGTCAGGATATTATTTTTCTCTGAGTTACCATAAATTCTAAAAATTTATGTTTATAAATATTATATAAACTTATTAAAAGAAAATCTTTACAGTAAAGCACTGCTTATATAAGAAGAAAGTTTATGTGACTAAAAATTATAATATTTAGTTTGAAAGGAAAAGATATAAGTCTGATCTTTATATGTTTCAAATTAAATATTATAAAAATATTTTTTTTAATACTTGATAGATTGATTCTAACGCTTCAATATATGTTATCAACAAATGTCAACATGGCTGCCAAGTCATCACACCCTCGGATAGTTGGCCCGCCGACGTGGCTGACCTGATGCAGGTAACCGGCCGGATATACGGGGAGCGCCAGTGGTCGTACAGCCGACCTGACACAGGTAAGGTCGGCACCCCCCACCTGCAAACGCACGCCTCATTGCAAGGACGGCAAGCATGGTGGAGGGTACGGTGACATGATAAGCATGGTGGAGGGTACGGTGGCATGGTAAGTCATAAATGCGGTAAGGTCATCAGGTACGAATGATCTACAACACCCACTATAAAAGCTCATGCACCTCTACGGGGCAGGGGGATGGAAAAAAGACCAATCCACGAACTAACTTGATCTTCGAAGGGGTCACGTCGAGGGCCTACCCGACCTGACCTTCTTGCAGGAGTCGGCGGCCGACCCGAACTGGAGTACTCCCTCTTCACCCGGACTCCACCACTCCAACAACCGAGCTCTGAATCACTACACATCCGAGCGGGCTCCCACTTCATACCGAGGAGACCACGGGCGAGCTAGCGCACACGGGCCTGAACCAGCGAGTGCTTGCTCAGCAGACTCGGAAGCCAAATGCATCTACTAGGCAAGCACCAGATTCTCCACTAACATTTTTGCGCTAGAAGGAGGACATGATGTCGCCAGAACGCCCATTCACGGATTCGGGTACGGAGCGCCAGACAGAACCTGACCACCCTCGACCGGCAGAGGAGGTCGCGGCTGCCATGCCAACCCCCAACCGTTTTTGGAGGATGATGACCGACCCGGGGTTCCCCTCACCCGCATCAAACCCCACGCCACTCATGGTCACGGCAGAGGCTTTCCTCGGCCTCACCAGCCAGGTCCAAGCACTAGCGGGGATGGTGCAGACCATAATCCCATACCTACCCCAACTTGTGCATTCAATGGCTCACCAACCAGCCCCCCTGGCGGTACCCCCGCAGACGGAGTCACCGACGGCCCCAAACCGGGGGATCCCGCTCGACGTTGAGGCGCCACCACCTCGGGTCGCCGAGGTCCTCCCAGCTTCGCTGACCCCGACGCCGACCCGATCCCAAAGTTGCTCTTACAATCCAGCACCGACTGAACTTGATTGTGACACCTTATCGATCGACTCCACCGACTCCTTGAGGGAGCAAGTTCGCCGAGTTCATGAGCGACTTGACGAAGTCCAGAAGGAAGTCCTCAGATCGAAAGAAGAGACTGGGGAAAGCTCTAAAGGGGGCTCCCCGTTCACCCCCGAGATACAGTCCAAGCCCCTCCCGGCCACCTTCAGGCTCCTAGCCCTCGAGCCCTACGATGGCAGCGGCGACCCGATGGAACATGTCGCCACATTCCGCTCCCAAATGGCCCTTTACGACACTTCGGAGGCGCTGATGTGTCGAGCCTTCCCGACCACCCTTAGGGGATCGGCCAGAACCTGGTATGCTCGTCTCAAACCCGCGTCCATACCATCATTTGACGTGTTGGCAAAAGAGTTCGAGTTGAACTTTTTGGCAAGTGCACGCCCGAGGCCTACCACAGCCTCACTCCTCGGAATGGCCCAAGGGAGCGACGAGCCCCTCTCCCAGTTCGTAGGAAGATTCACATCACAAGTCCAGGGCATCCCCGACCTCCATCCGTCCCTGGCCATCCAAGCATTTCTGACGGGGCTGAAGCCATCAAGGTTCTTTTGGTCGCTGATCGAGCGACCACCAACAACTCTTCCCGAGATGTTGCAACGGGCACACCAATATGTGGCGGTCGAGACGCTAATAGCTGGCAAGCGGGACGAGACGAAACGCTCTCGGGGGGAACAGTCTCGTGGGCATCTAGCCCCACCTCCGAAGAGAAGAGAGGACAGGTCGGGCTTGCTGCCAGCCAGACCTCCCCCGATCCCCCTCAACTCAACCCGAACGGAGATCTCCTTCCAAATACGAGAAAAGGGGCTCTTGAAGGCGCCAAGCCCGATGAAGTCGCATCCCGAGCGACGCGACAAGAGGAGGTACTGCCGCTTCCATCGAGAATATGGTCACGACACCGAGGAATGCCGTGACCTCCAGTACCAAATTGAAGACCTTATCCAGCGCGGGCACCTACGGCGATATATCCGCGAATAACCCCCTCTCCCAGACGGTCGGCCCTCCCGAGACCTGTCTCCCCGACCGCAGGGCCCGGTCGAAAAATAGATCGATGTCATCTTCGACGGTCCAGCATCAGGCGGCAATAGCTCCTCGGCGCGAAAAGCATATGTGCGATCCGAGGCCGGAAAGAGGCCGCTACATCATGAAGACCTCGACGTTACATTCAGGTCGGAAGACGAGGAGCACTCATCTCACGATGACGCGCTAGTAATCTCAATCCACATGGCCAACGCCTACGTCAAGAGGGTCATGATCGACACGGGGAGTTCGGCCGACATCCTGTATTTCGATGCCTTTCAACGGTTGGGATTGACCGACCAAGACCTCACCCCCGTAACATCTACCTTGAGCCGAGATCAAAGACTCTGCTGGTATCATTCATGGTGGTAAAGCTCTCATCTGCATACAACGCCATCATCGGACGCCCGACCCTCAATCAGCTTTGGGCGGTCGTGTCAACGTACCACCGGGTCTTGAAGTTCCCGACTCGAGCTGGGGTCGGCGAGGTCAGAAGTGACCCAAGGGAATCCAGGCAATGCTACTTAACAGCGACAACGTTGTGCAAGCGGTCGAGAACCGAACCATTCAGTGCCATGCCCCCAGGTCCAGAAGAAAACACCCGAGACACCCACTCCGCGGAAAGAGTCCTAGAATTGTCACTGGACCAGAACCACCTGGATAAGCTGGTAAAGGTCGGGTCGGAGCTTGCGGAGAATCAACAAATTCAACTGATAGATTTCCTGCGGAAGAACGACGATGTCTTCGGATGGACCCCAAACGACATGCCGGGGGTCGACCCAGAGATCGCCCAACATTACTTAAACATCTCCCCCGACGCCCGACCTGTGAAGCAGCGTCCGCGCAAATTCGCTCCGGACCGACAGAAGGCTATAGAAGATGAGGTCACTCGCCTATTGGACGCACAGCTTATCGAAGAAGTGAAATACCCGACCTGGTTGTCCAATGTTCTACTTGTCAAAAAAGCGAATGAAAATTGGCGAATGTGCGTTGATTATACTGACCTCAATCGGGCTTGCCCGAAGGACTGCTACCCACTTCTCCGCATCGACCAACTTGTGGATGTCACGTCGGGGCATCAGCTGCTTTCCTTCATGGATGCTTTCTCAGTGTACAACCAAATCCAAATGGCCCCGAGAGACAAAAGAAACACGACCTTTATCACTCATAATGGAACATATTGCTACAAGGTGATGCCGTTCGGATTGAAAAATACCGGCGCGACCTACCAGCGCCTCGTGAATCGTATGTTCAAGGACCAGGTCGGAAGGAACATAGAGATTTATGTAGACGATATGATAGTCAAAAGCCGGCATGCCGAGACCCACCTCTCCGACCTGGAGGAGATATTTCGCACGCTGAGGAAATACAAGATGTGTCTCAACCCGGCGAAATGTACTTTCGGCATCACATCCGGGAAGTTCCTCGACTTTATAGTACATCAACGGGGAATCGACGCCAATCCCGACAAGATAAAAGTAATACAGGAGATGCAGCCCCCCAGGACTATAAAAGAGGTCCAACGACTTACGGGAAGGTTAGCAGTCCTAAGCCACTTCATTTCCCGAGCTGGAGACAAGAGTTCTACCTTTTTTCGCGCATTGAAGTCGGCAAAAGACTTCAAATGGACCCCCGAATGCGAGGTAGCATTCTGCCAACTCAAGAGTCACATCGAGAACCTACCGTAACTAGCCTCGGTGAAGGATGGCGAGCCCCTCGGCTTATACCTCGCTGCGACCGACCTGGCGGTCAGCTCGGTCCTGGTAACACTCGATAAAGCCGGGGAAAGGCCGATCTACTACACTAGCCATGTTCTGGCGGGGCCTGAGCTCCGCTATGCCCCCATAGAAAGGATAGCTTTGGCGCTGATCCTGGCTTCCAGAAAACTGAGGCCGTATTTCCAGACACATCCCATCAAAGTAATAACCGACCAACCCTTGCGCCAGATCCTTTCCAAATTTGATGTTGCAGGTCGGATGCTCAAGTGGTCGGTGGAGTTAGGGGAATTCAATATCGAATACGAGCCAAGAAAGGCGATCAAAGGCCAAGTGCTCGCGGACTTCCTCTCGGAGCTCGCACCTCCACAAGTCATGGAAAACCCGAACCCTGGATGGACTCTACATATCGACGGCTCCGCCAACTCGGAAAGAGGAGGAGTCGGCATGGTGCTCAAGGACCCCTCCGGCCACATCTACGAACATGCCCTGCGATTAGGATTCAAAGCTACAAACAATGAAGCCGAATACGAAGCGCTCTTGTTCGGTCTTAAGGTCGCGGCCGAGCTGGGAGCAGAAGACATCGAGATATTCACTGACTCCCAACTCGTCGCTGGCCAAGTTAACGACACGTTCGAGACCCGGGAAGCAGCAATGATCAAATACATGGCCGAGGCACGACTGATGACAGCTCGGTTTCAAAGGTGTACCATCACCAAGGTACCTCGCAGTGAGAACGCGCAAGCAGACGCCTTGGCCAGGTTAGCTTCCTCCCGCGTGATCGACACACCAACCGGAGCAATTGTGAGGACCATCGGGCCCTCCATCGACCCGACTATGATGACTGTTGATCAGGAAGACGGAGGCTGGACCGACGAGATCCTCCGCTTCAAACAAGCAGGAGTCCTCCCCGAGGACAAGGCGACTGTCCGAAGAATCAGAAGGATGGAATCATGGTACTGCATCATTGATGGCTGCCTCTACCGGCGAGGCTTCAGCCGACCCCTACTTCGCTGTCTGAACCCGACTGAGGCGCAAACCACCTTAGCTGAGATCCACGAGGGGATATGTGGAGACCATGTCGGCGCTCGCACCTTGGCACACATGGTCCTCAGGCAAGGTTACTACTGGCTCACACTACGAAAGGATGCCCAAGCTTATGTTCAAAATTGTGAGCCATGCCAGAAGCACGCCTGATTCCAACATAAACCGATGGTACCACTCATGACTGCCGACTGCGCTTGGCCCTTCGCCCAATGGGGAATGGACCTCCTCGGCCCCTTCCCGCCAACCTCGGGATAGAGAATGTTTCTGATAGTCGGAGTCGACTATTTCACCAAATGGCTCGAAGCCGAGCCATTGGCCTCCATCACCGAGAGACAAGTTGAAGGGTTCGTATGGAAGAACATCATAACCAGGTTCGACCTCCCTAGGGCCATCATCACAGACAATGACACGCAGTTCAACAATGCGAAGTTCAAAACATTTTGCCAAAGTTATCGCATCCAGCTGAAGTTCAGCTCGGTTGCCCATCCCCAAGCCAACGGGCTAGCCGAGGTAACAAACCGAGCCATTCTTGAAGGGTTGAAGAAAAGGGTCTCCAACGCTACGACTTCTTGGGTAGAGGAGCTCCCGAGTGTTCTATGGGCATTGAGAACGACTCCTAAAACCCCGACGGGGGAGTCCCCGTACAGCCTGGCATTCGGGACTGAAGCTGTGCTACCTCCCGAGGTGGTTTTCTCGACCCTCCGAGTCTAAACCCAACATCAGGAGGAGTCCGACCAACAACTCTATAGGAGCCTCGACTTATTGGAGGAAAAGCCTGTCGATGCCCATCTCCAAGCATTGGCTTACAGAAGAGTTGTCGCAAGAATCTACAACCGACGAGTACGCCCCCGACACGTCAGGACGGGCGACTTGGTGCTCCGAAAGATCGAGGTCAGCGACCCGACCCGGTCCCGCGGCAAGCTGGCCCCGAACTGGGAGGGTCCCTACCGAGTTATCGATGTTATCCGAGATGAGACTTATACGATGGCAACGATGGAAGGACGGGTGTTGCCAAGAACCTGGCACATCACAAACTTGCAAAAATTTTACGCATGACAATATCAGCAAAATGACCTGGCTTGTATTGCAACTTATACTGAGTTGAAATGCAACGATATCAGCAAAACAGCTTGACTTGTATTGATTTGGAACAAGTACAAAATAGGTCGGGACCAAAGATGAGGGCTACCCGACCCGAGTTACAAGCTTCAAAAAAAAAAAAAAAAAAAGTGGAGAACAAAATCAGGGCTCGGGAGGCACCGAGTCGTCAAAATCTTGTTGCCGCTCCATCGGCACTGAGTCGTCCTCGGGGTAGATGGTAAATGGATCTTCTTCAATGTCGGCATCAGGGTATCGGGCGCGAAAGCGAGCCAGCGCCACCCGATACCCGTATTCATAAGTGACCCGACCCATCCGCTTCAGACCCTCTTTGAAGCCGAGGGACCCCTTGTACTCGGCGACCGCCTGCCCCGGCAGTTCGGCTCAGGCATGCTCCAGGTCCTACACGGCCTGCAGCAGCTCGTCATCCATCCTCCGAGCCCTAGCTCGGGCCTCCTTCAGCAGCTGCTGGGCGTCGCCCAGAGGGCCCCGTATCGCCTGCAGCTCTTTCTCCGAGGCTTCGCGTTTGAGGAGCTCCTCGGCCTTTATTTTTTCGAGCTCCTCCCTCAGCCTGGACGCGCGTTCCTCGGCCTCGGCAACCGCCTCGGGTCCTCCCCTAGACTTCAGGGCGTCGAGCTCCTCTTGCAACTGCCTGACCCGATGGTCCATGAAGGTGATCAGCCGACCCGCATCATGAACCCGGTCAACCAGCGTCATTTGAAAGTGTTGGCCCTGCACGAAAGGACAACCTTTAGAATGTAGCGGAGGAGAAAAATCACATTACTAAGGCACAAGTCGGGAGGCTTACCAGGACCATCTCCTTGGTGGCTCGGGCCATCAGAACCTCTGAGGGGAGCGTGTACAGCTCCCGCGCCAGTTGGGGATGGAGAAGCCCCCTTCCATACTCCTCGGCTACCGACGAGTTGTTCCACACTTTCGTCAAATTTTTCAGCCCCGCCCACCGAACCTTTAGCTCCTTCTCGGGGTCTTGATGCCCCAGGTCAGACATTAGCAGGGCATAATAGCCCTGGTCGCCCTTGTAAACCTTTGTTTTGAAAAGGTCATTCATGGACCTCGGGCGCTCGTGGACCGATGAAGCGGCCCCCTCCTCGGACTCAACAGGTGCCTCCGGCCTCTCTGGTGATGCGGCAAGCTCCTTACCCTTGGAGCGGGAGCGGGACCCCCCCCTCACCGACATGGGACTTGTGCTTTCTCGTCAGCACCTTCGTCTTCTTCTGTTGCTTCCCCGCAACTTCTGCCTGTTCAGTCGGGGGGGGGGGGGGGGGGGGGGGGGGGAGCCGGCCTTTTCGACGAAGCCCTCGGAGCCTCCCTCGCGGGAGACGCGTCGACCTCTTGGGCGGTGGGGCGACTCGGAGGAGCCTTTCCGCCAGTGACTCTTGGCATCCCGCGAAGCTCCTCGAGATCCATCTGGTCTGCATCCCGACTTACAGGTCAGTAATAAATTAATAAAGCTAGAGCAAAACGAAATGCTAGTACCCCTAGAGGCCGGATTCAAACCCGCCTCAACGAGCCAAAGCTCGGTCATCTCCTTGATCGCACGAGAAGAGGAAAGAATCCCCTTCAGTCGGCCGACCAGGACGGTCTCCTCCTCGGACAGATAAGGGGGGGCGTTGCTGATCGGGTGAGCCGACCAGCTGAGCCCGAATCCCCAACCCAAACCACTAACGTAAAGATAGCGGGACTTCCAACCTTTGTTACTGGAAGGTGCCCCGCTGACCCTAAAACCAACTCGGGCGGTAAGATAATCACCGCCCCGACTCTTGCATAGGCGAAAACACGCCATGAACAAGTCCTGAGTCGGGATAATCCCGGCTCCTCGGCATTCACCCAAGAAAACCACAAGGTAACGCCACGAGTTGGGCGCTACCTGGCTAGGAGAAATTCTCCACCATTTTAGGCACTCCTCAATCAGAGGGTGCAAAGAAAACCGAAGACCGGCCTCCAAGGCATCTACCGAGATGCACATGCCAGGGACGTCCAAGCTATAAGGACGCTGCCCCGGCTCTGGAACATGCAACCCGTATTTAGTCGGGATGCTGTACCGTGCCCTAATCACGGTAAGTGACCCCTCAGTCACCGCCGTGTTGAGATCATGATCTGACATCATGACCTCCAAATCCCTCTGAAACCTCGCGTCGACAAGCGACGGGGGCTCGGAAGACGCTCCCGAGGAACCAACCTCGGGATCACTCCGACTTGTCTCCCCCGACCCCGAGGGAGAAACGACCCTGACACTAATCGAGGAGTCCGACGAGGTCATCGCGACCTGTTCAGAAGGAGCTGCCGAACTGAAAGGACGAATGATGGCTATGGTGGTCTGAGATGGAGGCAGGAAGAAGGCAAAATGAACGAGTGAGGTCTCTGCCCAACCCCGCAGCTAACTTATAGCACCCAAGGGAGTCGTTTCAGCTTCCCGAGGTAAGAGGAAGCGCCGCCACCCCGAAAAAGCATTCAGCGCATTAAATGCGCCATAACTCTGACCGAAACCTTAGGCAGAGGACAGAAGATATATATATATATATATATATATATATATATATGTAAATATATATATATAATATTATCCTATAGGTATGATAGTACGCACATGATAATAAAGAGCGAGTTCACCCTCTCGGCCAAATCTCCGGATTTGCGCCCGAGTTCACCCTCTCGGCCAAATCTCCGGACTTGCACCCGAGTTCACCCTCTCGGCCAAATCTCCGGATTTGCGCCCGAGTTCACCCTCTCGGCCAAATCTCCAGATTTGCCCCCGACTTCACCCTCTCGGCCAAATCTCCGGACTTGCGCCCGAGTTCGCCCTCTCGGCCAAATCTCCGGATTGGCGCCCGAGCTCACCTCTCGGCCAAAATCTTCGAGTTTGCGCCCGAGGTCACCCTCTCGACCAAATCTCCGGATTTGCGCCCGACTCCACCCTCTCGACCAAATCTCCGGACTTGCGCCCGAGTTCACCCTCTCGGCCAAATCTCCGGATTTGTGCCCGAGTTCACCCTCTCGGCCAAATCTCCGGACTTGCGCCCGAGTTCACACTCTCGGCCAAATCTCCAGATTTGTGCTCGAGTTCACCCTCTCGGCCAAATCTCCGGATTTGTGCCCGAGTTCACCCTCTCGGCCAAATCTCCGGACTTGTGCCCGAGTTCGCCCTCTCGACCAAATCTCTGGATCTGCGCCCGAGTTCGACCTCTCGGCCAAATCTCCGGATTTGCGCCCGATTTCACCCTTGGCGAAAGCCCTACATTGCAATTCCCGAGCTCCTGCTCGGTCGGATCGACTCTTGCTACATCGTAATTCCCGAGCTCATGCTCGGTCGGATCGACTCTTGCTACATCGTAATTCCCGAGCTCATGCTCGGTCGGATCAACTCTTGCTGCATTACAATTCCCGAGCTCATGCTCGGTCGGATCGACTCTTGCTGCATTGCAATTCCCGAGCGCCAGCTCGGTCGGATCGACTCTTGCTGCATTGCAATTCCCGAGCTCCAGATTGGTCGGATCGACTCGATACATCGCAATTCCCGAGCTCATGCTCGGTCGGATCGACTCTTGCTGCATTGCAATTCCCGAGCGCCAGCTCGGTCGGATCGACTCTTGCTGCATTACAATTCCCGAGCTCATGCTCGGTCGGATCGACTCTTGCTGCATTGCAATTCCCGAGCACCAGCTCGGTCGGATCGACTCTTGCTACATCGTAATTCCCGAGCTCATGCTCGGTCGGATCGACTCTTGATACATCGCAATTCCCGAGCTCATGCTCGGTCGGATCGACTCTTGCTGCATTGCAATTCCCGAGCGCCAGCTCGGTCGGATCGACTCTTGCTACATCGTAATTCCCGAGCTCATGCTCGGTCGGATCGACTTTTGCTGCATTACAATTCCCGAGCTCATGCTCGGTCGAATCAACTCTTGCTGCATTGCAATTCCCGAGCGCCAGCTCGGTCGGATCGACTCTTGCTACATCGTAATTCCCGAGCTCCTGCTCAGTCGGATCAACCACCGCACCATTCGAAATCCCCAAGTCCGCACTCAAAACTAGTTCAGGGCGATCTCGAACCAGCGGTTAAGCACAAGACCTCATCTTCGACACCCTCATCAGGCGCCTCGAGAAGGTCTTCCCGAGGGGCGAAGAATGATATGACAAATGCCAACCTTGCTGCCAAGTCATCACACCCTCGGACAGTTGGCCCGCCGACGTGGCCGACCCAACGCAGGTAACCGGCCGGATATACGGGGGGCGCCAGTGGTCGTACAGCCGACCTGACACAGGTAAGGTCGGCACCCCCCACCTGCAAACGCACACCTCATTGCAAGGACGACAAGCATGATGGAGGGTACGATAGCATGGTAAGTCATAAATGCGGTAAGGTCATCAGGTACGAATGATCTACAGCGCCCACTATAAAAGCTCCTGCACCTCTACGGGGCAGGGGGATGGAAAAAAGACCAATCCACGAACTAACTTGATCTTCGGAGGGGTCACGTCGAGGGCCTACCCGACCCGACCTTCTTGCAGGAGTCGGCGGCCGACCCGAACTGGAGTACTCCCTCTTCACCCGGACTCCACCACTCCAACAGCCGACCTCCCAAGCCGAGCTCTGAATCACTACACATCCGGGCGGGCTCCCACTTCGTACCGAGGAGACCACGGGCGAGCTAGCGCACACGGGCCTGAACCAGCGAGTGCTTGCTCAGCAGACTCGGAGGCCAAACGCATCTACTAGGCAAGCACCAGATTCTCCACTAACAAATAGTGATTCATTTTAATATAAAAACCAAAAGAGAATGAAATATTTATCATTATAATGAATCTTTGTTAAGGCAAAAGAAATATTAGTTAGTACTTATCACCTACACCTGCATTTGGATGATACATGCTATGCTATGTTCTTATAATTTTAAGAATTCAAGTTCTTTACCTATAATTGTCAAGATATTATTTCTCTCTTGGTGGTCCAATTAACATTTGAATTCTGTATGATAGTCTATATAGAATTAATATGAATCTTGAGTTGATAACACTCATATAATAAAACATTGAAATAAATAGTTTCAAAAACTCCACGAGATTATATATACTTATATCTACGATCACTAAATGTTTATAGTATATTGAAGATATGATTATATATATCTAGTCTTAAGTTATTAACATCTCTAGGTGTATATAAATGAAGTCAAGAGATAATTAGATAAGAAAAATTAAAATTATCAAATCTCATAGGGATAATAAATTTTATTATAGTTACGATGAATCTGATCATAATTCTAATTCTTTTATTAGATTCATGAAAAGGTAGGATATTTGTGCTTAATATGATTTACCAGATATGTCATAATAAAATATGACTACTGAAAGGTGAAATCATACTATTATAGATATGATTGAGAACATGATGGGTTATTCTTTTGTACCCGAGTTAATGTGAGTAGAAGCTCTAAGGACGATTATGTATACCTTAAATGGAGTTCCTAGTTAGTCAATTTCATTAACTTATTTTGAGTTATGAATTGATACTAAACTCAACTTAAGATATTTACATATTTAGGATTATCTTATAAAGATAAGGGTTTTAAATTCACATTAAAAAAATTAGGTTCAAGGACTATGTTTAGATATTTTATTATTTATCCAAAAAATTAAAAGAACATATATTTTAATAATAGTTGAATCTAAAAAATAGTAAATTAGTGGGAGTAAAAATCTAAATGTTTAATCTTGACATTGAGGAGATTTAGGTTGATACTCCTTTATCATTAGAGAGATTACACTACTAGTGATCTTATTAAACAATCATAGTTTATAGTTTTGATAATATCTTAACGGAAAAGGAGACTATCATTTCTAATTACTATGTGGTATATTGATAAAAATTAAATTATAATATCGGAATCAAAATGATTTCTTATTATTTTTATGTTATTAAAAGTATCAATTCTGAAAAGTGATACGATGTAATAAAAGACGAGTTAGAATCAATGACAAAAATGATGTTTGAGAACTTATAGAATTGTCCAATAATTATAAAGATTTTATTATATAAACATCACTCAAAGAGTAATATCGAACGATATAACGGTTAGACTTACGATCAAATATTTTACTCATGAAGAATACATCAACCATAACAAGATATTTTCTCTAATTTTTTAAATGAACTCATTGAGAATCATTATAAAATTAGTGAATCATTATAATTTTAAATTACCTCATAAGAATGTGACAGTAATTTTTCTATTAGAGATTTAGATTTATATGTGTTAACCTAAATGATTGACGAAAAAAATAAAATATATATATTTTTTGATATTTAAATTTAAAAATTTATTTATGATATTAAATAAGTTTATAAACAATAGTAAAAGAAGTTTCTTGATATCATTACTTCCTTCATATTTTAAAAAATTATTGATTGATATTTATATCTAAGTATTAGCGGATACAAGTTTATTATATTAGTCTTATATCTGGACAATATTTTACATTCTAGTAATGATCTTGATTTATTGTATTGAATCAAGAAATTTCTCATCTAGATGTTTGATACGAATAAGGTATATTATGTTATTAGCATTGAGATATTCAAGGATGAATCTAAATTATTGCTAGGATTATTTTAAAAAAAGAATATATTAATCGAGTCTTGGAAAGATTTAGTATATAGTTTTATTTAATAAATGATAAAAATAAAATTTTAATCAAAATAATTATTTTTAAAAATAGCTTAGAAAAGAATTTTGATAAAAAAATAATTATATATGTATGTGCAATTTAAAGTCCATTATATGCTCAAGCCTATGCTAAATCAGATATCAGTTTTATAATTGTAATACTGGATAGATACTAGAGCTATTCAAGAATGAAAACACAAAGATTATAAAGAAAATAATAAGATACCTAAAATGAAATAATGATTATATGTTCAAATATATAAAATTAGATTAGCTTGAAATGACAAAAAATTTCATATATTGATTCTATAAATTACTTTATAAAGTTCACTTTATCATTTATATTTATATCAATTAGAGGGATAATTTATAGAAGAAATATATAAAATAATATATTATTATGTTATTAACCATAATAGGTGATTTTGTGGTATACTTTGAGAATATTAATTAAGCTAAAATTTCATCTCAGGACTTAGTGTGATCAAACTCGATTGTTAAGTGGCTGAAGATATTATGTGATATATTATAGTAACTTTATTCTTTAAGAATGATAATTAATATCACATCTCTATATATTATGATATAAAGTAATTGATGAATAGAGAAAATATTTTAGAAACAACTAATGTCAATTAATAATTTGAGTTTCACTATATATATTGATGATCCATTCACTTAGGACTTACAATCTAAAAGTTTTTGAAATTATAATTGACATTCTAGGTTACATACTTAAAGTTATTTATTTCTACTATCTTTTCACATTTATATATATACAAATTATGACTGAATGTGGTGATAAGAATATCTTAACAAGATAAATTATAAGAGTTATTTCGGACTGTATTAGGAAAAACTAACAGTATAATGGTACATAGAAAAAAGTAAATATTGATGACATAGAATCGCTATGACTCGTATTATTAGTCAGACTTAATATAGTATTATTATATTTTATTAGACTTATTGGTCTTTTAATAAATTCACGCGTGCATAATTGATTTTTAAAATTCAAAATCCAATTATACGAAATTATTTTTAAATAAATTTTATTTTTATTTATTTTGAATCCTTTTATATCTTATCAATTAACGTGACAAGTGAACAAAATATTAGATTATGTGACTCAATCTAATTAGGTTAGATATAATGATTAGATTTTAATTATGATTATCAATCAATAGAAAAAAGTTCAATTAAGATATTATTTCTTAAAGGATTACTTTAATGAAAGATACTCCCCCGATTATTTATCCTAAACCTTCTAATCTCACATATAAATAGACAAAACCTCCTATAGATTATATAATATATAGATACACGAATACACAAATAAGATGAGATAAAAATATATAACATGTGACATTATTAAGGGATCATAAATCTTATCTCATATTTATTTTGTCATGTGAATCAATAAATAATATATTATAAATATTTTTTGATATCTCATTTGTCCTTAAATCTATCGATCATAGTGGTCTTATGAAGGACAAGAAAAGATGAGAATACAAGTCTAGTTTTTTTTTAGATATCGACATCACTATAAATCTTGAATTGGATGACGGTATGCTTACAGGTCAAATAAATAATTTCTAAACAGTATCGAATAATATAATATATTATTTGATTTCAAATTTTAATATTAAAGTATTTCACATAATGATAACATATTATTATGAATTTTATGTTGGCAAGCGGCAATAGCCGATCATACAAAGATACTATATTTTTTTAAAAAAATAAAAGATGTTATGTGGAAAAAAATTAGAAACTTAGGTTTTTCTGAATTTATTCTAATTTTTTATAAAAAATCAAAATAGGTGATATCAGAAAAAATGGAGAAATTTACCCCTATGCATATTTTACCGTTGAACCAATGTCCCCGAGTAGAGGAATCTTGGCGACCTAGATAGAAGATACCTTTTTGTGGCTTTTGTCTTGGAGATCGATGCGACACGGCGCGCCCCCTAATCCCGTCGCTCTTTTCGCTCGCAGGTAACGCGTGATCCCATATCTCGGAGTCGATCTGATTGCATCTCGCTGTCTCTGGGTTTTCGATCGGCTACTTGTTGGAGGAATGGCTGCTCGTCGTCGGTCATCGATCATTGTTTCTGGTTTGAATTTTGTCGCAAATAGTTTAGTATCTGATCCGATCTCGAGTATGCGAGGGAAGGCGGAGCGATCAAAGGCATCATCATCAGCTTTAAGAGTAGTAGTACCTTGATTTAGGGACTTTGGATTGGTTGGTCTGCAATCTTTGGAGCTTACTAACTCCATCTGCTTCGGGGTTTTCCCTGAATCTGTTCTGTAGATTGATGACAACTTACTTTCTTTTTACCTGCTTTCCACTTCACATTAATTGGCACTGTTGAGTAAAGCATGTTACCTGATTAATTGAGAAAAAAAAAAAGGCTTAGTAGAGGAACATATTAATAAGAAGAATCTGCCCTTAGTACATTTGCAACTTTTGTTCTCGATTAATGACATTTTTTTCCCCCCCTTACTTTGGAGTGGAGTATGAGGCTTATTGGAAGCTAAGCTTCATTTCATCGAGTTACATATGAGCACACAAAGTAGTTTTCTGTGGACTAAAAGGAACATTTAGTGACATGTAAACCTATGGTCATAAGTTCACTTATGTTGATGTGGACATTGACATTCTTGACCCTTTTTATAGAAAAATACACAAACATTTGATGGATATTAGCTATCAACTACCTTTGGATCATGGCATCAATGTTTGGAGATATGTACATATGGAAATAATACCCAGGCAACCAGCAAATCTGACTAAATGTGGTTTATGGATGGAACATCATGTATTGTGGTCAAGCTTTCAAGATATTTAATAGTGCCACGTAGAACGAGGGAAAGAATGAAAGAGGAAAGAAAAGGAAATCCTGAGGCGCTCCGTTAATTAGTCTGTCTTTATCTAATATCTCTAGCTTCAGGACTTCATTCATTGTTTATATTTGTATCCTTTTTTTTATTCTTATAACCGTTATAGATCAAAGTAATATCATCAACAAATGGCATACCCTGTGCAACTTCATATACTGGTGAGTAGATTAAGTACTTACAGCTGGCCCTTATCGCATCCTTGTAGTCGTTATAATCCTTGTTTGTGCCATCTTCCAATGTTGTTGTCGCATCTGTTCCGTTATCCATAATTTGGAGGATATGGATGCATAAGCTAACGCTACCCTTTTCAACCTAATCCTCTACAAATTGTGGATTGCCAAACCTTAAAATCATCCTTCTAATTAAATATATGTTAGCATTTTTAATTTATTTTTCATTCTCATCTAGAAAACATTTTTGCCTTACAAGGTGCTTCCTGGATGCAGAAAATAATACGTATTCTTTGTCAGTCAACCTTACATAAGCTTCTTAGCATAAAGAATAAATAACTATCAGGTTTCAAAATCCATCACCTCTGACTTGTACCAAAACCCACATATGCTTTTGCTGCGTTTAGTTATTCGTTACAGTTGGGTTAATACTTGATCAAGTTAGAACAGCCACCAACATATAGAATTATATTATCCATGAAGGGAGAGAGAAATAGCAACCAAATTCAGAAAACATTCCTGAATATGCCAACTCTTCAAATGTTTTCTACCAAATATTTTGGCACAAAATACTCCT
This sequence comes from Ensete ventricosum, assembly GCA_029747655.1. Lineage (NCBI taxonomy): Eukaryota > Viridiplantae > Streptophyta > Magnoliopsida > Zingiberales > Musaceae > Ensete > Ensete ventricosum. Next base: position 56,360,701 of record JAQQAF010000009.1, read on the forward strand.
TGTTTCCTTTTTGAAGATGCTATTGTTCTTAGTTTCTTTTTTTTGTTCTATTCTTTGGCATCAATATTTTAACTCTAATATATTGGAATATTTTCTTATGCCTTTATCTTCCTCAATAATTATATATTTATCATGTCAAATAATTTTTTCTTTCTTTCTAACCATCTTACTGTCTTACATGTCCCATTTCTTAATGGCATTGCTCTCCATATTATACAAAGTATTTATATTCATGGTGGTTTAAGCAAATATGCATTTATTACATTACTACTTTTGTTTTCAACACATAATCCATAAGCATTTCTCTCATTATTCATTAGTTATACTAAGTTTAATTTCTTTTCTTTCTACATGACAATTCATGTTCCTTGTAATTTCTAGCTTCTCGTGATATAACAACAGTTATTATATGAACAATTACCTAAGTCTAGGTCTTTCAATGTACACACAAGTTTGTTCATATTATTGCAGTATAGATTCTACTTGTTGCAGTGCCTTCCCTAAGTTGAGATTCTTGTTTCCCATCGTTGAACGCTTATCAATGTTTCTTTTTCTTGTAAACAAAATATTATAGTTGACACTTCTAATTCCTTTTGGTTGTCAGTATTCAATTATATTGTATCGAAGCAAATTATTTGATTTCCTTTTTTATCATCATATTAATTCAAGTTAATGCAATACACCTTGGGTAATTGCTTCCCAAATTTGATGTGGATTTGATGGGTCCTTTTCTAGCAACTTCCAAATCCACCTCAATATTCATTTCACTTGGTGCAGTAGATGTGACAAATCATTTGCATTCTTTTCGATGTTTTACACCTACCAAACACAAATAGTGAAAACCATTCTAGTTGAACTGCATTTTAATTTATTCTGCTGTGATTAACTTGCTATACTTGAATGTCTAATGCTGGTAGTAAGGAACCTGGTCTCTTTCAAACTTTTCTTTTGCTCGGTATTTCATGTGATGATGCCTCCTTCGATGCCATGCTTTTGCTAGTATGAAAACTTGCTGTGTGCTTGTTCGTTTAGGTAATGACGGACTTGCTTAGGAGAGTTCTGGACTCCAAATTTCCTGCACGTAACTCAGATGATGGTTCAGTAGATAGAGAATCCAAAGATGCTAATTCAGACCAGACTGTTCGTCATCGGTGTTTGAAGGCCTCTTTCTTCACGAGATTTTTCAGATCCATTTTTTCGGTTTTCGAACGACACTCCAACACGATTTCAGTCCAAAAGAAGTCTAGCAATTCCAGAAGCCATGGCTGGGTGACAACTCTGAAGAAGGTCATGACTAGTGGCCCAATGAGGAGACTTCAAGAGCATATACTATGGACAAGCAGGGCGGACACTTTGAGCTCAACCAGTGATATATGGTTTCTTGGCAAGTGTTATGAACTCTCACTTGAGGAGTCATCACATGGTTCTGATCCTCCCAATAGTTATGATGCTTTCCTAGAAGATTTCTTATCGAGAATTTGGATAACCTACCGGAAAGGTTTTGACCCCATTGGTGATTCAAAGTTCACATGTGATGTCAACTGGGGATGTATGATCAGAAGTAGCCAGATGCTTGTTGCTCAGGTATAAATCCAAGTCTTCCACCTTATTCATCTAGGTTTATACATGTCCCGATGAAACTAGTGATGTGCGCTTATCTTGTTAATCTAAAATTGCTAACAGGCATTGATCTTTCATCATCTAGGGAGATCTTGGAGGATGCGCTTGCAGAAGGTAAAAGGGAATAACCATATATGTCCATGATATCTCTGAATGCTATTGATGATGTTCTACTGGTTATGCAGCCACATGATCCTGAGTATATTGAAATTCTTCATCTTTTTGGTGACTCGGAGGCATGTGCTTTTTCAGTGCACAATCTGCTTCGAGCTGGGAGGGGTTATGGTTTGGCTGCTGGATCATGGTTGGGTCCTTATGCTATGTGTCGAACATGGAAAACCCTTGTTCATGATAACAGAGAGCAAGTTGAAAGTGATAAATGCAAACAAAGCTTGCCCATGGTTCTATATACAGTTTCGGGTGATGAGGATGGGGAGAGAGGTGGAGCTCCAGTTATCTGTATTGAGGTTGCTGCTAGACTGTGTTATGATTTTAGCAAGGGGCATTTGAACTGGGCACCTATTCTGTTGTTGGTTCCTTTGGTACTTGGACTAGAAAAGATCAACCCCAGGTAAATCAATCCTCCCAAAAAATGTCATAGCAAAGCAAAAATGTCATAGCAAAGCTTTACATTATATGGCAAGTTCTATTTCCCATATCTGTGGACCTAAACTGTGAAAAAAAAAAACAAGCATGCTTAAATGTCTAAGTGTTTTGTTTTAGTGAATGGAAATTTAAAGAACTCATTTTTCGCATGTATACTAGATAATTGCCTAAATCATCACAAATATGGGAATCTTAGATGAATTTATCAGTTGGTACTCTGATGTACTATTTAGAATGTCATACTTCTTGCAGGTACATTCCTTTGGTGTGGGAAACATTTACATTTCCACAAAGCCTGGGCATTTTAGGTGGAAGACCTGGGGCCTCTACCTATATTGTTGGCATACAGGACAACAAGGCACTGTACTTGGATCCTCATGAAGCCCAACCGGTATATAAGCCTCCATCACGAAAATTTTCCATTTGATCATCCATTAGGTCACCGATCGACATTTGTTATTGTACTGAAATTTGAAGTATGCACTGAATAGGCTGTTGATATCAAGAGGGATGATTTGGAAGCTGATAGTTCTTCATATCACTGCAGGTATGTTGCTTCAGCTGCATAAAGGTTTTCGGTCACTGACATTGATATATATTTGATACCTTATCCCTCTCAATTGGCTTACTTTCATGTTTCAGCACCGTGCGTCATGTGCCACTTGACGCGATTGACCCATCGTTGGCCATTGGGTTCTATTGCAGAGATAAAGGTTACTTGTTCTCCCTTTAGAGTTCCATTTAGTAGAAAGTTACAGTCGACTGATTAGTTAACTAATACAGATGATTTCGAAGACTTCTGTTCCCGTGCTTCGAAGCTCGCAGACAAGTCAAACGGGGCACCACTCTTTACTGTTGCCCAGAATCGTCAGCCTGCAAAGCTGGTTCCTTACGATGATCTTTTGGCAGTTGATGATAGCTTTACTGACACTGATGATCCTGCCCATGAAGATGAATGGCAGATTTTATGACGGCCATGTCTTAATGCCATCTGAAATATTAAGTTTTATCTCCTTAGGGAAGGCTCCAACCTAACCTGGACACCATATGTTTAAAGGAGCCACAGTGTGCTGGATTTCTTTTCACTTATTCTTACTGATTTATTGTCAAGATCCTTGTACATGTAAAAGAAAGATATAATTCCATAGCTCAATCATGGATGATAACTTACACAGAAGTTCACAACTTTTCGGTGCATTGAAGGTTTAGTTTCCTGGAAAAATTAATGTTTGTAGGCTTTTCTGATAGTGATTCTTTTAATTAGATGTTTATGTTTTAACAATCTGATGAACGCCGCCTTACTGATCCTAATGATAAGCCTAATTTCTATTCTTGAACTGGCAGCCTTTGCAAATGTTCTTCTCATTGTTGTATTTGGGAAGTCCCGGATCTGTTGATGTTGGATCTGATCTCTTACGGTTTTAATGCAGCTCGTTTGTCCAATGCTAAGCATTTGTCCCTCACACGGGCTGAGATAAGAGAGGACTTGTTGGTTTGCGTAATACTTGTCCAATGCTAAGCATTTGTTGCACAAAAGCTACACAAGTTTCCTAAAGTTACTCTCTCTGAAGCATATATCTTGAGGAATATTTTCCTAAAGCTACAAAAAAAATGCCTTACATTTGGGTTCACTAGTGCTATTCCAGGACCTTAATTTTTCTTTAGATGAGCATTTGTTCCTTTGATTTCTGTCCAACAAATTAAAATAAAAGGAAAAGGCCTACAGATAGGATGAGAGCTGCTGGTTACTGTATCCAAAGACTCTGATGTTGTGTGTTACATGATATTTAAACCAATACTAACTTCTCATAATTTGTTTGCATCATAAAAATGAAATGTTATACTGATTTTTGTGCAAAAAAGAAGGATAAAATGTAATGAAAATCCTATTAAGTCTATCATCTTCCAATGATATATGACACCCAAAAATATGTACAATACCGATGCAAGGAAACCATATTTACAATTTGTCACATACTACTTTGGTACAGATCATAATAACAAACACTAAATAAGTAGTGCTGCCAAATAACGTAAATATCTAAGAAACATTAAATAGATTGATAACTATAAAAGGGTTGGCTGAAGTTGTGCTTATCTTATAATATGACACCATTATTTCAAAGTAGAGCAAAACATCTAACCATGATGTTCTCAAAAGGGAATTTGCAAATTGCTCAATAAGGTAAAAGAAATAAAAACAGTTCACCGATGTTTTTAAGAGAACAAAAGGCAAAAAAAAAAAAAAAAAAAAAGGGGGGGACAGTCAGTTCAGTTAACTACAACATGAAGCAGTTGGTGATATTTTTACCTCAGCGGGCTCTGAGAGACGAGGAGTTCTGAATTCATTTATTGGGGCAAGCTCTGAGATTGGCCAATTTTCCAAGTGAAGCACAAAGTTTCACAGCTTCACTGAACATATAGTCATATAGGTTCGATCACTGTGACACTAATCAGAGTGGCACTCAATTTACCTGTGCAAGAACAGTAGCAGTTAACTGGAGAGGTTTCAAGTCTGCTACAACCTTGACAATAACAAGTCTGATTAAGATATCAAAAAAATCTTTTTTCACAACAACACATAGTTATACTTCAAACAATAAACTGAGATAAACATGTTCTTGATGATATTTTTTTCTCGTACCATGTGTTGAAATGAAAGGTGTGATATAACTTACAGCAGATGCACCTTCCTTGTCCAAATTAATTCCATGATCAACATTTGTGGACCTGAACAAATGTCTTAACATTTGGATAGTTGCTCAGCGACCAAACTGCTCTATAATTTGCATCAGTGAGTATTTAAAGCTATGGCAGTAGCACGAATCCCCTCAGCCCCAGTCTAAAAATTTCAATGTAAGATAATTGTGGAAAAGCATTATAAAAGTTTCATAAACTCTCATCTCACTGCGTTTCCAAAATCCAGCTGAGCTTTCTCAGCAATCTCCCGCAACCTCTCTACTTCCTTCTGCAGTTCCTCATTCCACATTCGACTGCAGCCCAATCCTTCCTCGCAGCTTTCCTTACATATCAGTTCTTGTTTCTCATGATTCCTCAACAGAAGGTTCTGATGATATCTTCTTTTTGCAATCAATAAGTAGTGCTACCAGCCGCTGCCGGACCTCAGTCAATTGAAGGGCCATGGTGTCCTTCTGGACTGCCTCTTTGGCAATGTCTTCTTCATTAAAAAACTCCTGAACGGTAGAAAGAGCAGCATTAACGTCTCACCAAGCACGTTCTGCTTCATCTTTTAAGGCGATTGCTGTTTCAGATATCTTCTATGCCCTGTATTCCAGCACAAGGACTGTTGAGATGAGCAACCTACAATTCCTTGATAGCCTTCTGAAGCAATCCCTCAACTCATCCAGCTGATAGGCTACCTTTTCCTCAGCCACTTGTTCCCATCAAAGACAGGCCCTCCTTCTGAGCCCTCGATAGAGTCTTCCTGATCGTCTACAAAGTTGTTCTGGGTCACATCAAAATTTTTTGTTTGCTAGCACCAACAAAATGCCAAGGAATCGTTCATCTGACAATTCAACCGCATCGATCCCTTCAGAAGTTTCCTCCATAGGGTTCAAGAAAATGCATTCGAAAGGTCTCCTCCATTGCCCAACAAACTAAACGGAACACCATGATCCGTCCCGTACACGGAAACTTTAAACAAGATGACCTTTCCTTTCCTTCCCAAAGAAAAAGACTTGAAGCATAGCCTAATACAACGACGAACACAGTGACTCTGCCCGCTGTATCTAAACCCCAAAGACCAACCGATGCCGTAATCAAGATACCACAAGCTAAATCCATCATCCACTTTACTTTCGGGGCAGACCAATCCAACGCTGCCACCACATTTGAAAAGCAAGCAACCCCGAATCAGGAACGCAAGATCGCATCAGAATGAAACAAATCACCAACCACGAAACGCTGAACGATTCAAAGAAGATCCAAATAGACCAAAACGACCAGCATCGATCCCTCATTCGCATCGTTCCTCCAGGACCGGATCAAATCGAAAATTAACCCCTAAAAACCGGAGGAGAAGGGTGCGAGGCCAAAGGGAAGCGGAAGAATCGTACGGAGGGGGCTGTCGGAGCTGGAGATGGGAAGGAGGACCATCAATGGCGGAGAGATCGATGGCATCGGCCACGGGAGCTCCTTTTTCTTCCCTTCCCATCTCGGGATGGTGCAGGGAAGAACCGGTGAACATGGAAGGATGGTCGAGCGGCAACGATGCGTTCGGTCGACGGGCTTTTGGAGCCCAACAGTCTTTTAAACCTGGGATCTTGGCGGTGCTGGGATGCCATCAGTTTCCGATTCGGGTCGGGTATTGGATGAACAGGTCGTCGAGCTCCATTACCTGGCTATAATCCATCGGATCCACTTAGGACCCAAAAATGATAGAAGTATCGCAGAATCCGATTCACCAACAGCAGAATCATCCTGCGGAAATTAAGAAAAGACCATATGTTGGGTATACGATGTATGATTCCCATCTTGGATCCTGATTTGATGCTATACAATCCCTACCGACGACAGTAATTATATTCAAGTGATATAAGATCATAAAAATGGTACAAATTACAAACAGAGGCAGCTTCAACGCCAAATAACATGAGCTTTAGGTGATGATTACTGAGCATAAAACACCTGATAGACTTGACATCATTACTGCTTTCTCATTTCATCAGAATGTTCTAGCATATTTTTACGTTTTCCACTTTCCATCTACAAGATTTAGGAGGAACAGCTAGCATAACTTAAGCCAGGCTCCCTGGAAGATAAATATATACAAACTTCACATATTATAAACAATTTTCTCAGGGATCAAAGAGTGAAGCTAAACAAAATTTCATATGCATGGAGCCGCCGCCGTATTCCATTTCTATACTATTCACTATGGCAGCAAGGGGATCTGCAATCTTTAAATAACACATCAAAGCCTTCAGTAACCTGTTCGGTCAATTTCAATTTGCACTGAAGGTGTTGTATGTTGATTTCTCCAGTGATCTTCGCATGGTGATTGGATGATATGAGCTCTTGTAATCATTGAAGCCAACCTCATGTCTCCTTTTTGTGGGGATAAAAGATAGTGGAAGCATGTCCCTAGTATGATCTATGGACTGCGTTGCAATGTCTCTTGCATTCTTCAATGAACACAACATATTCACAGGTTCAGCCTCATTCAAGGCAGACATCATATAAAACAACACTTTACGGCATGCTTTTGCCAAGTCAGCAAAGTCTTCTTGTTCCTTGCAGAACTCAGATAGTTCAGAAGAATGATCTAAATTCTCATTCTGAGATGACACTTTAATTAACCTCCCTTCTTTGCTTCCCAAACGCTCGCTTACTTCTGATTCCAACTTTGCGGCCATGACAGCAGCCCGTGCAATGCACGAAGCTGGTAGCTGAAGAAAATAGTAGCTAATTACTCGTTCTTTTACTAGGAAAATATTTCAAATTTAAAGCATCTGTTCAGTCAAATTTCCTATAAATGATGTCAATTTAGTTCATGTACCAACATGATCTTGCACCCAACATACAAAAGATAAAATGATATATTCAGGTTCCTCATATGGAATTAAGCATGTCTAAAATTGGAACATAACTGACAAGTCACAAGTCAATGTTTGCACAATTATACTGTAAACGAAAATTAAATCTAATTTGATGGTTTGATTTCATGTTTAGTTTGTCTCCTGAGCTACCAATTACAGCCTATGAAGCAGACAAACACATGGGTTATTTGACATCTATGCTAGTCATAAAGATAACTCAAGATTAGATCAAGGCAACTGAACTATTTCGTATGGGGACTATTTTGGATGTCATATGTATATTGAAGCATTACAAGAAGATCTAGGTTTTAGTCTTTCTCATAAACTCCACTTTATTCTCATCAAGGTCTGGAACTAATCCGTCTCATTTATCAATAAAAAGTGGTTTGTAGATCCTACGTTTGTTCCCACTGATGCTTATCTCACATGCTTACTACCATCAAGGTTAGATTAGAGATGGGAGATGAGAGGAACCGAATTGGAAAATCCAAAGAAAGCCAAGCCAGATAATCAAATTTCTTGTGAATCATGGACCGAAATAATGGAAAAGAAGGGTAAAAAGACCACTAATGAAATTTGTGTAAATTGTCAACACATCTTGTAAAGTTTATGTTATCCAAGGTTTGTATGTTAATGTTAAAAAGGCAAGTATCCATGACATATTTTATTCATCTATGGTCCAACTAACCAAGAGGCCCATCTGGCACTAAGATATGGGATTCAAGAAATCAATTTGCAGATCAGTAGACATCAGGGACTAATATGCAAATTGCAAAATAATTCGTTTAAGAAACTAAGATAAAATGTAATTTTTTTTTTCCAATTCGACAATTTAAAGAAATATCCATGGCCAATGTCTTCCAAATCTTATGAAATTCTATTGCTAATACATAATGTTACTGACCTAACACAATAAAAGGCTATTCAACACTTCAAAGTGACACATACCTTAACTCAATGCCAATATTGACTGTTATACAAATTACAAGGTTACATAAGGTACAAGTTTGACATGTAACAATATTTAGCACAAAGTTCAACTTTTGCAAATCATTTCTTTGCCAAAAAAAAAACATCAAAGAGCTAATAAGTGCCATTGAATGGGAGGTAAGCTAAAAGAATAATAAAAGTAAGATAAATTATTCCTCTGTGAAATACATATTTCCAAAAATAAATGTGCATTTACAGTCCACAATCTTCAGCATGAGCCAAATGAGATTCTTATATCCTATTCCCTTTGTGACCTTCTGTGTACCTATTTCCTTTGGGACCTTCTATGTGCACCTTGAAATGCAGTAAAATTGGACAAAGAAAGCTTAGGAAAACAGTTACGGAGGTCTAACCAGTTCTGCATCCCTCAAGTTCGTGAACAGACAAACTGAAGGTGCTCCATTCTAGTAAAAATGAATTAACCCTTTCATTATCAGTTTCTGTCCCTTAGCATGGGCTGAGCAATAAGAACTAATAGAATAAACTTCAAACAATTTTTAATTTTGGGAATCCTTTTCCTACTCAGTCAAACATGAGTTGTTTATTGGACAAACTATTGGAACTTTTCAACCATATAACAATACCTTTTCAAGTTCAGATCCATCATAATCTCTTTCCAGTTTTCTTTTGGATTTTCCGTGTTTTTTATTTAACAAGCATTATATATGTAAATGAAACAAGTAATATAATACGACAGATGTAATTACACATGTGAGGGAAATAATCCTCAATTCCATTAGGATATAATTGAGAAATCCCAATAATGAATGTACTTTCAGGACCATACACAAAACTAGGCTAGTAAAGAAACATAAGATAGCAGAGAATTTCTAGATAATGATAATTTGAAATTACCTGTGCAAGCTTGGCAACATTAAGACCAAAGCTCTTATCTGATGCACCCCTCACAAGCTTATAAAGAAAAGTAACCTCTTCGTGACAAAGCTTATCGGCACTAGATATTGATTCTGATTCAGTAATTTCAAGAGGTTTTTGCGATGTCAGATAGGAAACATGGTATGCCCCAACTGAACTTTTAAACTCTTTTTGGATATCCAGAATCTTTGGGTAGTGAGTGACAAAAAGAACTATGCATTTCTTCTGTTTATGAAAATACTGTAACGTAGCATAAGCAATTGCAACACCATCATATGTACTTGTGCCTCGACCAAGCTCATCAACGATGACAAGAGAGCGTGATGAGCAATTATGTAGTATTTGAGAAGCCTCAGTCAACTCCTCAAAGAAGGTGCTTACTCCTTGCTGGATGCTGTCTGATGCACCCATACGAGTGTAAATTCCATCCAGTACATGCATCTTTACCGATGATGCTGGTACAAAGGAACCAACCTAGATGAATCAGAGGTACATCTTCATGACACAATTATAGGAAAAAAGAACTCTCAACAATTACTTAGAGCAACATGAATAAGGCCATCTTAGTGGTGCATCTAGTAAAAGTTTTCTAGTATTCATAATGAACCAGGAAAAAAAAGGATGAAATTACTAAGTTAGATGTACCAGACAAATAGAAATGATAAAAAAAAGAAGTTTGACACAATTTGAACCACCACTTTATGATTTAAATTCTTGATACAGCTCAAGAAGTTTTTCATTCAAAAATTGATAAGATGAGTACAAATAAATGAATGATGACATGCCTAGCAATGTTTATGAAGGAACTATCTCATCAGCATCAAAACAAAAGAAAAAGAAAATCCACACATTACTGTTTTATGCACAATCTGATCTTCAGCAAACCATCAAAAACTAAAATGAGGATTGACAATAGTAGTTTGATACACTAAAGTATAGATCATCAACCAAATACCTATTTATACCTGAGCCATAATTGCTATGAGAGCGACTTGGCGAATGTAGCAACTTTTCCCACCCATATTTGGTCCAGTCACAATTTGACAGTATTCACCATCGGCATGCAACTCGGTGTCATTTGGAACAAAGTTATCACCAAGTATTGACTCCAGAACCTGCAGCGGCAGAATGTGATCACATTTAACCAGTATATTAATATATTATAAAAGGAAACAAAATTCTGCAAATAGTGACTTGCTTTCATGCAGTGTATCTATCAAGGCCACTTGTACAATTTAATTTTAGAGTCAGAGAAACAAAGGTATAAATATAACCCTCTTCAATCACCAAACAGCCAAGGATCATTAGATAAGAAAATGAAAGGCTTCACAAAGGCATGTTTTGTCACTTCACAATAACAATGTCAACTGCTACATCTTAGAAATAATGCAAAATGAACTATCCCGTTCTTGCACTGATTCTAGCAAATGTATAGTGGCTTATCTTCCCTTTGTAAATATAAATATCAACATACAGGTCACACCACAGTACATAAACAACAAAATGAGGTTACAAAGAGGCTCCTCTTGCAACAACAACAAGCCAGTAACAGAAATGACATTTGAAACACAGCTGAGGAAACAGATACAGGATTCTGATAAGAGACTAGAACAGGAACAACAACAAAGACGAGGAAATTGTTGAATCTACGTGATATATGCAATTAACACACAGAAGTTATTAGTTATAAAGGAGATATGGAGACAGCCTGAGATATGCAATTAAAAAAACATGAAGAGTCATATCAAAATCATTGCTACTCACAGGATGACGGCCTGAGGAGATATGGATCTGACTAGGTTCATCATCATGAACAAAAACAGGGCGAACATAATTCTGCAGAAAAAAATGAAGATAAATATCAAGATGCTACTCAGACTGCAAATAGGACACAAATGTAAACAAATAACTACAGTTTTCATGTACCTCATTTCTTGAGAGGATGGCAAGTGAATGCAAGCAGTCCAAAGCAGCTAGAGCTTGAACAGCTGCTTGAAACTGAGGATAGTATTTCGCAAAACTCATCAAGAAATTGTCCCATGTTGTCCTACATGCAACAGCAAGTTCTTCTTTGGCAAGCAACAATTCATCTAAGGCTGCCAACACTTCAGGTGGGTGATATCGAATGGTCCTCTTAGTACTACTGACTTTTACCCAGTTCGAAGGCACCTTTAAATCTGCTGGCAGCTAGAACCACAAGAATACAATTCAAGTAGGAAAAATGATCAACACATCATAAAAGAAAATTTCCCTCACATTTGCACACCAGTTCTATCAGTTCAAGAAGACTCCAAAGGCTTGTTAAAAACAACCATTTAAGGCATTGGGGTGCTTTGTAGAATCATTAGCAGGTCAATGGAATCCAATTTGCTTAAAGTGAAACAGAATAAACCCTGACAAGCTGATAATTATCTGAAGAAATATGAATTGACATCGTTCGAGCTAAGACCTGACAAGTTCCAAGAAAAAATTATACCAGTGGAACGAGCTAAGAGCAATAAATGAATTTTAAGCTAGTGGAAATTGCATTTAGTTCCATGTAACAAAATGAAAAGAGAAAGAAAGCAACGGGGAACAGATCAGAAGATTCAATGTGGATGTGTAGCATAGATAGTAGAAAGGATCCTATATCCATGACAATGCTGGCATGTAGCATAGTAGAAATTGCATTTAATTCCATGTGACAAAACGAAAAAAGATAGACAGAAAGCAACAGGAAACAGATCATAAGATTCAATATAAAGCATAGAATGTAGAAAGGATCCTATCTCCATAACAAAAAAAATGCTATTGCAAGTGCACCAAACATAAGCACAATACGGTCAAAGAAACTTGGAACTTGTCCAGATAAGTAAGAAAAACATGTTCAGTTGACAATATTACTTCAATCATATGTGTCTTCCCAGAGACACTCATAAATTCCAAGTTGCACACTCCAAGATGCTTCCGATATTGAACAATAAGTAAATCCAGCTTCTCCTTTGCCAACTGAACAGCTATACGGCCTCTACCAATCTGAAAATGAAAATCCCTCACAAACTTTTCATTATAACTGAGCATAATTGTAACCAACACTGTAGTCCCTTACCTCGGGAAATTGATTGGTGCAAGAAATAAATAAATTCAACATGTCACCCTGATCAGCTGCATCCTTGTTTAGAGAAGATAGAAGTTTAACAGCATGACTCATTACAGTACGTGAAGCAGCAGTAGAAATCAACCTTCTAAGTAAAGCAGATTTGACATTTTTTTGCCGTGATGCTTCATAACCTACATCACTCTCCACATAAAGCTTCTGTAATTGCTTCCCAGAGGTAAGTATAGCATGAATGACCCCAATAAACTGTAAACAGAGATAAGAAAGAGAACATTTTAGATAAGGCATTGATATATTGTGCGACAGAATCTACAGCTAACAAACTCCCAACCTCGTTCAAGTAGAAAACCATTAGAAATACCAAAAATGAAGCATAACATACATCTAGCAATGACTATGCCCAAAAATCATAGATCAATACCAGGTATATGATCCGGTGCATGCTATTACTAATTGCAGTGAGACCTACTTTTACCTGCCTAAGTCTTACATGTGTTTGGCCAGATTGGCTGAGACACCTACATTTCAGCATCATAGCAATGGAGGCAGGTCGTCTGGATCAAATGCATCACTTGAAAGCCCTCTCAAGCTTTTCTCTGGTCCTCCATCAGCCAAAACTGTCACGGCCTACACCTTGATGGGATATCTGACTCATAATTTTATTAAGTCAGAACCATTGCTCCAAAATACTCAAGTCTCCAAGATAATGGTAGTTCATCCATCTAGCCCTAATAAACCAAATCAGATCTTCATCCACATCCAATGTAGGAGTAGCACAATCTTCCTCACTTAAGAGATTGGAGTCTTCGTTAATTCATGGACAGCCCTTTCAATCTTAAGCCGCAAACCATGCCCAATACTCAACCTGATGGAATAACCTATCGATGATAATGTTCTCATCAAGTCCTTATAAACCAACTCGCATCTTTTTTGTGGAACTAAACCGTGGGAACTAGGGAGGTCCATACATGAGTTGTCTATCATATATCAAGAGGCCTTTTGTTTATATGACAATGAATGTAGAGGTATGTGTATTATTTCTTTTTTTCTCATGGTTTTGACTATCTTTTACCTGTTCCATTATTTTTCTTTCTCTTTTTCTCTTTTGACAGTGACACAGCTGTGTGAGCATGTCCCTCACCTATATGGTACAGTGTCAATGGCATGTATTAGTCGTGCAAAAACATGCTAGGCTGCTGAATCCAGGAATCTTTTATTATGTCATGTGACCACCTTGTTTTTGCCAACACTAACTCTAAAATAAATTGCCACTAGCAAAAGCATAATTAATGCATTACATGAATGATGCAATCAAGCATATGCAATCACTCTCATAAGGGTTGTTGATTATACTAGATTCTCAACTAGCTCCATATCTTATTGAAAGAGAAACAATTTATCGATGTTGCTGAAACTTCTTAAGGCAATAACTTGTCTATATTAAGATCAAATTTTGTGGACTACAGAATGAATTGCTTCATACACCATCCTCCAGCAATGTGAAGGTGTTCAACAAGTATCTGTAAACACTAAACAGTCAACAAAAGGCTAGTCAACTGTATTGCATCATGGTTCCTGCTGGTCAAAAAAAAAAAACAATTGTTTATGGTTGATAAGTAGATCCAGAACATACCCCCAAGGTCATTTTGTGAATGATTCAATATTGCTCCCCCTAAAACCCAATCAACTACACCTTTGGATGGCTGAAGATAACTCTTGAGGAAACAATATGTGAATCATATATATCTGATGAAGTCAGTCCGGGAATAACTATGTAAGAAGTAGACATTTGCACCTTGGGGACATAAAAATCATATAGATCTTGCATAATAACCTTGTGTGTGAGATCAGTTGAGATACTTTGAAGCAACATAAGATAAAATTTCTTAGATTGGTCTAATGCACCAGAAAAGTATACTCCCTGGACTTCGACATGGCATCACCAAGATGCATTTTCTTTTATGCAAAAGTGCCTAGAAGAGAAAGGAATATATTCACTGTTTTTCTAACATCTAAAAGACTTAAATGTTTCAAATTATTCAGTGATGACACAAACATAATATAACACTTAAACAAAGAATTATTTGTATGGAATGCTATCTCCTTGACAAGTATGTTACTCTGTTTAAATCAAGGTTTTCCTTACCGAGCGGTAAGACCCATACCGCCCGTACATACCGGTCCGACAGCTGACCGGTACGCGGACCGGCCGCTACCAGGCGGGTAGCACTAAGATCGGCCATCGACGGTCGATTGAGGAAGAAAAAGGAAAGAAGAAAAAGAGGAAAAGAAGAAGAAGAAGAAGAAGAGGAGGAGGAGAAGTACCTCGCGCCACCCTAGCGACGACTCCGCCCGGGGGTCGCCCGCAAGCCGTCGCCGCCGGCGGGTTTCGCCCGCAGGAGAGAATTCGAGGTGACGTCGCCCTTTTTATTTTTTAATATATTTTAATATTATATAATATTATATTATATTATTTTACTGGGTGATACGCACTGTGTGTACCGCCCGGTACCAGTACCGATAAAATATCGGTACACTGGTACGGACCGGTATGTCAATCCTTGGTTTAAATAGGCAACATCCATTTAGCTAGTTGCAGCACCATTTTCCCTAAGGGTGAATAGAAAAGCTGAGTGAGAGTTATACATAATTCTAAGACATGATAGGAAAGAAATTACTTCAGAGTTTGCCAATACATAATTTAAAGAGGTCATTTGAGTACAATCAATTGCAATAACTTCAACCTAATAATACTAATTACAAGTGACTAGCAAGATATATAAGATTGCTCTTGGAACAGAAATTAACTTCGATTATAATTTCATCACCAGAATTAAGCGATTGAATTTAACTCTTAAAATGCCTACAGAACTCAAGAAGAGAACAACTAAACCTGTGCTTCAAGTTCAAGGAATTGGATATAAATGATAACATATTCTGAGAACTGTGGATGTCTTACAAGAATATACATCTTCCACAGGAAGAAAGTGCAGGAAGGAATAGCACATACACGACATATCATGATACAGGTATAATAGATTTATCCTGTACTAACTATATCAATGTCAGACTATCAAGACTTGATAATACCATTGGGAACCAATTTTTATCCTACAATTGCATCTTAACCAAAGAAACCAACAGGTCCAGCACTACCTCTGCTGCTGTGGAAGTTCGATGAAAAATTCTCGATATTCCTCGTTGAACATCAGGTGACTTCCCTAGCATAGTTAAAACTGAAGACATAACCTCACTGAGCTCGGACTGCCAAAATGCATCAGAGTGATTCTCAACTCCAAGCTCCATTTCCACCTTTGACCCCTTGCACGAGCCCATTGATTCAGCAATCTCAGAAACCGCATCAAGCCGAGCTGATATTGAGTTCCTATCACACAAAGGATGAGTTACCTGCAATAAAAACTTGAATATCAATGAAGAATAGAGAGAACTGGAGAAGGAGGATAGTGATATTCATGCAAACAACTTATGTAAATGCTAACTTGAAAGTGAAGGAAAAGTATTGCAGATTTTTTTTTCTTTATTTTTTGCTTTTTCCCGTTTAATTTTAGAAAGTGATTCATAGTATCACTCAAAATGAATTCATATTAAGAGATTATGCAGTAAATGTGCATTTCAGTGCAATCAAGTATAACTATACCCAAAAACTTACCCAGTGTTTGAAAAGCCTTGATCCATATGGAGTACATGTATGATTCATAACTTGAAATAGGGACCCTTCCGAAGAACCATCAGAGTTGTTAGCCAAAACCTGAAAAAACTATCAAGATTAATTATACCAAAATATAAATTTGTTTCATGATGAAAAAAGAAATTGTGACATTGGACCTTGAAGTTTCAAATTTGAGAACTGGCCTTCCACGGATGAAAGAGAGAGAAAAAAAGGTGACTATGCTACTAAACTATGATAAATCTATTACAATAATGAAATAAACAATTTCATGAGACAGCCTCTAAGGCTTACAATATATCATAAACTAAGATCACTTGTTGCTGTAAATTTCTTATCCAGAAATCTCAAAATCCCACAAAATGTAGTCTAAACAGATGACTTGAATTCTTCCAAACATAACTCATAATGATTCAAGAATGACTCGAAGACAAGAATAACTCATAAATCTCAAAATCCTACAAAATGTTGTCTCCTGATCCAACCTATAACTAGAATGACTCGAAGACAAGTATACAATAAATTCTTTTCCTTCCTATTCACAATTCAAAAAATGAAAGTACATTTACCATCCAATTGTCTGAACATAAACAAGATTACTTCCAAGTAACAATTACTGCATCCACAAATAATATATATCACTTGCCCATTAGTAAACCAAATGTGTATACATGTTGACCATCTTAAGTGTGAGACAAAAAGATTCAACTTCAACCATTTAGAGACGAGGTTTCCCCAAATTCAGAGCCAAGCTTATTTAAGTCATCTCGGACTTAGATTATTTATTATCAGAAGCCTTCTTCTTCTTTATCAAGTAATATATTTGCTGTTGATGAAAATCATAAATCATAAACTTATATTCAAGGATTGTCATTTGTCTCGAACCAGTACATGCTGACCAATATTTACTAGTCCATAAGCATGAACTGGGATGAAGTCCATCCCTTTTCGAGTTGTCCAGATGTGGAACAGGCTTGCCATCCAACAACCCTTCGCCCACCGACTGTCAATCAGCCTAGCACTCCTCCTGTATCGTCACTGCCACCATCTCCTCCTCTTTCTCCTCCCATCCTCTTCTTCTCAGTAATCAGTATCCTCCTCCTTTTCCTCCTCTTCTCCTCCTTCCCCACATTTCCCCTCCCCTCTTCTTGGCACCACAATACATACCAATGTACTGGACGTTATATGCTAACATGGACTGGACACATATCGATACGGTCATGGAGCGCACCGAATTGGCAAACCTTGTTTACATTGACAAATTGAGTCGATAACGAGAGGAGGAAGGAAAAAAGACAAATTTGAAATGGATGATAGTGCTGCATTTAACTGTGTATTGCACAAACACAACAATCTTGATCTCAAGGTTGAATAAAAACTTTATAGCTTCCATTTTCAGAAAGAAAAAAGGAAAACTACAAATGACATATACACATACATCAATATTATCTGTTGAGCATGATAAGAAAAACTACCTCAAGCTGATGAAGGGCATTTGCTGATAAAATCATCTCAAAGTTGCTAGAAATAGGCCGAAATGAAGCACTCGAGCCTATTATCCTTTCCAACCCAAAATCTCTCAGATAATGAATGGTCAATGCCAACGCCTGAATGGGTAATTCAGGCAAGGCCATAATTTCCTGTAAGGGGAAATCACAAAAAATTGGTAATCTACAGTGAATCTAAGAGCTATATATCATATATATATCAGTCTTTGTGAATGAAAAAGACAATGCTGTGATGCATATGGCCACAGAAAGTGGTGAAAAAGAGACAGATACAAAGAAAAAGAAAAGCAAACAAGAGAGGAAGTGCATGGAGAAAGGAGAAGGCAGTAATAGAGAGGAGAGAGAGAGAGAGAGAGAGAGAGAGAGAGAGAGAGAGAGAGAGGGGGGGGGGGGGGGGGGGGGGGGGGGGGGGGGGTGGGTGGGGGGTGTTGTTTATTCAGATGCAAAACAAAGATAATATTGGTCATGACTCCAAGTATTTTATGAACTATACTAATAAACAAGAATACCTCAATTGTAGGATGATTATATCCTTCCTCTCTTCTATCACCATTTTCTGTATCATTTACAGCGACCAGACCGTTGTCATCTGTGGTCTCATACAAAGAAATCACTTCAACAAGTGCACCCCCATCACTATAACAATCACGTGAGGCACGCTCAACCCGAACATTGGATGTAGGTCCAGCATATGCCAGTAGAAGCTAAGAAAGAAAATGTTGCACGTAAACAACAATTGCATTCTTCAAACAACATTAGCACAAAACAACTGAACCTGTCATGATTATCAGTTTGTTGAACATAGAAAGCAGGATCACATCAAGAAATTACACCTTGCCATATAATGCACCAGTGCGCCTAGTTAAATCAAGTTCTGGGCAACTCTAAATTCCATGCAAATAGTTGACTATATAGATTTAATGAGGACATATGTTAGTTGTCAGGAAAGAACCTAGTTGATGGATTTGAGCTGTAATAGTAAAGGAACCAGTTATCAAAAGGCTCTGATCTAGATGGCAATGTTTTGTTCTGCAGATATTGATAAATATCTTGCAAGTAATTGGAGTCTCTCATGCTAAGCAAGATCATGTCACTGTTGTGCAAAACCAGGTAAGGATTTAATCCAGGTGAAAATTTTAATTTAAATAGCATTAAGCAAATGCAGATAATTTTTGATGCATGTAGTAATCCAAAAGGGTGACGCATACGGTAAATCTCAACTATTCAGATGCAGATTCAATAGGAGAATCCTATAAATACAATAAAAAAGTTAATCCATATGTATCTTGAAACAGAAGAAAGAAAAAAAAAATGAAATGGGTCAATAGAAGACGGCTTCCTTAATGACAAACGAGTTGAGTTCCAGTAATCCCATATTAGTTTTCAAATTACGTTGTCAATAAATACTGACCTTCTCTGTTGTTGCGGAAAGGGGTTCCCCCAAAAGAATCTCAGCAGGAGATAAGCTAATCAGCACAGCCTCAAGCCCTGTCCTTATCGAATTATCATTGAACTCCCCATGAACAACATCCCCCGTCGAGACCTCCACGGCGATGATCCCGATCCTCACAGCAAACCTTCCCTCAAGATCCACATTCCCCGGAACCAGTTCCTTCTCTACGACACAAGCAAGGTAATTGCTCCCCGAGCTGCCGACCCCGTCATCCCTCGCACCACCCATGTCCTCTGCGGCCTCAATGGTCGACCTCGTGTACAATGCGGAGAGGCCTCGGGAAAAGGGTCCGAGACGGTTGGAACCGTGGGCCTTGATGGCGGCGGTCTCGGTCTGCTTCACGACGCCGACCTTGTAACCCGCGGCAACGAGACGCCGAACATGGAAGTGGAGCCGGAACGTGGGGACACTGGCGGTGAGGAAGTTATGGTCGACGTGAGCGAAGATTCCGAGGACCCGGGCGGCAATTTCTGCGTCCTCGCCAAAGAAACGGTACTTGTACCCGACCTCGATCATGAGAAGAACATCTGGGTACTTCGATTTGAGTTCAAGAACTTGTTGTTCAAGAGGCGTGTACGCAGGGTTTTGGGGAAGGGGTTTGGCAGCGGCGGCGGCAGCCGAGGAGGAGGAAGAGGGGGAAGAGAGGTCAAGGAGCTTGGAGAGGAACCGGCGGTGGAGCAAAGGGTTGGAGGGAGGAATGGCCGCGGGGGATGCAGGCGAGGGGGGTGTCGATTTCTTCGGTTTGGGAGGAGGCGAAGGGGTTAGGGTTTGAAGCCTACGCTTCGCGGAGGGGGAGAAGGAGACGGTGGCGGAGATTCTTGCGGAGGGCTTAGGCTGCTGCGACGGGGGAGAAGCAGAAGAAGGGATTTGAGGGGGTTTGGGGGCGAAGAAGCGGGAGATGGTCTGTTGCTTTGGCTTCCCCATGTCGAGGCGAGAGAGAGAGAGAGAGAGAGAGAGTGGGAAGGGTGACGACGCGGGAAGACGGCAAAGGCATTATATATATGTATAGAGAGAGAGAGAGAGCGACACAAATTGGGCCGCTTATGTTGGAGAATAAGGTTGACCCATGAAAGGCCTAACGGAACCCCATGCGATGTATGCATCATATTTAAACCAAATTCCTTTTTTTTAAAATAATAAACAATTGCTCATGAACGAACTAAAACTGGTTGAAATGGAGAGGAAGCCATTAAAAAGGATTGAGATTTCATCACCAGCAATTAGAAGTACATTTTGAGACGATAAACCACAAGGCTGGCCCGATTCAATTTACATCTATAGTATCTCTAGATTTCTCAATCCTGTTCGTTGTAAAAAAAAAAATAATAGAGATGAAACAAGCGATTCCTATAGCCTCATGACCTTACCATCGTGAACTTGAACCTCGACAAGTATAGTGGGATCGTAGATAAAACACGTCCGTAGTTCTGCACCCATTGCAATTATCAAGAAAAATCTCATCTGCTTAAAGTGATACACTTAGATTCACTGTAAACTAATATAATAAAGCCACTAAGAACTTGGAGGAGAAGAAAATATCATAATGCACTTAAAAAATTCAAATAATTTTCTGCAGTTGTTGTAGCAGCGCAGCATCTACGAAAAGTTGAAACGTATGCATGCGGTATTGGTTGGTACCTTAGGGTTGGCATATAGTTCAAATAATGGAACAGCAAACAACTTAAAGTTTTCTGGAATGGCAAAAGATTCCCTCGCTGGTAGGAGAACAAGAAAAAGTTTCTTACATTCCTGATAAAAGAAGAACATTATTTCAGATTCAGTATTAAAAATACAGTATATAATTCGACTTCTGAAGCTATATATAAAAGCAAGAGTTGCCTTGGGCTTAGTGATGTGAGGAGGGCAGTATGGGTACATAAGCGATTCAAAGTTTGGCCTCCACCAGGTTCCAACACACTCCCCGATCTGCAAACCAAAGCAAGCAAGCATGTAGTAAGTAACTCATGTTTCTTACAATTACTTGTTCTTATAGCACACAGACAGTGTGATTCAAAGGACAAACAAACAAACAGCAACTCATGATAAAGGTTCCCTGAGCATATATGCAGAAGTGAGAAGACTATGGCGAGCAGGTTATTAATGGTTCAAGTAAGTATCGATGGTTGAAGCTTCTTTAATGCTACTACTACAAGAAGAAGAGAGAAGATGAATGAGCATGCTCGAGATGATAAAACAAAAAACGGAGACAGACAGCTACTGGTTATCCACATCTCATGTACTCACAGTCTGTCTGTCGTCTTCCTCGTAAATGCTTTGGTCTGAAACGAAAAGGGAAGCTGGTGAAGGGGAAAACACGGTACCTGCCAATTGGGCTGAGAGGAGGAAGGTGAAGTTGCACCGAGTGTGCTGTGCAGTTTTCGTTTCAGACCCTCTATTTCTGAGTGCAGTCACATATCAGATACGTGAATGAATGCATCGGATGAGGAAATGATACAAACCTACCATTCTCTCCAGGCCTCAGACGTCCACCGGGAAGTTTACAGGTATTTCCCATTTGCAGCAGCACAACATGTGGATGATTGCGTGCGTGCACCTACAAGAAACAACAGCTCCAACTCAAATTGATGCCATAGAAAAGATTGAGCCAGAAGAATCATTAGCACCACAGATGTCCAGGAGAACGACAAGGTATCTGCTAAATTGATGTGAATCTGTGCAAGATAAGAAACTCTATATATAACTTGGCTTGCAGAAGAACTAAGAAAAAACATATAACAGCAACTCCAACTCAAATTTTCTTCAACTTTCTGATTTCCACAAATATTCTGATGCCATTGGAAAGATGATCCAGAAGAATCATTATCACCACAGATGTCCAGGAGAACGACAAGGTATCTGATAGGTTGATGATAATTGTGCTAAATAAAAAGAATTAGCTCTCTCCATTGAAATATGTTGTTCTTTCATTCCACATAGTATACAGAAAAATAATCATTCATCTAAACACTAGTGTGAGTCTCCTACTGTATCTCTGTTAGGGTTTATTATTTTGAACTTTAAAGTAATCTCATAGAAAATAGATTTTTAACTTTAAAGTAATTTCATTGAATGTAGATTAGGTATGCACAGAAGCTTATCAAAAATTTATTTTTATGTTCAAAATTTGAATACAGCTACTATCATCAAGGATTATGGTACCACCCGAAATGATACGAAATGGATGGTACATACTGACTCGAGCATGGATCGGTATGCGAATCACTCTTGTTTCGGGCAATCCACTCCGATTCAGAAAAAAAAAAAATTTAAAAAAAAGAAAAACCTAAACTAGTAACGAAGGTCATCCAACCCAATATTAAAAAAAAGATAATATAAATATAATCCCTCTTCTCGTGTTCGTTCGATGCTACGATCATCTCTGCTTCACAACATCATTATCATCGTATTTTCTTCTTCCTATGTACACTCTCATTGTCTTCTCTTCCTCCTCGTCTTTCTTTTTCCTCTTCGATCATTTCGTTTCCTTCTTTTTTCCATTGCTTTATCTTCTTCTTACTCCTCCTTCACCCACCCTTTTCTCTTTTTTTTTTTATCTCTCATAGACGTCAATATGTAGTACTAATGTATCACACACGATGGTGCATTGATATAGACTAGTATATACTAGTTAGATTGGATCATCAAAATGTTAATTTAAAATCCAATAAGTGTTCCTTGGCTATCATATTATATATGACAATTGAGCTATGAGCATGCTCATAATATAACATAAAATATTAATTTAAAAATCAAATAGTTTGATATAATTACTTTCTCGCCCAATATATTTATTACATTATGTGCCTCGTATAAACCTGAGAAAACAAAAAAGTATACCCAGAAAACGCTGAAATAATGGAACAACATGTAGATCTTTACCAACAAAATTCCTTCAACGCTTCTTCGCATGCCTTCTTCCATGTACCTTAATCAAAACAAAAAGGAAAGCAATCAAAAATATATTAATAAATTATTAAGTTCCAACACCATATTAGAGCAATAAGAGAAAGAGAAATGACATAGTTATGCCTACTTATTTGCAGGTTGCAAATAAGAAGGCAGTAAAGAGTACCGAGAAATGGAATTGCCTTTGCAGCAGGTGATGGTTCCACATACATTAACCTACTAACCTTTGGTGCCTTATTTATCCTTCTCTATCACCACTTACCGGGACCAAAAAAGCATGATCGAGTTGAAACAAATGTAGAAAACAATGGTAATACACAAGGACAGAAAGAGATGAGGAAAAATGATTAAAAAAAAGTTATTATAATCATGTATAAGAGAAAAAGTCATCGAATCTGCGGTAACAATCGCACAGAAGTAGGCAGAAGAACCACAAACCAGATAACAACAGTAAGAAACAAGAACTAGTTCAAGAAAAGTAGGGTAACATCGACTTCGGGGAACTGAGGTCCAAATAACCAAACCAGACAACGATGGTAACAGTCAAGAACAAAGTGATGGAGTGTGGGGCTTTGGGCTCAAGAAAACATCTGAGGGTACAAGGTTTTCAGGTGGAGAGAGACTATAGAAGAAATCTACATGGGGGAATGGAGACGGGAGTGGACTTACTTGACCTTCATGCGGGCGAGTTGATCGTCCATGGAGGTGTCCTTCTCCATCTTGGGCTCCTTCGACTTGAAGGTGTAGTTGGAGATGGGGTACGTGTCCACCTCCACCGATGAGGTCGCCATCTCACTGCTCCTTCCTCTTCCTCCTCCTCTGCCTCGTCTGCGCCTATCGCTTCTTGTACGCGCTCGACCGGCGGCGAAAGCGAGGTGACGGTGGAGGAGCTGGTTCTTGAACTTGGGAGACGGGTGCAATAGTGTTATGCCAAATGAAACCTTTTTTTTTTTACCATATTTATTTAATTCTTGTTATGTAAATCTAATATTTATGTATTATCATATTTCAATATATTTACGAACGCGAGCCTTTTCCATGTTTCTGTGGTTTATCTTAACTGGTTGGTGTTGGTTTTAATTAAATTACTTTTAATTTTTTTAAAACGTGAACTTGAGAAATAGTATTCAAACTTTAATATAAAACATTTTTTTAAAAGATAAATAATGCAGAATATACTGACATAAATATTTCATAATATTAAAATTATCTTTAAAATAAAGAATATTTATTCAAATAATACTATAGTATTGATTTTTTTTTTTATGGAATGACACTCCCATATTCATTTTTACCTAAGGGTATTTTTCTTTATAAATGATGAAAAAAAATTATGGACCAAAATCAATTGAAATTGGAGATTTTTTTAACATGTTCCACGATTCAAGGTAACCTAGTTCAATCTCGACTGTGGTTGATTCAATATTCACTAAACCAACTCCAACTTTTACATAATAAATAAAAATACATGACTAATATTTTTTAAAAAAAATTAAGAATTTTAGTATTTAATTATTAAAATTTAAATATTTATCAATTAATATTATAATCAAGTGTAATTTAATTTTAATATTAAGTTATAACTCGATCAACTTATTAAACCAACCCAAATTTCATATAACCATTAAAATATGGTTGTAAGATAATTAATATTTTTATTTTTTAATTATATAATTAATTATCAAAATTAAAAAAATGAATTATTTGATGGTCGAGCATAACTTAGTCATCCAATAAACCAACTCAAAATTCCATCAAAGTATCTATCTAGTCATCATTCTAAAATGATTAGTTTAATTAATTTCATTTTTATATGACTTTATCATAATTAATTATTCAAATTGAAGATTTTTTAAATAGGTTATATGATCCAGTGTGACTTTGTCAACTTTCACTATATCAATCCAAACTTTCACATAATTATTAAAACATGATTTTAAGATTATTAGCATCAAATTTTTTCTATTTTAAAAAAATCATGATAATTAATTATTAAAATTTAAGATTCTTTGAATCTATATCTCAATTAAGTATATTTTTAGTTCACTTTCAATTAAATAAATAGGCTGAATTGCTAGCTAATAAGGTCATTTCAGCACAACTACATCATTTTTCATGGACTACCTGCTTGAATAGGCATGATAAATGTGTTCGCAATCATTCGCCGCAAGCTTCCGAATCACTTCTCAGAAAACAAAGCGATCGCCGAGCTTACTCCGATACATGCAAATAACAAGACAAGCATTTGATGAACCATAAGCCAAGTCAAATCTGTCCCACCATTCTTAATTTGGAACCACTACAGCAGGAATAACAAAACTCATGCTAACATTGATGATAAGCAACATCTTCAAATGTCTCTCAAATGCAACCAAATTCCTCATATTATTCAGCAGATTTTTTGGCACATTAGACCATTTTTCTTAATAAGATATAGTTATCAATCAATCATTCTCCCATATTTATATCCTGTTTGAATCTGGTAGGCCAAGAAAGCTATCAGATCAGAGCTTCATGTGTTGATCCATTTATGCTCTCTGAATTTGCCTCAGAATCTCAAATGCTCAATCTCACAAGCTTCTTTTGTGTGGAAGCAATTTGCTGGGAATTCTGGCTCAAATTGCCTGAAATCCAACTCGATGCAGCATCCATCCATTGTCTAAGAACTTAGAAGGAAAACAAATCAGAGCCCTTATCGCACATCAGTTTCCTCGATGACGACGGTACTACATCCAGTTGTCTTCCATATGTTCCTCTGCTCCATCATTTCTCTTGCCTTCAAGGCCTCATTATATCGACTTGAAGTTGCGTACATGTTTGATAGAAGCACATAAACCCCACCCTCATCTGTTTCCAGCTCTTGCATCCCCTCCATGGCCTGTTCTGCAGACTTAAGGTCACTCCTAGTTCTGCAACCACCAAGGAGAGCTCCCCACACTGCGATGTCCGGTTTATAAGGCATTTCTGTAATCAATGCTTGTGCTTCTTCTAGCTGACCATATCGGCAAAGTAAGTCGATCAAACAACCATAGTGTTGGATTCTTGGTTGAATTCCAAAGTGTTTCTCCATCGAACGAAAGATCCATCGACCCTCTTCCACCAGCCCTCCGTGACTACAAGCAAATAATACACTCAAAAACGTTACGTCATTAAGCTTAAGTCCTTTCCTAATCATCAAGTCGAAGAGTTTCAGCGAGTCCTTTATCCTCCCATGCGCCGCAAATGCTTTAATCATCACATTCCAGCAAAACACATCCTTTTCAACCATCTTGACGAAGACTTTGAATGCCGAGTCTATGTTGCTGCACTTGGCATACATTTCTATCAGTGCGGTTCCAACTATGGCTCCCAGCTGAAGCCCATCTCTTATCAAACTGAAATGTATCCATTTCCCAGTCTCCAAATCTCCAAGATGAGCACAGGCGGATAGAGCAGCGACACACGTGTATCCATCCGGAGCCACTCCCTGTGACTGCATCTGAAAGAAGAGTTTGCACGCCTGCTGATACTCCCCATGAGATGTGTAACTCGACAGCATGCAGTTCCAGGAAACCACATTCCTCTCAGGCATTTCATCGAACAGCCTCCTCGCCGCTCTAAGATCACCAGCTTTCGATAAAGCTGTTATCATCGAGGTCCATGACACCACGTCCTTCACCGGCATCCTCCGGAAGAAGTCCAGTGCTCTCCTTTTATCCAACGATCTCAAGTACCCTGAAAGCATCGAGTTCCACGATACCACGTCTCGCTGCGGCATGTCATCGAAGAGCCTCTTCGCTAACTCTACATCACCAAAACCAATATATTCGGAGACCATTCTGTTCCACAGCCCTATGGTTTTCGTCGCCATGCCATCAAAAACTCTTCGTGCATCCACCAATGCGCCGACAGCAAGCCGAGACCGCTCCATCTCGATATAAAAGTTCAGCAGCGAACTAGCAACAGAGGCGACTGTATCGTATCCGGTCTTGATAACTTGACAGTGACATTTCTTGCCGTAGCCATTGTTTCCAAGACGGGTGGAAGAATCTAAAACAAAAGGGTAAGTAAAATTATTAGGCTTCAGCCCTCTCTGAAGCATCCCTTCGAACATGTGGAGTGAGCTCTCGTGAGGCCCATTGTAGGCGTAACCGCGGATCATGCTGTTGTAGAGGAGGACGTGAGGAGGAGCGGCGGCGGAGAAGTGGAAAAAGAGATGCTCGGCGTAGTCCATGCGGCCGAAATCGGTGGCTCGGCGGAGGAGGAGGGAGGAGAGGGTCGGAGATCGGAAAAAAGAAGTGGTGATAAGGAGGCCATGAATTTGGTCGAGATGGCAGAATCCGCAGCGGGTCAAGAGGTGGGGGATCTGCTGATGGAACGGCACGGAGGCGGCGGCACACATCTCGACCACGCGGGCGGTGGCTCCGCCGGGACGAACGCCTCGACGTCATGGGTTGGCCATCTGCGTCGGGGTTAGCTTACCGTTCGTAGGGTTTGTCTAAAAATATATTATTTTACGGTTCAGTCATCATAATTATAGATAACTGAACAAAATTCAATAATTCTTAAAATATTCGATAAAGACATCTTATCAACCATGCGAAAGTAGGAGGAAATCCTCCAAACCTTCTTCAACGACAGGATGCACCAAAATGTCCAGAATCCAACCACAAATCCTATCATCATCCCAAGGAGAAACCATAGAGTCTCAGACTCATCACTGACTCTTGCATCCAGCACTGGTTCATCAGCTCCTGGTGCTTCGTCCCCCGTTCACTTGGTCGTCAATGGAGTCCCACAGAGATCAGGGTTGCCGGCATGTATGGTTGGATCTGTGAGGGTCTGCATCTGGTTGCCCACCGGAATCCTCCCTGATAGATTGTTATATGACAGGTTCAAGTAGCTCAGATAATTCAACCCCGAAATGCTCGATGGGATCTCCCCATCGAGCAGGTTCTTCGAGAGATCAAGAGAACCAGCGAGTTCGAAGACACATCGGAGACGATGCCGGAGAGTTGATTGAAGCCGACATCCAACACGATTAGCTCCGAGAGCTGCCCGAAAGATTCTGGAATCGGCCCCTGTAACATGTTGTTGCTTAGGTAGAGGAAGCTCAGTGACGACAGGGTTCCAAGCGACGGAGGAATGAGACCGGAGAGCAAGTTGAACTCAAGATTCAGAGACTTCAAATTCTTGAGCTCCCCAATCCAATCAGGAACTCCACCACCCAAATTATTGTTTGCCAGATTTAATACCTGCAAGCTGTTTCTGACACATCCAGACATCTTCTTCTCAAAATTCGAGATGTCTGCACTGATCCCATTAAATGACAGGTCCAGAATCTGCAGGTTGCAGAGGTTCTTAATGTTCCAAGATGTGGTATCATTGAAATCATTGTAACCGAGTTTTAACACCTCAAGGGAAGCCAACCTCCCAACGCCAGAGATCGGGCCTTGGAACTGGTTGAAGGAGAGATCGATACTCTGGAGATTGCTGATGTTGAACAGCCAATTGGGGAGTAGAGGACCCAAATTATTTGAGCGAAGATCCAGGGTCGTTAATGATGTGAAGTTAGCAGATGGAGGAAGAGCATCAGGAAGACGAAGTAGCTGGCAATTGAAAAGGCGCACAGCACTGACAACCTCGGAAGCTTGGTTACCTCGTCGAACAAATCGCCTGCTGCCGAAAGGTTAATGGCGGACATGTCGAGGTAGCGCAAGGAGGAGAGACTAGATATCCAGCGGGAATTATCGACGACGAGGAGGGATGAAGAGCCAGTGGAGATCAAGGTACTGCAGGCGGGAAAGATTGCCGAGCTGATGAGGAATCGTGCCGCCGAACCACGCGTCGGAGAGGTTCAGATACCGCAAGCTCGTAAGCGAGCCGATGAAGCCTGGGATGCTTGCTCCGTCGAATCTGTTTCTGCTCAAGTCCAGGTAGCTCAAGCGCTTCAGCTCGAGCAGAGACGGACTGATCTCCCCGGCCAAGAAGAAGTCGTCGTCGTCGTCGTCAGGTGAGGGTGAGGGGTTGCGCAGTCGGAGCTGGACGACGCGGCCGGTGCGGTTGCTGCAGCGAACGCCTCGCCATCTGCAGCAGTCGTCGTCACCGCCCCCCCCTCTCGTTCGTGGAGCCCAATCTCTTAGTCAACCGATAGTTGAGGGAGTCGAAGTCTTGTCAACCGGTTTTCGGAGTCGAAGTCAACCGGTTGACAAGACATGAACTAGGCCTGATTTATAAGATTTGGGCCGATTAAATCATTAAATCCACATTAATCAATTTAAAATATAAATTTATATTTTAGTCCTTGAGAACTTTAAATGACAAATAACTCCCAGGACAGTTGTCAATTTAAAATTGCATTAGATATTTTTTACAATGTCAAAGAGTGCTGGTATTTTTGTATTATAAGTCCCTCGAGACTCCATCATCATCATCATCATCATCATCCTGCAAAAACAAAACTTCTAGAATTGTGTGGACAATTCTTGGTTGCTTGGGGTAATGATGTTGTAGAAAAGTAGTCCTGTAATCTGGATTCTAATTAACGTGTACACATGGAAGGATGTTGATGGACTTTAGCTAAGTCTGTCACTGTAATGCCTCAAACTTGTAAATTAGCTTTGTGTATGAGTGAGAGAAAGCTGTATTGCAAGTCCTTTTCATGGAAAGCAAACTTAGCTCACTCTTTATTGATTGCTTCAGCAACTCAAACACACTCTAATAGGCTGCTGTCACTACTGCTGCTTAACTCATGACATGTCATACGCCATGGACTGAAGGGAATTAGATCCACCTCAAAGTGTCTTGTGGTTTACTTATATTGTAAGTTCAAATATATTAATTGCCAGGAAACATCAATTAGAGAATATGGGTGAGTCTTACACTCATGATACGTAATTATTGATAAATTTTTTCATAAAAAAAATCACAGTAGATGTAAATTGGATAGTGGTAAGGGATAATAAGTTGGTGGCAAACTCTAAGTGGTTGACCAATTCAATTTGGTTCGGATTCATCTTAAGCTAGAAGCCTTTGATCTTGACCAATTTTGGATGTCATCCCTATGACATTTAAGTTAAACTCGTGAAGGAAATTAAGTAGTAGAGGACGAGACTTATCAAACCTTATTAACTACACATATAAAAAAATATTCTAAGAATATATATATTTTTTTGGGTTTCAATTGAAGGGCAGAAATATTATGTGTTAAAATAAAAATAAAATTTTTGACAAATGAGCATATAACAAAGACTTCTTTGATGCTTAAATTAGTAGGGATTTAAATGATTAAACAAAAGAGATATATAATATTTTTCAAATAAATCAAAGGACTCACTTGGAAGGTCGTTCGATAGTGAGCTTAGCTAATTGTAGAGATAGGGGTTAATCGACGGGATAATTATATGAAATTTAGATCATTATTTGACCGTGATGACATATGTTGAACCATCGAACGTTATAACTAATAACATGATATATCAATCATACGTCATAAATTTTTCACAAAGATAGATGGATATCATTAGATCATCCATATGTACGTTAATTTTACTTTAAAAAATAATAAGATGAGAAAAAAAATATTTTATACCAAATACTCTTCTCAAAATTTTAGGAAAAGAAAAGAAAATTGTGAAACTGCAAGAAAAGGTAAACCATCTTTTTATTTCCTCATTTTTCTTTAATAAAAAATATTAATCACGCACATAGAAAAAGAAATGGCAGATCAACTAATCCTCCTCCTCACTGGCTCCCGAATCAAATTAATCTTACTTGAAAATAATTTTAAAAGGAAAGAAAAAATGTAACCAAATAAAGCAGAGACGTCACTCGTTCCCTTGACCGGTTGACCATGTGACCCACGTCACTTCAAAGCAGTTATCGCGTAACTACTCCCTCCCTCCCTCCAACCTTTTTTTTTTTTAACTTTTTCCCGCTTCTTCGTGGCCTCGAGAGTCCGAGAGACGTGCGTTCGAGCACAATAATTTAAATGTCATTAAAACAACATATACTGATACTAAAAGGGAATAATATTACTTTGGAAATATGATATTTATTCCCCGATATGATATTGTTATAGCGCCTAGTTGCAGCGGACCGGAAGCAGTGGAATATTAAGCTCCGGCCCTGGGTGCCTTGGCGGGCGGCACGAAGAACTCGGCCACCATCCGGCGTTGGATCTTCCCCGTCGCCGTCTTCGGCAGCGAGTCCGTTATGAAAACCCTCTTCGGCACCTTGAACGCCGCCAGGTTCTTCCGGCAGTGCCTCACCACGTCCGCCTCGTCGATCTCTGCGTCCTCCCTCGGTACCACCGCGCAGTTTATCTGCAATACATCACGCGTACCGGTCAATATCCCGCCGTCTGTTGGAGAACCGATGGATCAGATTTTAACCGGGCGACGAGCGGCTTACCTCTTCCCCGTACTTGTCGTCCGGCACCCCGAACGCCACCGCCTGCGCGATGTCGGAATGCTCCAGCAGCACCGCATCCACCTCTATCGGAGAGATCTTCTCGCCTGTGATCAGCAGTGAACGAGAGATCAGACGACGGCTGAGATTACATTAGATCGTGGGATGCAACCTGTTCGAGGAAATGTGTGTGTGTGCGGTTAGTACCTCCGCGGTTGATGAGCTCCTTGATGCGGCCGACGAGGTGGAGGTAGCCATCGGTGTCCAGGAAGCCGACGTCGCCGGTGTGGAACCATCCGAAGGCAAAGGCCGCTTTGTTCGCCTCCGGATTGTTCTTGTAGCCCCTGGTGACGTTGGGTCCCCGGATGCACACCTCCCCTGGCACGCCCGGCGGGCGGCGGGCGCCCTCTTCGTCGAGGATCGCCATCTCCAGGCCCGTTGGCCGCCCCACAGCGCCCGGCTTCCGCGGGCGGTCCTCTGGCAGCGGGTTCGACGCCATTTGGTGTGCGGCCTCCGTCATAGCGTATGCCTCCAGAACCGGCGCGCCGAAGGCGGCCTCCAGGTGCTCCAGGATCGCCGGTGCCAGCGACGCGCTGCAGCTCCGTATGAAGCGGAGCTTAGGGTAGGAGGGCTCGGGCCGGGATGCGTGGCGGTCGAGCAGGATCTGGTGGATGGTGGGCACCGCGGTGTACCACGTGGCGCCGGAAGCGAGCATGTCCGCCCAGAAGGTGGAGGCCGAGAAGCGGCCAGCGGCCGGAAGGGTCACCGAGGCGCCGGCGACAAGGGATGAGAGGAGTGCGGCGACAAGGCCGTGGACATGAAACAGGGGGAGAACGATCACGGTCGAGTCGGACTCACTGAGCCGGTACACGGACCGGATGTTGGTGACGGACGCGGCCAGGTTGAGCTGGGTTAGGGGCACGCCCTTGGGCCGGCTCGTCGTGCCGGAGGTGTGCAGGAACAGAGCGACGTCCGAGGAGTCGTTGACGCGGCCGGCGACGGGGGCGGCGCCCTCTACCGCGGTCTCCTCTCCCGGGAGGGTGAGCTCGAGCAAGCCGGAGGAGTCACGGAGGGAGACGGCGGCACGGGGGATCCCGAGCTGGGCCGCGGCAGCCTCCGCAGCCGCGTTGCCCTCGGCGTTCGTCAGCAGCAGCTTCGACTCAGAGTCGGAAAGGTAGAACACGAACTCATCCCGGGTGTAGGCCGGGTTGAGCGGGGCGGCCACGGCGCGGGCGCGGAGCACAGCCAAGAACACGATCACAAGCTGCACGAAACCCGAAGCAACACATCAGCCGCATGATCGCCAAAAACCAAAACCAAGGGGTAAGAATAAAGGACAAGCAACAAACCTCAACCGTGTTGGGGAAGGCGAGGGCGACGACCTCGCCAGGGCGTACGCCGGCTGCGGCGAGGCGGGCGGCGGCGGCGTCCACGAGTTGGTGGAGGCGGGCGTGGGTGAGCTCGAGGCGCCCGGGGACGGAGATGGCGCGCCGGGAGGGGAAGTCTCCGGCGGCCTTCCGCAGTAATCCGGTGAGAGTGGTGAGCCCTTCCATCGTCACCGCCTTTAGTTACCACCCAAAGGAGAGACGAAAACAAACAAAGAACCACTGCAACACAGCCAACCACAGAACAGACCAAACGGCAAACGAGCTGTCCGAGAAGAGTGTGGAGGGAATGGTGCAGACCAGTCGCGTATATATAACCGCGAATGCGGGACACGTCAGCAAGGGAGCGACTACCCCTCATTGTGAAACGTGTCGCGCGTTTGACGATCCGCGTTCCGCATGGCCACTGGTGGGTGTGATCTCCGTGATGACGGCTGTTACGAGTACACGTGGACGTAAAGATCGAGGGGAAATCTTTGGTGATCAGGATCAGAGCCATACCTTTACGTTCTCTGCTCCACAGGAAGCTACCGAAGGGGCGGTGGGTGGGGGCACGACGGTGGCGCCGATCGATGACGTGAGGCAGGAGAAAAGGAACGGAGGGACTTCAGGTGCCGTCTCCGGCTTTATCTCCATTTCAGATACCACCTCCACCCGTCGCACCTGCCTGACGGAGTTTGTGCGCGCCAGCCTCGTTCTTTTACATAAGCCTGCGAGAATTAATTACTTCATCCAGCAATCATTGGGTACTGCAAGTATTAATTAGTATACGTAATAAAGATAAATGAAATAATAATAATAATAATAATAATTTTAATTGGTGGCCCTGAAGTCCGTCCGTGGTTTGACTCACTGGAACAATTGATTGCGGTCAAACGTCAAAGATTGGTCGGGGACAATGGCTGGGTTCCAAGGTGTTCAAGTCGTCATGAGACATGCCGAACAGTATGGCTATGGTGACTGATATGTATCAGACCTCCATGAATTCATGGATGGCTGCAATGAAGTTTCTTACTTTGGGGATAAGCATTGGCACGGGGAAGGAAAACGGCTCATCGATGCACGAAGAGGCAACTTAGCGACATTAGTATATTAATATTTGCTTTCTCATTGAAGATGGACGGTTCAGATCCATTACTATGATTAGGATGGACGGTTTTGATTTGACACTTCGATAGAAGTGTGAATAAAGTCTAAAGCATGCACAACAGCTAGTAGACTAGGATGCAACTTTCATGTTCTTCGCATGACATGTCTTCTTTTATTTCTAAGATGGTCAACTCTCACTATTTATCGCTCAAAATATAAAACCTCATGCTAATAATTATGTACCCATCAAATTTTAAATATCCTAATCTTAGTCAATTTCTAATGTGAGACTAAATCAATGTGTTATCATTGATGCATGTCATATTTAGTATTAATACCCATCCATAATACTTTAAAAATTGAGTCAAATGAAACTATATTTATTTTTAAGAAATCAAAGTATCAATAGCCATGTTACACATATTTTCTTTATATGTTTGCATATATATAGATAGATATTTTTTTAAAAAAATTATATAACAACATTAGTTACTCATATTCTATGATTCAATTTTGTTCTCTAATTTCTAATTGATAGGGGAATTATTGACTCTATTTATAAAATAAAAATATATTACACTAATATAATGAAACTTTTCTCATAATTAAACTAACTATAAAAGCTCATTTGATCATAATAATTAAAGTTGGTTGCAAGTTTACTCAGAACATCCACTCTATGTGATTAATGACTTGAGTGTCTGAGAAGCTAATTCGTTTTTTTTTGTACGTCAACATCAGATTGGATGTTCGAATATCCTCTATTGTTTTTAGAGATTTATTTTTTTTAACATATGAACCCGAACTACGTCGGGTTAATATGATCATTACCGGTATCCTCCTATAAAACTACTTAAATTGTTTATGGATCTCATCTCAGTTTTCAAATAATATTTCGTCTAACATAGGACAGATGACCACAGATACTTTTATTGATAAGATCTGAAAGAGATAAAACCCTGGAAAGACTTCCCAGCAATTCCTTGTGGACCAAAGAATCTCTCTTTAATTCCATATGTTTAGGATTAGATGATCCAACAGAGCACTACTGTATCATCAAGCTGGAAGCCATCGTTTTGGAGCTGCAAATCCGCAACGGGAAAGAAAGCTGTGAGATCTGGACCTCACAATCGTTTGTGTGGAATCACGTCACCTGCCTAACTCACAGAAAATAACAGATGATAAGAATCTACACTCATCCATGGCATCGCGGAAGATTCTGGCCTCTTCCAAGTGCACGCGTATCTTAAGCTGTCTTGGCCAACGTTAGAATGCACAGTAGCAAATGGCTACAGTTAAGCCATGGATATTTCTGCAAGTGCTGTGGCAGGGGTTGCCTCAGGCATTCCACCTCCACCGAGTGTGCCTATCGGAGGACGTCCCCACCCTCCACATCACATCAATGAACACCGAGAGAGAAGGCAACAGCAGACGCGGGTGGTGGGGGGAGGGGGGAGGATTTGTGGAGGAGGACATGGACTCCTCGAGCTTTGTTCGTCTCCGAGGCCGGCCCTTTTGGAGGTGATGACCTAATCGCTTGCGTCTTCGAATTCCCACCCCCCGCCCCCACTGTCGCTTGTTGCTGACGGCGTACAGCCAACCGCGTCTTAGACGAAGACATTAAGTTGACGGTTTTGCCCCTGATTTATATCGCAGCTACGTACACGGAACTACTTGAAATCGAGTGCTAAACGGACCACCACATGCACGTAAACCCTTATCCCCGATTATTATTATTATTTTTTTTAAAAAATATTTTTTTAAAAAATATTTTAAAAAGATCTTATAAGTATTTTTTATATTTTTCAAAGACTATCCCTACTCACTATAATTTTTAAAATATCTCTAATAAGATAATAACGATATCGATTCACTTTATACAAAATTAAGGATTAATGATTATTTTAGTTCAATTTTGACCATAGACCACTTAAGTTTTTATAGTTTTCGTATCTAAAATAACTCATATATTTTAAAAAACGTCCGTCAAGACTTAGTTAAAATATTAATATAATGATATATATAGTTTAAATTAAAAAATATTCATTTTAACCCTATGATTTTGGTAATAGACTATTGAAGCCCTTATGATTTTGTTTGTGTCTAAAATAGCCCTTACATCTTTAAAAATGTAGCATATAAGCCCCTCCCGTTAAGTATTAATTGATAAAATTAGAATCTGCTTACGTGGTATGTTGACACACAATAAATCATTAATATAATGATGTGTGTAATTTAAGTTAAAAAAATTATCTTCTCTCGAAAAAGGAAGTGGTGGAGCCCATAGCGATGGACAAAGGCATAGAGGTTAGAGTCGAATATGAGGGAGAGTTAGACCACCACATCGTAGGCATGATCGGTGGAGACGTATGAGACAACGAAGTGAGAGATAGTGGGAACAAAAACACCAAAGAGGAAAAGGGAGTAAGAGACCATTGCATACATAGTATTAGACTATTCGACGCACATCCACCTAATGCAGGATCAAAATCTCTTAAGCTTCTCGCTAGCACGAGAGATATTGTGTGTGTATGATGCCATGTTTGGTAGTAGTAGCTCGATGCTATTGGTGGTGGTTGCTTCCACGACGATGCATCCTCATAGTTTTAAAATTTAATTTAAATTATATATATTTTATTTATATTAAATATTTATTATAAGTCAACATATCATATAAGCAGGCTATAACGTATGTTAACTCAAACTTGATAGGATAGACCCGTATATTATAGTTTTGAAAGTGTAATGATTAAAAACATAATGACTTAGGTGACGCATGACCAAAATTTATAGAGGCTAAAATGGATATTTTCTATATTTAAATTATATGTATCATATATTAATAGTTTATTATGAATAAGCATATCACGTAAGCATACCTTATTGTATATTAACTCAGATTTACAGGAGGAACTTATATGCTATATTTTTAAAAATATAGGGGTTATTTTAGACACGAATAAAATATAAGAGCCTTAATGATCTATAACTAAAATCATAGAAGTTAAAATGAACCTTAACATTAAAATTAATATGGTCATGTAGGATGTTATCGATACCTTCATGAATGACAATACTATAAGTTTATTAAAAAAATATTATAACTAAAACAAATAAACTCAAAACATAATGATGATCAATATATTTTTATTATGTTAAAAATAAAAAATATATTATTATTATATCAAACATTATTATTGAACAGATTTACAATGTTTTTGGTACATCCATCAAAACATAATAAATCTATAATCATAAGAAACATAATAATTATTATGGGCTCGGCCTGTTATGGATCCATCATAGGCCCATCTTTCCGTTGCCATAGCTAAATTTCCCGGCAAGTCGCCATGGCCGACACGCCACATCAACCGAGAAACTTCGTCGGGTCACAGCCGTCGGATCTGACCAGCTCCGGTCCACCGACCGCTCATAATTTACCGCCACGTGGTCCTCGTGATGGGGCCCCGCCTCGTGACCGACGCTCCTCGAGCCCGATGTCTTCCCCCCGTCCACCGCGCTTGACCGCGCACGAGAGAGCGGATAAGCCCCACGGTCGCGACCATCGTTTCCGCGAGCGCAAACCGCCGCTCCGCCTCCACCTCCCTCGCACGGCCACCAAGGCGGCGGTCGTGATCATGCGTGCGACTGATACCGCAAGTGATCAGGTATCTCCTTTCATAATCGATCATCTTGTTCGAGGCTATTAATTTTTTTTTTCAAGGGCAAGGAGCTCTCCCACCACGTCCCACCCGCAGCAGCATGTGAGCGGCAGTGTTCCCCATGCCGCGCCGACCGAATAAAAGAATGCGCGCAACCTGTTCGATCTTTTGCGTGCACACGAATCGGCCCTTCGAAGCTGTTAAGTCGTGCGTCAGGAAAAGGGACGTCTTCCGTGCCATTTCCTTTTTCCTTGAGACCCCCTTTTATCGCGTTTGGAGTCTATTTTTCGCGTTTTATAATGAATACATACCGAAACACTTCAGTTGTCGTAATTCCAATAATAACATTTCAATAACTCTAAATAATTTTCTTCATTTTAATTACTATAAAAAAATAAATATCCTAAAAAAAAATTTGGTGGCAAGTTTGTTATTGCATCCAATTTAAGGGTGAATTATATAAGCTGACACGATCGCTGGTATCAAAGATCCACACGCGTGGCCAGCGTGCGGGACCCACATTTATGTCCAGTAATAATTAATTCAATGTAAGCGGGTCGGGTTCTGGGAGCCGGGTAGATACTTGAGCATCGCCACCATTAACTCCGCGGTCTGCGTGTTGCGGGTGCTCCATGCCAGCATTAACTCGCCCGTCCGTCCCAACACTTGTGCCACCTACTCGGGAGTTTACCGACATCGGAGATCACTGAAGTCCTCTGTGGGACCGACAGGGTATCCAGCGCGGGTGGCGTGGGAATGGAGTAACGTGCGGGTTTTGTGCGCTACCGACGCCCAACGACTCCAAATTGAAATTAGACCGTTTTATCCATTTAATTTACTTTAATTTGAGTTACTTTTCCGTCAAAAGGGACTGCGAAGACTCCCCAAACAGCTGCCGCTATATTGGCATTCCACGAAGGGAGAAGGGAGAAGAGATAAAAAGGATCAGAAGACAAAAGACGACATCGGAAAGGCCATAAAGAAAGAGACGGAACGTGTTATCCTTCCCCACGGAAATGGCCGCAAGGGTAATCTCCTTTTCCTCCTCCTACCTCCTCTTCCCCACCCGCACCCACTACGGCCTCACTTCCTCTTACTACCTCCTCTGTGTGTAGAGCTTGATGCTGTAACTGCTCCAGATCTCGACCGAATCGACCCCCGGAGGTTGTGATTCGAGGATACAGAGCGAGTCGTAGAAGTTCAGCTGGGAAGGTGAGGTGCTTGCGTCTTCGATCCGATTATTTTGTCTTCCATTACGCCATTGAAGTGGTTTCTGGAGAAAAAAAAAATGAAAAATTTTATTTTGGCTTTGTCGATTGTGGTTTCGCTGGAAGAAAAATTGTTCAGAGCGGCTGGCAAAGGGGAAAAATGACTTCTCGGGGTAGTTTAGGGACAGATCTGAAGGGGTGTTTGTTGATTACAGTGGGATATGTACGTTATAGCTTATGTGAGTCCGTGAAATTTGGGTATCCATTGATGGCTCGGGTGCTACCTTATTTTTCGTTGTCAATTTCTTTCTTTTGAAAGATCTTTCATCCTTGCATTGTACCTGCAATAAGCAAGCTTGGTCCTTTCTTCCCACACCGCTGGGTATTTGTACTTCCTACGTTTACCTTCATAACTGGTGAGCTTTTCCTAAATAGATCTGACAATTACTGTGGTGAAACGGAAGCTTTGGTCCTTCGTTAACTATTGAGAGGGAAGATTTGCTGTTTTCATGTTAATTTCTCGTCTTTGTCCCTTCTTGATCACATTCGTCTCATAAGAAAAGATGCATCTGTCACATTCAATGTGTTGCTACCGGAAATCTATTTGTTAAACAGGAAGGTGTGATTGTTTTCCGGTATAAAGGGGATCATATGTGTGCCAAAGGTCACCTCACCTGTCTGTATAGTACATCATTTCTGTAGGCTTGCAAGTCTAACAGTGTAACTTTACTGTGTTCCTCTCTATGTGCATCCTGTCTATGCTATTTCTCGTAAAACCTTCTCTAGACTTTAACCGAGAAATCTATGGTGGAAAAATAAATTTTGGTGAATTTTAAATGAGCATTCCGTTTTCTTATTTGGGGATACATCTTCACCATTGTTGATGAGTGCTTATGATATTTTGGATTGGGACTTTTGACTCCTTTTACGTGTGCCTCTGTCATTGTGGATTAAGCCATTGGTAACTTATTTTGTTTACTTAGCTTCTTGTTTATCAATGTTTAATTAGATGGAGTGAAGAGTTCCACTATGTCAATCTAACATCTTTTTGTCTTTTACTTTCAGGTAGGCTATTCTTCACTTCCTCCTTAGGCATTAAACCTCTGGTAAGCAATTGTGCTTGAGGTTTGTTTTCTTTTTTTTGTGATAATTACATTGAATAACATATTATAAGTTTGTTAAGTTGCCTCATTTGACATACTCCAAGAATTTCTTTTAGGTACTTACATTGGATGCTATAGTTGTACTACATCTGGCTATTATGTTATCATATATCAGTTTTCTTTGCTGGCTTCTCACTTGCAGCTCTCCTATTATGTTTGGTTAACTCTTGTTTAATTTGATATGTCGAGACAATGACACCTTCTTTTTCTGAATTGCATTGGACAATGTATTCAAAATTTGTTTAGTTGCATTGTTCCACATGTATTTATATTCGGTGCTGTCTGAATTTTTCTATGTTGTATTTGGTCTACATTCAACTACTAATTAATTACATTATAATTTATTGGTTCTCTTTAGTGGGTTCTTGCTTTCAACAATCTTTTTATGCTTGGTTGGGACTCTTGTTAATTTGACGAGTTTAAATTATGATGATCTTTTTCATTTTTTTCTCTTTCGTTAATTTTGTTTAAATGAATGTGGTTGTCCTTCTTCCAATTATCTTTTGTAGGAAAAGGAATGGTTCCTTCACATTGCATGAGATCCAAATAATTTGTGGTTTCTCAGTGTCCAATCTTTCAAAAAGGTAAAATTTTGATTCTCAATGTCTAGCTTCCCGTGCAAATGCTGTTATGTGCTATGTCCAACGCATGTTGTACTGGTTAATTAACACAACATGATAAGAGAACACATTCAACAAGAATTCAAACAGATAAGTGGTTGCATAAATTTGCAGAATAGCAAACAACATTCAGCAAAGAAGGCTTTGTAAAATCCAGTGGCTGAATGATATTATTCACATAATAACTCAGAAATTCTTTTCAATTTTCTATTTCTATTCTACAATAAACTTTTCATAAGCATTTACATTTGTTAATATATGGTACTAAAAAAAATCGCAATCATGTAATTGTGACTCCTTTTTTATATTGATCAATGTTGCTTTTATATTTCTAGACTATCTAGTTCGTTTATGGTAAAATGATCCCCTATCTATTTTGGTACGTTGAGTTTTCTTAGTCTTACAGTGCCAACGAATGTACCAGAGATAAGGTATTTGTGGTTAATAATTATCAACATAGCTACTTGTAGTTATAATGACCAGATTTGGAATCTCTTCTGCTACTCTTTGCTCAGCATGCTTGCGCTTTTCTTCACCTCCAGACATGACTAACATTGTCTTGAATCCTTCAATTATGTAGAATTTTGAGGAAACTCCAGCAAGTTTTAATAGAGATGAGCAGTTATAAATTGGGTGTGGAAGTTGTCAGTGCCCATGACCTCATGCCCAAGGATGGGCAAGGTTCTGCCAGTCCCTGCGTGGAGCTTCAGTTTGATGGCCAGAAGTTTCGTACCACCATCAAGGAAAAAGACCTTAATCCTGTCTGGAATGAATGCTTCTACTTCAACATTGCAGATCCTGCTTCTCTCCCTGAACTTACACTTGAAGCTTTTGTGTACAACATGAACAGAGCTACGCATTCCAGGTCATTCCTTGGCAGGGTCCAAATTGCTGGAACCTCTTTTGTGCCCTATGCAGATGCTGTAGTCATGCACTATCCATTGGAAAAGCGTGGCATATTTTCACGTGTGAAGGGAGAGCTTGGCCTCAAGGTTTTCCTTACCGATGATCCCTCAATAAAACCTTCTAGCCCACTTACAGCAATTGGTCCTCACTCAAATGATCTGCCTCCAAGTCAAGCACATCAAGTACCTGCCCAAGTCTCAATATTAAATACAAGCTCACCTCCAGAAAACAGATCAGAAACAAGGCATACCTTTCAC
The DNA here is from genome assembly GCA_029747655.1 of Ensete ventricosum. NCBI lineage: Eukaryota > Viridiplantae > Streptophyta > Magnoliopsida > Zingiberales > Musaceae > Ensete > Ensete ventricosum. Next base: position 56,402,681 of record JAQQAF010000009.1, read on the forward strand.
AGTGTCCCAAAAGAGGTCCACCAGCACCATTCTTCTGCTCCAATTAGTGAGCCAGTGAGGTATGCGGCTGATCCTATGAAACCTGAGCCTCAGGCCCCCAGAATTGTCAGGATGTACTCATCGGCGTCCTCCCAACAACCAGTGGATTATGCACTAAAAGAAACTAGCCCTTTCCTTGGTGGTGGTCGGATTGTTGGAGGCCGAGTTATTCGTGCTGATAAGCCAGCTAGTACATATGATCTTGTGGAACAAATGCAATATCTTTTTGTGCGTGTGGTGAAGGCAAAAGATTTGCCAGCCATGGATGTTACAGGAAGCCTAGATCCTTTTGTCCAAGTGAGAGTGGGTAACTACAAGGGAACCACAAAGCATTTTGAGAAGAAGCAGAACCCAGAATGGAATGAAGTATTTGCATTTTCTAGAGAACAGCTGCAGGCATCTGTTGTTGAAGTTGTGGTCAAAGACAAGGATCTGGTCAAGGATGATTTTGTTGGTGTGGTTCGCTTTGATTTAAATGATGTCCCGACACGTGTCCCACCAGATAGTCCATTGGCTCCAGAGTGGTACCGGCTTGAGGATAAGAAGGGTGATAAAACAAAGGGTGAACTGATGCTTGCGGTCTGGATAGGAACCCAAGCCGATGAGTCATTTCCTGATGCATGGCACTCGGATGCGGCGACACTTGTTGATGCCTCTGCTGTTGGCTCTCACATAAGGTCGAAAGTCTACCATGCACCCAGGCTATGGTATGTTCGAGTCAACATTGTTGAGGCACAAGATATTGTAATGTCTGATAAGACCCGCTTTCCCGATGTTTATGTCAAGGTACAACTGGGCAATCAGGTCTTGAGGACGAGAGCAGTTCAGGCACGGACATTCAACCCTCTTTGGAACGAAGACTTCATGCTTGTGGCTGCAGAACCCTTTGAGGATCACCTCGTCCTCTCTGTAGAGGACCGTGTAGGACCAAACAAAGATGAGGTGATAGGCCGTGTTATTATTCCATTGGGGTCTATAGAGAAGCGAGCTGATGACCGTATTATCTATGGTCGGTGGTTCAATCTTGAGAAGCCTGTTGCAGTTGATGTGGACCAGCTAAAGAAGGACAAATTTTCAAGCCGGATTCACCTCCGTGTCTGCCTGGATGGTGGATATCATGTGCTTGATGAGTCCACCCACTACAGCAGTGACCTCCGACCAACAGCAAAGCAGCTATGGAAGCCATCAATCGGGTTGCTTGAGCTTGGCATACTTAATGCAGAGGGGCTTCATCCCATGAAGACACTAGAAGGGAAGGGGACATCAGATACATACTGTGTAGCCAAATATGGCCAGAAATGGGTCCGTACTCGTACTATCATCAACAGCCTGTCCCCGAAATACAATGAGCAGTATACTTGGGAAGTTTACGATCCAGATACAGTTCTTACGGTTGGTGTCTTTGACAATTGCCAACTAGGAGAGAAGGGTTCTAGTGGTAACAAGGATGCAAAGATCGGCAAGGTTCGCATACGTCTTTCGACTCTTGAAACAGGCCGTGTGTACACACACTCGTACCCGCTTCTAGTTTTACACCCTTCAGGCATCAAGAAGATGGGTGAACTCCATCTTGCCATACGGTTCTCATCTACGTCATTGATTAACATGTTGTACACATACTCAAGGCCTTTGCTGCCTAAGATGCATTACATTCGACCATTAACCATGATGCAACAGGATATGCTGCGGCACCAAGCCGTCCAAATAGTGGCTGCACGACTTGGCAGAATGGAGCCACCCCTCAGAAAGGAAGTTGTTGAATACATGTCTGATGTGGACTCCCACTTATGGAGTATGCGTCGAAGCAAAGCAAATTTCTTCAGGCTTATGTCAGTTTTCTCTGGCTTGTTTGCGGTGAGCAAGTGGTTTAAAGATGTCTGTGCATGGAGGAACCCCATCACCACCGTGTTGGTGCACATTCTGTTCGTGATGCTCGTATGCTTCCCGGAACTGGTACTTCCTACAATGTTTCTGTACATGTTCATGATCGGCATTTGGAATTACCGCTATCGGCCACGGTATCCTCCACACATGAACATAAAAATTTCTCATGCGGAGGCTGTGCAACCAGATGAGCTCGATGAGGAGTTTGATACATTTCCCACCAGCAGGAGCGCAGAGCTCGTTCGAATGAGGTATGATCGGCTAAGGAGCGTTGCTGGAAGGATACAAACTGTGGTTGGAGATTTGGCGACTCAAGGGGAGAGGGTCCAGGCATTGCTTAGCTGGAGGGATCCACGGGCCACGGCTATATTTGTGGTATTCTGCTTGGTGGCAGCACTTGTGCTGTATGTGACCCCATTGCAGGTGTTACTTGCCCTGGCCGGCTTCTACGTCATGCGGCATCCGAGATTCCGACACAGGATGCCTTCTGCGCCTGTAAACTTCTTCCGGAGGTTGCCAGCAAGGACCGACAGTATGCTTTAGATGGTCCGAGGTTACATGCTTAATTGGTGCAGTGGTAGTATGTTGTTAGTTAGTAGCTGCTTTATTTTCTTTCTTTCCCCTTGTGCTCCTTTTTCCTTCTCCCCTGTCTTAAGGAGGCTTTTAACCGCCCGATGAACACTGCTAATAATAATATTTAGAAAGTTCTGTATGACAGAACAGCTTCTGTGCCGAGTTCCTGAGACTCTTGAGAGAGCTTCCGTTGCAGGTTTGAGCCAATTAGTTTCTAGATTTTTCGTTTGCCTTGTGCTCTACTTTTTTATGCTATCTTTTGGTAGTCTTTAAACAGTTGATGAACGTGCAAACAATCCACCGAAACATCTCTCTATCACACCACACTCGGTGGTGGTGCGAGTTCTTGAGCTTTATGTGCCAGCTTTTAGTGTGTGTGTTTTCTTTTATCTCGTGTTCCTCGTTGGCTCTCTACCGAGTTGTAAACAGTTGATGAGGGTTGCAACCGAGGCTTCTGTATCACAGAAAACAAGCTTGATCAAACCTTTAATGCCCCCCCCCCCCCCCCCCCTATCTTTGTACATGGGGTAACTAAACTGGGATTGGACTCGAACCCTAATCGTTCCCTATCAACCATGTTCTTCTTGGATAAATAAGATCAATGTACCTTTAGTGTCAATATAACAAAAGTAATTTTGTAAATTTCCTTTTAAAACTTAATAACTAATTTAAATAATAAGGGTCTATAGCTCAGTGGTAGAGCATTTGACTGCAGATCAAATGGTCGCCGGTTCAAATCCGGCTGGGCCCTACTGTAATTTTTTTTTTTAATAAACAACCCTCATGATTTTTCAAATTTTACTTGTGCAGTTGACAAAACATTATCCATTTAACCCATCATAATAAGGGTCTATAGCTCAGTGGTAGAGCATTTGACTGCAGATCAAATGGTCGCCGGTTCGAATCTGGCTGGGCCCTACTGTAATTTTTTTTTTTAATAAACAACCCTCATGATTTTTCAAATTTTACTTGTGCAGTTGACAAAACATTATCCATTTAACCCATCATAATAAGGGTCTATAGCTCAGTGGTAGAGCATTTGACTGCAGATCAAATGGTCGCCGGTTCGAATCTGGCTGGGCCCTACTGTAATTTTTTTTTTTAATAAACAACCCTCATGATTTTTCAAATTTTACTTGTGCCGTTGACAAAACATTATCCATTTAACCCATCATAAGAGATATCTTTTAACTTACATAATATTTCATACTGAGGTATTTATGGCATCATTATACTGAGTATAATTTGAGATAGTATATCCATTTAGCCTATATTACTTATCTTTGTATTTTTTTTTTTGACCTACATTATTATTATCTCCTAACCTGTATTGCTTCTCCCTTACATCATCTCTTTGCTTTTTCCTGGGACAAAAAAATAATTCATATTGGATTGATGACCTATATCGTTTCTCCCTTTAACATACATTATTTAGCTCTTAGCTTATCTTTCATTTTTTTTTTTCAATAGAAAAAGAAAAAAAAAAACCATCCTGTTGTACTGACTCATCACATGAATTGGTGGCAATGGATCAAAGATGAGAGGATTCATGACACTGAGGCAACCACCAAATATGCAGGGAGGGAAGGGGGTGAGGAAACACAAAAACACAGCAACCAAAACTGAGCATTGCCGTAACCAAATTGACATTGCAAAACACTATCATGGACTTAGCTAAATTTGCCTAAGCCGTGCGGCACCCTTTCGGCCCTCCCGAAGATTTAGCTGAAATTGCCTAAGTCGTGAAGTAACTTTACTCACTGTTTTGGACTTAACTGGGATTGCCTAAGTCATGGAACGCCCAAAGCGTTATCTGTCTGCACAGGGTCAGTCCTCTTACAACCTCTTAAGGTCCCGTAAGACCTGCAAAGAAGAAGTTGATTAGCTTGGAAACGAACGACGGATACGTCCTAGCGTCTCGCAAAGCGGAAAGCTATACAAGCAATTTGTCGAACACCTTGAGTGTAGCTGAGAAAAGAGAGAGAGCAAAATAGGACTTTGGAGGGTTGTAGGAACGATCGTAAGTCCGTAAACGACGGTTCCCAAGGTATCAGACGCAAGACAAGTTCATCTGTCATGTTGGATTGGTGATATGAATTGGTGCAGCTCGATCAACATGAGAGGATCTAATCTCCACAAAGTTGACATCAGATAACTAAGAAGTTGACATCAGATACCTAAATTTTCAAGCTGCCATAGGAAACCAAACTTTGAACTAATACTATATCAAAATCGATACCCAAAGAGGTCTCTATTTGCTTCTGGGGAAGTAGAGAGTTCACAAGACACTTAAAACCATAGCTACTTACATTCATGTATATAAGTGCTACAGGCAATATAATAAACAGACCTGATGAACCTGAGTTGCTCTTTGCTTGATTTAGGCAGCCAAGATCACTATTTTGAATGTCCGTCGCCGTCGTCCTCGTCCTCGTCCTCTCGAGTCCCATCTCCCGAGCCAAATACATACCTCTTAAGAGATGATTCCATGGATTTGATAGCTCTCTTAATCTGAAACTCAGCAAAAGAACATGTCAATTTATCTACTGTGGACTGGTAGATACCAATTATCAGAATAATAAATTATTATGATGGTTTTAAATAGATCATATGATCCAGAGGTCTCCAACTCAACAGGCACAAGAAAATGAGAAACAAATTCTACACAGATTAAAAAAATCAGTTTGCTAGACCGAAGACTTTGTAGAGGGGGAAAAAACTCAGCATGAAGGGATGTGATGGGAAATTTATTGGATGATTTTAGAAACAAAAATGTCATAGATATGTTAAAAGACAAATTCTATAGCAGAATTATACACAGAACATGGTGAACATGAAGATATTCTACGATAGAAACTCTTACCAGAAAAATAATAGAATGTCTATTTTTTATTCTTTCCCTTTTGTGACAAAAATGTTGCAGAGCAACCTAGATTAAATGACAAGCAATTACAAGAAAGAAGCATGGGCAGCACCATGTTAGTCAGCAGGAAACTACCTGGTTTAGTCTAAAAGGAAGATATCATATTACACAAATTAACCAAAAGATGAGTAGACCCATGGGCTTCTCTATAGACATGCTGAAATTTTTGAACTTTCTTAAGGAAATAACAGCTTTATAGACAACATGAAATATACCAGGCACTTATAATTCAAATATAAATGCGTTCTAAATAATTTGTAACAAAACTAAATTATTTTGTAGCCAAAATATCAGACTAGATCATTATTTTGGCCAATAATTTTGTTGAACTGGCACCAAAAAAATCTACGCTAGAGCTAACAAGACTTGCTAATATAATAGCTTGAAAGCCAAATTAATATGTTATGGAGAGGAAAAAACCCTAAGGTCAGGTGCGAGTTTCCTTTATTAAAGAGAGTCATAAGGTCTGATGTGAACTGATGATTCAACTCAAAACAAACAAAGGATTGCCTAGTCATTAAGATAATTTCTGAGCCTTAACTATAATATAAAAACTCACCAACAATTACATTTTATAAATTATGTTACTCCTCAACCCCTCACAAAAATTCAGCCTACAAAAGAGAAAAAGAAGAAGAAGAAGAAGAAAGATACACGTTGTTTTCTGGGTTGGACAATATAGAGACGTACTAGGATGTCAAACTCAACTAGAAAAAGAGGGCATATATGCTCAAAAGCAAAAATCCTTAATGCCTCCGTAAGAAAATTTCCATTTTTCATGACGAACTCAACATTTTGTTCTTGGATTGTCACACTAAAGCCTTATTTTCATGTATTCCCATTCTTTAATTTTGTTTCATATTTATTTTGCCATTAGGGTAATAAGAAGTTCACTTGAGTTGCCATAGTGTGATTCATTTATACGACAGAGAAACAGGTGAGCCAAGTTACTGGTGTGGGCATCCAGGTCGTGATCTTCCTCCTCAATTTGCGCTGTTGTCAGATTCCTGCTTTTATTGACTTTTCTCAGTTAGCTTTTCTGTTTGCTCCTAATCATTCGTATATCAGAAAGCTTTTACAAAGCAAAAAGCCCATTGTAAAAAAATATCAAGAACATTCAATTGATCCATCTTTAAGCAGTATCAGTCGAAGAGCTAATATACCAGTTTGAGTAACAAAGGAAGAAGCAAATGTCATCATATCATCCCTCTCGAAGATATTAAATCAGGATCTAGGGTTTTAGCTCTGGGAAAAACCGGTCTCATGCGACCGAAAAAAAGAATTAACTCGTCGCCTCTATGGATCTACTACTCCGTCAATTCGACAAACAAGAAGCGGGCGTTGGGTCTCGAAGAGAGCGAGTCTCATGGGCGGCGTAAAGGGAACGAGGGAAAGGAAAGAACGCACTCACAGGGAGGAGAGCGTGGTCTTGCGGGCCGTAGTCGGCGGAGAGGAGGAGGTAAGCGGCGGTGACGGTGCCGACCATGGCGGTGCGCCGTATCAGTTTCTCCGTCCTCGGATCCATCGCCATCGCCCTCTATATCTTCGCTTCCGCAACACACGCGGTCTGCGCCCATTTGTCTTAAAACAGTGCTGTTAACGGGTCGGATTTGTTTGTCATTCCTATCTACTCATCCCTTTAAATCGGATTCGAATCACGGATTAAAGTTAAGACACCTCAATAATTAATTGGACAATTGGCCGGAAAATATCATGTTTTAAAATTTTTTTAGATGATATTTTTTTCATAATTTTTAAACGCCCTATTTCTAATATTTCAAAAAAAATTTAAAATCAGTCATTAATTTCTCACTTAAATCCAATTTTTTATGTTTAAAATACTTTACAAAATAGTTTTATCGGTAAAATACTATATAACATCTTAAAAAATATAATATAAATTTTTATTTTAAAAATATATACAGTATTTTTTAAAATAAAAATATTATATAATATATTTTTTAAAAATTGGATATTGATGTTTGGGTACTATTGAACAGTTGACGGAGAACTTAGATTTGGATGAAAAATGAATGATAAATTCGGAAAAAATCTAAAAAGAATATATATTTGTCAAACTATCTCCCTAATTAATTGCGCTTTAACTTTCAATGATATGAGATTCATATCTACCACATTAGTGTCAAACAATAATAATAGATCTAATTTTTTAACCAATATCTATCTAATTTTTGAGATCTCATTTTTTATATTTAGACTAGCATTTTTTATCAATATATAATTAAAAAGATTTTAAAATAAAATTTCATATTAAAATTTAAAGAATAAATATATGTGTGCGAATTTTTAAAGAAAATAATTTAAAAAATCAAATATTTTAATTTTAAAAAATTCTCATATAATTTTTGGTTATATCATATAACCTTTCTCTTCGTCCCAAAATGCCTAACCATTTTTTTTTTTGTTTTGAGACGAACGCATAGCTGCATTTTGCAACTTGCTACAGATGTATACTAAAGGATACCCCTCCAAGAAATTGCTTTTAGCTAATAAAGCTCTGATCGAGTAAAAAAAAAAGCCAGTTCTGTAAAGCTCTTCGTTTTTCTTCTAATAATTAAAGCTCCAATCTTTGCTCAGAAATCCTTTGCAGTTTTAAGAGATATCACACTGGAGACGACGCTCCTATCACTCATCTTCCTTTCTCAAGGATTCATCATTGCAAAGCACGAAATATGGAGGGAAAAAACCCTCAGTTTATGATTGAAGGAGCAAAGATCAAAGTAAAAAAACGCAAACGAGCGACGAAAACAAAAGCGAAGAATTCACAAGTTGAGATGCAAAGCGGAGAAAGAAACTTTTTCGTAATCGATGAAATAGAATCGTCGATCCGAAATCTCGGCAAACAGCGGCGCCGACCGAAACCCTAGCTTTTTGAGCGAGTGTCCAGGGCTGTTCGGTGTGGTCTATATATAGCGTGCAGAGACCGACACAGAGCCATCCGAGGTGGTGTTTCGAGCATAGAAATCTGTTTGATGAAGTCCATCAGGCAATGCTCCACCGTCCGATCGGTGAGAGTATTAGGCACTATGGTCGTCGACCTACAAAGTGGCTACCCTAAGCTTTACCCTTTATGATATTGGCGCTAAGCCGGGACCAGCACCAAAGACCATCAATAACTGGTCAGGGAGAAACTTCTTTATGTTCAGGAATTCTGAGCCAGACGCTTAACAGTCCGACCGAATCACCCTGGAGAACTGTCACGGGTGACGTGCTCTGCACGGACATGGGTCCCGCGCTCACGAACACAAAATGGTGTCAGTTTTCTGCCTTTTTAGAATGAAATTTTTTTCCTAGAAAATATTCCTGGTTTAGGTATTTTTCAACCAATACTTTTCATTTTATTTTTTTCAAATAATATCTTTAATTCTAAAAATAAAAATACTCTTTTAGAATTTTTCCATCAATTTTTTTTCTATCCCCCTCTTTTTTTATCAGTTTTAAGTTATAATTATGTTTTTATTTTGTTCTAATTTTCAATAGTGTTTAATTAGTCTGGTTGAGGTTACAAATTTATCTTAATTATTTGTGGTGTTTTCAAGTATATTTTATGATATTTTTATTTATTTAGGTTAATTAGAAATATCAAATAGTTTCTAGTATGTTTTAATTCTATGGAACTCATTTACAGTATTTTCAAGTTGATCTGTTTTTATATTTTTATTATGATGATTAAAATACTATAATAAATAAAAAATATTATAGTATGTGAACATTTTTTAAGGAATAATTTAAAATATTTTAAATCAGGAATACTATTTAAGAAAAAATCAAAAGAATGGTATTACTTAAAAATATCTAAAATATAAGTATTTTTTTAAAAAAATCGCTCTTTTTTACAAAGGTATTTATAATTATATGAATTGAGGTGAACCGATGCCGCGTGTAGCTTCCCCACGCATGCTCGGGTGATGTTCTCCGCGATGCGTTGTTACACCATACCATACCACGCGCGGGCCCCACTCAAATACGCTACCCCCGCGTGGGTATCCTATCGTCGAAGGGATGAGACATCGGTGGCGGCATCAGTCGGCCACGCGTCGAATGATGACTGGCCACCGCCAGACGTTGGTGTGTCGCCAGAGGTTGGTGTGCGGGTCCCGGTCGAAGTTGGGCGGTTGGAATTAAGCGCACAGTCGAATTAATTAGGCGCAGACCATATTAACATATTGTTAGTGCTTAATCTCATCCAAATCCTCCTCCTTGATGTGTGGCCAGGACAACAGGAGCGGCTGTAAGAATTAGCAAGGAGCTACGTGACGTGTACTGATGTAGACATTTGCCACACATTATTCGAGAGGACCGCCATATTATACTGAGGGGTCGGCTCACCGTGACGACCATATTAGCGCACACAACCTTATCCCATTAGTTTTTGCACGCAGAGATGTAAGTACTTCTATAAAATCATCAGCTTAGTCTCATTGCCCATCAGGCCACAGAACAGTTCTTCTTCCCTGTGAGTCCGGAGAAGAGTTGTCCTTGGGGGGAAGATGGAGGGGAGAGAGGAGGATGTGAGGGTGGGAGCAAACAAGTTCTCGGAGAGGCAGCCAATAGGAACAGCTGCCCAGGACAGGGACTACCAGGAGCCACCACCAGCTCCACTGTTTGAGCCGGCGGAGCTCAGGTCATGGTCCTTCTACAGGGCTGGCATCGCAGAATTCATGGCCACCTTCCTCTTCCTCTACATCAGCATCCTCACCGTCATGGGGGTGGTCAAGTCCAACACCAAGTGCTCCACCGTGGGCATCCAGGGGATTGCCTGGGCCTTTGGTGGCATGATCTTTATCCTGGTCTACTGCACCGCTGGGATCTCAGGTGAACATAACACATCCTCCTCGGCTTGTTTCCTTCCTCGCTTCCGATCACAGCAGCAACTGAGTTATGCTGGGTTTGTTTCAGGTGGCCACATCAACCCGGCAGTGACCTTTGGGCTGCTCCTGGCCAGGAAGCTGTCCCTGACCAGGGCTCTGTTCTACATGGTGATGCAGTGTCTGGGTGCCATATGCGGTGCAGGCGTGGTGAAAGGGTTTAAGAAGGGGCTCTATGACAACAATGGAGGTGGAGCAAATGTTGTGGCACCTGGCTACACCAAGGGTGATGGCTTGGGTGCTGAGATTGTTGGCACCTTCATCCTGGTTTACACAGTCTTCTCTGCCACTGATGCCAAGAGGAGTGCTAGGGACTCTCATGTGCCTGTGAGTGTTCCCTTCCTGTTTTAGCAGCAATATCTAAGATTGATGAGCACTTGTCAGCTGCCAAATGACGAAACATGCATAAATATTTCGATCAACTTGCATGATCCACCACAGCTCCTTGTTTCTCTCCACTGTGAGGCTTACATCTTGTGGAGTTTCTTGCAGGTTCTTGCTCCCTTGCCCATTGGATTTGCAGTGTTCCTTGTTCACCTGGCCACCATCCCCATCACTGGCACTGGTATCAATCCTGCCAGAAGCCTTGGAGCTGCAATTATTTATGACAAGAGCCATGCATGGAATGATCATGTAAGTCCACAAGGAAGTGATCAAATGATCTTTTCTTTTTCCCCCTCCCATCGGAGCTTTTGACTGAATCATGAACACTAATCAATTCCTTTTCTTTCTCCTCAGTGGATTTTCTGGGTTGGGCCATTCATCGGAGCTGCTCTTGCTGCTATGTATCAGCAGATAGTCATCAGGGCGATCCCATTCAAGAGCAGCAGGCCATGAGCTTTCTTAAACTTCCTTCGTCTCTGTTCATGTCTCCTCCGTGGCTTTCCGCCATTATGGTTCTCTGTATTTGCAGCAAAACTGTTGCCTAGTATGCATGTTTAATACTGCTATGTTGCTGTGTGGTTCTCTGTACTGCAGCAAGAACTGTTGCCTAGTATGTATATTTAATATTGCTATGTTGCTACCTGTGTTTGAAGTTTATCTTCTAGCATTTCTCTTTGACTACTCCCAGCATGAATAAATGCAAGTTGCTGTAGCTGAGATGGTGCTCGAAAGTTTGGTGGTCACACCAGCAATTGTTTACTGTCTCACTACCTTTCAGACTGACTCACGCAGTTTCTGCTACCTCTGACCATATATAACAAAACACTGAAGCCAATGCCTCCTATCGGTTCGGCCCGGTTCAGCTTACTATCCGGTCGGGTTTGGGACAAGCTGTTCTTGATCGGACTGGATATTAGATGCCCCAACCGGGCCGAACCGATTCTGGTGCGCGACCAAATTCTAACCTAAGTCAGACCGGACCGGAGTCGAACCACAACCTCAGCCCTTAAAACAATCGAACGATCTCATCGTCCCCCACTCTCCTCCTCCTCTTCTTCTGCCTCGGAGCAGCCCGTGCGCGTCTTTTATCGTTCTTCATCGCTCGTGAGGAGGCAGGTTGGTCCTTTACAGCCCTCGATCCTCGGTCCCCTCTCCTTAGATTTCTTCTTCTCGCGCCCCGTCTTCCGTTCCCTCGTCTCCGTCGAGGGTCTCCCTTTGTTGTCGCTCCGGCTCTTGGATCCAGCCACGTTCTCGAAATCACGCTCTTGGAGGTTCTTGAGGTTGACCTTTTCCCGTCGTGTGTCGTTCAAGATGCAGGATCGTGCTCTTTCCTTGCCTTTTACCAAGAACTTCAACTTTGAGTTCTCCTTTCTAGCTTGGATGTAGCGCACTTGATTTCTCTATGTGATTCTTGGAGTTCTTTTATTTCCTTGTACCAACAACCTCTACTTCGACTTCTCCTTTCTTGTTTATCTGTGGCGATTTTTTGATCTTCAATATGATTCCCGTCTCGTTTTCCCCTTTCCAATCTCTTAGTTGTTTGAATTCCGAATCTATGATTTCTTTCTTGTAGAGCCTCTTACTTGTTTCTGTCGTTTCGTTCAAGAATTAGACTTTGCGTTCGATTCCTAACTCGTATCTACTTATTGTTTTCTTTCTTGTTTAGCTGCTGATACAGCGCTTAAACCCTCGATTTGCGTGTGTATGAGGCTGATGCACGATTAATGTTTATTTTTCTTCTTCAGTCAATTAATGGTGGTACTTAAGTCCGAAAAGCCTAAAAAAATTTGTAGATGTTTTAGTCGATGTAATAAAACGGGGGAAAAGTATCTAAGGCACACGTCTAGTACGCATGCCATGTAATACTTAATGGAAGAAGTAAATAAAAAAATAATTACCATGGACTAATTGCAGAAACCAATCACCTGATTTTATGCTTCTAAACATCCACTTGGGTTTACGGTCTACACTTTTTTAAAGTAGAGCATTTCATGTTTTCAATATTTTAATGCTACATAATTAAATCGATGAATTTTGAGACTTAGTGTGTCTATTTTTCTACGCTCAAAATTATTTGGCATGCAAGCAATTAGCATGTAACTTTGTATCAAAGGAACTAGTGGTCCATTTTGACACATTAACGAATGGGAACCTTTCCTCTTGAGGAATGGAATGTTCATAAGCTGACCGAACAAGCCTTCCAGTAATTCTTTTATTTGATGCCTTTGCTTTCTACATGTTTGATGCTAGATTCTATCGATTGCAGATTATGCGACATGAGCTTGGATGCCTCAGGTACTGCATTCCTGACTTATATGCTCCTGTGTTATCAATTATTTTGAGATAGGTCATTCTGTTTCTTGTACAATTTTTCTTGTCCCACTTCAACTGGTGCTTTTACAATATACTGGTCGCAAGTCGATGAGGCATTCAGTGTCAGCACGGATGAAAGCTTCCAGACAGGATGAACATATGTGTTATAACTGTACAAATCTATTCAGATCTTTGGAGTTGAAATATGAGAATCCGTTCCTTTCTTTCTGTCACATAATTGGTAAATAATATAAATTGAACCAAAGATGATATCACTTGTTAGCACACGCTTGTAGAATTTACAGCAGAGTTTCATGTCTGTTAAAGAAGAAAAGAGGGAGAAAATTGAAGCTAAGCAGGATTACCTAAGGGCTCTACATAGCAGGTTTTGACTTCTGTTTGAGACGCTTTTGACTGATCAGATATTGGACCATGTAGGTTTCTGTTGTTGAGCTGTAAAAAAGTGCTGTTGGGCTGTTGTAGTAGTAGCTTCGTATGCTGTTTACTGTTGGAATTTTCATTAGCTGAAAATTTTTGTCGGACTGAATAATTAAATTTTGATTGTTTCGGATTGAAGATAGAAAAGAAAAGGTAAAAATTTAGATTGCGAATTTAGGTAGTAGATTTCTATGGAAGTTGTAAATCAATTTGCATCAGAGAACATATGCAGTAAATTTAGGTTGTAGGTGTAAGTAATACAAGAACACAGACTGTAAGTTAAAAATATAAATGGTGATACGGAGTTCAGAGTTCGGAACTCATTCCATTTCCTTGGGATCTTGCTTATTAATTGAGCAATGGTCTGATTATAATGTTGCCTTTCACACCAGAAGTAGAAACATGAAATTGACTTTTGTTGCCATAAATTCAATAACAAATCCTTGAAAAATGAATATATAATCCCGTATATGTGTTTTAAGATGGTACCATGCTTTGTTTAAAATGAGCCATTGAGACTGATGATAGTTGTGATTTGGTGAATGTACTTGGGTCCTACATATTTGTCTTGCTGTGCACTTGATAATTGGTAGTATGTAGCTTTATGATGCTATTTTACACTTGGAGTTGCTTACAATTAAAATAATCCTATTCATTCATGAATTATTTGAATAATTAATTGAGTGGGTCCATTATATATTTTGTTCTCAAGGTGCAGAATCCAATTCACTTCCCGATTAAATGATGCTTTTCAAAGCAAAACAAATACTTCTGAAGTATCTTACCATACTAATGGTGTAAGATCATTTACGAATACTAATGATTACTTCTGAACTATCTGACCATGCTAACGGTGCAACGTTGGATGAGTTCTGACAAGGAAACATGTCATTTGGCGATGATACCTTAGATTACCCAATTTATATTGTTAAATATCCATTGCTGCACCAATTATAATTTTTTCGGTGAATATTAATCGATTGCCAGTTCTTTTTATGTTACAATAACTTTTTAATAACTACCAGTTTTTGGAAGCCAACACTTTAAAATGTGTATAAAATATATTGCTATATTTTGCAAGTTTTTTTTTATATTCTTTGAGGAATTATAGGTTATTGGAAGAAAAACAAGTTGTTGCATGAAAATTCAGTTTGAAATTAAAGCATTTGTAGTCTGTAGACTCTGCACTGATGTGCCTTTATAATCCATTGCCAATTGTTTTATTTGATTTCAGATATTAGATGTGGTGCCTTGGATATTATGTTAATACCTTAATCTTGATTCCTCTTCAGCTTTGCTTAAGCATGCAGCAAAAGCAGAATTAAGGGAGTCAGAGAAGATCTTGTTTGGTCCTCAAGTCTTTTCCACTCTTGACACATTGCTTCTTGATATTCATGCGATGTTGCAACCAAGGCCAATTGATTATGAGCATCGAAGGCTCTTAATTGAAGAGTTTAATAGGATGGCAGTTGATAGATTTGGTACTCTTGTGGTCCTTTATTTCTCATGTTTTTCTTTTTTTCTCGTACCAGTCATATCTGGATATATCTTGCATTTTTTATTTAAGCAGTAGTTTCTTGAGTTCCATTTGTTCAAAGATTGCTGTACAAAACTTGATTTTACCTCAATGAATTAATCAACATTAAATGCTAAAATGAAGTATTATTTTTTGAAATATGCTTAACATCGAAACACTTGTTTGTTTCTTAACTCCATATATCTTTAGACATGGTTCTGTAACAATAAGATTCCAACTATATTTAATTATTTCTTTTATTAGTATTGTACGAAATATGAGAGATTTATCACCCCAAATGTATATTTGTTGTGGTGTCTTGCAGACTTATGTTGGATTATTGTAGTGGTCCAGGACTCAGCTGGTATACTGTTCAGCATCAGTTCTGTCCTATGTCAACATGTTAAACAATCTTTAGCATCTTTTATTGATGTAAGGAAGTATATTGGACGATGCTGAGCTTGTATTTGTACTGTTAAGCAACCTTGTCACAGTGATGTAATTTTGTCCAAATTTATACCAGAACAATTGAAGAGAATATTGTTGCTAATTTTAGGGGGCTAAAGATCAATTTAGATAGTGTAGAGTGATATTGAAGTAATACAATAACCAAACACTAGCAAGCATGACTCTAAGTAATCTAGAATAGTTTTACTTGATAAGGTTCACAGTTTTGGTTACTAGACCTGTGCTGGTCCATGGTCGGACAAGTCCAACCTGTTCTGTAGTGTGTGTTGGTATGCTAGAACGTACGATGATGCCATTGGGTGAGGGAGAGGAGGGGAGGAAGACAGAAGAGGAAGAAGGAAGAAGTGGAGGAACATGAAGGAAGTTGAAACAAGGAAAGGGAGGAGGGAGAGGAGGCATATTGAAGTGGATGGCGAGTGGTGGTCAATACATGAAGACATCTTCATGAGGAGTCATCCCAAACCATAGTTAAAAAAATATTACACATGTATATATATATATATATATATATATATATATATATAATGGATTACTCCATTAACAATATTTGTAAACTTGTAGTATTCACAAACAGGACAACAGTTGATGCGAATTTGGAGAACTGTTTTCCACAATTCATCAATAAAAGTTTATATTCTGCAGTAGAGCCATGAGAGATTCATTTTGACGCAGCATATATGTTATGCTAATTATATTAGAAATCATATTATTCAACGGTTGCTAGTGTAATTGGGCAACATTTTTCTTTGACCCAGAAAGAAGTTCACAATTGTTTTCATAAATGCTTGAAGAAGGTTATTTGGATCCATTATAATGCACATCTGCGGTTGTGTTGCCTAAAGATGGATAGATTGAGGAATAAGCTCAAAGATTAAATCGGTTACAATAGTAAATAACCAATGAACTCTTCCACAAGGCTGGAGGTCTCTTCCACAAGTTAGGAGATCCATCATATGCATCTTAGTTCATTTTGAAATAGATCAAGTATGAGAATGAGGCTGCTTGGTATAACAAGGGTCATAATTCAAATGTGTGGACGTGGTTGGGTGTTTGACAGTTAATTCTCAATAGGCGCCACCGAGTCAGTCTTCCGTATATAATGCGACAAGGGAATGGCTGCTCATCACATGAAGTTAATCCATTAGATGTTGGAGCAACAATTTCAGGATGAGATTTCTCTGTCTGATTTTGGTTTCTATGAGGTCAACAATAATGATAATGATTTTTGTTTCCCATGGTCGAATCGGGTCAGAGCTCCTCATGGTTGAAGTCTTCCTATCGCCAGGACTTGAGGAGTTACAATAAAAAGTCGGCAATTGGTTGGACAGTTGCCTTACTAATAAATTATAACTTATATAGTGATTAAATTCCTGAATTTACAACTTGACTTGTATGTATGTGATGTATGATTAATACATGTATTATGTGTCATGTGCTAACTTCATACATTTCACAAGTTTCTTAGGTATGTGTTTCTGATATATGATGCCTTATAGGACTTAAAACATGTTTTGCTTCATTATTGAGGCAAAATAAATGAAAAATGTAAAATGTAAAATGTATGATTCAATAGGGGGTCTGGGGGAGTATTGTGCCGGTTTGGCAGGAGTTTGGTATCAGTATTGACTGAGGTTTTAAGCATAGGTAGCAGCCCCTTTTTAAACAATAGGAACTGTTAACTGACCTTTTTGAGAAGCTGGCCATGTGGACAGTCATCCAATAAGTTAATCCATCCCGATGATTGAGTTAGATTTTAAACTGGCAGTAGTTGATCAATTGTACCTATTTAAATCAAATTAAACAAATGCTTTGTAGCAAGGCTAACCAAATTTAAGGGCCGAACAACTTGTAGGATGATGCCATGATAAAGGTAGTGGGATGTTGTTTCAGAAATGATAAAGTTCAGTTACCACAAGAGGAAGATAAAAGCAACACTTCGCTAAATTTTGTATACATGTTGAGTGTGGCTTAACTGCACAGAGAATTGGCTAGTTTGATATAATATATTGGATGAAAAAGTTGAAGCAAAAAAATTAAACATTCTTACGGTCATGAATTTCATTTTGATTGGTTGTTTTTGCTCTAGGAAAAAAAATCAATAGACGGTCATATTTGTGATAAGAAGGGGTTTGATATGTTATGGATTTGCATGAAAGTTGGATGTATTAGATGTTAGATGATGCTACCGTGTATTTCTGAGTATCTGTTATAAAGCACATTGTTGTCTTGCTTATTAGAAGGGTTTGATATACTGATTGTCATTGCATGGGGCGTATATTTCAATCACAGTTCTTTTACAGCTTTAACTTTGACTTGCATGCATACAGTACAAATGCTTCAAAACGTGTATTTTTTTTTCTTTTTTGTCTATATGTGTAAGTTTCATCTTCCAAGGAACTGTCATATTGTTATTTCTTTATCTCATCTTTTCTCATATTGAAGTTCAATATTTTGTACTGAATTGACATGGTTCTCAGTTTTCTTGCTTTTGATGCTTTTATTCAGGTAATAATGATGGCTTCCCAACTGTCGAGGCATTTGGATCTTTCGTTATGGACTTATTTACCTCTAGCAGTGATCTGGATCTATCTGTTAACTTCAGTAATGACATGAATAACTTCCCTCGCAATGAGAAGATTTCTGCTCTTGGGAAGCTTTCCAAAGTCTTGTATGGTCATCAAAGTAGGCTTCAGTTTTTATCTGTTCCTATATGTTGTGGCTTTGGTATACTTGTTTTCTTTGTCTAGAATTCTCTTAATCTACCAAAACATTATGGATGAAATGTTGGTAAATTTCTTATTATATTCCATTTTATTCGATGCTACCTTGGATAGGAATTGTTTGGAGTAGATTTGGGGCCAATGTGAATTCATTTTAATTATTGTGCTTTATGATGTTCATATGTAATATATAGGAAATCAAATTGTCACCACCCATTGTTCTTGTACATTATGCATCAAAATAGTCTCTAACTCATCCTTCCAAATGTATAGGGAAAGGATATGTCACAAGAGTCTTGCCAATTATGGGGGCTAGAGTTCCAGTTTTGAAGGTTGTAGACTGTAGAACTGGAGTTGAATGTGATATTTCAGTTGAAAACAAGGATGGTATTTCAAGATCCTTGATTTTTAGATTTGTCTCTTCAATTGATGAAAGGTTTCGGATATTGTGTTATCTGGTAACATTTTCTATTTGTCCTTCATTAGTGATTATGCTAGAATTCTTGGTTTTAGGTTTTGTTGATTGTGTTGGATATATTCTTGATTATTTAGCTAACATCAATAAATTTCTTAATTGTGCTTCTTGATATACTTCTCTCACCATGTGTTTTGGCTTTTGAGAGAAGGGTATGAAGTTGTTTTGATTTCATAGTAGTAGTGTAGAATTTTTAGACAAGCCACACTCAAATATATTGATGACTATGTAGCTGATATATGCTCTCTTGCAGATGAAGGCTTGGGCAAAAGCACATGACATTAACAGCTCAAAAGACCACACCATGAACTCTTTATCCATCATAGCATTAGTTGCTTTCCATTTACAGGTGAATGTGCATAATGTCATGGTTTCATATGATTGTTATTTTTATGTTATATAAATTGACATCATAGTTTATGTGATGCTAATACTTGGCTCCTCCATCATTATGTTTTGAGTTTCTGTTTCTACTTTTGACTTGATTTTTCTTATTCAAACATCAAGTTTTAAAGTTACCACTAAGGTTATTCGACTTCGATGGCAGCAATTTCAGTTCTAGGTTATGCAAACACATTTTGGCACTCTTCGTGCAGTTTGAGGCTTGTGGTCCCACCAAATGACCCCTTTCTTATCTAGTTCTCTTCCTCCCCTCTCTCTTTCTTTAACTCATATATTTGCAGTTACCTAAGTGAAGAAAAAAGGTTCATTTCTTATGGTAGAGTGCATTTTTTCATGTAAATAATGATAGGCTTTAACATGTATCATATGATCTTTAGCAAGGTTTGACATACCGAAGCATATCGCTCGGTATGAGCGGTACATACCAGTTCGACAGAGGTCCGGTATAGGCGGTACATCAGTACACTCAATGTATCATGTGTTGGTATGCTTGGCACAATTTAGTACAGCTCGATACATATTGTACCGACAGTTGGTTGGTACACTAGCATGGATCGGTAATGCGAACCATGATTTTTAGTATTTTGTTGGATTTGACATGATTAAAAGAAAATTTCTAGAAGATCGTAATTGGATCCGTGATGCTTTATAGATCTGAGTTTTGGACAGTCAAGGACAACATATATAAAAAGTTTGTGATATTGAATTATGAATGTTGATGTGGATGTATAGGCACAAGGAAAGAGAAAATATTTTCATTCATGAACAATTAGATGTATTCTGATAAAAGAAAAAAAAGAGAAAGAATCGTTTAAGTTGGTATGAACATGTGCTAAAAAGATATGAAGATATTGTAGTCAAAAGTATGAAATGATTACTAAAGTGCCAAGAGAGGTAGAGTGAGACCTAAAAACACTTTACAATAAATGATAACTAAGAATACAACTTTCTACATTTCTCAATGACATCAAAAGCTCCATGTAGTCATCCCAAATAGTTTAGATGTTATGACTTTGTAGGGACGTTATGACTTTGTTATTGATGTTGTTGAACTCTACTAGATTCAACATGTATGTTGTTTCTATTATTATAAGGACCACAAGACACATTATGTCAAGTTATCAAATCTGATTATTGTTTAAGATCCATTTGAAAAACTATTATATACCTAATGAATTTGTTAGTGTCACATTGTTTTCGTCAAGGTTTTCCTTACCGAGCGGTAAGACCCAAACTGCCCAGTACATACTGGTCCGGCAGCTGACCGGTACACAGATCGACCGCTACCGGGTGGTACCGTTAAGATCGGCCGTTGGCGATCGATTTCGGCCGTCGACGGTCAATTTCCACCGTCGATGGTCGGTTTCCGTCGTCTGCGGTCGATTTATCAGCGGTCGATTGAGGAAGAAAAAGGAAAGAAGAAGAAGAGGAAAAGAAGAAGAAGAGGAGGAGTACCTCGCGCCGCCCTAGCGGCGACTCTGCCCGGGGGTCGCCCGCGATCCGTTGCTGCCCGCGTTGCCCTAGCGTCGTCGCCGCCAGCGGGCTTTCTTCTCCCCACTTGGGAGAGAGTTCGAGGCGACGTCGCCCTTTTTTATTTTTTTAATATATTTTAATATTATATATATAATATTATATTATAAAAAATATTATAATATATTTAATATACCGGGTGATACCGGTACCATACCGGTATCGACAAAATGTCGACACACCGGTACGGACCGGTATGTCAATCCTTGGTTTTCGTCCAATCTTTTTCTGAGTATGTTATAGTCGGAGGTCATGAAGACACTATCATTTGAAGTTTCTTGGAATTTGTAGCCCAAGTCGAACAAAACTTTCATTCTTTTTCAGGAATATCATCTTACAAAGTTAGATTTTCATCGAAGTAATATATCAGTCAAATGATAGCAGGAAAGGGCTTCCGTAACCTCCCGAAGCTTCACCTACAGCATTTCACAACTGCTTCGCTAACAGCAATATAATAGCTCGTGCTTTATTTCTTTCAGTGGCAGACAGTAGTCTTGCACCACTAGTTTAATTAACGAAAAATCCCCTGACTGAATTTACCAAATGAATTAGGCCATACCATTGCTAAGTTGTCATTTACGTTTCTGTTTTCTTGTTCGTATATGTGGCATTGCCCAAGTTTAATTAGTGTTGGCTAGAAGGGGACAAAATTAATCAACTTAGTTGAATTGAGGTCAAGATTATAGGGATAATCTGTGTTGAAAGTAATTACATGACAAGAAATGTGTTCGAATATGTGCTTTTTAATGAGGGAATGTAACACAGGATCACAAGATAGTTGACAAAAACAGGCATGACTACTGTTGGAAAAACTGATTGGAATTACATAGAGGTCAAAACGACTCTCTTATCACTGTTTTTCACATTATCTAGTTTTGTCACTAATGCTTATAAGTTAATAATATGTTTCTAATATACTGCAGCTGATACCTTGTGCCTTATTTACACCAAGGAAGAAACTTCTAAAATACTAAATAACTTGTTATTTGGTGATTTATGTTCTGATTCTAGCCAACTGAAATGCTGCTTCGGATGCATTTGTGCAAGGAAGACAGAAAGACATGGATTGTGACAAAGGGAGAACATGATGAACATGATGATCTATTTGGTTGAGGATTTGGCTAAATGATATGTTTTTTTTTAAATATGACTAAAGTGATCATTCATTATCACATTCTGGATATATTGATGGATACCAACTTTATGTTTAATAAGTCTACTTATGCTAGTGAAACATAAATGAAATATACAAGAATGTGATTTTCATGTTCTTTTTCTGTTACCGCACAACCTTAGTTATTGAGTTTCTTTAGGGAAAAAAAATGCATCACTCAAGGATTGCTTTTTACTTTTCCTGTGTTAGTTGGCCATTGGCGTGAGAAGCAGTGTGGTTCAGATCTGAACTGTGGGTGAGGCAATCTTCACCATTTTGTATCGTTGTTTATGCCTGCATGTTATGTACTCTATTGAATTCCATGATATGCTCAGGCTGTAATCTTACATCGAGTTGTTTGCTGCAAACTAACACAATTTTCATAATGTATTATTTCTGCAGCACAGACCCGGAATCCTCCTATACTTCCTCCTTTCTGTGCATTGTTTAAAGGTATTGGTCCTTTGGATTTGTACTGAAAGCTTAGGAATTCTTCTCACAGCTTGGAGATAATTGTGGTGCTATGTGGAGACAATTATCTTTGTTATCCATTATTGATTCCACTTTACCTAGTCATACTATTTGCATGTATACTTGCAAGGTTTATTGTGAGAATTTCTGGATAATGAGGTTGTTAAACTGGAAAGATAATATACAAACATCAATGTGAAATTATAGCAAGACAAACTGCTACTGAAAGTAGTTTGGTTTTGTGGTCTTTGAAATTATAGTATATGATACATAAAGAAGCTGGAGCTATTAATTTGTTAGAGGCTTTAGCCTTTTGTCTAAGTTAAGCCTATACAAACATCTCATTTCAGCAAAGTGAACAGCCACTTGTTTGTCTATGGTGCTCCACATATAGCATTCTTTTCCTCCAGAATTTGATGTTCACGTTTTATTTATGCTATGCTAGATTTACTGACCAATTAATTATGTTTTACCTGAAGGCATACTAGATGTCTCTATCTAAATAACAGAAATCGGGTCTTTTAGTCAGTAAAACTTTTTTTCAAATTGTTGATATGTATGTTTTACAGATACAAGAAAAACAAAATGAGGCCAATGTCCATTTTTAAGTGACTGATTAGATTCTGTGGAGTTTAGTATTTACTTGAGCTATGGTTATTAGGTATACAAGGGTTATATGGAACCATAGATGATATTAAGACAGTCTTGCTGAGGTGGATGGGATAGGTTTGGCTGTTGCAGATATATCTTGAAGAATGTTCTATGAAGTTGGTTGGATTCCAATTGTTCAGTTACTGTATCATATAAAGTACTTGTACTTGCAATAATGAATCTAGCACATTGTGTTGGATTATTTCAGTCGATGTTACCGGTCTATAATTTTTCCTCCATGACTAACACACTCTTGGTTGATGTGATGTAAAACATCCATATAGTTGTCATTGAAGTTTTAGAATCTTGGTCCAATGCTAATTTCAACATCTTCTCAATCAACCAGTATGGTACCAGCATACTGGGTGGTGCACCATTGTGTGATAGCGAAAAAGAAAAGAGTGAACACCATTTAATAATAGTAAGCTATCTGGTCTGACATTGGTCCTTGTTTGACCGGTATTTATCAGTCTGACCTATATGAGGACCCTAGTTCCTTTATCAAAGTTGCATAAGCAACAGGAAAAAAATGATGATTTTGTTGCAAAGATCGGTGGCTTCAATAGTTACTTGAGCCCTTTGTTCTTTTCATGCTGGCTAAATTAGACTGTTTTACATGTTACTAATTGACTCTCTTGTAGTTTGAATTGCTCAACTTTTTCTTTTCTACAGATGGGACAGATATGTTGAGTATAGAGCAAAAAGTTGCTGGATTCAAGAACTTTGGTTTAAGAAACCAAGAATCGGTAGCTGAATTATTTGTGTCTCTGTTGAGCAAGGTGAGATTTTTCTTTCAATTGCTACTAATCTTTAATTAACATGGTTCAACAACAATTGTCAATGCTAAACTTCCCACCATTCACGTTTTTGGGAAGTTTGAAAAGTTCATACACAGACAGCATTGGCTAATTGGTAAGTTTGTCGATTATTTATTTTCCTTTTCTTCTTTTTGTAGTTGTCATCAGTTGAGCGTTTGTGGGAGCATGGTCTCTGTGCCAGTACCTGCGAAGGATCATGGATTTGTAAGAAGACATGGGCATCTGGAGTAGGCAACATGACCGTAAGTTGTTTTGAAGTGATTCCTCAACTTTGTTGATGTACCTGGGGGCATGTTGCATGTATAAATTCCTTTTTCTCTTCCAGGTCGAAGATTTTCTTGACCAGTCCGAAAATTTTGCAAGATCGGTTGGGGAAGCTGGGATGCAGAAGATCTACCGATGCATTCATGGTTCTCTCAGTCATCTATCACGTTTTGCAATGCGTCAGATTAATTCAGTCGAGTTAAGGGAACTTCTTTTCAAATCAGTTGATGATCTGAATGCTCCAAGGAAAGAAGGTGTTCACAATGAAGTAGTGCGACATAAGAGGAGATACCCCTTCCACGATGCTGGTACTTCAGTTAAGCCTACGGCCTCGAAGAGGCCAAGGTATCATCAGACTCCAAATGTTTTGCCGAATCCCTTGGCTGCACTTCAATCACAGGCTAGTTATGGAATACACAGGCCGGGTCTCAATTTTTGGCCCCCTCATCCAGCTCTCACGGCATACCATCGTCCGTTTGCTTCTTTCGGAGCTGGTTATGGGTTGTCACCTCCCCTCCAACATCCATTTGCTGCTTCTCAACGAGGTTATGGACCGTATTATCATCAGCTTGTCCTCCCCGGTCCTCCTCCTGACATCCGTCATTCGCACCTGTTTCCTGGCCGTGGATCATCAAAATGAGAGACGTGGCCATTAACTGGAAATATTTGGTTCTTCATACTTGGCAAAATGCATGGGCTAGATTGGGCGCTTAATGTTTTCAAGGAAGAAGCAGAGGCTAAACCGTGGTTTGCCGGAGTGATTTATTCTGTAAGCTCTATTGTGAGGCTTAGGCTTGACGATAGAATGGTAATAGTTTATATGTTTTTGTGTTGTATTCAACTTTTCATTTTTACTGTTCATCAAGTCTGGTGGATCCAAATCAACTAACTGGTCGCTTGTTTCGTCGTGAATGAAAAAACGTATGGCACATGGTGATTGATGGGTTAGATTTCCTTCCATCGTACTCATCTAATTCTTCAATTTTTTTTTTTTTGTTCCTATTCAATGACAGGGAATTCGAAATTTAAGCGGCTCATAATTTCGAGTGAATCTGATGGCTTGCGCTGCTTTCGGGGAACTCTAAAGGTATTCAAATGTTTTGGTTATTATTCTTAGAGAAAAAGTTTACTCGGTGATAGTGAATTCATAATAATCGTCCAAAGAAACCTAAACGTAAACGAGTCGGTGGCGTGGCGTGGCGTGGCGAGTTTATTTACTTGGTGATCGTGAATTCATAATAAATAAAACCCGAAAGATCGCATTATATTGTTAGTGTTTATCTAAACATCATTTCATTAATGATTGCTGCCATCTAACCAAAAAATATTTTATATTTGCAGTAAAAATGCCCTGCCCCCCCCTGGTGGTGAGTTAAAAAGGCATTCGCAATCCGAACCCCCCCACCGGAGGAGGACGTGCACACTTTCCCGCTCCACACGCCTTCTACCTGCATTTAAGTGTCCCCGCCGTGCCTCCTCCTACCGCTGCCTGTGTGCATACCCCATTCCCCATTCCCCATTCCCTGTCCACCTCACATCGCCCGGCCCTTTCCTTCCTCCCTCATGCCAATCTCTCCCCTCCTCCTCCTCCTCCTCTGCTCTTCTTCTCTCTCTCTTCTCCTGGTCGATGCCGCCCGCACCGCCGATGGATCCGAGGAGTGGGGTTACGTCGAAGTCCGACCGAGTAATCCTTCTTCTACCTCTGCCTCCCAACCCAGGCCGTCAGTCTCCTCCTACCTCATCTCACCCTACGGAGCTTAAGTAATTCTACTCGTTTCGCATGCGCAGGAGCGCACATGTTCTGGTGGCTTTACCGGAGCCCGCAACGACTCGACAACGGTTCCGCTCCATGGCCGACCGTGCTCTGGTTGCAGGGAGGACCTGTAAGCGCCTCTTCTCACCCACCCCTGCTTCGTGATGCCCAACTCTTGCTTCTTCCGTTTCAAAGGTTTTGCATTCATTGCACAAGGGCGGCTCGGGCGTCGGGATCGGCAACTTCCAGGAGATTGGGCCCGTGGACGCCAATCTACAGCCTCGGAGTTCGACATGGCTGCAGAAGGCGGACCTTCTCTTTGTGGTGAGCCCCCATCTCTCCCCCCCCCCTTCGTTCCCAACGATCGTCGAGCTGCTTTTGATCCTTGGGAATCGCAGGACAATCCGGTGGGCACGGGATACAGTTTTGTGGAGGACGAGAGCCTCTTCGTGAAGAGCGACTGGGAGGCAGCCACGGATCTGACCACCCTTCTGAAGAAGCTCTACCACGACGAGCAGGCGTCGTCATGGCAGAACAGCCCACTGTTCATCGTGGCAGAGTCTTACGGAGGCAAGTTCGCCGTCACCGCAGGCTTGTCGATCGCCCAAGCCATCAGGGCTGGAGAATTGAAGAAGCTCAAGCTCGGAGGTACCTACTACCCCTCTCACTCACTGTCTTATCCTCCTCCACCTAACCCTGAAAGATCAGGACAGATCCGATGTTTGATCGAGTTGATGTGTGCAACCAGGTGTTGCATTGGGAGATAGCTGGATCTCACCCGAAGATTTCGTGGCAAGTTTCTTTCTCAGCTTTCTACGACCCATCATTTCGGATGCCCCATTCTTGATCTGCTTCTCCTAACTTCACGCATTGCAGCTATCGTGGGCGCCTCTGCTTCTCGATCTCTCAAGAATTGACATCGTAGATGCAGAGAAATCAAGCATGTAATCCCTCTCTCTAGCCATCAGAATTGCCTACCTGCAAGCAGAAACCATCTAACTTTGGCGTGTATTACATATGAAAAAGTATGGCCGAGAAGATAAGAGAAGAGATAAAGGAGGAGCAGTACGGTGATGCCACGAACTCATGGGGCGAGCTGGAGGAGTTCATTGTCACAAGCAGCAACGATGTCGTAAGCAGTTTTCGATCCCGATCGAAATCACGGAAATCAGTTCATTCTAATCACTCCCTTCTCTCCAGGATTTCTACAACTTCTTGTTGGATTCTGGGAGCGATCCAGTTTCACTGACAGCAGCAGCTGCTGAAGCATCGCGGAAGCTATCATTGAAGATGTACCCAACCTACCTGAGCTCAAAGGCTTCCACCTCTCCTGACATTTCAGGTCTCATGAATGGGGTGATCAAGGAAAAGCTGAAGATAATTCCAAAGAATGTTAGGTATGTCATTTCATTCTACGATCCATTCCGAAGAAAACAGGCAAACAATAGTTAGTTCTCTTTGACAAAGTTTTGCGGAACAGCTGGGGGGGCCAATCTGGCCTTGTCTTTGATTCACTCTCAAATGATTTCATGAAGCCAAGAATCGATGAGGTAGCCTTCCTTACACCAACCATTACATTACATTACATTAGATCCTGCAGCAACCACGACAGATTAATCATGTTCCTTTTGCATGCTAATTACTGCCTCACAGGTTGATGAGCTCCTTTCCCTGGGAATCAATGTCACCATCTATAATGGACAGGTATGGATGCATTACAATCCATCTCCTCATTACATTTTGGTGTTCTCTAAGTGATCCTCGACATAGTTGTTGTAATGGGGCCAATTGGAGGTGGATAGAAACACACTGATGTGGTTAAACATAGTTGTAGATACTTTTGTGGACCAAACAAAGTGAATGAATGCCTTTTTATGTTCCCTGCATTCTTCTGGTTGTCATCTTCTATTGGAACTGTTCTGTTTGGCCATATTTCGTAGGGGATGATTCCAACTTGAACAAAACCAAATGTGGCCGACATAGGTTGCAGGTTAAACACTGCTTCAGGATGTTGTACCCAGTTTGAAGACCACTCATTAGTTACAAGAGAGAAAGATTATTAGAGTGAAATATTGATATAGGCATGTTCAGAGAAGACCTATAAACAATGTGGTCAAACAAGTTAGAGAGAGGCCTAAGAAGATTTTTGCATGATCTTCTACTGGTACCAAACCATACTAACATCACAACTAAGTTTATAGCAGTTGTCCTAATAAAGAACACTGAAATATGAAGTTTTTTAGGGGAAATACAATGTCTTGATTGACAAATTCATGTTGCTTCTCTTTGTTCTGCACCAGCTTTTGTTTCTTTCTCTGCAGAAGAGACGCTCTACACACACATGAATTTGTCGGTTGCACAAATAAGAAACAATTTTGTATTGGAGTAAGCTAAAAGATGTAGTGAATGCGTCTGGTACTCTTTCTTCTTGACATAGGGAATTGGTATGTTCTTGTCCTGTACCGTAGCCATGAATGCAGGGCCTTAGTTCACCATCATCAGATACATAGAGAACAAGCAACATTAGGTTAAGCGCAAAAGAAATTGTAATAACAGAAGAAAGATGGAGAGAGACAACCTCTTGTGGTTTTTGTGCTTGCCAAAGACACTAGTGCTTGACATAGATGTGGAACCTCTAATAGGAATCCTCCCATCGAAGGGCACACCTTTTGGGTATAAAAGGAATTACCCGAGTTTATTGATTGATGAGTGAGAATTCTCAACAACAATTCATGGGTCTCAGAATTTGGACTTGGTTGCTTGTTCAATGGTTCACATCAAAATGATATGTCACTATTGCTGAAGTTAGGTCAACTGTAGTCACCCTTTTTTTTCCATCTCTCCAAACAAAAAAAAAAAAAAAAATCCATGAAAAGCAATCTGTATCTGTTCATTTTGTCAATATCAAACCAGCCTTATGTTTCCCAGAAGAAGAAGAAGAAAACAGTACCTATGTAGCAGCAATGTTTTCTTGTGTTTGATTCATGTTGGGTTCTTCTTCTGTGTGAAGGTTGATCTGATTTGTGCAACCAAGGGCACGGAAGCATGGGTTCAGAAGCTCAAGTGAGCACCATAAACCACTTCTAATCCTTCCTCTTCAATGATTTCCACCTGGAAAAATATATGCCTTTTTTTTTGTTCAGATGGGATGGGCTGAAGCACTTTAACAGCATGGATAGAAAGCCTATATACTGCAGCAGTGAGGAAAGTGGAGTCACCAGAGGCTTCCTTAAATCTTATCAGAACTTGCACTTCTACTGGATCCTTGGAGCAGGACATTTTGTAAGTGTTCTTCTTCATCATCACCATTTTTATATGCCAGGAACAGTTCCTAGTTGAAACAACAACAGTCACTGAAAAAGGGGGGGGGGGGGGGGGGGGGAAACAAACTTACTGTAGAATTCTCACAAGGGTTGGTATTCTGATGTGCAGCAAAATATTACCATCCATGAAAGCAAAACTTCAGGAGAAACATTAAAGATTGATTTATAGATCTTCAGTTACTAAAGACTTAAAAAAACAAGATCAGGACATCTCATTCCACTTTACACTATGTTGGCCTCTTCTCATGGTGTAACTGAGACCACACTCACTTTTACCTTAGAGTGAGAATATGAATAAAGTTATGGAATATAATTTTTCTCATGTACAAGAAGGCTGTTGACAGCACTGATCAATCACCAAAATTGCAAGATCAATGCATTTATGGGATGATGAACCAAAAGCATGCATATTTCCTGTTCATATGAAAGAGAAGGCACATCATGAATGATCACACCACCACCATGGCTCCGAAGAGAACAGTCCAAAGATCTTTTGGACTGGTCTCTGCAATCTGCATGTATCATCTTCTGCATGGCCTTTTGGCCGTGGCCTTTCTTCTTGGTCACTTCTTCCACTGACCATGGTCCCCAGCTGCAAGTTGGATGCTAAATTAGATAATTTAAGGCTGAAATGGACCAGCAGTCGACCAGTGAATTCGACATTCACACACCCACCTGTGAGACCGATCACTTCCTACAATTGTTTGGGAGTGGAAGTCCACTGTGGAAGAACAGCATGCAAGGACACACCACACAACTTTTTCCTGGGAACACACCCACCTTGGAAACAATGGCGAGATCATTCGACCATTGAAACCGTGCTGACCACCTCTACTTTTGTGCAGGTGCCGGTGGACCAGCCTTGTGTTGCACTCAAGATGATCGCCGACATCACCCGATCTCCTCCTGCTGGTCCTTCCTAGAAACGGGAAAAAGCTTTCCCTGACTTGCTGATGCACACACAATAACAGCATTTATGGCTTGGAGAAAGCCCTTTTCCATCTGCATCTGCTGTGTGTTTCATCGTGACACACTGTTTTTGGATGAGAAGGTGAGAGAAAGGGCATCTCCTTTTAGACAGAGGTCAAAAGGAAATGGTGGTGGTAGGCCCCATCCATTTAGGTGGAGTAATAATTTATAATATTGGGACTGCCACTGTGGCACCTCAATTTCATGAATATTTCTTGAAGAGTGGCTTATAATTCCTCTATCCCTGCAAGAAAAAACTTAAATGTTAAGGTGTCAATATTACTTGCCAGGGGTTGTTGGGTAATATGGTTTAACCGGTGGTCCTAAATTGCATCACGACATGATTCATAGTACAGTCTCTTGTTTATGGTTGGCTAATATTTGAGTATACATACATATAAAGGATCTATTTTTTTTTTAATTTGGAAGTTTGTGATTTGCCGGAATCTAAAACCCCATATTGTGTGTGTGTGTTGCAGTTCGGTTCTTTATACTGTGGCTCGAGAACAGGTGCGGCTAGATTCGATCTCGATAATACAAGGGAATCCACATGGTTGTTCAGAAGGAGGGTTCAACGAAGAAGGAACGAAATACTGTGGCCGTCGTCTCCTAGGACGATCCACGATGGACCCGAGAGTTGCCTCTGGCACTTGGCACCGAGTCCCTGCACAACAGGTCAATGCCAGGAAGGGGGATTCTCAGCTCGACCCCTTCGAAGCTTAAGTTAGTTTTTGGAGTAGTGAGCAGTCCCCACTAGCATATGCTTGGGGGTAGTTTTTATACATCTCATCAGGAGTCGATCGTACGCACGCTATTAGCGTTCGTCGACATTCTAGGCAGCGGGGCTATCTACTCATTTTCGGGTGCTGCTTTGTGTGATCTCGTGCGGTGTGTTTTCTGCAACTCGTTGTTTCAAGTCGAGTTGTGTTGCTTCAAAATGTGTGCTGATAGATTGTTTTGAGATGCATGCATCGTGGGGTGCCATGTTGGGTCCTAGGTGACTGCCAACTGTTATCATGGGGTGCCATGCCTCAGGTCTCTTGTAGGAGGCCTTGAGTGCGTCTTTTTGACTTGGTTATGCGTCCCCTTTGATGAGTTGCCTTGCTGAGGTGTATGTTAGCTCAGTCAAGGTACAACCCTCAAGTCTAAATGCTGAGGTGCTTGGCTCGAGAGTGCATAAACTTCGATCGAGGTGTAGCCCTCGAGTCTTCATATCGAGGTGCACGACTTGAGAACGAGTCCTTTATAACTCCACTCTATCGAAGTGTAGGCCTCGGTCTTCATGCCTAGGTGCACGGCTCAATAGTGTATAAGCTCGGCCGAGGTGCAGCCCTCGGGTCTTCATGCTAAGGTGCATAGCTCGGGAGCGCATAGGCTCGGTCAAGGCATAGTCCTCGGGTCTTCATATCGAGGTGCATGGCCCAGGAGCGTATAACCTTAAGACTCAACAACATATAAGCTCGACCGAGGTGCAGGCCTCGAGTCTTCATGCAAAGGTGCACGGCTCGGGAGCGTATAAGCTCGGTGAGGTACAGTTAGGTTTCATGCTGAGGTGCATGGATCGGGAGCGTATAAGCTTGGCTGAGGTGCACGGCTCAGGAGTGTATAGGCTCAACCGAGGTGCAGTCCTCGGGTCTTCATGTCGAGTTGCACGGCTCATAAGCATATAGGCTTGGCCGAGATGCAGTCCAAGGGTCTTCATGCCAAGGTGCACAGCTTCGGAGCATGTAAGCTCGATCGAGATGCAGGCCTAGAGTCTTCGTGCTGAGGTGCATGACTCGAAAGCATATAAGCTCGGTCAAGGTGCAAGCCTCGGGTCTTCATGCCAAGGTGCACGACTCGGGAACGTATAAGCTCAACCAAGGTGCATGGCTTAGGAACGTATAAGCTTGATCGAGGTGTGACCCTCGGGTCTTCATACCGTGGTGCATGGCTTGGGAGCATATAAGTTTGATTGAGGTGTAGCCCTCGAGTCTTCATGCCAAGGTGCACAGCTTGGAAGCGTATGACTCCTACGAGAGGAAGCACTAACAAGGTCATTCGATCTTACATTTGTTGAGTAGAGGAATCAAATGCTCGTAAGTTCATCGGGTCTCCCTTATCCTCAAAAGCGCCTTTGGGAGCTCACGAGCTTCGAAATGATAAAAACCGTATAAATACACCCATCGTCCAAAATAGATAGTTCCTCACGAGCTTACGAGCCGCACCAATGACCGATCGACCAAATGGTCCCTTATCATTGAGTATACATATAAAGGGTTTGTTTAAGTTGGAAGTTCTTAAAAGCAATATCGCATGATCTCTTTTTTATGATTTAATCAACATCTTCCAATTTACAAAGGGTTCATCCCAAGATTTTGTTATCAGATCTTTTCCAATTAATCCAAGACATTTTTGTCTAACTAGCAACTAAGGCATTTATTTTCGTCTAACTAATAACTAACATTCGACAATGCAATGAATTATTTATCAATTAAGATAGCTAACACTTTAGATTCTTAAGAATATTACTTACACAAAATTTAATCTAATTGATTGTGTCTCTCAAAACAAGCACTCACAAGTTTAGATCGACAACATGCAAGAGCAGGATGCAACCTAATGGGCATCACCTAATTTACATCTCATTAATGTCTGTTCAACAGAAAGATCAAACAATTGATCGAAAAAGGTTGGGTTTCATTGAAGATGATCGCTAAAATCACCCGATCTCATGCGGCTGGAAACAGAATAACACAGAGAGAGCTTCTTTTCCACCTTTAAGACATGAATGACTGGAACTGTTCATGAGTTCCACTTCCACATCGCCGACGAAAAGATTGTATCTTACACAAAAAATGCTAACAAAAACTTCGAATTCATAAGATCTTGAAGGTCATACTCACTTGAGATTGTGAAAGATACAAAGAAGATGCATGCTTTTAGATAGTAGCTTCACATGCTTTGATCTACAGAGATTTTTCCTTTCCTGATCACATCCACACCCTTTATTCTTGAGCTGCGTCCTGCAAAAGCGACGAACATTCTTAAACAATCCATAATGAATTCCTGCATATCTGTAATAGTAATCTATCTACTAGAGAACGAAGGATAACATTACCACCATAAACAACAGAAAGACTGTATATAAATGGTTATTCCATCTTAGCTATTTCTTTCTCCCACTTAAGCCCAAACATTTGACGGCCAAAGGGCACAATGAGATTGTACCGAAGAACCTGCAATATATGCAGATGAGGAAGAACTCGACAAATCTAGCGTCAGTACACATCAATGGAAGACAGATAACAACAAATCTAAAATGATTCACCTTGTCATTGATATCACGCATCTGAGCCTTGAGAATCTCGGAATCATCCTGCCACTTCGAGTCTTCATGATCTGATTTGTTAGCCCAAGATTTCTTCAAGGCCAACCTCCACTCTGCAATTTTGCTGCGAATTTCCTTGTTCAGTTCCACCCACTCAGGTGCACAACCATTTCTTGATAGGATTCTGTATAAGGTGTCTTCTGCAGGATCCACATGCGGGTTTGAATTGAGGTTAAGAGGTCGGCCCTTTCCGGGTAGGTTCTCAAAATGCCCTTCTTCCATGGAATGCCATATCCTTTGTTCCACAACATTGACTATATCAGTCTCTGACCTGCCAACGGGACCATAATACATCCAAAAAGCTCAGAAGCATATCTTTATGTGTAACTTCAACAATCAGATCCCCATCCAACATCAGAAAGTCCAAGCACACAAGATTCAGAGGATAGCATAAAAGTTACTTTTAGTACATGATCACATCACATAGAACCATATACTGAATAGTTATCACTATTATAATAAAGCCCTTGCCTTTGTTTTTCAATTACTGATCCTGAAGCAGTGACAATGTCATACAATACCTGATGCAAAACCAGAAAACACTGATCACCGGATGGATGTTTCCTAAATCAAAATCATGTAGAAAAATAATATTTTTATTTTGATTCAAGCATTTTCTTTCTTGCATCAAATTAGTCAGTCAATACACCTGAGAGATACACCAACAACAACAAAGCAATTTCGAGTAATGGATATGAATTACCAAAAGAGAATCTCTTCATGTTTAGATGAATGCAAAGATCAGATGCATTAAAATTGCATTGCAGAAATAGCCTCATGATAAGACAAATGCATATATTTGATTCTTCCCAAGTTCCATAATGGCAGGAACACAAACTGCAAGAGAACTTTACGTATCACGATGCAACGGAACACAAACGCCTCGCTCAATCTCCAGGCGGCGCGCTTCAAAGAGGCACTGCCTGGGCACTCGCTTGAGCCCAAGCGTCGGGCGCTTCGAGCAAGCGTCCAGGTTAAACCAGGCGGCCGAACCAGACTTTTAGCTTTGGTTCGGTCATTCGCGTTAGTTGGTTCAATCGAGCCAACTAACGCAACAATATTTATTTCGTTAGTCAATCCTAATTCTCATCTCGAATCGGGATTATGTTGCCGACATCTCACCGCTACCTTATTTGCTGCCACTACTGCTGTCTTCGCGGTCGTCATTGCTCTTTGCCACCGTCGTTGCTGTCGTTTCTCTTCGCCGTTGTCACTACAGTCGCTGGTCTTCGCCACCGTCGCCATCGCTGTTGCTCCTCTCGCCTTCGGTCAGGTCAACTCGTCAGCTCATTTCTACTGTTAACAGTATACTAACACTTAACAGTATACTGTATATTAACACTTAACACTACAGTATACTGTTAAGTTAACTAATTATTAACAGTATACTATATTGTTAACAGTATAACAGTATACTGTTAATATATTGTTAACACTTAACAGTATATTAACAGCATACTGTATAATGTATATTAAGTATTAACAATATACTTGTTAATGGACTGTTAATAGTACTGTTAATATTATATTATTAATTTATTGTTAACAGTATACTATTAAATAGTATACTAATAACAATATTTTTTATTTATTAGATTAATAATATATTATATCAATTTTAAATTTTAATAATACTAATCCTTATTTATTTAAAATTATTGTTAGGGTTCCAAGATAAATGGAAGTGTATAGAGCAACTCAATAGATTCTCCAGTGACATCAAAGAAGGATCCAGTATCGAAGTACAATTATCTAAAGGATCCTAAAGATCCTAATGCAGTTACTTGCATATTCTATGATAAGACTACTAGAGGTGAAATTTTTCATGCAAAGTAACATCTAGTAGGAAATTTCAAAAATGTAGTAGCTTGTAAAAAATGTCCACCTAAGTTAAAAGAAGAGTTGTTGGCTTACATGAATAAGTAAAAGATGCAAAATAATAAATCTTATAAAAATTTACCAGATGATAATGTTGAACATATCAGGGATGGTGATGAAGAATATTCCTTAAGTGTCAACTCAAGTGAAAAAAATATACACGAGAGAAAAAGAAGTTATGAGCACTACCACTAAAAAGGGTAAAAAGAGACCGATGGATCTATATATGTTTCAGAGATCACAGAAGCAACAAGGGCAAGCAGGAGATTCAAAATTAAGATAAACAAATATAAGTGATGCTTGTGATAAAGAAATAAGAGAAAGAACAATTCAATGCATTGCTTGTTTCTTCTATCAAGCTGGTCTTCCACTTAGTATTACTCGTCTAGACAGTTTTAAGGAGATGATTGAAGCTATTGGAAGATATGATACAGAATTAAAACCTCCAAATTATAATGAGATGCGAGTTCCACTATTGAAAAAAGAATTGAAATATAAAAATAAATTATTAAAGAGTCATAAAAAATCATGGGCAACACATAGTTGCTCTATTATGTCAGATGTTTAGACCGACAAAAGGCGCAGGAGTATAATTAATTTTATGGTTAATTGTTCTTTTAGGGGTCATATTTGTGAAGTCAATAGATGCTTCAACGTTTGTGAAATCTGGAGACAAGATATATGATTTGCTTGATAAGTTTGTAGAAGAAATGAAAAAAAAATGTTGTCCAAGTCATAACCGACAATAGAAGCAACTATGTATTAGCTGGTAATATTCATTTTTTGAAATATTTTTAATATTTTAATTATTTTATCTTCTATTAAATCTTATCAATTTTTTATCTTTTATCTCAGGTGATTACTTGAATAAAAAAAGACAACACTTATATTGGACTCCATGTGCGGCACATTGTATTGATTTAATGCTAGAGGATACCGGAAAAATCCCAGATATCAAGAAAATATTAAGAAGGGCAATCTTTGTTGTTAGTTTTCTTTATAATCATATTGGAGTTTTGAGCATGATGAGAAAATTCACAAGCAACAAAGAATTGGTGAGATATGGTGTCACCCGATTTGCTACATCATTTTTGACATTACATAGCATGCATCGTCAAGAACATAATCTAAGAAACATGTTTACTTCAGAGAAATGGGTGACAAGTAAATAGGTAAAAGAGCCACTAATATAATCTTAATATCATCCTTTTGGAATCATGTGGTTTATATATTAAAAGATGATATCATCTTAATGTAATCCTTTTGGAATCATATGGTTTATATATTAAAGGTAATGGGTCCTCTTGTTCGTGTCCTTCGATTGGTCGATAATAAAAATAAACTTACGATGAGATATATTTATGAGACTATGGATAGAGCAAAGGAGACGATTAAAATTTTTTTTAATAAAAATAAAAAAAATATGAGAAATTTTTTATAATCATTGATGAAAGATAGAATTATTAGCTTTATCGTCCCTTACATGCAGCAGGATATTATTTGAATCCATAATTTTTTTATAAGATTACATCTACTGGATTTAATGCAGAATTTCTAGATAGGTTTTATCAGCAAGATTAGTTTTAGGCCTTAAAGTGTAAGATAAGTTTATTCGTGAATTATCTTTATACAAAAATGCCAATGGTCGTTTTGGAATTCCAATGATAGTTCGATTTAGGAGAACTACATCCCCAGGTATTAACAATTTGATATAAATAATTTCATCTGTGGTATGTTATTATGTTATTACATATAATAACATAAATTTTGCAACTGAATTGTGGAGTCTATTTAAAAATTTCACTCCGAACTTGCAGCAATTTGCTATCAAAATACTCAGTTTGACATGTAGCGCTTCAGGTTGTGAGCAAAACTGGAGTGTCTTTGGGCATGCAAGGATCACTAAATATTTTTATTTCAATTAATCTATTTATTTAGATATATTGATTAATATAATTAAATTAAATGACATGACAGATTCACTCGAAAAGAAGAAATCAGTTGGAACATCAACGATTACACAATCTTGTTTACGTAAAGTATAATAAAGCTTTGAAGGTTTGTCATGAAGTACAAAATAGAATTGATCCAATCTCGTTACAAGATATTGATGATTCAAATAAGTGGCTGGTGGGAGAAATAAGTGTCAGCTTACAAGATGCCGAAGACGAGCTTGTATTTGAAGATGATAGATTGAGATGGGAAGATGTGGCAAGAGCCTCAGGTGTTGGAGAATTACAAACATATACAAGTCAGATGACGAAAATAAAATTGAGTGCAGCAACATCAAGCTCAGCTCTTGTTATTGTTGAAAACACAGAGAATGAAACATATTTTAATGAAGAGGAAGGACAAGAGGAAGAGAACGACCTCGATGAAGATGATATGTATGAAAATGACGATAATAATAATTATGATGATATGTAAAATCTTATTGTTTTGAATTTTGAGACTTGTTAATGTGACATTTTGGCTTTGTAGTTTGTACTTTAGATTTGCTTAATTAAATATTATATTTTTATTTAAATAATATTTATTAATTATATATTTTTATATACATTTTGGCGTCTCGTTTCGCTCGAGTGAGCGCCTGGCGCCTTAAGCGTTTTGGGACCCTAGCGCCTGACGCTTTTTAAATCACTGTGCTTAACCTCCATGTCAACCAAATATGATGGGACATTTCCCCAAGGAAAAGAAAGAAAGATAAAGCAGACAATAGATATCAGGTTGCTACAAATGATCTTTCATATAGACCGCTTAACTTCCATATCCACCAAAGGTGTTGAGATATTTTCTTTAAGGAAAAGAAAGAGAGATAAAGTAGACAAGAAACTAAGGAAGGGATTAGGTTTGTGGTAGGTGGATTTACAAGATTTCATGGCTTTGGTAACACACACACACACGAACATGCACAGAAGTGCATGAGATGCCCATGCCCTAGAAATATATTTGCACTTTCACATTCTCTGGTGCTATTATCAAATTTTTATGCATAGAAGCATCATGAAGAAGAATGATGATTATGATGTCTCTGAGTCCTCTATTTTCTTAAATGAACTACAGTCATTTCTTTATTCTAAAAATATATATATTAATTTTAAAACCACACTATTGAATTTATAGTAAAAGACTTAAAAGACATGATAGTTAGGATCTCTCCGCTTGGTCGTATTTGATAAGCCTGAAGGCGATCTTGCCGTTGTGTTTTGTTTAAGTTTTTTCATGTAATTATACATGTGGTTTTTCTACCATGCTGAGAAACACAGTTTCATATCCCAAAAAGAAGTCATGCATTTTTTGAGAAAATTTGTGGTACTATGCAAGCAAGCTTTGATTTTGTCTGTTGTACACTAATGCATAAAAGTCATTGATATCTTATGATTGACCAAATAGTTGGTATGTCCAATTTAAAGATCATATAACAGTCGAATGATGATTTTTAAGCATTCTGCACTTAATAACTAAAAACCCTGTTGGCATCTTACACATGCTAAAGATGAAAGGCATGAGCATTAGCATCACACCAAAGAGTCAGAATAAGCATATGAAGATTAGACATCCAATAACCAATTAGGACTTCATTTCCAGACAGGTTACACAGAGGTCATATTAATAATCAGTCTCAACTGGATTTTAATTGATTGAGCACAAAAGCATAAATAATGTCGCTCAGAATTATAAATAACATTGACAACAGATACAAGCAGTATCTCATGAAAATAGATGAAGACTTTGTCCATTTACAAGGCAGAAATAAGGTGAATGAGGGGCATGGCAAAGAGGTATGATTGCTCCGAGTGATAGTGGTCTCATGGGTTCAGAATGCAAAAACTAGCTTCACACAGGCGTAGAGGATGCCTAGGACACTCTTTCCTGATTTATATTGAGCGGAGAATTATTTTTCAAGGAATAGAATAACAGAATACCGATTCTTAGTAGCAAGGTGAAGGGGATGGAAGCAGAGGACATGAGGATTATCAAAGGTGGTTTTTTTTTCCCCCCTTACATCATTGTTTATTAAGCAAACCAGAAAAACAGAATTTGTGACAAAAGGATTTTAAGTAAAAAACCTTCCACATATCACGGATGGGCTGCGGTCTCCCTCTAATTCCCTCCTTGAGGATTGGGAGGAATTCTATTATGTTATGAGTTATGACCTCGAAGACTGGAGGAGTTCTATTAGGCTATGATTAATGATAATCCTAAATAATATCAAACAAACCATTCAACCATGGAACTAGAAGATCACATGGAACATGTCAGGATTATGAATCGAAATCGCGATGACCTGATGGCGTTGCCTCGGCCGCGGAGCTCAGGCGGGAGTTTCCGTTCATTGATGGCGTCAACAACCGACGACAGACGGTGAGGGAGCTTCCCCTGCTGACGCCGTGACGATGAAGAGGAGGAGGAGGAGGAGGAGGAGGAAGAGGGAGGCGTGGAGGCGGGGTCGGGATCGGCCCAAGAGAACGACCAGAGCCGGCGAAGACCTAGCCGCAGAGAGGGGAAGAGCGCAGAAGGGATCCGCCTGCGAAGCGGTGGCGCCGCTACAGCTCCGACCATCGGGAGATGCACGGTCGATGACCCTCGGGAAGTTGATCACGCGGCGGTCTTTTGAAGCCGGGCAGCGATTGAGTCGGTTTGTGTCCCACGTGATGGCCCGCGGAGCGCGGAGCAGCGCCCAGGGTTATGCGTGGACGAAGAGATGACACGTAGACCACGCAGATGGAAAAATGAGGACACCGTCATTAACCTATCTATCCTTTTCTTTAATTCTGTAAAAAATAATTCATATTAGATATTAATACAATAAATAATGAGTTAATCACAGGACAATACGACTATCCATCTCCCTTACAAAATGAACTTAATGATCAAAACATTTCATGTCGTACTTGTAAATATTTTCCTCGTATTGTCTCTTCAATCATCACCTTCTCCTGCATCTGGCGGTTGTAAAGGTTTCTTCTGGCTATAGGAAATCATGCCCCAAATTGCCGGCAATAATAGGTGTAAAATTGAGATGAAACCAATAATTTAGAAGACACTTAGTAATACAGAAAACAAAATACAGTAAACCAATAATCTGTAGACATGTCAACATGTGAATGTGAATTCCACAACATTAACAGAACCTTTCAGCACACTTATGTTGAAAATGTTGATCCTTTATAACTCTCTTCTTTTTCCAGTTCCAGCCATTCTCTCCCTCATTTCTTTCCCACAGCAACAGAGCTTTGATTCAACTGTCATCCATGGAAAGAGAAAAGGGGGGACCCTTCGTCACCTGTCATCTATAGCACTACTCAGGCCGACGGTACAGGTATTTATTTTCACATGCTGTCTATTACAAGTTTAGATTGCAACATCAAACGTATACAAATATATTCCAACAAGAAACCCAATTGGCTATGATTATTCATTTTTGTCACGTTCTGTACCAGATCTCTGAGGTTCCACCAATGACACCGTCTCGCTTGAGCCCTGCGACATAGATCAGTCAAATACAGTGGATGTAGAAAAACAAAGATGACATGCAAATTGGTTTTATAGTCCATAAAAGCATTAATGTTTAGACTTTTATAGTTCAATAACTAAGAGCATAATTTACAGTCTTAAAGAGAACTAGCAGATGGTTAAGGTTGTAATGTTTCATGAGCATGTTGTAAAGCTCCCAGGTAGAAAGGCTGTCAGAACGAGTGTAGTAACTGCTGTCATTGACTATAGCATTAAAATATGAATGCATTTCAAGAAACAAAAAAGAAAATTTTCACAGTAATACAAGTGGAAACAAAATGGACCATCATTCAGTGCCTCTGGATTCACTGCATTTATTAGAGATTCCAGAAGTTCTACACAAGCTGCATAACTCTATATGTCTCATCGCTTCAAATGGAAAAGCTTAACAGGTTTCTTTAAATAAACAAGTGAACATGTAACATGTCAAAAATAAGGAAATGATTCCTTCAAACAACACAGGTGAAATTAGTGTTAACCATACCAATTTACACTATTGCCTAAACATTCGTCTCTGCTTAGAAATATATGTTAGTCAAGGATGGGACCATAGAGATCTTTTTTTGACTTGTGACCACAATAATCTTTTCTAGACATGGATAACCTTTGATTTCAGACATTATAAAGCAAATAAGCCAAAGAGAACACTTGTTATCCTAACCAGCCGGTACGATGTATAACACCAATTGAAGTGACAGAGACCATGTCACTAGTTACCTAAAATGCTTTATGCCATGCATATGCCAGAAATCAGTTTCAAAGCTTATATCAGTTTTTACACTGATAAACCAAAATAACAAGTTTCCCAGCCAAATTGGATATGTAGGTAACTGACTTGGCAATAGAATACAACTTCAGGACAGATCCATGATCAATCTTCCAACAAACTATCAACCCTCTAAAAGATTGTGCTAAATATTATGTGATGTAACTTTAAGAGATAAAACCCAAAGATAATAACCTCAAATGCCAGTTGGTGGGAAGCTAATTATAGTTGGGTTATAAAACCAAGAAAAGGACTTCCATAATTTCCTTACTATTGGGACAAGCTGTAAGCTAAAAAGCCAAAATTAACATAATAGCTTGTCAATATAAAGATAATTCCCTCAAAGGCCAGTTGGTGGGAAGCTAATAGTTAGGTTATAAAACCAAGAAAAGGACTATCATAATTTCCTTACTATTGGGACAAGCTGTAAGCTAAAAAGCCAAAATTAACATAATAACTTGTCAATATCATGTGTTGTAGAGTAGAGCTTTTTACTGCATATACAACTGGCGTGTGTTGTGCCAATGTGGCTTTGCAGTAATAGGAGTCATAGTTTCTCTTTCTGCATCAACTGAGAAAGGGAAACAAATCTAGCTCCTCAACGAGATATTATAACCAGGTATCCAGTGAAAGAAATAAAAGTACTTGATTTCCCTGATAAATAAGAAGCATTAGCTTACATCAACAATCTTCTGGGATGCAGGCTTGTAAGGACAAGAAGGTGGCACCCTTTCAGGCTTTCTGTATTCCCAGCCAAAAAGCCAATAGATTTTACCCTGTAAGAATGTGAAGAACATACAGACAAGTAAATGGTTTATTCTGAAAGAAGATATATAGGAAGAACCACATGGATCAATGAATATGTTTCAATAACTAGTGTAGAGTACTGTTATTGCAAACCATTTAAATACTGTAGTGCTGTTAGACGTGATCGAGTTTTCAACACGTTCAGTCATGTCCCACAAGGATACAAACTTACTCTATTAATCTACTTAATCAATAATTGATGAAATTAGGACACCAAAATGATCTGCATCATCTGGAAGAAATGGCAAAGATAACTGATTTATAAAACATGTGGTAGTATCCTTTGAAGTTGCTTTTCACAAAACATAATAGGTACCTCAGTAACGATATTGCTCGCCACAGGTATGTGACAAAGTTTATTATCTTCAAGAAATGGAATGAACTGCTCCTATATATTCAAACAACTCATGCAACATGTACCAAAGTTTTATAATATACATTATGTGTAGTCGCTTGAGCAGTAATCTTCAAACTTCGCTTCTACAGCCACCAATGTAAAACTCTACTGGCAGTTTGAGCAGAGGAATTGTAGATTCAAAATTTCCTCTTGTATCACCCACCTTAAATTTGCTCAAATAGAAATATTTGTTTTATGTTCATTAATTTCAGTAAGCAAACAGAAAAAACTTAAGATCCAGCATAAGGGGGTAGGGGGCGAAGCCCAGAACATTGCATGGCACCTGTGGCG
The DNA here is from genome assembly GCA_029747655.1 of Ensete ventricosum. Lineage (NCBI taxonomy): Eukaryota > Viridiplantae > Streptophyta > Magnoliopsida > Zingiberales > Musaceae > Ensete > Ensete ventricosum. The sequence continues at coordinate 56,445,663 of JAQQAF010000009.1, forward strand.
CATACATGTGACATGCGAATAGGTGGCTCAAATGGAGCTTAAATATTAATGCATAATACCCAACAAAGGTACAACAAAAAGAAGTTACTATGCAAGCAGACCCAGGCTGTGATATGAGTAGTAAGGGAAGCCAACTTGGGAGATTGAAGGCAAAAATATGGATTAATTTACAAGTAAACAATAAGAAGAACAATAAAGATCAACATGGTTAAAGATAGACAGCAACTCTGAATTTGAAGTGATTACATATCATATGCCAGGGTTCCATGAGCTAAAAGCAAGAACCTTTTCCTTATTTATTCACAGATAGAACAAAACTGGTACAACTGTTGTACAACCAAAACACAGCAATAACTTAAAAAAGAGTATGCGCATATAAACTAGAATTCATAGCCAGGTAACTGATCTAACATTCGTGAGGCATCTATCAGAAACACAGTTCAACGTGGGAGGAAAATGATCTATGGGAAAAGTAACATGGACAAAAAAAACATAGAACGGGGTAAACTTGAACAGGTATGATGTGATGATCCAGAAAAGTTTTTATATGCGTTATGAAACAACTACTAAGATATTTCTTACCGAAGAGACTCAAAAGCACAAAAAAATTAAGGCACAGTGTAATATTAAATTATAGCCGAAGACAAAAACCGACATCTGACCGATGATCAAAGGAAGAACTTTGCAGAACCATTAGTTAGATTGATCGCACAAAGGAATCTCAGTGATACGGGATGAATCACGAAATCAGAGCGCTTACGACGATGAAATAGAAGAGCAGAGGCAAGGCGTTGACCACGGGGATCAAGAACAGGGGCAACAAGCACGCCAAGCACACCTGCAATCCCGATCGCAAAGAATCCGTAAGCAAATCGAAGAAGAAAGGGCAAATTTGCAGAGATCAAGTCAAGGAACGTTGCTCGGTTACCATCTTCCGCTCGACGCTTTGGGTTCCTCCGACGTCGGATCTCTGTCGATTGCTGAAACCCCAAGGGATTTGGGTAGGTCAAGAGCCGCGATGGTGTCATTTGGGCCTCGGCCCAGCACCGTATGTATACGCATCCTTATATGCCTTATAATTTATATTTTATATGTTTTATCTATATATAACCTGACTAAAAAAAATATTATTATAAAATCTTAACTTTAATAATAAGAATATAAACAATTTACAGATCTGCATGACACTGAAAGATCCATAAAATAAATTCTTATGTTTCCTTTGATTAAATGATCACCACCAAATACATTTCTTATAAAATAAAATAAAATTTATTAGAAGTTATGATTGTATATAATAAAAAATATATTTATAAATAATTTTTAGACCTTGTCAATTACTTATAAATAAAAAACATATTGTTATACCAATACAACCACACGCCGAGTGTCCTTTAACAAAATCAAGTAGCTTTTCTTTGTTATCATTTTTAAAATTTTGAATTTTTATATTTAAAAATAATTTTAAAAACTAAAAAAATAATTAGTAGTTAGAATCAAATCCATGTTAAAAATATTAAAATATATCAATATACTAGTAAAGTCTAAAAATAATCATCTTCTAGTTAAATCATATGTGTTCCTTAACGAATGGTATACTAATTTTAGATACTAATTTTTTTTACATAATAATAACATAAGAGTGGTTTTTATGCTCTGATGCATCAAAGTGCCCACCGTTTTACTTCTTCCCCAACAATAATCTAAAACAAGTGTTTGAATTAATTTTATTTCAATCATTGAAATATATAAAAATGAGAAGTGCTAATAAATATATATTAACTTTAAAACTTATTGTATTTTTGTGGACAATAAATAGGATTGATTATGAATTAACTAGCTTATCAAGCTTGCATACCCAAATCACTAACCAAAATACTAATCTAAACTTGATAATAATATACCCATCAGACTCTTATAAATCAATATTAATCTTGTTTACTTTCAATATGAGATTAATCTAGGGTGTTATAAAAATACTTATAAAGATAATTAAATCATAAATTCTATACGACTATTCATCACTTTTATGTATAATTATATTTTTGTATATATTATGCATACGATCCACATTAATAATGTTAAAAATGTAAATATGTGATGCATGAGAAAGACACAAACCCTAAAAATGAAGCCCAAATATTTTGACGAAAAGCATATGAGCCTGTTCTAATTTTGACAATTCGGCAATGATTAAAAGTCTGATATGAAGCATTTGTCTAATTGAATTGATATATTTTGATTGTTAATCGTTAATCGAAGTATATTTTCACATATCTTGAACTGTTCCGAATGGAAACAAAGTTAGATGCATTGATGATGTTAGTTATAGGGTATACCATAAAAAATAGTAACATAATTTATGATGTTACATGAATATTTAATAAAATGTTATATTTGATGATTAGCTTATTGTATATACTTACAGATGATATTATTCTAACAAAAACAAAGTAGTGTTACAAAGGTTCTAACCTACTGAAAACCCTATAAAGAAATTAAATCATAAGTTCTTTATGATATGCATCTATTTTGTGTACAATCATAATTTTATATTTATTTTGCTTATGATTCATATCGAGAATATTAAATTATATGAATATTTCATGCATGAGAAAGACTGGGTTCTTTATGAATATTAATCATTTTGTGTATGATCATAGTTTTTATATGTATTATGCGTCTGATCGATGTTGAATTAAGTGAATATGTGATGCATGTTACGGCCCTCCAGACTACTATGACTGAGCAAGTCGAGCGTCCCGAACCAGCTCAGCCCACGACCTTTGGAACAAGGTCACGGGTCTGTCCCTTCACTCGAGAAACACAAAAGGGCGCCGTATAGATCAAACGTTATCGGTGCCTAGAGTATAGGTCAATCGCTTGAGACGCTAGCTCGCATTAACACGTACGTTGACGTCTACATATGATGACCCAAGATCGGATGTATAAAAGCCACCCTGATGAACAATATTATGAGGGACAACACACACACGACCACTCGATATTTTTTCCTCGAGCACCAGCTCCAACTAATTTGAGTATCAGAGGGCCCTCCTCTCGACTCCGGCCTTTGTGCAGGATGTGATCATCTAGGAGAAGGAGACAAATGTTTGATGCATCTTAGGAAGCCGACACGGAGGTCCCATGACTGGGTCACCCACCAATCCCCTTTCATCGACCCAAAACAACATTGGCGGCCTTGCATACTCAGCTCGAACCAAGCCGTGCTGATACCTCGGCCATGACATAAAGCACGTTAATAACAATTATTACCCATGGGTGACGGTGGAGCCAAGCACGTCCATAAGGTGGAGCGTCGCAGCCGGGGGCAGTGCTCCAACTGTGAGAACCAGGATTAGGCCAGGGAGTGGGTGACGGTGGGGTCCAGGACGTCGACGAGCATGTTGAGGGTGACCGGCCCGTTGCACATGTGGGTGACCATATGAGGGCCTCGACGTATGTGTAAATGGCGATGGCGTCGAAGCAACCGAGGCAGACGTTGATGTCATCGATGACGGCTATGCCCTAGGGCCCTCCTCTCGACTTCGGCCTTTGTGCATGATGTGATCATCTGGGAGAAGGAGACAAACATCTAGTGCATCTCAGGAAGTCGACACGTAGGTCCCGTGATTGGGTCACCCACCAATCCCCCCTTTCGTCGACCCAAAACAACATTGACGGCCTTGTGTACTTAGGTCGGACCAAGCCATGCTGACACCTCGGCCACGACATAAAGCACGTTAACAACAATTATTACCCATGGGTGACGGCGGAGCCAAGCGCGTCCATAAGGTGGAGCGCCGCAACCGGGGGCAGTGCTCCGACCGTGAGACCTGGATTAGGCCGGGGAGTGGGCGACGGTGAGGTCTGAGACGTCGATGAGCATGTTGAGGATGACCGGCCCGCCGCACATGTGGGTGACTGTATGAGGGCCTCAACGTCTGTGTAAATGGCGATGACGTCGAAGTGACCGAGGTAGACGTTGACGTCGTCGACGACAGCTATGCCCTAGGGGAAGCTCAACCCATAGGCGTGGGACACTGTGAGCGTCCACAGGCACCGAGGGTTCTTCGGCACCGACCAATCGATGAGGGAGTCGACGATACGAGGAAGAGGTCACGGTCTAGAACACCATGGCTCGATCCAACCCAATGTTTACGTGTAAGAGAAAGATCGGGTCTAATTTGGGCCAGATCCACTCAAACATCATTCTCTCATACCCAACATTTAGATCGGATTCGGGTCAATTGTGATTAGCTCCGCGTACAATGCATCCGATCCGATGGTGCTGACGGATTCAATCTTAGAATCCATATCTAGATTTTTTTTTGAATTGGATTAGGGTTCGATTTAGGAATCTAATTTGAAGGGATTATTAATTAATACGAGAATCATTTACTTGGCCGACATGCATATTGCGTCACCCCGGAACAGTTCGGGGTGATTCAGCCCACCAACCCAAATCCAACCGTCATATAAAGGAATCATCTCTACCACCGGCTGCAAGGAACTCGCCGGATAACTGTTTGCAGGTTTACAAGCAGTGGAAGGGGTGACACCAGCAGCAAACAAACGTAAAGGCAAACCTCAAACTACATCTCCATTAATACCACAAGCACTTGGTCTTCTCCGAGCACCCTGCATCATCTCTAGGACTGCTCTTAAACACACTGCACGGTAACTTCCCTTTTCTTACAGCTTGGAACAGGGATTGGTCCATGGTTGAACAGAGGAGGAGGAGCTTCCTCGTCAGACATTCTCCGGGGTCGTCGATGATGGCAGGAGTGGCTGCTTCAGAGAGGAAGCCTTGAATGAAGCAGCACCGGTAGCAGCTCTGAGACCATCGTGTTCGGTGGTGGATGAGGCCATAAGAGCCGCTTCCTTTGCTGCGAAGGCTCTCTCTTTGCTCTTCCCCCATAGCACCAGGTACAGTCCGGCTATGATGAATCCCGCACCGATGATACTGCATCCGATGGAGAAGAGAGAGAGAGAGAGAGAAAAGAGTTAGGCATGAGAAGGCGAAGAAAGTTCGTCTTGGTTATTATGAGGTCAGGTGTTTTCAGTACCCGCCGAGGTAGAACTCCTCTCCCAAGAAGATGGAGGCCATGATGGCGACGACCAGAGTCTGGACTGGTTGGTACACGGCCACGAACACAGGGCCGCCCCTGTCGATGCACCATATCTGAACCGCGAAGGCGATGCCCGACGCCACGAACCCCTGCATTTGCCTCAACATTAGCCAAAAAAAAAAAAAAACTCATTCGAGTGTGCCGTACAATGGACATTTGATCGAACACCTTCATGCCTTGTCCCCTATCGAGTCATGGCAAAGACTCTTTTGTGCCTTAACAGAAGATGTCTACCTTTTAACTACCGAACAGTAAGTACAAGCATGATGAGAAGATCTCTCTCTGTCTCTCCGGTGGATTCTTGTAATAATTGCTACATGGAGCCTACACTATGCTGAAGGAGGATGAACACACAAAGTGGCTAGATATGAAAGGGATACTTATCTCCAGTCATGTCGACCACCATGCTGAAAGCATTGAGAGCATCCATAAGCTCATGAAAGGAAAAAGAAATGGACAAAGCATGATCTCCAGACAAGGAAAAAAGGTAAAGAAGGGAGCTATGTTGCAAAGCATGCTCCTTTCTCCTTCCCCTTTCAAAGAATGTTTCATTAGATCCTTCTCCATCACAATCATGGAGTGAGATCATCATGCCCAGACAAAGTGTTTTTTTTTTTTATGTCTAAAAATTAATAATGCGGTGCATCTGCAGCTACAGGTAATACGGTCACTAAATGAATGCAGTCCAAATAACAAGATACAGTAAGCTGCTGCTGGAAGAAGGAACACGCAGTAGTACACTGCAGGCATGTGCCGATGAGCACCGTGAACCAAAAGGAGGAGCGAGTAAGAAGCGTACCGCGTAGAGGATGGTGAAGAGCTCGCTGCCGGAGTGGAACATCCAGGCCTCAGCGTCCCTCTCGATGAACGCGGCGATGACCAAGAACTGGATCACCCCGAAGAAGCAGGTGTAGGAGGTCACGGACAATCGCGCCGGGTACTTCTTCAGCACCGGCGCCTGGAGCACGAGCCAGCCGGACCACGACAAGCAATGGCCGATCAGGTACAGGCACCCCAGCGTCCAGTTCTTCCCCTTGGCGTCCCCCAGCCAGAGCATGGTGGACTGGCTCGCGTCGTTCAGGGTGCGGGAGGGGCCGAAGATGGTCGGCCCCTTGTACAAGGTAATGATGGTGGCGCCGCCGACGCAGGCCAGGGTGCCCATCAGCTTCCCGATCCCATCGCGTCGGTCGATCCGCACCTTCTCTATCCTGTTCGTGGAATCAAGTCTCGTGAACAGCCTCATCATACTGTTGTTGCTGGGGAGTACTGGTAAAGGTGTTTGAATCTTGCCTGAGAACGGCGGCCATGAGGAAGGTGATGGCCGGGACGGAGTTTTGGATGGCGGAGGCGAAAGTTGGAGAGGTGTTATCGAGGCCGAGAAGGTAGAAGCCCTGGTTTGCAGTTATACTGCCACGAAGAAAGAACACATAGCTCAGTAGAACGCAGGATGAGGTCTGCAAGCCAAATCAACATGAGTTGTACGTCATTTTTTCATCTTACCCACACAGAGCGAGGAGGAAGAATTGAACAACGAAAGATAGTGTCAAAGCCGGTCTGTCCTTTCTGCATAGCGAACACTAAAATCAAATGCTATATATATATATATAGTTCTCCTGCAGCATCTACTTAAAGCTGTAGCTGCGTGCGTGCATATGCTGCAAGTAGGGAAGGAGGAAAGCAAGCGAGTCCTCTTACTTCTCAAGGAAGTAGGCAAACGGGACGAGGAGGATCAAGGCGATGATGTTGCGGTAGACGGGGAACACCACCTTGCTGATCCCCATGTTAAGGGCTGCCCGGGAGACGACATGGAAGCCGGCGTACCCGAACTGCAAGGCCAGCATGGCCACATGCAGCTGCACCCTCTCCGGCACGCCGCATACTTTCTTGGCATCGACATCGGCCATTTCATCCACCACCACCAGCGAGACACCACAACACACACAATGAAAGAAGTAAAAGTGTGAAGAGTAGAGCAGCGGCGGGGGTGTTTAAATATCGGTGGAGAGGAGGGAGGAGAGCAGTGGTTAGTGTGGCGTCGTCCCCACAGGGAGGCCCTCAAAAGAAGCTACGTCGACTGTTATTGTTTTCTGGTTGTCTCCCACCTCCGTCTCCCTCCCTCGTTGCATCACAACAAGCACTTGAATCTTTGGTGAGACACTGTGCGACCTTTGCCACAGATGCGTGTGCGTTTGCTCTTTTATTGGACTGACACGACAGCCGCGATCGCACTAGGTGGAGGAGGAGGTCGATATGGATCTCTTTGGCTCCATCCCCACTAAAGGTCACATAATTGAGGAGGAGGAGAAGGTGACATGACATGGATAAGACGCACGAGGAAAGCTTATGTGACCTCCTCCTGTTGCCTTTGTTTCAACCCTTCTGCTCATATCACAACTCTGCATTATTTTAGAGAGATATGCTTATTTATATATATATATATATATATATAAACTCATTTAAGTGCCTATGGTTGGTAGCAGTTCATCATTAGATGTTATGTTAGTTAACCAATGTATAACTCTCTCTCTCTCTCTCTCTCTCTCTCTCTCTCTCTCTCTCTCTATGTATATATATATATATATATTTTACATGGTGAATTTACTGACAGATTCACTCAGGCATGGGTGGGTAAAATGATGATGAGTATGCTCCTTTGTTCCATCCACCACATAGATCTGAATCTGGTGTGCAGCTTTTAGGCTTTTAGCTGCTGCTGCTTCTTCTTCTTCTTGTTATGCAACTGAGCTCCCGGTTAAAATATTGCGTTCCACTCGCCACCCACTCCTAAAGTTCCCTGCAATGCTCTCCAGGCGTGCAACTCTTTTGCTCGGAGGAGAGGGTTCGGGGTCTGACTGCCCCCTGCTTTGGAGGGACATCCTGCCGTCCCCGTCGGTGACAAGCCATCATTTCAAAACCTCCACAGCTGCTCCTCTTTGCCACCACTGCCACCAATTTTTATTGCGTCGGGGAAGGCAGGCAAAGCGGGCTCGATCTGATGCCAAACGCCTTTGCTCTTCCTTTGCCTAACAGTCCATGCGCCACCCCTCCCCCCCTGACAGCCATCTCATCTGCTACCTGATGCAGGCTGTTGGGAGGAGCTTTTGCCGTGTGTTCTTCCGCTAGTTTAACCCTTGCCGTGCTTCTTGCAATTGCATCAAGGAATCTAATCCATCGTTAAGCGAGCGGCAGTGGCAACAGCGGAGCTGCTGCTGCTGCTTGTTGCGGTTTTGTCGCTTGCTCGGCCAAAAGAAGCCGGTGATAGCCTGCAAGATAGATCAGGTACTGAGTCGTAGTAGTAGATTCCGGTGTTGCTGTCATCGATGGCATCTGCCTTGGCGAGGCCATTACGTGGTCCTACTTGTGCCTCTCCTTCCTTTTGTTTATTTTAACTTCGTGGTCACATCACTTGATTTCTTGCCGCAACCTCACAAGCTATATGTATTTATATCCATATGTTTATAGTTTTATACGCTGGAAAGAATCTTTCATAGTGCCAGTATAAAGAATAATAAAATAAGTACATCACCTTCCTTTCCGGACCTTTTTTTTTTCTTCAGAACACTAAAAAGAAAATATATTAGAAAACAATGAAGAATATATACAGCTTCCTACACCAGGGAAGAACACCCAGGTTACTAAATGATCCTGATGTTTCCTTTTATTTTTTGTGAGATGGGGTGAGAATAAGTGGGAAAGGGTGATTCTTATGTGATTATATCTAGTAATTTGAATGATCTTATATTTGAAAGATGAAGTTTTATTATTATTTTTTTTCATTTGTTTTAGTGAGCGATCGAAACCAACTAAATTCTCATCGAATTTGTAGATGTCTTGTTTATGGACTTGCGACTGTTCGTTCAACATTTCTCTCTTTTATATTTTTCTCTTAATATATTTATTGAATTATTTATAAAGCATCTCTTTCGGCGAGAGGTCGAGACTTATTCGTCAGTCACTTTCAAACTAATCAATATTCTCTTTTGCAGGTTCTTCGAGCTCAACACTAGGTTGCATCTAGGTTGATTCATTACGGGTGTGTTTAATAACTTAGGTAATCTAAGCTAAATCTGAGACATTGGCATAAGGGTGTTTCATGACGTAGACTCATGACTTAAGTAAATTCAACTAAGCCTGTAATGTTATATAAGATGCATTGACAACAATCGATCACATGATATATTAGTGCCTAAGATATAAGTTGATTTTAATTGGTTATAATATATCTTAAAAAAATATTTTAGCAACTTACAATTTTAAGAGATCCAACCAAAAACAATTAATTATATTTTTTAAAAGATCAGGCCCATAATATATATATCTTTTTATTAGATTAAAAAATAAAAAAGAAAGAGAAACAAGATCATTTGGATGGGTGGGGAGGAACACCTCACTCTAAATCAGTGGCACATTCCTTTTGTTCTCCAAGAACCAACGTTTGGGGGATACCATCAAACAAGTGGTGGGATGCACTACCAGTCTCTCTCTCTCTCGCTCTCTCTCTCTCTGATGTGACTCTTTGTTTGGCCTCTTCCGGAGGCAAAGGCGTCCCCTCCTCGCCGATACTGTACGCCAGCGAGAACGACAAGCGCAGCAGCAGACCTTGGAATTGAGAGAATGGCAAGGCACGCTTTGTCCTTGTCCTTCCTCCTCGCGTGCCGCCGATGACTTGAAGACGTGACGTGAGTGCAACCAACGTGTTACTCGCTCTCAGACCTCCTCCTTGGAATCCTACGGCATATGCCTCGGTCACCCTCGAGACTGATCGCAGTCACCGGTTTTTTTTTTTTTTTCTTCTTCTTCTTCTTCTTCTTCTTCTTCTTCTTCTTCTTCTTCTTCAATGAATCATCTACTGAGCGTAAGCAACCCTAATTCCCTGTAACTGATGCTTCCATGAGGACGATCACAGCCGATGAACCGGTTGCTACGCCTCCCAAGAACTGACATCTTCAACTGTTTAGGGTTCTGTTGGCGACGAAGGAACCATAGTAGCCAACAAAAGACACTGAAACCAGCAGAACGAGCGTTCAGTATCTCTTAGTACAACAACTGAGTTCGCACGTCGTCCGACAGACCACGTTCCATGTCGCCTCATGAACTAACGGGAAGCTGCCGTTTGCTCCCAGAAGACTCGGCAGATCCAACATGACACAGTCTCATCTCCTCTCTCTGTCTCTCTCTCTCTCTTCCTCCTAAAGAACACAGACACCTGTCTCTCTCTCTCTCTCTCTGAAGCATGAATATAGTCTACACAAGTGCAGGAAAAGCACTGCTCTGAAGCCCAAGCAGCATCTTATCTACAATTCGTGATGCTCACATCACTAACTCGCCAGTCTAAAAGATCATCGAACACCACCAAGAACACTCCCCACTCTCTCTCTCTCTCTCTCTCTCTCTCTCTCTTTCCATCACACACAGCGAGTCCAGTGAACGTGCATGGATATAGTCTACACCGACGCAGACTCAGCAAAACCACTGTTATGATGCCCGAGCAGTATCTTATCTGCGATTTCTGATGCCCACATCACTAACTCGCTAGTCCAAAAGGATCATCAAACACCACCAAGAACACTGTCGATTCTCTCTGTCTGCACGACGAAGGCTCCTTAGTGCGCCTGTCCTCTTCCACCAAAATAGATGGGAAACAAAAGCCGGCATAGCCACTTGGGATCACTGATTGAGAGGATGGCGTCCAAATATTTTCCTGATCCCAAAGAGGGAGGCTAGGATTCTTCGTTGATCAGATCCCAGCCATGAATGGTTGCTTGCTGCCGGGTGGGTGGTATTGGAGGAGGAGGAGGAGGAGGAGGAGGGAAGCACAATGCTGGTGCTTGGAAGTCCGCGACCGGCATCGATGGGTGTCGGGCGTGGGGCTCGGGAAGGTGGTGGTACCAAGTGATGGCGCCCGAGAACAGCTTGGAATTTTGGCTGTCACACTCCGTGAGCATCTTCTCTTACCGATTTCTGAAGAACCATTTATTCTTTTTTTTTTTTACCAAATTTTTGTTATAAGCTCCCTTAAATCTATTAGTCAAAAAATTTCCTTAATTCCCGGTCTTCAGTACTTTGTACAAAATACATCTCTCTCTCTCTCTCTCTCTCTCTCTTAAGGCATAAGCATTTTTTCTTTGGTTTCAGTGGATTATTATATCTTTCATCTCGAATCACTTCTAAATTAACTTAGTGTTCATCTAACGAATCGTAATACTTTTCTTCCAAGATTTGCATGCGTTGGCTCTGTTGACATATTCGAGTTTGGTAGTATGTCGTTGCGCGTCATGTATGTCATTTAATATAATCAATATATTTTAATTTTTTTTTTAATTGCATATGCTTCTTAGTTCCACAATTAGTCATTATTTGTCTCGTTTGGAAGAAATCGGTCAGGTAGATCCATCGCATTAGATTGATGATTAAATTTGATCTTATCTACTTCGTATAGGTGAATGAAAACAATCTAACATCCTTTACAAGATTTTTTTTACCATTTAGTATGATTACACCAGAAGTTTGTCTTATTCGAGTTACTATCATGAATAAAGATATAAATAAGATATTTGATGTAATATTTTTGTATAACTATATCTTTTAATTTTATTCATGTTTTACACAACATATAGAGGGCTTGCGGTAGATTTAATAGCCTTATTTCGATTGATTTTTATGACCATTTTAGGTTTGTAAACATAGATTGTATGTAATCATAACGTAAAGGCAAATTGCTTAGAAATATACTATCTATGCAGTGATTTTAGAGTTTTTCTAACTCTGTAAAATGGTGTAAAGTGTCAGCTAACACAACACCAAAATCTACCAGAGTGTCATAAAGTTGGATGGATCTTTGGGGGTAGTGTCTAGGGCTAGTTAGCTTCCTTATTTCGCAATGGTATCGTGTGAGCACTTGTAGGGACTTTTGACCCGGTAAACCACATTAGACCCTTTAGAGCTTGCAAAGTCTATATTTATTAAATTATATTGTCTATCAAGAGTTTGCTAAAATGACTTCTTATGGATCGCGAGTTAAATATTTTGTTTAACCCGTATTCTATTTTGTAGGTCCTTAAAAAATCATAAGAGGTTTCAGGAAGATTGACCTTTTGCAAATGAACATGCAAGGGTGTCACACGACTTAGACAAAACCATTTATGTCCATGATAGATGGTCTCAGAATAGGACAAACATATAAAAAAATACTTTGAGATTACATCGAGGGTAGCCAACACGCATGATGATGCTCAAGGTAAGCGGAACGTATGACAAAGGATGAGACCGTGAAAGAAGAGATGAGTTGCTTAAATATTGAAAGTTTTATATAAAGCTCATAAAGGTGAGGGGATTTTTTTCTAATCAAAAGAATTCGATAATTATGCAAGGGCTTATATGTGGATATTGGACAGTCGTTAGCCATCCCAATGTGATTGAAACTCGATGTCATAGAGCATTGAAACTTTTTCTTCGACATATGAAAGATACATTTGTAGGAGGTTGAAATATGCAGCAAGTTCAGTATATTGGTAGGTCTTGAGGGACATAGCAAAGGTTATATTAGCGAAGAATCACAATTTAGCAAATACATTTGTGAGAGTAGAATATTGCATAATTTGTTCAACAAGACGGAGTAGTCCAAGAGAATGATGGCCTTTAAAACTTCCAGAGAAAAGGATGTGAAAAAAATTATTCTAATGAGACAGATATCCAAGAGGGATAGGTTCTGATTCTCTAGAGAGAGAATCATATATAGTGGATCACATATGTTGAGGAGAGGTACCTCAAGATAATAACTCAACAAAGCTCAACGGATCGAATAAGCAATGAGGAGTGATTGCATGATCTCATATAGATGCATTGCAAGATTAAGTGGGGAAGCGACCTAAGGTAATACCAAACGAAGACACACTTAGAGTCGATATGAAGAACAAAGTCAACAGAGGGTTGACCCATGGAATGGTGGGCGTAAAAACCACTATCAACTTAATGCAAACTAAGGAGTAGAGCAAATTAGGTGAAACTTAGTGAAGTGCCCAAGTCATAAAGAAAGTCAACATAGAAGACTAAACATAGAGTGGTATGTCATTCCATGGATCCCTTGTTCAGATGGAGAGGACTCATCATGTAGGTGTCGAAGTCAAATAGAGTTTCGACGCACATGAACCTTATCTCGGCAAAACATTTAACGAAGGAAGCGGTGCGTAGCAAGATTATGCTAGGGGTAGAGGCCCAAGATTCAGACAAAGGCACATCAATTTCAACGAGGTCAGTGAACTCCGAGAGTTGCTAAACAACAAACTATCCTAGGGTTGCACTTTGAACGAGTGTGACCCTAGAGAGATGAAGGTTGACTGTCAAAGGAGCAAACACAATCAGATGTTATGGAGGCCCTATGATGTCCTAGTAGAGGCCACATATAGAGAGAGTATAGTTTGAGTTCATCCCATAAATATCAGAATACAATGAAAATGTCACTAGGATGCGATGTAATACAACGGATCGTGGTGGAATAGTTCGAGACAATACGACACACATGGGATAAGTCTCACAAGGACTTGATCGTATGAAGATACGATTGGGAGCTATTGGGAGCTCCACTTCGATGAATAATATGACAACAAGAAAGACTATAGACTTAAGGAGTGAATGTCATAGTACTATTCAGGTAATTCTTTTATGCGTACATCAAATTTTATATTGGATAAAAACCTTAGTCATCAGTATATGAGGGTTGTGTATCACTAAGAAAAATTTTGAGCGAAAGTACCAGTGAGTCTCACAGTATCATAAACTTAGCTAGTTTCACCTAAGTTGTACAACACTCTTGCGTGTCCATTTGCAAAGGTCAGCCTCCCCAAAACCTACTATGGTCTCTTAGGACCTATAAAATAGAAAACATATTAGAGAAATCGTTTCATTCCAGATCTATAAGCAACCATTTTAGCATACTTTATAATCAAGATAAATTATAACCATAGACTTTACAAATTTTAAATAATCGCACGACTAAGGGTAATAGTCCATTAGAAACATGAATATCTACAAGTGCCAACATGATACAACTCTCATTTATAAGCCAAAAATAGCCATAAAAGCTAACAAAGCTAGGACCGTCAAGCCTACTACTAGCCTGTTACATGTTGTATAAAGCATGAACAAAAATCAAAAGACAGACATATATGAGTATTATATCGGACACCTTATTTATATCTTTATCCGTGACATTCTATATCGGACACCTTGCTAAGTCTTCAATCTTCTACTCGATCTGTAATATGTCTCTTGGGTCTCAACTGCTCTCTGTCGCTATTGTTGAATAGTCAAATTTTGATTTGTCATACTGCTTCAATTCACCAATGATTGACTCTAGTGTGAGGTCGATTGAGTTGTGCTGATCCTTGTTGATTCCTGCATATCCTTCTGATGGAGGAAAAAACCTTTCTTGTTATATACCAATCTCTTGAATGTCTTATGTCACTTAAACTAGGTATGCTAGGATCGAGTTGGCACTAAGAGGGGGGGGGGATTAGTACTTAGTGATAGAAACATTGATTTGAAAAACTTTTTGTTTGAAGAAAATAAATATTGAAAGTGATTTAATTTGGAACTAGTTAATAAACAATTAAATCTAAGAGCAATAGTAATGAAAGGGAAGAAAGAGATGCACACCAAATTTTTATAATGGTTCGGTCCACTTGACCTACATCCACTCCTGATTTCTCTTCACTCAAGACTACCGGCTTCCACTACTAATCTTTTTTAATTAGCGAATATTAAACACCCCTCTTACAGCTCTATTATCCTTTTCACAGGTTTAGGAGATAACCTTTACAGCTCTCTTTGCTCTCTCTTAAACAAAAACTACACTTAGATAAAACAAAGGGAGCTCTCAAGAAATTATAATAATGTTTTCATAAAATTTTGCTCACTTTGGTTGCTACCTCAAGCAAGAATGGGTAGGGTATTTATAGGCCCAAAATGACTTCAAAAGTGGAGCCAAAATTTAATTTTTTTAGGATTTTCGAGGTGTTGACAGCCTCTTACCCTTGGAGACTATGTTCTGACGGTAATACCTCTAGCTTGGGTGGTACCACTACCTGACATGGTCTGGGAGACTGTGTCTGGGCATACCACCGCCTGACACAATTTCAAAGACTGTCTCTTCAGAGACTGTGTCTTTGAAGTTCATGTCTTACCTATCCTTCGGTAACTTAAAGCCTAAGAATCTTTTAATTGAGTTAATAAAACTAATTCTTTTTATGAGACTAACTACAACACTTAAAATAAATAATTATAATACATAATCTTTATTGTCTGGTCCTCAATTGATCTCTCGGTGAACTCCCGACATCCTTCCGATGAACCCCGATGAGATTTTGATCTCCTTCGGTGAACTCCCAACAAACTCTCAACATCCTTTCGATGAACTTTCAACGAGCTCCCGACAACATATCATCGAACTCCAATGAATTTCTCGTTAAACCTTTGGAGAACTCTCGGTGAGCTCCCGACAACATTGTCCGAACCTCGACCAACTTCTGGCGAACTTTCGACGAGCTCCTGACCACATCGTTCGAACCCCGACCAACCTCTAGTGAACTCTCGATGAGCATCCAACCACATCGTCTGAACACCAACTAACTCTCGATGAGCTCTCGACCACATCGTTTGAACTCTAACCGACTCTCGGTAAGCTCTTGACCTTGACTCCGGCCAATGATATATTCTTCCATAATTATTTTGCCTTTTTCTAGTTATAGTTAATCCTATATTAATTATCACT
This sequence comes from Ensete ventricosum, assembly GCA_029747655.1. Lineage (NCBI taxonomy): Eukaryota > Viridiplantae > Streptophyta > Magnoliopsida > Zingiberales > Musaceae > Ensete > Ensete ventricosum. Next base: position 56,461,563 of record JAQQAF010000009.1, read on the forward strand.
AACACATAGGTTACAAACACACCAATTGGTTTCATCATCAAAATCCGAGATTCAATAAGGTGAATATTTGTTGGAGCTGTAACGAGTATCGTCTCACAAGCTTTGAAGTTTTTTAGCTCCTTCCTCCATAAAATTTGCCCATCGACTCTTTTTCCACTTAGTTGTCACTTCCAAGTAGGTTCATATCATTTCTACTTTCGATTGACATTCTGTTGGGAAATGAAGCTCTACTCTCGGTAGCATCGATCCTTATTGATGAAGATTTGACAACTATTATATTCCATTAGGTTTCTTTAAAGAGTCTTTGGACCTGTGCAAAGCTCATTTGTTAGATAAATAAGAGAAATGAGGTACTCACTTTCGCCCATTCTCTTAAGAGTTAATAATACAAAGGTTACTTAACTTCGTCCATCTCATCAAGGGTTATATTTGATGCATCAAGCTAGTTACTAGCATTCACTCACTCTTTGCTCATATTTCTAAAGCACTTGAAGTTTTACTCATTACATTGAGTTAACTTAATGTATTCATTACATTGAGTTAACTATTGTGATTTATCTTCTTACTGTCATTGAACTTTTAGAATGCAAAAAGTTTTACTTAAAAGAGTAAAATTTTACCTCAACTTAGAGCAAGTCTCTAATAGTTTTGGTCGCCTTTGGGATTGTACATCTTCTCCATCATCTTTTTCCTCTACTCCTCTCAGTAGAAAAGGGACAACACCATGTATTGCCTACTTCGTTCCTTAGTCGAGCACTCTTGCATTAACCTGACGTCCTCGACTTAGCTATCTTGATAAGAAGCTCATTGACCCCAGTCTTACGAAGTTCCTTGGCCTCTACCCTTCAACTTTGTCTTAGTACTTGGAGTTTGCATATGTATTCTCCACCTTTTTGGCTCATTTCATAACCAACACTCTCCCTCCATGAGAGCAAGGAATCAATAACTCCATGAAAGTCCCACCTCTATGGTACCATGGCATTATTATTTGTTACCTCGTATCTGTGTCACTTTCTTCACGATCGATAAATCCGCCTCTGTGGCATTGTGGTACTCATCTGAGTCTAGTTCTATTTTAATCGATGTTTAGTTTTTGGGTAGTTGAGTCCCTCTGGACTCGTCGTCGATTCCTCACCTCTTTCGATCATCTACTTTAACACATGTATTCTTTGAGCAGTTCTCTTGGTCGATGAAAAGATATACTACAACTCTCATTATGGTCTCCGCCATCATCTTATAAGACTCACACTGATTTTGATCTCCTTAGCTATCTTGGTAGCAACATTCGCTTACTCGGCCTTATTCTCTGACTTGTTGGGCTCCTTAAGTGAATATAAGCTTTAGAGAAATCCAACTCTTTAGTTGCTCCAATCATATCTCTGTATGATCAAGTCCCTTATAGGGCTCACTGGTACTTGCACTCGAAATTCTCTCTCAGTGGTACACAACCCTCATATGCTGATGACTAAGGTTTTTATCCAATGTAAAATTCGATACACACATAGAGGACCCGCCACTATGGTACCATGACATTTAATCCTTGAATCTATAGCTCTTCTTATCATCATATTGTTCATCGAAGTGGAGCTCCCAACAGCTCTTGATCATACCTTCACATAATCAAGTCCCTAATGGAACCTCTCCCGTGTGTGTTGTATTGCTCAAATTGTTCCACCACGATCAGCTACACTATATCACCTCTTGATGACATCTCCATTGCATTTAATTTTTTGTGGGATGAACTTGAACTACAATCTCTCTATGTGTGGTCTCTGCCAATACATTATAAAGCCTTTGCCACCCGCAATTGTGTTCACTCCTTTGGAAATCGACCTTTGTCCACCCATTCTCGGGTCACACTCGAATGAAATATAGCTCTAAGATAGTCTGTCGCCTAGTATGTCTTAAAGTTCACTAACTTTGTTGAAATTGGTGTATCTGGATCATGGGCCTATGCCCCCACTAGCACAATCTTCGTTATACACTGCTTCATTCATGAGAACTAAATGATAACACTATATCATATTCTTCAAGAATACTTGCCTCTACATCCTCTTGGCTCGTGCTAAGACCTTCTAACCCCAACTTCACCTCCGCAAGTTGAATCGTCTTAGCTCCTCAGTCAAATACTTCTCTGAGATAAGGTGTATGTGCCTCGAAGCTCCGTTCATCTTTGGCATTATACAAGATGAGTCTCTCCATCAGAATAAAGAACTCATTGAATGACATAATCTCACTTTTACCTCTACAAAAGTTCATATCCTTAACCTTTATTTAAGTAAGCTTTACGCCTTAGTTTCATGTTCCATTTGTTGGGAGACTTAATATGAGTATCATATGTGCAACGAAAAATAAAATAAGAAGGTCTCCCATATTTATCATGTCATCATGTGATGATTGATATACGAAAACCACAAAACCAAAAAATTCTGCATAACATATATTAGATGTATTACTTGGGAGATCGTATATCTCCACAAATCTCAAATCTAAAGGAGAGGATGAAGAAAGTCAAATGTCTTCCTTTTTAGCGAAATCCACATGGTGGAAGAAGAGGTAATGCTCGTCCCTCTTACCGTAGAAAACTTGTAGCTTTTGTGTACCCTCTTCGTAACTTTTGCACACCACCTTACAACAAGCGTAGAAGAACTCCTTTCTTCTCTGATGTCCTCATGCGCATTAAGGAAAGGGGTGGTTAGCTGAGAAGAAGATGGAGGGAGGAGAATAGAAGGGGGTAGCCAAAAGTATAGTTTATCACCTTTCTTGGTCACCCCTTCCTTCTATTTATAAAGTACATTTTAAACCCCAATGGATCCTATCTCAATAGAAATTGAATCTTTATTTAATTACCTTAAACTCTTGGATTATTGGGTCTCTATCTAATAATCTTAATTCGCCTATAATTGGGCCTCATGCAAGAAATTCATTAATGTTGGGTCTTATCTAAAAAATAGAGACTTATTAGATAACTCATATTCAATTCTTTACTTGTATCAACATCTACCATATATGTGTGACTCTCTAGGCCCAATACTGAGCTAACCATATGAACTCCTTCTGACTCAGTGAATTGTTATCTTATAACATTCACTCAACTCATCAACTATGGATGTATTTGGCCATTATGTCATAGTTCATAGATGATATAAAGGAATCTAATCCATTGGACCTATATGACCTCATTTACCGTATATATATAGTCCTTCATCCATATAACATCTAAGAAATTATATATCTGGCATGGTATTGTCATGCCTCATATAAAATCCATTCAAGTCATGCTCTAATCGGATTCTTTTAGAGAACTCATTTTCTCTCAATCCGAATGACCATGGCTAGAGATTTTCCTAAAGGAGAACACACGAAAAATATATCTCATAATACTGAGAGTGGATGATCTTCTATTGACACTCAATTATCTTCGTAAGATTGGCTACTAATCCGATAACTGATTATACTAGATTTGGAACTTCTAGACCTATAAGTTGATATTAAAAAAATCAGTACTTAAACAATGCATCCTTAACGTCTCAAGTCTAAGGATCAGATATACAATTGAGATTATGAAATCAATGTCTGAGTCAGGTATTACTAACTATCCAGCATTCCGTAAATGGATAAATCAATGAACTTATTCTCCAATGAGCACATGTATTTTACCCTTAGTATCCTCACATGAGCGGTTATGAGATCAATTACCTCCATCATATAGACGAGTATATGGTATAATGGTTTGTCCGATTATCTCGATGTCCCTGTCGAGTAACCTATGATTGTATTATTTAGGATATGTGTTTAAGGTGAATCAATCTCATTATCATGATCTCATCATGATATAATTCTCGTTGCACAGATCGAAATACATCATAATATATACAACATATAACATAAAGTGAGAAAAATACTAATAATAATAATAAATAAAAAGACTATGCAGTATGTCACACATGTCATCACTCACGTGATTGTCTTACAAGGCACCTGTAACCAACATCATCTTCTATATTAACTCTCTCGATTTACATTGAGTTGATGGTGGCCCTCGTATGCACCATTCCATAGGTCAACACTCTGTTGAGTTTGATTTTCACATTAGTCCTAAGTATTTCTTTGTTTGGAGTTGTCATGAGTAGCTACCTCACTTTATCTCGCAATGCATCCACCAATTCATTACCTCATGCAAGATCATACAACGACTCATCGCTGCTCGCTCGATCTTTGAGCTTTATAGAGTTATTACCTTGAGGTACTCATCCTTAATATGTGTAGTCTATTGCACATGATTCTTCGAGAACTAAGACTTATCCATCCTAGAAAAGTATTGGTCATAGGTCTATTGTTAGTTTTAGGTCTCCTTATCATTCTTCAATCAGAGGGTCAGTGTCAAGAACCATATATGGTGGGCCAACTAGAGAAGTATCATGCATCGGAAGGGTGAAGGTCGGTTGAGATGCGGGCGATGGCGGCAAGGGAGGAGTCGCTTCCTAGATGAGCTGGGGTATATGGAGTGCAATGGTTTCATTATTCCTGCCAATGCCTACACCTAATGGGTGAGGCTAAGGAATGTCTCTACGGGAATCACCATATGTCCTGCATCGGTCTCAGGAGGTGAGAGCCCAAGGTGGTTGAATAAACCCCAATAACACTCGAAGGTCTGGGTGAAGGTGTTCCCATCTATCTACGAAAGAGTAGATGGTTGGCCTTTGAGGTAGAAGGTAGAATAGGCAACGGGCACCTCCTCGAAAGGGTGCTCATTGAGGTTGTTCATTGGTGGATGTTCTTGTGACATCGGGCCCTTCTTCTAGCGTAAAAAATATTATGATTTTTTATGTTGTGCCTCAAGGAGGAGCACAACTCGATTCGATCCCGGTTGTGCAAGGGTGTCCAAGTGGTTACTCGGAGGGAAGGCTTAGCGGAGAAGGAACGGAAGAAAATGGCTGACGTCTCTTGGGATGATCCGCGACGGATCCGGGAGTTGCTCTTAGCATCGAGTCCCTGCACAATAGATTGACGACGGAAAGAGGGATTCCGACTCAACCCTTTTGAAGTTTAAGTTAATTTTTTATGAGTGGTGAACAATGTCCCTTGCAATCTACCTAGGGGTGATTTCTATACCTCTCATAGCGAGTCGGTCCTCTGTACATTGATAGCGTTCATCAATATTTCAGGTAAACGATTTGTCTGTTTTGAGGTGACTATTCTGAAATCATGTTGTGTGTGGTTGTATCCTCGTTGGCGAGTGTGGCTCCATATGATTCTGAACAGTGTGAATTCTACTACGCGTCACTTCTGAGTCTGGTTGTGTTGCTTTGGGATATAATCGTTTCTGAATCGGACTGTCATTTCATAATACTTTGAGATGTATGTGTTACTTTGTCTGGAGGGTGCCACATATGATCTGAGGTGGCCATAAGTTATTATCGTTGTGGATAATACCAAAATATCCACTATCAATTTTAATTACTAAGTTCAGCTTTCATTTTTCTTAATCAATTTAATCAAAAATTTTAAGTTGTTAAATTATATGTCATTCAAATCTTTCGATATTTATCGATTCTACTTGAGTTGTTAAACTATGTGTTAAATTTAAATATATATTATTCGAATCTTTGGATATTTATCAATGTAGAGTTATTCTCTTAGTTCTCTTTTTAATCTATCCTCACATATCCATATTTTATGACAACACCCAACATTACCGATTTGCGAAAGATGAATTGATCGAGGACAGTTTCTTAGCTAAAGATTTGCTTTTTTAACTCAGAACTCAATGATCCATCGGGTTTGGTGATGCCACTCCTCAAACACTTCTTCCTACCTCTCTCTCATAATTGTTCAGCTGCAGCTCTCTCTCTCTCTCTCTGCAAGTAATTGACATTTATCATATGAAGTGTTAGCATCAACATTAAGCCAACTAAAAGTCTTCTTAAAGTGGAGTAGTTTGATTATATCCAACACACACAACTCAACCCCCTCTTAAAATCTATACAAGTGGAAAATGGACTGGAAAAAATACTTTGACATCTCACATCACAGATAAAAAGAGAGATTTATAAGATGTCTGAGCTGCAGGTGCCAAAGAATTTGAATGGAACACAACTTACCAAAGAAAAAAAAAAGTTACATATGAACACAGCTCCACAACAGAGATGGAGTCAGTGATCAATACGCTTGAGAACCAAAAGAATCGGAAAAGATCGATCCAAATCCCAATCATTTCAACCATGCCTTTTCTTGTTAGCGTAAAGTAGGGAAGTCCAGTTTAGTAATCATCGATCACCACTACCAAACCCCATGATTGGAATGTAATCAAGTCATTCAATTTGCTCATTAGAATTCAGAGACATAAATTTGATATCAGGAAAAAGCCCAAAGACTTGCAAAAAGGATTTGTCTCATGAGAAAAAGACACAGGAAACAACATGAAACAAAAGAATTGTCAAATGAGAAGGGAAACCAGCACACAGAAGAACACATCAACACCATGAAAGAAATGACAAGAAAGATTGAACTTTCTTTAATGCACATCCTCACAAAACATCTGAGCAAATCTTAAATCTTCCTTCAAGCATGGCTTCTTTCAGCTCCTCTGTTGACTGTTGATCTCTGAATTCACTCCCGTGAGCATTTGGTTGGGATGGAATCAAGGAGTAAGTTCCATGACCTCATAATCTTAAATATTTTCTCTCTTTCAAGAATTTGTACGTTTATAGGATGAACCAATAAAGAACATGTCGATCATGCATTAATGTTACATGATCTGCAGAGTCCACTACTGGTACCTTCTACTAACACATGTATTATTCTTTGACCTTAAAGAAGGGTATGGAATTGTGAAGCAAAGTTCTCTCTGAGAAGAAGAAACAACTTGCAATTTCTAAGCTCTGGTCAGAGTGCAGAAGGTTTGCTTCAGATTCGAGTCACAAAATCCATAAGTCAGCACCTCTAACTTTTTTGTTACAGTGCACCAAGCTTGCTATTTTAGATTCTGAGGCTAAAGTTAAGGGTAAAGAATTGTAATGATTCAGAAATGAATTAAGACTAATGAATTGACCTTAGACCGTATAGCATTTGATTTAGATTTTATAATTGTTCTGTAATCAATTGAGAGTAAGTAGTTCATCCTCAGCAACCAGAAATTTTTTGGTGAAGAATACATAAGAACTCAGGTGACATCACATTTAAGTAATCTGGCAAACCTCAAAATTGCATAACTAATATATGTCTGCAGTACTGGAGCAGTTCATGTACTGCAAAGGACAAAACTTCTGCATGATCTTGAAGTTATCTTTGGTCATTTAATACTTTGGCACTACTAATAGCAAGAACTTTCAGCAAAGTGTTTCTGATTTTTGAGGGAAGTCCTGTAGCAGTAACCTCTTATCAGAAATTTAGAATCCATTGCTCCATTGTGAATCTATTCAGTGGATTTAAGTAAAAATAACCTCATTGTGATGTTCCACTCATATATTCTAGACTTGTACATGTATTAAATATTTAGAACATGAATAAGCCATCATTTAACTTTTAAGTTTACATTACAGGCAGCTACAGCAAACACAAACCCAATACGTGAATACCAAAATAGTCCATACGATATATATTGCTCATCATGTATGATAGAATCATATATGTTGGCAGTTGGAGACTTGTATTCATCACCAATCAATTGTTTCAACTGAGCTTGCAGTAGATAGAAGTTGTACCTTGAAGAAGAAAGCTGCTACAGTTTTGGCAAGATGGCAGGGTGGGTTTTGTGCATCAACTGCTTTCTTAAGATCTTGCCTGCAGGTGATCTTGGAATGGTGCTTATGAAAGCAACTCTTCTGATCTTTTTGTAGGGTGCCACCTGATCGAATTTTGGACAGTCAATCCATGATAGAAGAAGCCACAGTTTAACATGCACCAAATTTACTCATCATTTGTGTGCAGTTTTGTTGTTAAATTTTAGTCTCATAGAAAGGCTAAAGATAATACGATAACACATTCTTAGATTCATCATTATATGTGGGACTTAAACCACTTCATCAATAAGCTTAGCTGATAGATGAGATAGGATTCTGTCATCTATATTCAAGCATTTACTTCATGAGAAATTTAGATGAAATGGAGAATTATACTTGGAACAGAGATATCAATAATCGAATGAGCTAGCTTTTATCATTTGCATTCTAACAAGGTCAGAGTGACAAATCAAATTGTTGTTGGACATACTTCAAGAACAGAGATATCAATCATCAAATGAATTATAGATCTATCCAAGAAACAGTGTTGATGATTCCTTATGAAGCTGCTATGTTGATTCAGTGTCATAGTGATGTGGTTTATAATGTGGCATTTTAGCAAGATATCAATCTGTAAAATCTAAAAATGAACCCTTAGATCAAGTGGTGAAACTTGAATGTTAAAGAGTGACAGGTTTCCAGTGGATGAAGACAGGGAGACAGGTTTCCAGTGGATGAAGACAGGGAAACGAGCAAATAAATGATCGCAAATAGAAACTGGCAGGAGCCTCAGATCTTTATGATAAGTAAGGCTACATGCTTCTTTTTGCCTGGGAGATTAACAGAGTGTTTCATAGTCTGAGATAGTATGGATTACATCTAATGCAGGAAGAATAAACGAGGCTGACAACATTACAGCAGGCATTCTTGGATGATATTTGTGTTATGTTATATTGTCAATGGAGAAGTGCTTCCAAAATCTATCCAAATTACTGCAGACTCAATCATGTAGAGAGAGAGAGAGAGTTGAACCTGAGCTGCCACAAACTGGATGATCTCCTCACTTGTCAAGTGGCTCTCAGGTGATCTAACCACATAAGCCATGGGCACTTCACCGGCCTCTTCATCCTCCAGCCTGCAATGTATTCCAACAACTATTATGAGGACATCTCTGTTTCATGATGGATCATTGCAGAGTCGATGATAGCGCTACGAAACAAAGAGTGTGAGACTCACGGCACTACTGCAACGTCAAGTATGTGAGGATGGGCGAGAAGCACGGCTTCCAGCTCTGATGGAGTCACCTGCAATCCATTCCATGCATCAGCTTCCGTTCCTTGTGTGTGTGTGTGTGCTCGCGCGCTGTTCATGGCGACGCAGTTACCTGGTACCCTTTGTGCTTGATGAGCTCTTTGATGCGGTCCACCACGAACAAGAAGCCATCCTCATCGAACCGCACCAAGTCACCCGTGCGCAGCCACCCACCTTCTGGCAATGCCTCCTCCGTGGCCGCATCGTCCCCCAGGTAGCCCTTCATCACCGTAGGTCCCTTTAGCCATAGCTCCCCGATCCCACCGGGCTCCACCGCCCTCCCCTCCGACTCCGCCGCCACCACCCGGGCCTCGAAGCCCGGCAGCAGCTGTCCCACTCCCCTCCCCTCCGGCCGCCTCGACGCCGCCACCGAGAACGTCGCCGCCCCGCCGCTCTCCGTCAGCCCGTACCCCTCCCTTAGCTCCACCCACGGGTACCGCCGCCGGAACCCGCTCGCCGCCTCCACCCCTACCGCCGCCGCGCCCGTCCCCACCCTCCGCAGACCCGACAGGTCCCACCCGCTGGAGGACTTCGCCAAGGCCGCCACCACCGGCGGCACAGCCGGGATGTTCGTCACCCCGTGCCGCGCCACGGCCTCCATCGCCGCCCCCATCTCGAAGCGCCGCATTACCACCGTGGTGGCCCCCACCGCCGGCAGCCCCAGAGCGAAGAATGCCAGGCCGTACACGTGGTACATCGGAACGAAAGCCAGGTAGACGTCACCCGCCGACCCGCTCACCTCCGCCGACCACCGCAGCAGCGACACTATCGCGATAAGGTTCCCATGGGTCAACATAACCCCCTTGGGCGCCCCCGTCGTACCCGACGAGTACAGAACGACCGCCACGTCGGACTGCCTGCGCGCGGGGGGCGGCGCCTCCATGGGGTCGCCCCACTCCATCATCTCCTCCGCGGTCGGCGGCCCGTCGGGGTCCCCTGGCTCCCGTTCGGTGAGGAGGGTGGGGACCCCGACGGCGGCGGCGGCCTTGTGGGCCTCCTCGGGAGCAGCGATGGCGAGCGTAGCGCCGGCGTCGAGGGCCTGGCGGGCGACCTCAGCGGGGGTGTGGAGGGGGCTGGCGGGGCAGAGGACGGCGCCGACGGCGAGGACGGCGAGGACAATGACGGGGTATAGAACGGTGTTTGGTGAGAGGAGGAGGACGACGTCGCCAGGGCGGAGGCCGAAGGCGTGGTGGAGGGCAGCGGCGAGGGAGAGGGCGGAGCGTCGGAGGTCGAAGAAGGTGAGGCGGCGGCCGGTGGTGGAGTCGAGGAAGACGGAGCGGGTCGAGTCAAGAGGAGGGAGGAGGGAGAATACGAAGGAGGCAGCGTCGAAGGCGGGGTCGGAGGGAGGGCGGTGGCGGGGGCCGAGGCGGTGGAGGGAGCGATAGACGCCTGAACGAGGGCAGAAGCCGCTCCGGGTATCCTCCTCCTTGTGCATCAAGCGGTCGACCAGCGTCGGGGCGTCCATCGTTGTTGTCGGTGACAAGCGGGCGGAGGAGGTTTAGCTATCGAGAAGTCTTCTCCATGTTTCCGGCGTTTGTATTTGGAAATTTGGATCGACGAACAAGAAGACATGAGCTGGGCGTTAAAACCGTTGCAGGTGGCCCTGACGGACTTGGAGTTGGCTGCTTATGCCGGCCGATGGAACCAAGAAATTGCAGGTGGCCCATCATCTCACATTAAGCTTATTTTTTCAACACTCACTCGAGCGGCGATTTAATTCCATCAACTAAACAATTCGATCAATGCCAGGCAGCCGCCTTAACTTTGACGTCACACATGTCGTGTACATGTCAAAATCAAGGATACCGAGCCGGCATCAGGACACACAAATGGCTGATCAAACAGCGAAGAAAAATTGTAATCCACATACATTGGGTTGAGGTCAAGGGTCCTGATGCCGGCCACGAAACACCAGGTAGCAGCAGCAGCAGCAGCAGCATGTTTTAGCAATCCGTGAAGGTCTCGTACCCATCTCACCTTTAATGAAAATTGTTTTGAGAACCAGATTGTGAGTGGGAAATGTTCTTCTACAGTGTGGTAATAACAAAACCCTTGGGAATTTACATTCTCACAGTTACAGTACATGAATCTAAGACCTGGGAGGAAGGAAGGAGAAGAAAGGAGAGATGGCAAAAAAGAGAAAAGAGACATTAGATATGCCGGGGAACACTTCAAGATTCATCTTCCTCTACTTATGTGCAGTAAATTTCACTACTCCTTTCAAGGAATCCTATGGTTGTTCCTATTGAATTTGCATAAGAAGATTGCTCCAGCTCAAAAATTGCTCAAGGGTAGCCCTTCCTGTACATAGGAGACCCTGTGTATGTACATAAAAATATGAAAAGACAGTGCAGAATGCCGTGGCTTTCCCAGCATGACCAAACAAAAAATAGCCTTGCATGCTTCAGCACTGCCTTCAGTTTGCTGGCTCCACCTGCGAGGAAACCGGGATCCCTGGAACTGACTTGTGAAGCATAGATGTCCCTTCGAAGACTGTTGTTCGAGCACCATTTAAAAACTTATGAAGCTGCAGGGCAAATCAACATCTACAGGTTATTTATTTCCAAAAATCTCCACGTGCTACTACCAGAGATCAATCACCTACCTGGTCCAAGGTTATTTTCGTAAACCCAAATTTTTCGGTCCAAATGGATTCAGCCTCCTCTGCTGCGGGGAGCAGAAAATGCTTCACATTCAGAGATCCCAGCAGTCTCTCGATGCATGAAAAAAGTGACTGGAAGTAACCCTATATGACGAGCATAAATTAGTCAGATTTCAATGTTTCTAAAGGCACGTAAAGAGCACCATAGGGCCTCCGATGTTTGCATATATAAAAAAGCACAGAAAGAGTCTTTTTCCATGCCCTTGAGATCTTGTATGCTACAAAAAGTTCCATGCAAAACAAGCATGCCTCAAGATACACCATGTAACACAATCCAAATTATAACAATTGGACCCACGGCACTGGTAATAACATATTTACAATGAGAGAAGTGCTACCCGATCAAGAACCCAAAAAACTAACAAAAAACTGGGAGCTAATTAAAATACAATTTAGGATACAATTAAAACATACTGTGTTTGTAGTGAAATTTGAATATGCAAGTATTTCTCTTGTTAAGTTTCAGTCAAATTACAACTAGGTGTATTCTAAATTAGGATTTTACAATTAATTGACTACAAAGTATTTCTGTGTTTGTACAATTATTTTAAGATTTTCAGGTATTGTGATACAGATTTCTGTCTAATGTTTACAGGCAAATGTTCTTTGAGAAGTCCTAGTTAGGTAGGAATGGCAACTAGTTGAACTGGAAAAGGTCAGTTAAGTAGATAATAAATCATAGAGTGACAGGCCTCATTTTATCTTCTGTTTTCTACGTATGTGTAACTTCAATCTCTTTCCCACCATCATTCTAATCTCTCATACTTTGTATTCCTGGGGAGGAACATATTGCCTGCTATCAGTTTCTTTATACCTTGAATTCAATGTTGAATGTGAAAAATGAGGCAAACTTAGGAAATGATTAATTGAATGAGGTTGAAGTACACCAGATTGAGAATATTATAGGTCAATCACTTAAAACTTTCCAATACAGAAGATATCGAGCATGAAACTGTAAAAGCAAATTGATGCTTCTAGATTCAGAAAAGAAATTTTCTGGTAGGCACTTTTAAGTTGTTCCCATCTTTCTTCCGCTACACTAAGATTTTTTATTGGCTTATTATCAGTTTTTATTTGTGTATTTAAATACATTATACCTGAAAGTGTTTTTAAGTTAAAAATACATTGTACCAGCTAATTTAGAAGCATTTTTAAATACAATAGAAAGTAAAATCTTTTTTGGTTGTTTATCACAACATATCTTTTTTGATAAGAGCACAGAGCATCAAGCTCCTTCCCCATGGCTTTCCCTTATAGTTCATTTATCTTTCACTCACATAAGATACACATTTCATACCCTAATGATCACCTATAAAAATGTCCAAAAACTTATGTTTCTTCTTCGAGTGGTTCTACAACAGTAGACTTCTGAAACAGTATCCTAGAACACTAGAGACCTCAACGCCTAAACGAAAAAAATTAGCTGGACGTTGTGCTTTGTTGTTCGCAAACCAACAACACCTATTAGCACAAATATAAACAGCAGCATAATCAACTAACAGAAACAAATGATCACACAATAAGCACCCCTCAAGAGTGAAAAAAGTATCCGCATTTGAATTTATTCCAATCCATGATAGGATTCAGTGCCTAAGTTAGTGATTAAAAAATTACACCAAAGATACAAGTAATAAGGCTTTCAGATAACAGAAAGGCACTTAAGTGGCATCCACTCACCTGCCCTTGGTGTTCCCTGCTTGTTGCAACCAACGGTAGTTCTGCAATCTCACTTCCCAAAACACGTAAAATTCCTGCTGATACAACAGATGACCTGCACCAATTAACATAAAGTTATAATATTACAGATTAGTTACAAAAGACCATTCCTCCAGAAATGACCCTTACCATAAAGTTATAATATTAGTTATAATATTAGTTATAATATCACAGATTAGTTAACATAAAGTTATAATATTACAGATTAAAGAAATGACTCTTACCCAACAGTTAAAACTGCGCAGAACATTCCTCCAAAATCCTGGTCTCTCACTGTTCTCCTATCAGATAGAAATCAATAAAATTTAGCAGGGAGAAGAAATTAAGAAAAAAGAATCAGAACAAAAGAGTTAATATCATACCCATAAACCATGGAGGGAATAAGATCTCGACCTGTTGTAGCCTCAATGATAGGATCAAACGACTCCTACAGAAAAAATAATTGCAACAATTTTAACAATCCTTTTCATTGTACTCTTGTGCAGAAAAAATACCTAAAAAGGCAAACAAAACAAAAAAAAACAAAAGCAGCAACAATATTGAACTAGCAATCACTACTTCTGTAGAAGCATAGATCATGCAAGCGGAAAGCTGGTCATTTTTAATCAAATAACAAAGCTTTTTCATCAACACCACCAATGTTGGTCCCAAGCCTGGATGAAAAAGGCGGAAGGTTGGATTGGGTCATTGATAATTAACGTAAAACTGTGTCAGATCTCCTGATCATGGATCTTAACTGATTTCAGTACAGAGTTAGGGTTATCACCCAAAAGTGACATGAGGCACCTTCACCGCCTAGGTATTCGGAATTGCAAACGGTGGGTTAGGAGGTAGATAAAGTTATTTGTAAGAAATGTAAAGTTTCACATGGCAAAAGTTTGACGAATCCACATAGGTTAATGGTATTAGATATTTATTATAAAAAGTGGAAGAAAAAAATAGTAAAAAACTGCATAGACTAAATGGTGAAATTTTAAAGATGATAAATGTAAAACTTTTAAGAAAAAGATGTAAAGAGAGACGACTTAGAATTTAGATGAAGATAATATTACTATTATTTGGACTACGATGGCTAATAAGATTAGAAGCTTAACAAAAGAGATTCTTGGTGAAACTAAAAGTACAAGTATAATCTTAAGAGAGAGTTGGTGATATTGCAAGGAAGTTTAAAAAAATATTTTTTACTAAACAAATCATGTTTTTAAAATTAGCAAAATTATAAAAATGAGAAAAAATTAAAAGATATAAAAATCTGAAAAAAGGCTAAAAAAGTAGTTGGTATGACAAAACATAAAGCTTACGATATTTTTTATAATAAATTAGGTACTAAAAATGTGAAAAAAATATATATCGAATTGCTAACACTAGGAAAAGAAAGTATAACAATTTAGGTAATTTTTGATGTATTAAAAACAAATATAAAAAACTAGTAAATGATAATGAGATTAAGGAAAGATGAAAATTTATTTTTATAAATTATTTAATGAATATTCCACACAAGACTTAGATTTAACAATAAATAATAGTGATAGATTTAATAATCATAGATTTATTTGTAAAATTAGAATCAATGAAGCAATAGAAGCATCAAAGAAGATAAAAATAGCTAAAAGTGTGGGGCTTGATGATATCCCTATTAGGGTCTGAAAAGGCTCAAAGGATAAGGGAGTAGCTTGGTTATCTAACAAAACTATGAGATTTGGAAGGAACGGAGAAAGACTTTTTTAGTGCCTATTTACAAAAATAATGATGACAATAACATACAAAACTGTTCAAATTACAGATTAATTAAGATCATGAGTCATACTACGAAATTTTGAAACAGAGTTATCGAAAATAGGATAAAGCTTAAAACAAATATCTTTGAAAATCAATTTGGTTTTATGCTTGGAAGAGAAACTACAGAAGCTATTTATTTATTAACACAATTAATGAAAATGTACACAGAAAATTAAAAATTTGCATATGGTTTTTATTGACTTAGAGAAAGTCTATGATATGGTACCTAAAGATATATATGATGAGTTTTATAAAAAAATATATCCACTAATTATATTGATATTATTAAAGATATGTATGATAATGTAGCTACTAATGTTATAACTATAAGGACTGTCTAGTGAGTTTCATGTTAGCATAGGATTACTGTAATAATTCATATTAAGTCACTATCTTTTCCCATTAATAATGAATGGATTTACTAGTCACCTACATGATAGACATCCTTACTAGTCATTTACATGATAAACTTGAGCTATGGAGGAAAGCCTTAGAAATCAAGTATGTTGGATCAATTATTCAACAAAATAGGAAACCAATGAAGATAATATTCATAGAGTAAAAACAAAATGGTTAAAATAGCAAGGTGCGTTAAGAGTCGTGTGATCATCAAAGACCTTTGAAATTAAAACAAATATTTTATTAGACAATTGTGAGACCAACAATGCTTTATGGATTTGAGTATTGAGCAATTAAGAAAAAACATATAAAAAATGTTTGTGTTGTTGAGATGAGAACATTGAGATGGATGTATAGAGTTATAAGAGGATAAAATAAGATAAAATTGTTTAAAATAATATGGGAATAAATAATATGGGAATATGCAGAGGAGACCTCCAGATGCGATAGTCAAAAGAGGTAAAGTAATTAATATTAGTGATATAAAGCCAGATAGAGAAAAACCTTTAAAGGAAACTATAAATAAAAACTTGAGTATTTTGAACTTAATAAAACATATAACTTTTTAATGGTCTTATTGATGACAAAAGATCCATGTAACCGACCCCAAATAATATTAAGATAAAATTGTTCAAAATAGTATGGGAATATGCTAAGGAGACCTCCAGATGCGATAGTCAAAAGAGGTAAAATAATTAATATAAGTGATACAAAGCCAAATAGAGGAAAACCTTTAAAAGAAACTATAAATAAAAACTTAAGTATTTTGAACCTAATTAAACATATGACTTTCTATCGGTCTTATTGCCGGCAAAAGATCCATGTTACCAATCCCAATTGAGAAGCATATTCTGCCACACATTCTATCTTCTGTACACTTTCCCACCTACTTCCACATCACATCCTCTATCCAGACATCATTGCTTATAGTTTTTAATTATTTGTTGTGCTTCTTATAAACTATTCAAGCTCCTGCAACACTCCACCTCTGTTCCCATTCCTCTCAAATCTTTCCTCTCAAGCTGCATCTTCCTATTATTTTTTGCTCCTTGCTTCACTACCTACTCTCTTGAGTGAACTCTTTCCTAGATTGCTACTTATCTACCTCTGTTCACCATTTACCATATCATAGCTAGTATAATAGCTAAATAGCTTGCTTCCAATTTTGTTATAGATAATTAGTACATGATGCGTAAATCAAGCTTAAAATTGCCCCACAAATACCGACGTGAAAAAACTATAATCTATTGTTTTACTTTGAAGCATTCATTTCTACAATATTATTTGGTGTTCTCAAAGTTATTAGTTTCATAATCTTTTATACTTAACAAATGAAAACCGACAAACATGCCTGCATTTACATACCACACACGAAATATACAATATTTCAGCTGCCTTCATATAATGTTAACTTTGCAGACCCTAGAATTCATTATATAGCAAGAGAGAGAAAATGAGTTTTCAAAATGGAACAGCAATGAAAAAGTGAATAATATAAAAACTTGTGGCAAAGAAGCTGAAAGTATGTGATTAAAACACCCATTGATTAAACCGAATGCCAATCTCTGTTAAGGGTGGTCTAACTTGACTTACCAAACATGTTAGTGCCGATAAACAATGGACAAGATGAATAATGGTTGCTCTTTATATGAGAGAAAAAAGTCATATACTAGTGTAGAGTAAATGCAAAGAACATAAAAAATGGATACCAATAGATGACACTTGCAAATAAAAAGGAACCCACTAAATATGGTGCATCATAAAGGGGATGGAGCTACCATGTTTCTGCCTTTACTACAAGAAAGGACGAACGGCACTAAATATATCAAGGCCAATTCAATTTCTGTAAGGCTCCACAGGTTTTCACTTTAAGATCCTATTTAGTAACGGGAATTTAATGAAGTTTTTCCTTAAAATCTCAGAATCTCACTCAAAAACAATCTTAACCCCACACTGAATTAAGCATTTAAAATATAATGGCCAATCTGAACATGGGATTTAGTGTGCCAAGAATACCCTTGGAACTTGGAAATCAAAGGCAAAAGGGGCTAGGAAATTCCAGAATAAACAAAAATTATGCATTAAATCCCCCATTGAAGCACAAAAACAATATAAAACATGAAATCCCATATTCAAATTTCAAAAGTATAATAAATACAATATATATATTTCTAGTGGAACTTCAATCCCCACTAAAACTAGGATCTGGAAATTCTGAACAAAGATCCTTGGCTTTCTAATCCTTATACCAAATGGACCTCGAGGATATGAAAAGGAAGATAAACAATTTGCCTTTTTGTTCCCTAGACTGAAATTGGATGAATTTTACCAAAAGATCAAACTGAACAAAAGAAGAACTTGGGAAGAAGCTGGTATATTTTATATTTCTATTTTTTTGGTGTGTTGGGCATCAAACTTATCCTACCAACAGTTGCATACTACCAAAATGGGTTCAGTACATGAACTAGTAATCAGTTCTTTAAACCATCTTGGTATCAAGCTCTGAGAATTTCAGAGACTAGTAAAATCATATTATTCAACACGATTAAACTTTTACGAAGAGGAGATACAAAGCACGAATAATAAAATAAGTACCAATTTGTAGTAGCATTTGGTCACTTACATGGAAAATCGCAACTGCTCTTGATAGCAATAGTTTACTATCTGCTGTGTCAGTTTTTCCACTTAAAAGTCTCCATCTGATATCAACATCAGCATCTACGTTTACACCCTTGTTCTCCAATTTCTTTTTTATGATATCAGTATTCAATTCTGGAAGCGGCTGTGTTCCACAGAGAAGAAACTCTTGCAAAGCATTCCAGATTCTACTGCAGTCACCACAGCAGAACCACTCCCCTTCAGGCAGTTCCTGCAATTAATGACAAAGTTTGATTCTAGTCAGCTTTGGTATATTCTACAATAGGCCAAAAACTGACATTCTTTTGGCCTAGGCATCAACATGATGTCATAACTATTTCGTCTATGATGCAATTGGCACCATAGGCAGTTAAAGATTTTACTTAAACTTTTAAAATTACAAGACTACAAATGCCTTGTATCGGGGAAAGACCAAGTGTCACCTTCAGATCAGCCATCATTTGCTCCCTCAAACAACCCACATGATATTCCTTCTCGCACTGAACATGTTACCAATGTCAGTCAGGACTTGATAAATAAGTTGAATCAGAACAGATGGAACAATAAACGATATACTAAAATAATTTTTTGTAAGAAATCAGAATCATACTTGGTCACAAATCATAACTGTTCGATCATCAAATCTAGATTTACTGAAATCATGGCTCCTGCAGAACATAAAGAGAATTAGGAAACGAAGAATAAAAGGAAGCATGTCTCAGAATATCAAATTTATGTAACTGACTATTTCATGATTGACCCCATACAAAATTTACATCCAAAAGCACAACAGGAATGAATGTAATTGCATAACAATGATAGAGTAAGACAGAAATAATCTCTTTCAATTGATGAATATAAAATTCAGTTCAGATCAAACACAAACACAGCAATCCTGGTTCCTTAACTACAAAGCTATATGTGCATTAAGCTAGCAAGAGAAAGAGTCTACAGCAAATAAGACAACTTTGTTATGAACTAAGAAGATATTGCAATTCTAAAAATGCTGAAGGAGCAGGAAAGTAGGTCTAGTGGAAAGCAAACCTGCAAAATGCACAACCACCAACATCAGTCTGCGATGTTGTGACAATACGTATACTTCGTTTAAATATCTGCTCAATGGGATCAACTCCAGCAACTCTTCCAGCAGCAATTGCATTATCATTACATGCGACACTCCTTTCTCTTTGATGGAGGTTTATACAATACTGGCAGTACCAATCTCCCACTGGTATGCTCGGCAAACCCACACAACCTGCAACAAGCATAAAAAGCATCAAAACTGCATGACACCATAGCCATACTAGTTAACCAAATATGCACAAAAATCACAACCTGCAAGATATCTTTCCAATAAATCAAACTCCTATTAATTAACAACCATTGATATCCCTTTAAATACAATGCAAACGGAGAACAATTACTCAGTTACTTTAATCTTTTGCAGCATACAAGTTAATAATAAGCACGAATACACAACCAATAGCCACAAGATCTAGAGAGAAGACAAAGCTTGAGACATGGAAGAGAGCTTGGGAGCATGGAGAGATGAGGACAGCTGAAAGACAACAACAAGTATTTCATATTTTTCTGGCTTATTAGTTTGATTGTTTGTTTATTTTTCTACATTACTCCTATTCCAGTGGCATGGAATGAACCACAAGTCGCTGGAGACACCTTGATATCACCATAACATAAATAACCATGCAAAACAAAACAAATGATACAAAATTTTCGTTTATAAAATACAAAGATTTGTGAGATGTCCATAAACCATCCAACTTTCCCCCTTGTTTCCACTTAGTTATGAAGCCAGCATATAACAGAAAGACAGAAGCAAACAGAAGACTAACTAGATATTTCATTTCAAAATCCTTCCATTCAATGTTTTCTTGGAACAGTCAACTATTTTTCCAATCAATTATTTTTGGTTTCAGTAAGAAAGAAAAAAGCAAAGCACACAAGCCAAGTAGAAATTTTATATGGTAATTTATAAAATGTTGTATTTTGGTCACTGTACAAAACTGTTATAAAGAAATGCCACCAAAATAAGCAGAACCTGGTTAACAATTCAGCCTCAAGAACTCAACCTTTGCAAATTTCTCAATATATCAGATTAATCTAAATAACATTTTGAAGCTGAATATAACAATCTACAGCTACCCAGCTTGCTTTTTACTTGAGCACAATTACTACATTGTGTGATCAACCTTCCAAGTTAAAGAAGCATCACACCAGTTAATGGTAATTTATCAACCAAGCAGCTGAAAAACTAGCACTATTCTCATGTCCACCTAGGAAAGCACAATGTTAGCCATGACAAGAGAAAGAAAGTATGGATGAGGTTTCTAGAAAACATCTACCAGGTTTATAAAAATTTTAGGCCGCAACCATGACAAGGTAATTCCAGCAGAAAAAAAAAGGAAACAGACCTAACATTTCAACCAAGCAACTGAGATGTCATAGTTGTCATGCAAAGTAGACTGTGTATCACCCAAACAACTAATTAACTATCACTTGTAGTTGAAATAACTTACGCAAGTATTTCATACTAAGTTATATTTAAAAAATCCCAACAAAAGCAAATACCTACCTGTGTGGAAGGCCCTGGGACATAGATCACAAAGGAGTAGGTCTCCACCATCTGCGCAAATGCTGCAAAGATCATCATTCTCATTGGCTGATAATTTCCGGTCTTTTGATAGTGAAACTGACAATTCATGAAGGGAAACTCCATTGGAAGTGTATATATTATTGTAACTGTAGAACAAAAATAAAAAATGATAAAGGAGAGAGAAATGACAGGAGCTTAATCAAAAAATTTGGAACTTCTATCATTAACTCACGGTTTTCGACGTGCAGCTCTACCAGCATGGGCTTCAAACTGAGAAGGACTGACCTGCACAATTAGCATAACAAAGTTTAAACTTTGAAGTACAGGGACGAAGAAGTTAGTAAATTTGATAGTGCAAATAATTAACCACAGTATTGCAGCATCGACAGTATATTCCGGAATCTTTTATATAGCCTTCAAGTAGCCTCTGCAAAAATTGTTACAATAGACCTCATAAGCAACTAGGTAAATCATAATAAGAAACATTTAACCACTAAATGCACAACCTTTCCACGAACATAGTAGCCAACTTCAGTTCCTTCTGGTAAGATGCCACTCATAAAGACCAACTTGTGCAGGCCCAGATCCCTAGTAAAATTTAGAAATTGAAAACAAAGAAATATATCATAAATTGAGCATAAAACAGAATATGAATCTTGTGAATAAATAGTAAAGCTATAATATTCAGTGGAGTTAAAGTACCAACTTTTTGGTTAACCTTCCCAGGCTACTTTTCTTAATTGATAATAAATTCTTAGATGCATTATTGGACGTGTCTGGTGTGGAACTTGTCCTTGATAACCTGAACCACAATCATAGTCATATAAAAGGCATATACAAAAAGAAGTTTAATAAAAGATGAAACAGGAGTAAAATGCAAGTACAGAATGTAAGAACATTTTATGCTTTATCCTAACCAATGTAAAGAAGAAGTCACATCCTTAAAGAGGGAAACTCGTACAAAAAGATAGACACTCCTAATTTAAGAGGCCAGAGCTTTCTGGTCTATGTAATACAAACATAACACAGTCAACCATACAAACCTCATAGAAGCATTATACAATAACACCAACTTAGAACACCTAATATTGAAGTCCTAGCTTAAACTAGTCCTAACACAATTTTGAGATCAACAAATGAGATACAATAATTTGTCTCGCGAGGAGAATAGACTGTTATAGAATCAGAATCAGCAAGCACCTTGTCTCATACAAGTACAAATTCCATGAACATATTAGCTATGTGTTCATGCATATTTGTATGTAATTCCATGTATCACAATTGCACCCACTGACAAGGAACAATAGGCACCCAAAATAAAATTAAAAAAACTCGAACTCCATCCCTCATTTTTATCCCCCTACCAATAAAAACAAATTATTACTCCAAACAAACTCATTATTACAGGATTAAAGATATACGAAAAGCAGAAGTAGCATTTCATGTGCCATTTGATAATATGTTATTAGGATTCTCTTTGTACTACAATCCATACCACCCATCTTCAACAAACACACCATACAACATTCACTGAGTTCGGTAAAAACATCTAAAATGAAATGATTCAAAGCAATATACATATAAAACATACGAGTCATCATTGTTTCTTATGTATTCTTCTGTTATTTTTCTATACCTTTACATTATGAGGCAGCATATATACTATTATATAACATGAGAGGCCTCATGGGAGAAGCCTTAGTGACACAGACATCCATGTCACCTTTACATTTTGGGACAGCATATATGCTATTATATAACATGAGAGACCTCACAAGAGAAGCCTCGGTTACACAGATGCCAATGCCACCCTGGCATCAGATCCAAGCCATTGACGCAATCCAATTTAAATTTTTTAGGAAAGATTTAATTTTCTTCTTAGGAAGTGAGGGTCTTTCCATGCATAATCAGCACTCACTATAAAATGTTAGCAGAACTTCCATGTTTTTTATCTGTAATATTTGTTTTCTTTTGTACACAGAGTGTCTCCGTGTGTGCAATCATTGTCTGAAATTTCCTTTTCACTAAAGGGCATTCTTTTCCTAACATATTTTTACTGACGGGGCAACTACAGATGAGGGAGAGAGATAGTGGGAGGGAAAGAGAGGGGTGGGAAAAAGGAGAAGCATGGAGGAGGTGGCCATGGGGTGTCAAGGAAGCTCAATGTGCTACGCAAATGCTTGGGCCGGCCAATGCCTAAGCCTAGGGGTGCACCTAAGCAGCACCCAATTGAAGATGCCCACCTGACCCCTGTTTGAGGCGCTCGAAACTCGCCTCACCTGGGCACCTAGGCGAACGCCCAAGAGCCTCTGGTTATCACTGGCTTATACCATGCTTCTATGTTGCGCTCGGACCGATTCATACCAGCCCGATAGCCTGTCACGTCAGTGGCATGGACCACAGCATGTGCCAACATACCGTCACAGGTCCAACCAGGTACCAGCACAGGTTCAGTATCTGAGAATGTCAAAGCAAGATCTGTATGTACAACAGTAGAAACAGTAACAAGAACATACCACCAGCAAAATGATGGGCAAACTAACACAACATACCCAAAGCATTATAAGATCAGATTCCTTTATGACAAAGCTAGAGAAACAAAACCAATCTTTGACACGAGACAAAGGAAGGACCTGGTAGAGCTGACCACTCCATTGAGTGGGCTTGGAGTTCTTGAAAGTTGCTTTAAGTCAAGACACGAGTCACATAACCATGCAAATTTCCCAGCACGCGAAGTAGAAAATGACACTACAGAAAATTGGTGGCATGCGACCATGTCAATAATCTTAGTGAATGTAATTAATACATAAACTCAAGTAGAAAACATCACCTTTGCATTTTTGACATGTAAAGCAATTCTTTGGAGGCACTGGTCCAATTGCACCTTGAATTGCAGCCTCCAACATGTCTAAAGGTGCACCACAGCATGCTTTCACCACATCATGGAGGCTATTACCATTTTGCAGGTAAATGAAATCCGCTGGGTGCTTTTTTGTGCTGCCAGCATGCTGCTCAAACACATATGCTGAAACAACCTTCATGCCACACATCCAAAAAAACAAATAAACAATGAACAACAAATTGATCTAACATTATTTTAACTAGCGTGAAGCTATAACAGAGAAAATACTTACAATCGAGCTATCACAAGTAGCACAAGAGCACAATATACCATTGCCCTTAATCACACCGTGAAGCTCAATTTGCTGTAATAATAATGTCATAAAGACAATTCCTGATCAAAATCATAGTGTCCATAAAGAACGTACAGGAATAAATATATAGAGAGTGGCCAGCACAATAGCAGACAAAAAGTCAATCATAAAAAAAAGCATAAGACATACGGAAAGAACAAAAGGATCCAGTTGAACTAATAAAGAGTACAATTTAGCTTTTAGATTCTTTTGATGTCTGAAGATTAATTCCAAACCTCTTTTTAGTAAGAAAAACCATTAAAGAAGACAAAGACAACATTGTGAATTCTATTTATGGAGGTTGCAGCATACCTTTCCATTGGATGTCATATACTTGACAGGCAATCCCTCAAGCAATCCAGTTGACAGCAATTCCCTCACATTACCAGGTAGCTTTGTCAGAGAAATCTTCTTTGACATCTTCAGTTCCATCTTATTCTTTGGGGTTGAGCTCAAAGACCCATTAACAGAGTTTTCACCACCTTTTGTTCCCTCTGATCCAGTGGACTCACCACTAGCGCCTGCACCAACATCTGATCCAGAATCTTCTTCCTCAGCCTTGATACGATACCTCCTGTTGGGCTTCCCTGGACACTTGTCATCATCCATAATGCTGTCATGACCATTTTCCATACTAGAGCTAATAGCAATTGGACCTTCCTTTTCTACCGGAGTAACCTTCAATAATGACCTCGTAAACCTTCTCACAGGCTTCTGTGGTAGGCTATTTTCCATCTTTCCACCATCTTGATAGTCTATTACTGTCGGTGTTCCCTGTAAAGGTTCTTCATTATTCATTATCAATGCTGGAGGAAGGCTTTCAATAATTGATACTTGTACTGCATCCTCAATTTGTGATGTTCTGGAGCTTTTTAATTGATTCTTGGATGCCAAGTGATCCACATTCAACTCATCATCACAATTAATCACTATCTGGTTCTTCACAGAACAACCATTATCAAGGGAGATGGCATTTGATTTGCATGCAACAACATCATCAAGAACAATTGGTGCATCAGCTGCAGATGCTAACGCTAGGACCCAACGATTAGGAGATTTCAACACACCACCAGCTTTGCCCCTCAAGGGAGATCTGACAAATACTTTGATAGGTTTCACCTGTGGAGGGGCAATCTCCGTTGCAGATTCACCACTACTGTCGATCAACACGGGGTTTTCAAAGACAGCACCATCTGCTAAAGAAACAGCATCAGATATGGGCTCATAGTCATGATCCACGACGGTAGGGACTTTGACGGGCTTCATCTGTGGAGGAGCAGCCTCCGCTGCAGGTTCACCACAACCGTCAATAGACACTAGTGTTTCCAAGACAGGACCATTCGCTGAAGAAACAGCATCTGCTGTCGGCACATCGTCACGATCCACGACGGTTGGGGCTTCAACGAGGCTTATCTGTGGAGGAGCAGCCTCCGTGGCGGATTCACCACAACCATCAACCGGAACGAGGGTGGCCAAGGGGGTCCAAATCGCTGACGGAACAAAATCCGCCGTGGGCTCATCGTCACCATCCACGATGACTGGGGCTTCCACGGATGAATTCTGTGGAAGAGCGGCCTCCGCGGCAGATTCGCCACAAACATCGACCGACACAAGGGTTTCCAAGGGGGTCCGGTTCGCTGATGAAACGACATCCGTGACAGGCTCATCGTCACAATCCACAACATCCGTCACGGTCGCAGCCGTCTTCAACGGCAGATCCCCACCGGATTTCCTGCGCTTCTTGGTCGCTTTAGGAGGAAAAGCTGCTGGGGCGGCGGCCGCTGACCTGCCGGAACGCGTACGGCCGAGGGAAGACGGAAGCTGGGCCTGGGACCTGAGGGCAAAGACGAACTCGCGTTTCAGTCCAGAGCGGACGGCGGAGCGGAGCACGTAATCCTCCGAATCGGGGGACCCGCCGGGGCTGTCCATGGGATCCAGCGGACGGGAGGCGATCGGCTACCGGAATGGCATGCGGAAGGGAGGGGTTCCACGGGGCCACCGGCGGCAGATGCTGCGGCGGCTGATGAGGAAGAGGAAGGGGAACCGGGATTCCAAGGGTTGGGAAAATTAGGGTTTGGCCTCGATTTATATATACGGGAGAAGATAGGGAAAAGAGAAAGGCCGCGTGTTCTCTGGAAGGGGGAGACGAAGCGGGACGGCGAGGAAACACATTAATAATAATCATAATAGTAGCCGCCGCAAGTAATAACACTAGCAATTGGGGCGAGGACACGGAGAGAGCCGAAATAAAATGGGCGGAAGGGGCAAAACGAACCCGGTCGGCATGGTAAATGACTAATCTACCACCTATTTGACTCCCTCGGCGGGATCGGAAGGCATCCGATTCACCGGACCGGCTAAAACCGGGCGGGTCAAAATGCAAGTGATCGGCCATGTTTTGTCAAACGGCAACACCGAGGCTGCCGGAATGGCCGAACCTAATTGAAGGCCGGTTCAGTGAACCGGCTGCAAATTGAGAGCGCGTGGGAATCTTGATAAATGGGTAGTAAGGTAAGAAAGGAGCCTCGTGGGGGGGGGGGGGGGGGCGGGGGGGGGTTAACTTGGACCGCGAGACGGACAAAGGTTTGGGCCGGAGGCGTCACGAGGAAGGCGGAGGAACATATTTATATTATTTATGTAAAGAACGCCCGGGAATTTTTGATTTGAGAGAACCGGATATCGAATCGACCGCACGTTTCCTCGATCTCCACGATGACATGGAGCTCTCCTATTGCGCAAACAATTACCTCATCCACCCTTCGGCCACCTACCTCGCGATTGGAGGAGGAGTGACGGAGGGAATGCGGGACCCAGATACGAGGGACAAAAGATAATTGCCGGCGTCCAACTACCGCAACGTCGAAAACTTGGGAACCAAGTTATACCCCCCCCCCCCCCCCCCCCCCCCAACCCAAGTGGGACACATTGTTTCTTTAAGATACTGATTTTTATTAAAGTACAATGTTAAAGAAATCTATTTACCAAAAATAATGGACATGAAATTATACCCATCCAAGTTTGGAAGAATTTGAACTGTATTAATTGGTAAAGAATATGATGGTAACTACATATATTAATTGCCCTCCCAGATAGCTACCATAAGTATTTCAATTCCTATATTTAAAAAAATTATATTATCCTGTAGTTGCAAAAGTGAAATGATTATGTCCATTTAGTTTAACGATGTCGGTTTTTATCGATAGAAACGTGAAAATAAAGAGTAAAAAAATAATTTTAAGTTTGATGGTGGACGGTATCAATGGTGGACGACAACATCGTGGCATCGGTGATGGCGAACCCCTCCTCTCGCTCCCACCTCGTCCTCGGTGTCTAGTGGTTGTCGCCCTTTGCCGCCTCGACCACTTCCTTGTTACTACCCCTTCCACTTCTCCCCTCGTCCTCCACTTCTCCTTATCCACCCTAGCCCCCAGCGTCAAGCACGTCCGCCACCTTTCCTACGACAACTTCGTCACCGCCTTCATCCACGCCCTATCCTCCCTCCACCCTATCGTCGTCTCCTAGTCACGTTCCCTCGCCTGCCCTTCGCCTTCCTCTCCAACTTCTTTATTGATTGGACCCACCACCTCACCACCGACCTCGGCATTCCTCGCGTCCTGCTCAAGTTCTCCACCGACCACTGCACATAGGTCATTCATACGATGGTAGCTAATGCTAATGGATGGATGGAATATCGATGAGTTATTCACCTACATAGACATCTCTAGCATTGACTTCTAGTTGATCGATGAGAAGGAACCAGAAACGCGAGGAGTTGAGGTTGGTCTTCGACCCGATCATACTGTTGGGCGAAAACCCCAATAGCTTCCAGGCAAAAATCCCCAGCTATATTCTTCTACCATCTTGTTCATAGCTTCAGCCTGAGAAAATGAGGAAGGTGTCATCTCTCTCAGAGCTCGGCTTCGTCGATGACATACACAGGACTCTATTTCGCCCTATCCAGTAAGTGGCACCATCATCTCCCACTCAACATCACACCAAGATATCCATGATCGATGTTGGGAATGTAGACATGGCCATTGCCTAGACGATCTTGACAGACAAGCTAGTGCTGGTGGATGCCAAACCCGATAAGCTATAGGGGGAGATGCTAGACGTATAGCATGTTGCGGTCTTTCTCTCCTGCACCTAAATCCTAACATCTCCAAAGTACGTAGTGACGATAAACTCACACATCTGCATCATCACGATCAATGCTCGGTAGATCCCGACGGAGACGTGATTGAACCTACTACAGCGTAATCTGACATTGTTCAACAAGATCGTGTCGCCACTGGCAAGCTACTCATCAGGGACACTATTGTTGGTGGTGTCAAATCCGATGGACATGTTGACATATCACCTAGTAGTTATCGGGATTTCTACCTAATAGGGTGATCGAGTTGGAGACCAACCTCGACTACTCACGTTTTTTATTCTTGCTCGTAAATCACCTAGAAGTCAAGATGCCCGGGTAGACAAAGAACTTATCAACATCGAGAGGGGGAGGGGTCCTCCACCACCAACGCTAACAATGTCATTGTTCATCACCACCGACGCTGTTATCCGCCAATGATGCCATCCACCACCAAACATAAATTATTTTTTTTATCCTTTATTTTAATATATTTTTATTGATAAAGCTGACATCGTTAGAATAAACGAACTTAATCGTTTCACTTTCATAACTACAAGGATACCATTGTAACTTTATAAAGTATAACGATCGAAGCGTTAATGAGAGCTAACTGACAATCCATAGTTAGCCCTGATTGATGATAAGATTTTAGGATCAAACCTTATCTTAGTCATCATGTACACAAGAGGCGTATATAACAAAATCACAAAGGACAACTGCAAGTGACTTGTTTGACGTCTTTTATATTCAACATACCAAACCTACAGATCTAACATATTTACATAATTTAAAAGCTAGTAAAATAGGTATGGTCCATGCAACAACATGAATTCATTGGAGTCATGAAAACGTGAGAAAGTGAAACAACACATTTCCAAGCGGTAGCTGTTGTATGGAAAAACAGTAAACATAAGATGAATCAGAACCATATATATTCAGCCCATGGGACAATATAAACTTGGTAACATAACAGAAAGAGATAGAGGACATACAGGAGATTGAATGGCAGATGGAGTACCCGATGGCAAAAAGGAAGCCAGAGAGGAAGGAGGTGCAACATATAGAAGTCTCGGTTCAGACGGATGGCTTGCATTTTTTAGTGCAGGGGCATCCGACAAAGAAAATGCAGGTTCAGGAACAACGACTGTATGGCTGATGCGCCTGTCATTTCCATGAGACCCAAAGCACCAATACACACTGAGCCAAGCAGTTCATCTTCACCTCTGGAAATTAGAAGAACACATAAATGTTGATGACACCCAAAAGAGGAGATATTTATATAACATAAATACACAAACATGCATAAATTCAGTTTCATCTGTTGCTATACTTGTAAAATGTAGTTTAGTGCTTATGGCTGCCACAAACACAGCATCTGGTTATGATCAAATATGTGCAACCGTGTACCTGGACACAGATTGTTTTTAAGAAACTAGAACCCATGACATGTAGTTCCAACTGGAGCAGCCTTGTAACTGAGCAAAGGCCCACATTCTCATTCCTGGTTTCTCGGTTTTTATTGTCAGAAACAATATTAGTGAACCAGCTTTATACAACCTCCAATATGTTTTGGTTAGAGGTGTCCTTAGAATAGATGAATTGATCACTATTGTTTTTTCCAATAAACTTTTATCCCCATATCTAAGCACAAAGATGCTGGTCTCAAATCTGATGTCAAATTTCCAAAAATTGAAATGTTTACGTTTATCATGTCACTAATGATACCCATCTAATTCAGTATATACATACCTGTTACAAAATAGTTTAATGTCACTTGAATATAAAAGGGATGTCGTCCCTAACAGAGCTCGATACCAGGAAGGGATCCATGCATTCAACCTCAAATAGTTGGTAATGATAGCTAGTTGTTTTTGTTGTTAGTTTATAACAATGTTCCACATAAAATTTCTTAATTTTCTATTCTAATTGCCATCAAACCAAAAAGATAAGTTGTTTCTGAAGCAGTATCCTGATAGCAATTAGAATACTATAGCTATAACTGAACCCAATAAAACATAGCATGAATACGGCCATCAAATGTTTGCAAGATATGTTGTCATAAAATGGAACACAATAAAAGTGAGTGCACCCAAAACATAGCAAACAGAAATCATAAGTTATAGTTAGTCTGACATTTTCCCACCTGAAGATTGAGTGAGGGTCATCATGTACTCCACAGATACAGTTCCCAAGCTCACAATAATGCCCAACGATAGACAGTGTGTCATCCAATGATGTCAGTTCATGAACAGCTGAATACAAATTGCATGGAAAATGCATGAGTACAGCATATAAACCACTAATATCCTACAAAGAGGCTATTAAAAGCATAATCAAATCCCTGGGCAGTTTATGAAAATATCTTAAAAGTAAGCAAAATTAAGATTGAATAAAGAAATCATTACACAATTCTCCTTCAAGTAACCCTAGCAACCACATTATTAGAACCTAATACATAATGGGCCCTTTCCTAAAAGCTTAATCTTTTAGAATTAATGGTCATCCAATTCCTGATATTTATCATGATATCCTAGATTATGAGTTCGAAACATGTATTTGCCCCACTTTATTTTGCCAAGTAATTAGTTAAAAAAATATGTATGCATCAACATTCTTCGTTTGGGCTTGCGCCGAGCAATTGGGTTTACTTTCACGTGAGCGATGTTAGAACAGTGGGCTCTTCTTCCTAAAAGCTTACGCTTTTGGGATTACTGATCACCTATTTTGAAATATTTATCACACATCAAAAGAGTCACTAAAATACAAAAAATTACTGAAACACACAACAATGCCTCACAGATCTGAACTGACTAAGCTATAAACAAAACAAAATGAACAGCCAAGTCGGAAACGCGGAGCACAAGAACCAAAAGCACAAAAAAGGAGTATGACGACTCACCGGAACCGTGACCTGCTGGACCCAGCTTTCCGCAGAGACGAACACCGCTGCAGCAGCATTCACGGTCTCCACGCTATCATGAATTCCCCTCATCTCTTTTTCCTCTTTCTCAATCCGAAGAGATAGTTTCTTCCCAAAATCTAACCTCGACTCCGCTAAATCCTGCCGATCACTTGTCAATTCCGATAAGAGCAGCTCAAATCACCGCAGAAACCATAATCCTTGCAGGAATCACAAAACCCTGGAATTCGCACCTCGAATCGCCGACGGAAGGGATTGGGATCAAAGAGAAGGAGAATGCGAGGTTACAGGTTCGGAAGAAGCCATCAGCGGGCGTCAAGTCGGCGTCTCACGCGCATCAGAACCGTTGGAACGGGAAAAGGCACGAAACGAACGGTCTCGATGGCTTAAAGGCGTGTTAGTAATTTTCCGTAAAAAGCTGGCGCAATTTAGTAAATGCGCGAGGTTCTTTCCCGCGCCACCCTTCACACTCATGCGGGGGCCCACCAAGAACATCGCGGGCCCCACAGGGTCCGAGGAGCCATCGATCGAGTAAGGAAACGAGTGGCAAAGCGGGAGTCGCCAGTGGAGTCATCTTTCTTATGGTTGACTTGTTGACTAA
Organism: Ensete ventricosum; assembly: GCA_029747655.1. Lineage (NCBI taxonomy): Eukaryota > Viridiplantae > Streptophyta > Magnoliopsida > Zingiberales > Musaceae > Ensete > Ensete ventricosum. The sequence continues at coordinate 56,493,255 of JAQQAF010000009.1, forward strand.
GGTCGCCAAGTCTTGGCTTCATGGTCAACCTTCTTGCACTCCAAGTCACATACAACGAGCACTGCTCTCACTTGAATGTTTGGTGAAATATGTATTCCTAGTCAACGTCAATTTATGTTTGTTTTGAGTGATTAATGATCCATAACATGCTAACCAATTGTGATAATTAATGAGTCTATGAGTCAGTCTAATATGATCTTTATAAGTTAATGGTCATAATTTTTTTGGGCTTTGGAACCCTCATGATATAAGTCACATTAATGTTGAGAGCTGAAATTTCGAGTTTGGGTTAATTTGATCAGCATTAAATATTGGTGCCATGCTAAAAAAATTAAGATTATTTTTTGGTGTCAAGAAAAAAAAAGGTTTAATACCAAAAGAATTTGCCAAAGCAACAAAAGAATGATCCACAAACACAAGACAATGGATTCACATGAAAAATAACATATTAAATAAGCGTGCCCTAATTTTCTTGTCCCTGTCTTTTTTCAATCCTTGGTGACTTTATTTTCCTTCTTTGTTTTTATAGATTTCATAATATCATAAATTAGTGGTAGAGTTTTTTTAGTCATTAATTACCAATCAATGAGTCATCTACACATTTGCTATTGCTATCCCATAATAGAAAAGGTTTTAGATGGAAAGTAGAACAAGAAAAAGAATTAGGATTACCTAATTAATTATTCTTCTAATAATTAATATCAATTTATATATGTAAGAATAACAAATGTATATGGATATAGGCTAAATCTACCATAGTGTTCATCCAAAAATGGAAGAGTAATTATTCAAAAGAATCCATTGTCTAAGTTAGGTATAATTCTATAGACATAATTGAAGTCAATCCAAATAATAAAAAGTGTTTTATTGATTATCATAATTATGTGTGGTAATATCTTTAACATTATCATATCTATCATGTTTTATATATCTCTAACAATAAGATTGAAATAGATCTTATAAGCTCTACCACTAATAATTTTCTAAGTGCAACGGGCAATGAATGATCTTCCAAGTGATTCGTTGGATTAAGTTGTGAAAAAAACATTTGTATGAAAAATAATAAAAAATATCAATATTGTAAATAATAAGGTTGATATGATTTATGTCATATATCCAATTTTTATTTTTTATAAATTATTAAATGGCATATGTTACGTTTGAAAACGCATTAGCATGTGCATTTTAAAAAAAGGTTTTATTGAATGTGCAATTATGGAATGATTTGAATGCTTGGTAAATAATAGATGAAAACTATGTATTAAATATATATTGATGTAAGTGTTGATTGGTAAAAATTATATTTCAAAAGTTTACTGAATATTACATGATAAATTTATCATTCTGATATTCTTAATATTTATTCAAAATAAATACATACTTTTTGTTTTGAATCAATAAGTGAAAAATGATATATTTGTAGTTTATAAAAAAATTATATGACACGCACATATAATAAATAAAAAATATAAATATATAAAATAAAAAAAATAAAATAACTTGTAATTGAAGGGCGAAGACAAAATTGAGTAAATGAATGAGGGTATGAGGATTAGTATTACAGTAATAATCTTATTATTTTAAATAATATTTTAAAATTTTATTTTTTTAAAAAAAAATATACACATCAGACAAAAATTGAAATGCTAATATTGCCATGATATAATATCAATATTTGAACATTTTCAATACAGAGCAAATGTGATTTTAAAGAAGCTTATCTAACATAATTTCATATTCTACATATTTCAAACGTATTCCTAAATGCACCCATAAGGCCATAGAGGTATTTTAAAATAAATAAAAATGATGTCACGATCGCATCCAATAACTATCACATTAATTTAGTAGGCTCTAATCATTGATTCAATATAGCTAAACCAAACTGACGGTAACACCAATGAACTCGTTATATTAACCTATTAGCTCACCACCAAATTGAGTAAGTCCGGTCTATCCGCTTATTGAATTTAAATTATTTATTCAGTATATTTAAAACAAATTCGTGACAGTACACCATGAAATTGTTATAAGCTAATTAAATTTTTTAACCACTTAAACTTAGTACATTATAATATTACCACTTAAAGGGTATTAACATTATATTATATTATATATATATATATATATATATATATATATATTAGTGCTTGTACTTAAGTCACTGTGATTTTACTTAAATCTAAAATAAATTATATATCTTAAAAAATAACATATATATCTCTATCGTCAAGTCTAAATTAATAGATGTTATAATTTATATGCTAACTCATAGTATGCATGTACCTCTCTCGTGCTAACGACAAGTTTATGAATTTTAAGTCTTGTCTGAAGACGTTAGGCATGTAATCATCTCTCACTTTATCCTTTTTTTGTACCCTTACCTGTTAAGCCTGTGATGTGATAGTCTAACTTTTCATTCTAACTTCTTCTACCTTTGTCTCTCCATCTTTATCCACCATTACGATCTGTTATTTTATAAAAAATTTTAAATTTAAATTATATATGTCATTATATTAATGATTTTATTATAAGAGATTTATATGTTATATTATAAAAAAATATAAGAGCTATTTAAATATAAGTAAAACCATAAAGGATTAAGTGGTGAATAATCAAAACTATAGGGGTTAAAATAAATTTTTTAAAATTTTAAATTATATATGTTATTATGTTAATGGTTTATGGTAAGTCAGCATATCACATGAAATTCTAACTCAAACTTTACGGGATAAACTTATATACTATAGTTTTAAAAATATAGAGATTATTTTAGATATGAATATAGTTTATATGATTAATGACCAAAATCACAAGGACTAAAATGATCATTAAGCCTATATATAATAAATAACTAAAAATATATAAATATAAATAAAAATATAAATATTTATATTCATATATAAATATAGAAATGATGTCCTTTAGCCAAACTTATATTATAGATGTCTTTACTCCCTCTTTTATAATTAAATAGATTAATTATCCTATTGTAACAATTAAATTACTCATTTGCGTGACTTGAATCAAAACTCGATTTAATAGGAAAAAAAAATAACTTCTCGAGACTTCATTAGATTCTCGGTACATTTTTTGCCAATAGGTTGGAATAATATATGTACCACCAAATGTTTTTTTGCCCGTTATTTGTTAATTATGATTGAGTACTTCCCAAAATAACGGATGCCCACATAATGCATAATTAAAACTGGGGGGCACAAGGGTAATTTTGGGCCCATCCCCATCAGGGGCATTTCCGTAATCTGATAAAGACGCGGTTTACTTCCACCCACGGAAATTTCGGGGGTAAATTAGTAATTGTGATAAATACGGAGGGCATACGGTTCTCCGGTCCCGGTCTCTTAACCATGGTTTTGCCGTAACCCAACCCGGCGTCCATGCAGCAGCGAGCGAGTATAAATAGTCGAAAGCGGAAGAAATAGAAGGAAATATAAAAAAAAATGAGAAAAATACAGGAAAAGGAACCTTCCCAGGGTTAGGGCTTGACCGTCGCACGCCATCGAGGGGTTTTTGATTCCGGGCCAGATTGCCGGTTTCCCAGCGAGATCGTGGTATTCCGGCCCAAGATTCCGCTTTCGCCCCCCGATCTGCACACCTAGATCCCTAATTTTCGGGCAGAATTGCCGGAAAACCGCGTTCGTTGGCGCCGAAACCGCTTCCGTCGTTGCCAGGGTCGCCGAGGTGGGAGGCGCGGCGGGTTTCGCGTGGTTTTCGGGGGATCCAAGCCGCGATGAGCGTTGATTCCATCGGAGGCATACGATCTCCGGGATTTTAGGGCTTCGAGGTCCCCAAGCTCGCGCCTCTCTAGGCGGTGTCGGCATGCAGTCCGGGAACGGACGGAACCCGGGGCCTTCGCCGCATCCGCAGCCGTCGCCGTCCGCCGCCGCGTCGCCGTCTTCCTCTTCGTCCCCTGCCGCCACCGCTCCCACCCATCTGGGGTTGGATTCAATCCAGCAGCAGCAGCAGCAGCAGCAGCAGGCGTATAGGCAGGTGAGTTGTGGCATTTCGCGCCCTTTTTTTTTTATCGGACTTCCCGCTCTGCTGGGACACTGTTGCGACTGGTACGTAGGAATGTGAGTAAAAGACGGTTGTTGATTTGGTTTCCATATTTGGGGGAAAGTGGGGACAGGCTTGGGTTCGTTAATTCGAAGCCCGGTGGCCTCAGGAGTTCCACTTAGGATCCCGTGGCCTTGATTTGCTCAATTTCTGCGGATTGCAGACATCTTGTTGGATTCTGTGGTTTATTTTTCCGAGGTTTAAAGTACGGACTGTCCGAACTAAACTGTTTTCCACTGGCCACCAGTCTCCGTGACCTCGTTCATCACATCTGGAATTCCAATGGGTTTTATGTGGGCTGCCACTGTTGGAGTTGTCTTACCGTAGCTTTATGTTTTAAGCCGGACTTGTTCGCTTCTGTTACCATTTTCTTGGCTAAAACCATCGTTTCGATACGTTTCCCGATTCATTCTTAGAGTTGCTTTACCTCACTCTTCGTGTACCTCGTTGTTGAAGGCTCACTTTGTGTGACTACAGTTTTGTTTGTTGCTGTATCTATTGCTGAGTTTCTGCATTTCCCCTTCTCTGATTCTGTGTTTGGATCTTTTTCCCTTTGTGACGATATGTGTTGGAGGTTTTTGAGTTGCAGACAATGATTGTGGTACTGGTGATCTATTTGGAGGGTAGACGACTCTTGAGTTTTAGAGTGTTGCCTCTCCGATTCTGAGTTTCAACAAAATGTTTGATTTCTGTTTATAACATCTATTTTCTTTTTGAGGTGACCTTGTCTTCGGCCTTGTATTTCGAGACTTCAGTTCTTGGTTCCTTGTAGATTCAATCCTACTCTTTCTTTTTTTTATCTTAGTTGTGACTAAGTTCATCGAATGATTTATAGATCTTACATATTGTTAGGTATGAGCTTTTGAAATCATGAACATAAATGTAAGTTCTTTAAAAGCTGGTTTTTTTCCCTTTACAGCATGATTGCTGTTATAGATAGCTAGTTAGCTGTCTAAATTTGTTCAGTTCTTATGTGGTTGGTGTTCATTTGTTGACGTGCCACTTCTGGCTTCAGTGACATGTATTGACGTTGCCACCTGGCCGGCCCTTCATGGGAAATGAAATTGTTTTCTATTATTATTGATGCATTACTCTTTCATATCATGTGAAACAAAGAGATGTTTCTTGAGTTTCTTCTTAAACAAGCATCCTAGTTCTGTTATTGATTGGAAAGCTGCCAGTTCGATTTTATAACTAAAAATGTTTCAATGTTGTACTATTGGTTTTTTGCATGGTACTTTTGGCTTATATGTGATTTTGCTGCTAAAGTGATGCACGGTACTTTTGTTTAGAAGTTCATCAAAAAAGTGTTTTTAAAAGCATTAGTATCATATTCAATTTTCCATGCAGGCACTGCAACAACATGAATATCAGCAACAAGTGCAGCAGCAGTTAAGAAAGGCTGATGGTGACCGTACCCTCCTGACTTATCAATCTGGTGGCACACATGGAATCATTGGTGGAAATTCCTTTCCATCATTACAAGGGACTATGAATCTATCTCAACCATCGAGAAAGTTTGGTGATTTAACTCATCAACCTGTTGCTCCTCAACTTTGCGAGGAAAATTCAAACAAGGGGCAGCATGTGCAGAATCCAATTCATCAAGCTTATCTCCAGTTTGCTTTGCAGGCTTCCCAGAACAAACCTCATGGGAATTTGTTAATGCATCAGCAGGGTAAAATGAATATGGCTTCTCCATCTGGGGGTCAAAGTATGCCTGTGAATAACATTAAGATGCAGGAGCTTATGTCTCCACAGGCAGCCAACCAGTCACCGGCATATATATTTAACAGAATAGGCGAACAGTGTGCACATGCCGATAAGCAGTTAGAGCAAGGGCATGTTAGTACTGAGCAAAGAAATGATTCAAAACAATCTCCATTGGTGGCTGGACAGTTAGGGTTGACAAACACGGTAGGAGCAACACAGACACGACATTCACAAGCAGGCACACAAAATATTGCAACCAATCAGTTCACAATGGCACAGATGCAAGCTATGCAATTGTGGGCCAAGGAAAATAATGTTGACCTGTCAGTTCCAGCCAACATAAACCTGATCGCTCAAGTTCTATCCCATTGGCAGTCTAACAGAATGGCTGCAATGCAGAAGCAAAGTGAAACTAGCACCATTGTGCAGCAATCATGCCCGCCATCATCAAAGCAATCATCTATTTCTTCTCCAGAAAATGATAAGTCTGCATATGTGAATTTTATAAGTGATTACTCCAGTCAAGTTGGCCCCTCACAAGTCAGACAGCCACTTGCAGCTGACACGAATCCTGGTGGAGATAACACCTCGGTAAATCCTAATGATTTCCAGATACAACAACAGGCCCATGCTCATCACAGGGACAATGAGAATGATAGGCCTGTTAGGCCTCCATTCACAACCACTAACATGAGGCAAATTATGCATTTACCACAGTCATCTGGTAGCAAGACTCAAACAATGGAACAGTCCTATGCAAAGCATGCTTTTACTGGTAACAACATGCAACAAATGCAGCATATTAGATCCTTGCAGCAGATGAACCAACCCATTTCACAAATGGCAGTTGCTCCCACTGATGCGATGAGTACTCAAGTTTCATCACTGAGTGGATCTGTTGAGGTGCCAAATCAACAAGTTGGGTTTACAAAACAACAGCTTTATGTTCTTAAAGCTCAAATCTTAGCTTTCAGGCGTTTGAAGGTATGCAAAAGAATTTGGGAACTGCCCCCACTGCTCTGCCTTTTTGTTTCATATAGTATCCTGAACTCATATATAATATAGTTCATTAAGAAGTGATGTGCTGTAGGTAAAGCAAGTACAGAACTCATAAATGATCTTGTGTGTTGTATCCTCAGCGTGGTGAACGTACTCTGCCGCCTGAAGTTCTTCAAGCAATAGCAGGCCTGCCGGTAGATTCTCAGCCACAACAGTCATTTGTCCAACCAGGAACAGGTATCCAGGAAAAAACCATCACGAACACTACCAAGGAGCACACATGTGCAGAGACTAATGACCAGGCTCTTCAGCATGTTCCTTCAAGTATGGCCTCTAATCTACCAAAGGAAGAGCCTGGGTTTTGGGAAGAGAAAGCTGGAGTAGCGAGTCAAGTGCAAGAGATAGGAGGTTCAACACAGGAACCTGTGCAGATTGGAGCGGTTGCTAAGTCAGAAGGAAACATATCTATTGTTATACCTGAACAGGAGGTTGGAAGGGGAGATCAGAATGTGCCTATTAAAGGTGATAACTACTCTGACAAGGGAAAGGCTATACCAGTTGATAGTGGAAAAGCCAGTGCGGGACAAGTGAAGAAATCAGCCTTAAATACTACACCATCTCCAAAGGTTGGTGTAACAAGAAATTATCATGGCCCAATTTTTGATTTTCCATCATTCATAAGGAAACATGATTCTTTGGGTTCAGCTGCCCACTCCAATCATATGACAGTATCTTATGATGTGAAAAATATGCTGTTGGAGGAAGGTAAGGTCATACTTAGCAAGAAAAGAACAGAAAATCTGAAAAAAATAAGTGGATTACTTGCTGTAAATTTGGAGAGGCGAAGGATTAAGCCCGATCTTGTTATACGTTTACAAATTGAAGAAAAGAAACTTAAACTTTTAGATCTTCAGGCCCGATTGAGGGATGAAGTTGATCAGCAACAGCAGGAGATAATGACCATGTCAGACAGGCCATATCGGAAATTTATAAGGCAATGTGAAAGGCAGCGAGTTGAGCTATTAAGGCAAGTTCAACAGATGCATAAGGCCTCTAGAGAGAAGCAGTTAAAATCTATCTTCCTGTGGCGTAAAAAGCTCCTGGAGACACACTGGACCATCCGTGATGCAAGGACTACAAGAAACAGAGGAGTTGCTAAATATCATGAGAAGATGTTGAGGGAGTTCTCAAAGAAGAAGGATGATGGCAGAAACAGAAGGATGGAAGCATTGAAGAACAATGATGTGGACAGATATCGTGAAATGCTACTGGAGCAGCAGAATAATGTTCCTGGTGAAGCATCTCAACGTTATGAAGTTCTTTCTTCCTTTTTATCCCAGACAGAAGAATACCTTCACAAACTTGGAGGGAAGATTGCAGCTGCTAAGGGTCACCAAGAGGTGCAAGAGGCAGCAAATGCTGCTGCAGCTGCTGCACGAGCACAGGTAGTTTTACTTGTTATTATTGTTTGCTTTTTTTCTACCTCTCTTTTGTTATTGTCATCCATTAGAAAACATAATTGAGCTTTTTTCTTAATAGGGTCTTTCAGAAGAAGAAGTCAGGGCTGCAGCAGCATGTGCAGGTGAAGAGGTAATGATCAGACATAGGTTCTCTGAAATGAATGCTCCAAAGGACAGTTCATCAGCTAAGAAGTAAGTTTCTTTCAAGAACTGTTCTGTGTGCTTTGTGGTTTATAAAGGCATGTTCTGAAGTTATTTTGTCATATCTCTTTCATTAATTGTTTTGTGTACAACAACAACCAGCCTTCTGTAGCATAGAACTACCCTATCAAAGTGCATTGGTGGAGCATCAGTTTAATTTTGTGTTATTATTTCATCTAAGTTTCTCGTTATTTTTGTTGATTGCTTCTTTCTTTGGCATTGTTTTTTTAGGTACTATAATTTGGCTCATGCTCTGACAGAAAGGGTTGTAAGACAACCCTCAATGTTACGACATGGAACTTTAAGAGACTATCAGCTTGTAGGTCACACCTTCCTGGATGTTTCATCTTCACTGTTCATATTTTAGAGTTATTTTGCAGAAGTATTTTCCCTTAACTGAATAAGATTTTCCAGGTTGGGCTGCAGTGGATGTTATCCCTATATAATAACAAGTTGAATGGAATTCTAGCTGACGAGATGGGTCTTGGAAAAACTGTACAGGTTGTATGCTATCATTATTTGCAGTCAGTTACTGCATTTGTGCTTTTACGGTTTTATCTTTCAGTTATGTTGTTAATAATCAACATTCTGATGGTACTTCTGTGCCTTTTTCACACTGGTGGATTTACCCTCTTTATCTTTGTGTAAAAACTGGACTAGACAGCTAAGTGAAATAATGTGAGTTGCGTTTTTTTGGGCTACGTTGAAGATCTGTTTCCATTATTATGTTTTCTTTTCATCAGTTTTAATTTTCTAAAGCTGTGTTCAATTGATCATATCAAAATATTTCTATATCCATATTTTTTGAGTTATACAAAGTTGATATTGATTACCATGATGTTATATGGTTGTTGTTTTAACAGGTTATGGCATTGATTGCTTATCTGATGGAGTTCAAAAGGAATTATGGTCCACACCTGATTATAGTTCCAAATGCTGTTTTAGTTAATTGGAAGGTAAATTATTTTGTACCTAGTGCTTTGCCATCTATTCTATGGGAAAGTATTTTTTTAACAATTCTTTTGTGTTTACTGTTTAGAGCGAGTTGCTAAATTGGCTACCATCTATATCATGCATTTTTTATGTTGGTGGAAAGGATGAACGAGCTAGGTTATTTTCACAGGTTAGATTCCTCCTTTTGTTCTCTGTTAGTGTAAGTATACTTTTTCTATGTTGTCTACCTGTATTTCAGGAGTTTTTAAATTGCTTCATTGCTGTATGATCTTTGTGACAAGCGATGTTTTCTATGGCTGGGTGCCTAGTTATGCTTTTCTCTCAAGTAATATCTGTTCCAACTTTAAACTTCCTTCTTCCTACCATGATATAGATGCTGCCATCTTTTTTTCACTCTCTAGTTGCTGTCATATTTAGTAGATGAATACTGCAAACAACCAAAACTAGGTGTTTATAGTGAAAGCGGGATTCCGGCCTCTATGATGTATGGACTCCTATGCGTGCATCATTCTTTTAGGAATTGAAATTTCTGAACTAAATTTACTTGAAAATCCACTACCCATATATTTCAATTCCAGATAGCTTCTTATCTGTTACCTGGTGCCTTTGTTTCACCACAAAATACGTGTGTTGTGGCACTCTATTAATGACATCCAGGGGTGCATTGGTTAGTTTATATTTTCAATATTTAGAAGGATATAATAGTTGGCCACACATCAACACCTTGTAATTATATCTGAATCATTCAGATTGAATGTACAAAACTTCTTGTTTATTGGTGTTTTCTCGAGCTACAAAAAAAATGGGTATTCGGTGTTGGATACATATATAGCAAGGTATGGGCACACTGATTCAATAGAATTGATAGACTATTTTTTTCCCCATATGCATGTGATAAAGCTTGTCATTTGTTTATTTTTTAAACTTAGGTACATGTAATGACAAATATAACAAGCCATTAATTAATGTTTAATTCCTATATGTATTCATCATGTAAGAAATTATTTGTTGATGAGTAACAGTGCAAGAATCTAGAGAAGATGCAAGCTTTTGATTCATGTAATATGGTTATTCTTCTATATTAACTCTCTATGTTTGATGCTTAACACAGCTGGCAGGTAAATTATATAGAAATATATCGACCTCACCTAAAATTTAATGTTCATGTCTAAGAAAAAAAGTTTACTCATCAAGTATCTTTGAATTATTCAACAAATATACTAAAAGTATCCAACCTATTTAATATTTTTCAAAAAATGTGTCATTTTGTAGTTAGCATTTCTTCAAGAAGTGTCCTATAAATTTAATATTTAGATAATGAATTTTAAAATTTCACATTTTGTAGTTCTTTGGCATTGTTATTATGAAAAAAATAGTCGAGAGTTTAAGATAAATGTCAATGTCATATATAGCTGCATGCTTTTGTGACGATTGCTCAATTGGTCAAGGAGTCCTTGGAAACATTTTTTGTTGCTGCAGCACTAGGCAATGATGTGTAAACTTGGGCTTTGGGTTTAAGAGTAAAGTTAATATAATATTTAAATATATAATTATATGAGGAATAATTTGGCAAAGATACATTCATTTGAATTTCATATATTTTGATGAATTGTGATATATATATCGAAGTTCGCCATATTGGTCTGTATTGGCGTACCGAGTTTATCTTGGTATGGTACGGTACCGGTTGTACCAAGCGGGACAAAAACAATGTGTACCACTTGGTATAATATAATATAATAATAATATAATATATATTAAAAAAATGAAAATAGACGAGGCGTCACCTCGCTTCGCGGGAGAACGATGCCTCGTCTCCTCGTTCCCGCTCGAGGAGATGAGGCGGTGCCTCGTTCTCCCGTTGGAAGATGATGCGTCGCCTCGTCCCTGCGCGGGAAGACGAGGCGTCGCCTCATTCTCCCGCTAGAAGATGATGCAGCGCCTCGTCCCCGCATGGGAAGACGAGTCAATGCCTCATCCTTGTCCCCGCACGGGGAGACAAGCGTGGCCTAGTTGCCTCATTCCCGCGTAGGGAGATGCACGGTACTGCCTGGTAGCGGGCGATCCGCGTATTGGTATCCTGTTGGATCGGTACGTACCGCCCATACCGAGTGGTACAGATCGAAATGGAGAACCTTGATATATATATAAATTAATATATATTTTATATAAAAAAATAAAAAATTTAAAAGGAGGTGGCGTCACCCCCTTTCTCCTCATTGCCTTAGACGAGGAGAAGATAAAAAAAAATCACGGCGACGTCACCTCCTCTTCTCCCTCGTCGCCTAAGACAAGGAGAAGAACGCGGTCTTCTCCTTGAGGCGACGAGGAGAAGAGGAGGAGGCGACGTCTTCTCCTCGTCTAAGGCGATGAGGAGAAGAGGAGGAGGCGATGTCGCTGAGGCTTCTCATCTGTGGCGTTCGGCGAGGGAGGGAGGCGCCGGATCGGTAACGTCGAGGGAGGGTGGCGACGCATTGGACTCCCTCTTTCTTTTTTCCTTCTCTCTCGTTGCAGCCAGGTTGATACGCCTCGGTAATGGGTGGCGATGGTCAAAATTGACTGTATCGACGTGTTTCGGGCTGTAACGGGGCAGAAACAACCATAATCAATGGTACTGCCTAGTAGCGGGCGGTCCGTGTACTGGTCTATTGGTAGATCGGTACGTTCCACCATACCGGGCGGTACGATTTGGTTTTGAAAACCCTGGTATCAAGTATTAACGAGGAAGCAGAGCTTTGTTTTGATAATTTCAGTAAGTTCTCTTATTTTTTTAGGAGATACTTCAATGTTAAATTGTACTACCTTTTAAAGTGTATTTTTAATGGCATATTTATTTCTGACTTTTCTTGCAGGAAGTATGTGCTATTAAGTTTAATGTCCTCGTGACAACTTATGAGTTTATTATGTATGATCGTTCTAAGCTATCAAAAATTGATTGGAAGTACATAATTATTGATGAGGCCCAAAGAATGAAGGATAGGGAATCTGTTTTGGCTCGAGATCTGGATAGATATCGCTGCCAAAGAAGGTTGTTGCTCACTGGGACCCCATTGCAGGTCTGCCTGTTAATCTGGTTTTATGGATATGCACACAAAAATTTTCTTGTTACATATAGTGATCATATTTATTTTATTATGTGCATCATGTACGATAAAATTTTGATGCTTTTGTTATTGTCTACAATTATCTTTTATGCGATCCAGAGAGATGGTTTTTTTTCATTGTTTTCTTTGGAACAAACCATTAGAAGTTGAGGTAAGAAACTCCTAATTGGATTTATTTATTAGTTCTGGAGAAGACTTTATTAAACCTTGTTATGTAAAATGAATTTGAGCAGCTAGTCTCTTGAATTTTGCCTAGAAGCCTACAGGGCGCATGATGTTTGAAAACATGTAGTCAGCACAATTACTTGACTGCATGATAGTATATCACCTTCCAATACTGTCCATTTCTCAATAATGAAGTTTAATAGTCTCTTATTTTCAATTAGGTACATGTTTATGGACCTCATGCTTCTTTGTACTAAATTCTGTCTTTTTTGTGCTTTGCTCATGAAGTTCAAAGTCAACTCATATTGTACTTGAGAGTTGAGACATAGTAATGAAATATCTGTCGCCAAACATTGAAATAAATAGCATCATATTAAGTTTGGTATTTTACTAATTGTAAAGCTCTGATACGAAGCTTATTGGGCAGTCCGATGAAATATGTCTGTTGTTTCAGTTCATTCAGTTCGTGAGATCTGATCAAGGATCTTTTGACCAGCATGTCGTGTTCTCAGGAGGTGCTGGCCAATAGTTTGGCAGGGGCCTATGCTAAAAAAGATGTGTTGGAAGGCCCTTCATGCAACATGTTAATACTGTGCTGGCACAGTATGCTACCGTCAGTGCCACTCATGACAGCCAAAATTGTCCATGCTTGATAATTGTTTGTGCAATTTGTAACCAGAAACCAATGGTCATCTAGGGATAGTTTGCCTATTACAATAATTAGAGGATCTTGCTTGTAGCGACTACTTTCCTTTTGTTACAACATCTCCATTTCCAATAACTTTGAAGTCTGGCAAAGTTTTCCTGGAGAATTTTCATTGAAGAAAAGAGTCACTTTAGTCTCTATTATTAGAAGACGTAGCAAAGATTTAATTGTTATTCATGCCTGCATGCTTAAGGGACGCCTATGCATAAGTTACAATGTACTCGTATCTTTAGTTTTTCAGTGCATACTATGTCTTTTGCTGAAGTACCATATGGCGGCTGGTTTGGATGCATTTTGATCTGTGACATGTGGCATCTTGATCTTGGATTTTAGTGATCTATGATCTAGTTGAATCCATGAGGTACCAACATGTCAAATTGCATCTCTGAGTTCAGTATGAGTTATTTGCCTTGGAGGCCCAGTAAGTCAACATTGGACACTCGCGTCATCACAAGCAGCATGGTCTTCTGATTAAATTTCTATAGTAATTTAACAAAAATGTGATTCCTTTTATGGTGGAGTCTTTTCTTTCTTCCTATCACTTGCATGCTTCATAAAAAGTGAGATGTTGTACCTGCAACTGTTTGCTTTAATTACGTGCTGGTTTTTGTCTGTTATGTATTTTTATGTATAATAAATCTGTTCCATTAAACGAGCTAGTTTAGTAGTGTATTGACATCCTCTATAAAATATGCAGAATGAGCTGAAGGAGCTATGGTCCCTCTTAAATGTACTTCTCCCAGAAATATTTGATAACCGCAAAGCATTTCATGATTGGTTTTCAAAGCCCTTTCAGAAAGATGGTCCTTCCCATAACCCAGAGGAGGATGATTGGCTTGAGACTGAAAAGAAGGTAATCATTATCCATCGGCTGCATCAGATTCTTGAACCTTTCATGCTAAGAAGACGTGTTGAGGATGTTGAAGGTTCACTTCCTCCTAAGGCAAGTATTATGAGTTTAAGTGTATGTTTCTTTGAGATGTGCAGAATATTTAGTTGATTCATGATTGCAGGTCTCTATTGTTCTGAGATGTAGAATGTCAGCTTTTCAAGGTGCCATCTATGATTGGATTAGATCTACTGGTACTCTTAGAATTGATCCTGAAGATGAGATGCGCAAGGTTCAAAAGAATCCAATGTACCAGGTTAAAATGTATAAGAATCTTAATAATAGGTGTATGGAGCTGCGGAAAGTTTGCAATCATCCTTTGCTTAACTACCCTTACTTCAATGACTACTCAAAGAATTTTATTGTTAGATCATGTGGGAAACTTTGGATCCTCGACAGAATTCTCATAAAGCTTCACAAAGCAGGCCATCGAGTTCTTCTTTTTAGTACAATGACAAAACTTCTTGATATATTAGAAGAATATTTGCATTGGCGGCGGCTTGTCTACAGGCGAATAGATGGTACAACTACACTAGAAGATCGTGAGTCAGCAATTGTGGACTTCAACAGCCCTGACTCTGATTGTTTTATCTTCTTGCTCAGTATTCGTGCTGCTGGAAGAGGTCTAAATCTCCAAACGGCAGATACTGTTGTAATATATGATCCAGATCCAAATCCACAAAATGAAGAGCAGGCAGTTGCCCGAGCACATCGTATTGGACAGACAAGAGAGGTAAAGGTCATATACTTGGAAGCTGTTGTTGACAAAGTCTCAAGCTACCAAAAAGAGGATGAAATGAGGAATGGGGGTGCAGGGGATTCAGAGGATGATCTTGCCGGCAAGGATCGGTATGTGGGGTCAATCGAAAGCCTTATACGTAATAATATTCAACAATATAAGATAGACATGGCCGATGAGGTCATAAATGCTGGCCGTTTTGATCAGAGAACAACGCATGAAGAAAGGCGGCTGACTTTGGAGACATTACTGCATGATGAAGAAAGATACCAAGAAACTGTGCACAATGTTCCCTCTCTTCAGGAGGTAAATCGCATGATTTCTCGTAGTGAAGAAGAAGTTGAGTTGTTTGATCAAATGGATGAGGAACTTGATTGGACAGGAGATATGGTGAAATACAATGAAGTCCCAAAGTGGCTTCGGGCTAGCTCTAGAGAATTAGATTCTGTTGTTGCTAGTTTATCTAAGAAACCTTCGAAAAACATTTTATCCAGCACCATTGAACTGGAATCAAATGGCATGCTTTCTGGTTCATCCCCCAATAAAACAGATAGAAGAAGAGGCCGCCCTAAAAATTCAACTGCCAAGAAATATCCCACATACAAGGAATCAGACGATGAAGAAAACGGCGACTCTGATGTTGACACAGATGAGAGAAACACATTTGAAGAAGAGGGAGATGTAGGAGATTTTGAAGATGAAGAGTTATTTGGTGCTGGTGATGTGCTACCAAGCAACAAGGATCAAGCAGAGGAAGGGCTGGTCTGTGATAGTGGTGGTGATGAGTTCTCTCTAGCAATGGAAGGCAGCAAAGATGTTCATGCATTTGATGAAGCTGGTTCGACAGGATCTTCTTCTGGTAGTCGGAGATTGCTGCAGCCTGTGACTCCTAACACACCTTCACAAAAATTTGGATTAATTTCTGCTTTGGATGCCAGGCCAAGCCCTTTGAAAAGGATGGTGCGTTGCAGAAACTACACATCTTGAATTTGTCCTATTATCATATTATATTTTGGTTATATATATACTCCTTAACCTTTATTTCTCTTGGTGATTTATATGTGTACTCCAGCCAGATGAGCTAGAGGAAGGTGAAATTGCCGTGTCAGGTGATTCCCTCATGGATCTACATCAGTCAGATAGTTTGGTTTATGACCATGATGACTTAGATGATGATCAGGTCGTGCAACCAAAAATAAAGCGTAAACGCAGTATACGGCTTCGGCCAAGATTTAGTATGGAAAGAACTGAAGATAAATCCAGTAGTCATAGAGCCCCTTTCCATCATGGTTCTTGGCCACTCTTGCAGGCGAAGCATGAAAAACTTGCAGAGTTCAACGCTGAAGAGTTTGAGGCATTTGGGGAGGCTGGCTCAGGAAGTCAGGACAGGATTAGTCCACCTTTGAAGCAGAGATGTACATTACCATCAAGAGTTATTTCACCTCCTGTTGTGCAGAAGTCTGGCAGGATGTCTGCATCTGCGGAAGATGGTTATGAACACTCTATGGAAAGCTGGAGTAGCAAAGCCATTAGCTCCAGTGGCCCAAGCTTTGTGGCCACAAGAATGACTGACAGCACACAGAGAAAGGTATGGATACACTATATTCTCCCTCTTTTTTTTTTATGTTTCAACTTTTAGCTTCTGTCAACCTTTTATCTTATTACTTGCTTGGTCAATATACTTCCTTCACGATGGATCCTTTCAAGATAATTCTATAAAACAATATGGACTAATACCACACAGTATGTTTTACTGATTACATGCTCATTCATCCATAACTTGTTTCTGCGTGCCGTGTGGAACACCACCCTTATATACTGCTGTTATCATTATAAGATTGCATCAATGATTAGTTTTCAGTCAGTGTTGCACATAAACTTTCTAGACATATTAATGTTGTTCTGATTGATAAGAGTTTAGTTGGAATTAATTCTAAACTTAAGATATAGAAACCTGCTTCAAATATCAATAGTTTTGAACTTTAAGTTGAATAAATTCATAAGTCGGATTTGCACAATTTTATTAGGCATATTAATGTTATTATGATCGATGAGAGTCGGTTGAAATTAATTCTAAACTTGATGTTAGAGACCTGTTATAGGCAAGTTCCAACTATAAACTATTTGGAGTTGACTACATGGAATTCTTTCCGTCACCACCATGACCTCCTCGCTACTACTGCTATCATAGTTGCTTCCACCAATGCCTCCACTACCTTCAATACTTCCCCTGTTATAGTTGCCACCACCGTCACCGTCACTGGCCGCCACCACTAGTGCCGCTGCCATCACCACCCAGTCTAACTTCTGTTGGTCTCAACTATCATGATCAGAAAGTATTATGTTCTTTGGATACATATGGAAAGTTGTTTCTTTTTTACATTCATTCTTTCACTTATTGGTGGATAGCTTGAGCTTTGAGAATGTCTGATGCAAATTTCAAATCCCGAGGTAGGACAATTTAATGAATTATTTGCCACTTGTTAGTCAATCTCTTGTTGCTGCTCTGGTTAGTGTAGCTAATAATTTCTTCCTTTGGTATGCCTAGTCTTTATTGCTTAGGTATCAATTTCTGTAGTCGGGCCCAATTTTTTCCCTTTTTATGCTATCCTATAGGCATTATAAAATTCATGCAATCCATGAATAGCCCAAAATTTATCTTTTTTCATCTCAGTGCAAGAATGTCATTAGCAAGCTCCAAAGGAGGATACAAAAAGAAGGGAATCGACTAGTACCATTTTTGTCAGAGTGGTGGAGAAGAAATGAAAATTCTATTTTTGTTAGTCCTGGTGCCACAAGCAGCAATTTGTTGGGCCTAAAAAGAATTGAACAGCGTGTGGACAACTCAGAGTACAATGATGTGATGGATTTCATAGCAGATTTGCAGTTGATGCTGAAAAATATAGTGCGACAATGCAACTACTTGTATGAGGTATGACTGCTTTGTTTTCTTCTGCTTTGTGTTTCTTGTTCTGTAACTGCAGTATTTTAATGCCTCTTTCTGTATGATGATTGCATTTCTTTTGTCCATAACTTTTCTCTTAGCAAGCCTGTCCACCATGAGTAGTATTTTGTCATCATAAGATGACATTTCTGTTTGCTGCACATTCATGTCCTTACAAATCCAAGGGTACCTCACATTAGAAAAGTTTAATAGCCTTTATTTGTTTTGTGGGGCTAATCTGATGTCAGATATTGCTTAGGATACTTCTCACACATAAAAAACAAATTCTTACAGAAAGGTATATGGCAAGATTTATGAAGTACTGGTTATCTTTAGAGCACATCAGCTACTTCGTGATTGTTCAACTTAGACATCTATGAGTGCTTTGCTTGGTATATGAGTTTTATGAATGAAAGAAGCAAATCAGTGTTTCGATAGAAATTAAAAAATGCATAGTTATGGACACCAAACACAAAGCTACTGATCTTGTGTTCTCAATAAATTTTGAAATATGGACTACAAGTCATATAGCTATAATTTTCTCATATTTTATGTGAAGGTAGGTTTTATGTACCATAAGAATGACCAAATTCTATATTCCCTGTTAGCTAATTTGTCATTATTATACAATTATCAACATTCACATTGTCATGCTTTACTAGAGATAATAAAAGATACTAGAACTGCTTCTATGTTGATTTCATATATTCTCTTAGTAATCTAAATTTTTAAACTTTTATAAAATGTTTCACACTTTTTTTTAAAACTTATTGGCAAGACTAAAGTTTGCTACGTCTCTTATTTACTTGGAGATTTCTTGAGCTGTTGCAAGATATTGATATCGGGAGAGCCTTGGCATTACTGTATGGTCGCTCCTTCATAATGTGAGTGGTGAGGATTCTTATTGTAGAATTACCTAGCCATTTGCAGAGGTAAGGGTGCTGATGTCGACTCTGGAGGATCCTAGTAAACTGGATCACTGAGGGAAAGTACCACCGTCTTATTTCCTTTTTTTTTTATCTTAATTCCAAATCGTTCCAATTCTTCCTTTATGATTGTTTTGTAAATTCGATTGAACTTTTTCCAGCATACTTGGTTGACTACCGATAGACTGCCTTTGCCACTCGTAACCCTCCCGCCTCCCTTTCCTCTTACTACTTCTTCTCAACCTTGTCCTTCTCTCAGTTGATCTAATTGTTTATCTTCTGAAAAATAAAGCTACTTCTGCCTCTCTATGACAGTCTTAACTGTGGTAATTGTACTTTTGGAGAAACTACAACTGCTTGGTCATAGATTTGGTGTATGTTTTTCTCAACTGTTTCCTGACTTATGCAGGTGAAATATGAGGCAGGAAAGCTTCAAGACATGTTTTTTGATATCATGAAGATAGCATTTCCAGATACAGATTTCCGAGAAGCAAAGAATGCAGTGACGTTTTCCAGTTCTAGTGGAGCTGCAACTCCATCTCCAAGGTTGGCTTCTGCCGATGAAGCCAAGCGGCAAGCACCAACCAAGACAGAGACAGGCTCAGGCCCTGGCAAGGCCTTGGCCCATGGGTCCACTCCTGCTCATGATGAAAGGAAAACGAGGTCCGGCGCTTCCAAGATTCATAAAGAATCAAGATCAATTGGTGGAAGTGCGAGGCAGCAGGTGCCTGAATGTTCACAGCTCTTGGCGCACCCAGGGGATCTGGTAATTTGCAAGAAGAAGAGGAAAGACAGGGACAAATCTGCCATGAAGCAGTTGAGTGGCCCTACGTCACCCTCTAACCCTGGTCGGATGACACCCTTGGCTCCTACCAACCAGGGATCTCTGGGCCTTGTGACTGTGCCAAGCATGGTCAGAAACAATGGGGCTCCAATTCAGGGCGATTCCCGTCCAGCTCAACAGGCAATATCTCCACTAGGCAGGGCACAGCATGAGAAGCAGCAGGCTGACAGAGGGAGTGGTGTGCCCCCTAGCATAAGGGATGTCAAGTGGGCTAAGCCAGTAAAGCGAATGAGGACGGATACTGGTAAAAGGCGGCCAAGCCAGATGTGAGCCATATAGTGTCTGTAAATTAGGAAATGCAGTTGTGACTAATTCAGGGCTTGATGTGGTGGTCTCTGAAAGGTCCGCGAGACAAAATTTGGAATTAGTCATCCGCCCCACCCTTTACCCCCCTTTTTGATTCCCATTTCTCCTTGACTCTGTTTGGAGTGGTGGTGATTACGATGTTATATAGATCAAGAGATGAAAGAAAATTTTTATATCACCATTTGATTCACAATGGATCACTTTCATCCGCTGCATTATGCCATTCATTAAGCCTCTGATTCTCTATGCCATGGTGTCCAATTTACAATTTATTCAGGCCATATATATATATATATATATATATATATATATATATATATATATATATATATATCTCTGGGCGCGCGTACGCGTCCGCGCGCCATCAGGAAATGTAGCCTGATGCTACATTTGCTGCTTCTCTTTTGTGTTTCTTGGCCTAATGCTACATTTTGCTTGTGAATGTGATTTCAATGTCATGTAGGTGATGTGGTTTCTTGGGAGCCAGCTTACATAGGAAGAGAAGTCATATGTTCACAAAGGTAAAATATCTCCAATGTTTTGTGGATTTCAAAACTACACATATGAAGTAGTAGATTCTTGTTTTTATGTTTGGAAAAAAAGATATCTATCTACTTGTTATATGCTTCTTGTGGCTTGAACACCACTCACTTCAAAAGTGTGTGTCTGATTCTTAGGCCTGCATACTTGTTGAGATTGTTTAGCAACTTAAATGTCACTTTTTGGTGAAGGCAAACATATGATGCCACAAGTGGGTGAGCAGACCTCCTAACCTTTTGCTAGGGAGAAAGAATGGTTGTAATACCACAAAAAAGTCTGCTCAGCCAAAGTAGAGGAAATGTTTGCCTTTTGTGGCATCATATGAAATAGGTATGACCTTGTATGAAACATTAAAGCTAAAGTTGTGGGTATTATTGTTACCTTCAACATGATCTCTATATTTTAAATTTGGAATTTGATTTTTAGTTACACCATTATACCTATATATGGGCAGTTATGAAAATTAAAAATCCTACTGCTTAATTATTTGGAATAAGAACTAACTCCAAGATGCCTTTATTCGGAGATGAAAAATTCATTTGCAAGATGAATCAACAAATTAAAATTGGCTATTATAGAATTCCCAAATCTATCAAATGAATATATTTAACTTTGGACTCATTCGACGTATTTTTTTAATATCCTAATTTGAAATATTTTTAAAATTAAATCCGTCATCTATTTTATTAAGAAGAAAGATGTGCATCTTTCTAGGATATTAAAAAAAAAAATTGACACAACAAATGCAAGTCTAGAAAAACCAGCTCAAAAAAAGGTCTTTTCAGGAAAATTCGTTTCATATCATAAATAAATAAATATAAGCGTAGGAAAAAGGCTTAAGTAGAGAGACATACTTATTTGTGTAGACCACAATTTACCCGTGATTGCTTATTATACAGAAATTGAGGAGACAACAAAAGGGCCCCGCTTTTCTACCCAATAGGTGAGTAGGTGAGCCATTGCGTACGGGGTCTTGGCGCCACGCACGTCGGGAGAATGGCGCCGGCCGCCACGCGGCCCACGCTCTCCGTCGAACAAAGTGAGAAAGAGGCAGTTGTATCCCTTACCCGTCCTTGACTTATCCGGTTTCGGAAACCTGCCCGGTGATTGGACCAAAACGCGGCCTCACTTGTGGATCCCACTCGCTCTCCATCGCCCCCTTCGATCACCTCGCAGCGACGCCCGTTGGGTGAACGGAAGCCTGGTAGATTAAAAGTCCTCTTCTTTTTATGAAATTGACGCATTCTTTTTCTGCGTTACGTTTTCCTTATACCGATTCGTCGATACCCATCTCGGCTGTGGGACCAGCGGACCGCTCATATCTTTAACCAAACAAAAGACAGGTACTCCGTTCGTGTAATTTTTCCGATGGAATCATTCTCTCGCTCTTATTTCTCTCCGTTCCGTATATATATATATATTTGGGTCTCCACATTTTGCTCGAATTTGGCGGAGGAAGAGGAAGAAAAGGAAAAGGCCGACGAAGACCGCCCCTCGGTCCGACCGATGGCTCGAGAAACCCTCGCCGGCGCTGCCAACGTCTAGGGTTTGCAATTCCGCCACACCGCACGGTAAACCCTCGAATTTTCCTTGCTCATCACCCCTCGCCCTTCTCGCTGAGCTGCGGCAACCGGTAGTTCGTCGAATTCGGTCGGTTTCTCGCGCCTAATTGTGTGTGTGGATGTGCTCTAGATTGGTTTGGATGAGTGATGGGGCTTGATATCGGATCGTTCTGCTGGCCGGGATGATTCGCTCATCTGGTTCTTTTTGAGCCTTGTGGCGAGTGCTAGATCCCTCCGTTTGCCTTTATTGCCCATGAGTTCTACAGATGGTAGCAGAGCTCCGTTTTGGGATTTCTGATTTCCTCTTAATGGAGGTCCTTTTGGTGTATCGTGCAGTTATCGAACTCAGGTGATAGGGGGAGTATAAATCATGTTGGGCTATCACACGCGTGTATCTCTCTGATTTCACGAACCGATAGATGCTGTCCTCTTAGACAAATTGAGACCCACTAGCTAGATTCGCGATCCTTTATTCCTTTTCATGTACTCTTTGTTTAAGGTATGATGGAGCAGTTCTATCAAGCTCTGAACGCCATGGTGGATTGTAGACTGACCTTCGTTCCAGAATCTATCTGGATGGCTGGCTCTTTATCCGTTCATTATAAATTTGGGTAGTCCAACACCTTAAATATCGGTATGGTAGTCTTACCAAAGGTTGAGAGTTTGAAATTTTTCTGACATAATTGAAAATTTGAAGGTGTCAGCTAGCTTAGCTGGTTGACCTTGATAATTTCTCACAAGGTCCTGAGCTCGAATCCCACCTTCGCTACTTATCTGTTATCCAAGAAAAAAAAAGGTAGTCCGATGAGGGTGATGTTGCTGGAGGCTGGTGCTTGGTCATCCTTGCATGTTACTTGCTGTAAAAAGAGTCCAATTTTCTCGACGAGGAATGAATTTATAATCAATCTTTAATTTGACTTTGCCTTGAGATGTGTCTAGTAGTTTTTTTTATTGTAACCAGATATTTGTATTCCAGATTTCCTCTTAATTAGCACAAGAGCATTGAGTTTCACCTCTTTGTTGCACAACTGACTGGTAAATCAAGGAATTCTTACCTCCTCATCATGACACCAATTTTGAATTATGTTGTGGATGATAAATGGAACTTGTATTGTGGTTTGAAAAGAATCGATGACCGTTGGTTAGTCTAAGTGTTGTTAAATATATTCAGTCTGTGGAAGAACCATAGGTGGGAAGTTTGAATGCCTTTTTTACATTGGTTATTAGTGGATCTGAAATTTACTGCTTATGTGGTTGAGTTGACATCACATTATGTGAATTTTGTGTTAAGTTTCACTTCTGCTGGACACTGGCTAGAAGGCTCCAGATTAAGTAAATCACAAATACATTAGCATTTATAATTCATAAAATAGAGTTCCTCATTATCCAAATCAAATTCTATGTGTTTGCCTTTAATGATGGATGGCCATACTTTAACTCATTTGCAGAATCCTTTTCAGTTTTATCTTATGGTGCAATTGAGAATTATTCATTCATGTGTATGTTTTGGCAAGCACTAACATCTTGGTATCTCATATGGCAGATCACAGGAAATAATGTATGAATATCCTGTAATTTCCAAGTCAGATTGCACTTTTGACTTAAACAAATAAATAGGTAATGGGTGGTTGCTGTTGCTGTTCATCAAGGGCTGAATCAGATAGAGCACCAGCTTACTCCTATGTGCGTAGGCTTTTCTTCTGATGTGTTTTTTTTTTTTTTTGTCATTATTGACACTGAATACTAAATATGTGCATTGCATACACTGTTTAAGAAGCGTTGCATTTGCTTTGCAAAGAAAAGAGAGGTGGTTCATGTTGGTAGCAAATGGAGAAGCAGCATCGTGGAGCTAGTGCAACACCTTAGATATAGTGATCTATTGATTTTTAAGTTCTATAGCTCAAGTAATTGTATAGAGCTATTGTCTTGTACTAAGCTTACTGATGGTAACATATCTATATAATTTACCCGAATAGTTGTGACACTGCGGCATCTTGTTGTTGTAGGCCAAACTGTTGTATACAAGTAGATATTTGTGTCATTTAAGATAATATGTTCCTGTTTCAGGTTGATGTTACTTGAGAAGCAGCTGCTTTGCCAATTATTTATTGGTGTGTTTTGCTTAGTCTGAATGTTATGGCCTAAAAAATTAGATGTTTGACAATCTTGATTTTAAACTAGATAGTACCAACTACCAAGTTATGCCTAATGTGGAAACTATAGTTGCACCCGAAAATTAGAAGTGATTGGAGATGGGTTTGTTGATAAAATTTATATCAAAACATACTCAAAATGCTTTCATCATGATAACATATAGAATTTGGGTGATTGAATGACCATATGAAACCTATTGATCAATGTAAGGTACATATGCAGATATTGGCATGGATTTTAGAAGATTTAAATTATGAGTATGTGTTCTCTTATTGAATATCAAACACACTTCTACATATAGAGCCAATGTGCAATATGCTTAAGTGGCACTCTGCTAGTAGTTTTTTAAACTATAATAATGCTCGAAATCATAAGTATAGGCTGTTGTGAACCCTAACATTATACCATCTTATCTTAAGATGATTTTGTAAACTAAGGAAAAGGTATAGTTCCTCATTGAAAAATTGGATATGATAATTTTTTGATAGTAATATAGACAAAATCTGACTAGATACAACTCAGATCTAATCCTAACTAGACTCGATCAAAACATTTGACTTGATCCGAGTTACATCCAGTTCAGCAGCTCTCAGCCTAACTTTCTTGGTTTCTTTCTTTTCTGTTTTGTCAGGTTGTTTTTGGGGAGCCTTTGCCCACATAATGATGAATACATCTTCTTTTTTGTTGTATTGTCTGATCTATTATAATTGTGCGGTGAAACTATTTTCTTGGTTGTATTGAAATGGAGCTTTTTGATTAGTTTCTTGAATTCTTTTTTGCTTCATAAGACCATGTCTTTTTGTTGCATGTTCCTCTAAATCGGGCAAGTATGTGAACGTTGATACTTATTAAGGAGATAATGTAACAACCCATTTAATTTATGCACACAAAACCCAGTATCAGGATCAGAAGCTTGGTAATTTAATTTATGTACCTTTTGCAGTGCCCTCAAGACTTGGAGGAGCATGAACCTCTGTCATCAGCCAGTCATGGTGCATTGTCTGCAGTCTCTTCAGGACTGCTTGTTGACACAAATCTGGACACATCTACTCCAGATACTTACCAAGCACCTCCTGCACCCTTGCCCTATGATGTGGGTTTGGCAAGCACACAAACTTTGCGCAGAGATGTTGACTGTTGTGCCACCAAAACTGATCCTATGCAGCTAGACAATTCTGGGACAACAGGAGAAACTAATGATAGGTTTGAAACTTCAGACTGCAAGAATAAAGCTCAGAGCGAGCATAATTCTCCTAAGACTACTGAAGATGAGATAAGTAAGCCTGTTACCTCAACTACGGATGAGGAGGACGCTTGCCCCATTTGTCTCGAAGGTAGTCCTTTTTTTGTTTGTAGAGAACAATTTCTTCCTGCTCTAGGATTTTTTTTGATAGTGTCTCATAATATTAGAACTATAAATTTTTCTCTGTTTTTAGGAACTATTTCTCTCCCTACAATAGTAATAGTGTTTATACATCTGTTATAATGACATCATGATCATACTTATTTGTTAGCGATCCTTGTTATCTTTCGAAACTGAAGAACCATTTTTCTCCATAGAATAATAATAGTGATTATCCATCTTCTGTAACTGCATAATGGTTGTACTTACTTGCTAGCAATCCATGTTAACTGCATCATGGAAACTACATTATTGAAAAACAAATTCATTGACAGAATCTCATACTGTCTCTTTTTACTAATGTTCTCACGCGACAGAAAATTATATATGGAGACTATACTATGGACTTTATGTCCTGGGCACATGTCCATTTTCTTCTGAATATTTGGCCAGCATTTCTTGGATTACAAATAATTTGGAATATTGCTTTTTATTGGAAATATTGTTATGTATTTCTTTGCTGACCAGGTTGATATACAAGCTTTTCTCAATTGCAGATTATTGTGAGAACATTAGTCAGCAATTACATTTACAACATGAAAGTTGCATGTGCTTGCTACTGTGGCTTTTCACTTAAATGAGAAGACTCTGATGTGTTATAATTGAAGAATCTCCTCTGTCATTCTTTTTTTCAGAAGAATAAATTAACATTAAGATTTTTTTTTGGGATAATTAATTAAACCACTGTGGTCGGGTTTGATCATTTTAACTTTATCTTTGGAGACATCCAATAAAATACTTTTTGCATTAGAGTAAGTTGATTTTCACATTAAAGAGCTTAAGGATGACAAAGATTCATGCGACTGACCCCAACTGCATAGTTGGGACATTACAGTTTCTTGTTATTGTTGTCGTACTATAGCAAGTTAGTTTGGATTCTTATGTGTGACTTGTCATTAGCACGAAGGGTTAAGATCTGACTATGCGGAACTGATCCAGTGAGCATTGAGTTTGAGTTGTTCTTAGAATTGATAGTCTGATGAATTCTTCTCTCCCCTGTTTGACAGATTATGACACAGAGAACCCTCGAATTATGACAAAGTGTGAGCACCATTTTCATCTGTCTTGCATTCTTGAATGGATGGAGAGAAGTGATACTTGTGCCATCTGTAATCAAGTACGAGTATGAAGCAACTCATTACTGCTTAGCGTCATATTTTATTTTATTCTTTTACATTCATCACAAGTAGGGTTTCATTTACTTCTCTGTGGTATTGGCAATTAGCATTTACATTTTCATGTAGATCACGAATTCTACACGTAATGATCTTAAAAATCTTGGAGAAAAATCTCTTCTGCTATATTGTTTAAGCATTTCACAGTTGGTTCTGTGTTCACCCTTTCCCTTTATAGAATTCAACGAATCTAGAGTTTGCCAACCAAGAAATCACCACCGAGTGCATGTCAAATTCTTTGATATATGCTCAGGTTCTCAAAATTGATGTCAAGACACAGTAAAAGTTGGAGAGAAATGTAGATTCTGATTTTTTGAAGTCTATTTCTTATAGTGCAGAAAACACAATTTTCTATTCTGCAGATAATGATGATCGACACCACATACAGCATGTCGTCTCCCGAAAACGGTTTTTAGTGGTCAACTGTACTGAGTTGGCTTCAGTCCAGATGAAAGCAGCAATCCCTTCTATTCTAAAAGCAACTTGAAGTTTTTGGGTGGAAGTTTACATGTCATGGATCAAATTCTTTTGAATTGCCTATTGTGGCAAAACAACAGGAGAATCAGAGAAAGCAACAGATGGTAGTATCTGTTATGAATTGCTATCATGTATATCCTTTTGTTGTTCTCCCATGTATTTCCTAGTTGTCACTTCAGCAGGTAAAGGTGTGGTGCCTATGGGTTCTTTCTTGTATTTTGTCAGTCTTCATTATCGTTCGTTAGCTTTGATTGCTTTGTCTGTTCTGTTGTATAGCTTTTAAATGCGAGTAGGCGATATTTGTTTGCAGTTTGTTTTCTCCTGTTTGTAAATGGTCATTGTGTCGGTTTGAACGATAATGCTTCGGGTCATCCAACCAAAGATGCATAATCTTCCATTTCTTTCCCATATGTTTTGGGTAATGACATATCCAAATGAGACTAGTCTTCTGTTGTAAGTTCTTATGCAACTCCTGAAATGGTGACTCGATCTCGACGTACTCGATCAATTTGTTGTTGTGGTTGTGCCTGATGTCAACAGAGGGGATTCAGGTGAGATGATAGAGCATTTTCATGAGCATTCAGCCAGAATGACGAGATGATAAGAGGATTTCCAGCGGTGGTACCTCAACTACCAAAGATCGTTTCGGCCGTCTGTGTAGGGAATTTTCAGTGGTGATAAGATAATGATCAATCAAGTGGAGACTGGATATATATATATATTTTTTTTGTATTTCCGGATTCTGTATTCTTGTTCTTTTTCGATATTTGGTATTTGGAAAGTATTCTCAAAACACTGTGTTGTTGATTGTCTATAGAAGTCTGCTACAAGGCAAGGCAGCAGTTATTAAGGGATTGTTGATGATGTTTGGATTCATTTGGAGGAGGCAGTGAAGTAGGAAATTGCAGTTGCCTTCACCAACTGGTTCGTTTATTATATTACATTGTGGCTGGCGTGTTGGTTGTTCCGGGAGCTTGTTTTATGTATGTATTAAATCTACCTGCAAGAATTTATTAAATTACTATTATACATCTGTACATGTCATCTTTCTTTTCGGGGTCTGTTTACTAGTCATCTATTTCTAACCTCGATTATTGTTATTATTATTAGTATCGTTATTATTATTATTATTTTATTACGTTGCTTTCAATTCACCGCCTCGTTGACAACCTCTCCTGCTTCGCTAAGGTAGTCTTTCTTTCGGTAACAACAGCAGCATGTCGTCCCTTATCTTCCTCTCTATCTCATTATTTTTCTATTAATTTATATTTTTATTAATTTATTATTTAAAATAAAATATTATCAAAATTAATTGATAATATCAAAATTTTATGTTGAGACTAATTTATATAATATAATATAAAAAAAAAGTTAAAAAACAAAGAAGAGGGACGACGTCACCACCTTATTCATTCTCACCACACCCACTTAGTGAGACATTTATTCTCCCCATGTCGGAAGAAAAAATCGCTCACGAGCGATTATTCGTCCGATTTTTAAAGTTTTTTTTCTCCCTCTTCTTCTTTCTCTCTCTCTCTCTCGATTGATACCATCCAAAATCGATCGTCGATAATCAAAATCAATTGTTTTCGAACGATTTTCAGATGGTAACGAAACAGGAATAACCCCAATCGACGATACCGCCCGATCCACATACCGATCAACTGATGGACCGATACATATGGCCCGAACGGGATGATGGTACATGTCGAAACGACAATCCTTGCTAATATCAATATCGGATAATACAAAATACCTCGCTCCCACGGCTACAATTGACACCTTAGCATTTCTTAAGGTTTATTAAAGCACCACCGCTGGAGGACCAAAAGTTTGGGAGACAGTAGCAAGTCACCGCTCGACTCAGGTGCAACCCATCTTTACAATTACAGCAAGTTCACTTATTGCATTGACAAAATAGAGGAGCACACGGAGTTATTACAATTACAGCAAAACAATATGCACAGCACATGATGATAATGTTGCAAGCATAATGAGGTATCACAACCACCCGATCATCTTGAAACTACAATCTAACGCGCTGCTTACTTGGTCAAGAAATAAACGAGTAAGAAGAGGGCCACAAAAGATGCCACCAGCGTAACCATTCTTCGACTCGACTTCATCTCAAAGACCTAACACACAAAAGAAGGCTCAGCAGTCCAGATATAAGGGGGTTACAGTAACTACGAGCTTCAAACCATTTACCGTCTTGAAGCGATCCATCGTTCCTGTCAGTATGCCCCTTGATGAATCCATATCATTGCCCTGATATCAAACAGAGAAAATGCTCATGCACGCTGACCATGACCGACCAACAAGGCGTTGGTGGATCATTCAATGACCAAACATGTAAACTACATACCATATGATCAAGCATTCGATTGTGGTTCTCAACCTCTTCATGTATGTCACCTGTCAACTGTAAAAGAGAACGATTGATATTGCAAGTCGTAGTATACTTGGTGCAGGCATCAAGAGATAACGATTCAGTGAACTTGAACGACACATGCAGAGAAGAACGAAGCCCAAAACCCCATGGGGGTTTGGAACTTTGATATATGGTGGGAAATATGAAATGGTAAAGGATGATCCCTCAAGATCAGAATATGAAATATATTGACCATCCAAATATGGAGCTTTTCCATCTTACAGGTTTTACAATTCTTCACTGAACAGATGCCTAACTGGTATGGGATGTGAAGATATATAATCCATGATTAGAAGTATATCCAGTTTGCATGATGCAACTAAATTGCTAGTTAGTATTTATTTACCCTAAAAATTTTGGCACTGTTATTACCACGAAACTCTCTTCAGCCTTGACAGCCTGAATATACATAAATTAAAGAAGAAAGACAAAGAGGAAACCATCAAACAGGAAGAGCCTGGCGCTCAGGCACTTAGGCACAGAGACCTGCGCAAGCCATTGCACTTGTGCCCGTGTCAAAAAGGTACACACACTTAATTTTCACATCATGAACAGGAAAAAGAAATTCCAAGGTTCTCCAAGCTGGTTTAAAATTTTATTGGAATGCATCTCTGATATTGAGTATAGAATATAACACAACTTGTAAAAGATATGCTTGAGATGTCTATATTTGGCGAAATCATCAAATAACTGATCTTTTTAATTGCAAGGCACAGTAGCTGTCACGTTTTTCTCGTTCAAAGTTGATTAATTCAGGATTTTCTGGCAATTAAAATCTAAGAACTTCCAAAAATACTGAGGAATTTTATGGTGCCTTGTACAGGTCATCCATTTAGTTAATTGCCATAGCACTAAAGAATGAAGATTCTCGATAACCATGCCAGTTTCATTCAGGAAAAAAAATTAACTCATCCAGAAAATGCTGTGGCCTGTAATCAAGTTTGCTTAAAACCATAATCTTATGTCATGGGAAAGACATATTAACAAACTTAGGTTTGACAATCAAACATCTCTCCTGAACACAAAATTTGGCTATCAAATGTCGTAAACGAGTGTCACAACTCGATTGATATTCCAAGCCAACAATTTGCACATAGCGAATCTAAACCAAAATAAGTAAAAATGCTTAATTCCTGGTTATTAGCAACAGATCACATATATCAATCAATTGGTTTTTCAGAACTAACTCGGATTTATCAATATATCTGCATTCAAACCCATGATATCTTCGTTCTTTATGGTATCTCAAGGTCTTCCTTCAAAATCACAATGTGTGTCCACCTATATATATTCTTTTTAATGGGTGATAGGCTAGACACAGCCTATGCCCAGATTACATGAGGACCATCCATTTTATCTTGGTTGTGGTAAAAGAGGTTAGGACAAAAGGATGATAGAGATCTCTCTCCCATGTTCCTCCCATTTTCAATATTCTTGCATGCATGGAATGTGCAGCAAAACTTACCATTTACTCATCAAATATTTAAAAAAAAGAACCAAAAAAGTGAAAAATTGCAGTCAATTACTCATTTATACTTACTCTCTTCAGAATGTTGACTCTATCTTGCAGTCCTTCCACAGCAAGATCATTATCATGCTCATCAATTTCATGAGATGAGTATGCTGAAGCTCGAAGCCCACCTTCTTCAATGCCATCAAAAAGAGCAGTTCTGTTGCTGCGATAATCCCTGCAATCAATCAAAAGTCACAATAAAGACGAATAACATCATGCACAGAAGATTCTGCTACTTTTGCATCTAAATGCACTTAGTCCAATCAAACAGTAGTGCTATTGGTTCAAAACCCAGCTTAATTCTTGAAAATAGAATGCAAGATAATGAACTAATCACCATATATATATATATAGTTTCCAAATTGTAATTCTCACCTTTGAAATGAGCAAAAGCGGTATCCTAATACTATGATTATAACGTAGGTTAAGCAAGTTGTTACACTATGAGGGTTCTAGTTGTCTCTTTTACTAAGGTTCCATGGTGGCAACAACATTGCCCTTCTCCCACAACTCCTACAAATATGTGAATATGTAAGCCACGAGATTATGCTTGGATAATCCTCTCTACTTCTGGCTTATTTCATAGCTTAGTCTTCTAGTCAATAGCTTTAAAAGGCTTCACACTCTTAACATGCTACACACCCACCCACACACAAAGTGGCAAAGCATAGCAAAATAAGATCTAAGTTCTAGTGATTTTACAGTAAATTATCATGCCAACCATTTCCAGAGTCAGAGAAAGATCAGAACTAACCTTCTTGAGTTCATGGGTGCACTAACTTCAGAAAAAAATTCCTCTGCCTTTGCCTAAAATTTCTTTTCTGTGTCCAAATCAACAATTTCATTGTTAGGGTTCCAGCGCAGTCGCACAAAAATGTTCAAAGCACCTAATCGTTTGGAGAAGGCCATAAACTTCGCATATAAAACCAAACCCAAGAAAACAATCTGAAGCAACGACGATCGGTAGGAGCGCGATCAAACTCAAGAATGCAAGAAGCGAGATATTGAAGCTTCGGATCGATCAACAGGCATCAGAAACCCTAGCCCAATAGATCGATTGAAAGACACATCGATCAACTGACTCATCAACATGATATGAACAGGGAGCAAGAGAACACACTTACTCCGATCGCGTGGCCAAACTTGTCTCCGGGTTTTTTCGATCGGGGGGAGATCGACCGACAGGGTTATCTTCTCTTCTTCCCACGGTTTTAGTGATGCACTTTATATGCACTCGTACGGCAACAGGGATGGAAATGTCACCGTTGATGGGGTCGACCGAGCGTCGTGATGCTTCCGATGAGTCGGAGCGAATCGTGAAGCGCGACGGAATGGACGCGCAGAAGATGGTAATCTCACCGTTCATATGGTAATTGCGCTAATCTCAAAGTCAGATGGACGTAGATTGCGCGATGGGAATGCGTTCGACTAACGCCAAATCAATCAGCATATATATATATATATATATATATATATATATATATATATATATATATATATATATATATATATATATATATATTGCGGACGCCACCTGCCCGCGTCAACGAGGGTTGTGATCGCGCTTCGGCTTCGCCCTCGCTGTCTTCCTCTCTGCGCCGAAGCGATGGGTTGTGAGAACTCCTTCGAGTCGTCTCCGGAGATGGAGAGATTCCTCTGCGAGCGGCTTCTCGATCCCAGCCAGCCCATCTCGGAGCGCTTCAGGGCTCTATTCTCCCTCCGTAATCTCCGTGGCGCTGGCCCTCGCGAGGCCCTAATTTGCGGTACGTTCCACTCATCATCCAGTTCGATCGTTTTCTTCTCCTGTTAATTCGAATTTTCGTATTGACGTCGCATCCTGATGATTTTGTTGATTTCGACTTGTGATTTTTTAGCACATATTGGTATGTATTTAGAACTTTTGACTACTCACTGATGGTTTATGGTGAAAGTCTTTCATGTGGCCTCTGTGGACAGCAGTGTGTACTGAGTTTAATGTTGCTGGAAGATATCAGATTCATACTTCTTTCTTGAATATTCATATCACGGTATTGGCTTTCATGTCTGCCAGACTTGAAGTCTAAATTTATGTCGAAATTTATATTTCAATCATAATACTAAAGCAGGATTAATCTGACAAAGTGCATAATTCAATAAAACATTGTCACATTTTGCCTTCAGTGATATCCTTGTCAAGGATTTTTCTTTTTTGGTTATTGTGCTGTATCATTAGGTCAGTAGTATATGTTGGTCTGGATTGGTACAACACAGGATTAGAAAAAAACAGAGCAAAAAATTGAAATGGATGATCGAGCATATCATTTTCCTCTGTTTATCTTAGTGGCTGCATGGTACATGTTCCAAGTATGGATTTAGGAATCACCATTCCACCAGCAAAAAGTGATCAGCTTGCCAAAAAGAAGAGGAAATTTTAAGAAAGATGTACCACAGATCAACTGTTCAAAACAGGGATATCAGGGTCCTCTCGTTGCAACTTTGCCGAAATTTATCTGACTTTTGACCAGAAAGCACAAATTTTGTGAAATTGGGTGATACTTGCACTGGTTTAAGCCAGGAACATTTCACGAGATGTCTTCCCTTTCTCTTTGTCATCACAGCCGATTTTGCAAAATATGTTTTGGTTTGTGTACAAAATTTTGCCACAGCAGTTCCTGAGAGCATTTCTGAATTCAGTTTGCAATTCTGGAAAATGTTGCTAAGAATTTTGTGGGATCGAATGGATTTTGGTTAATGGTTTCGATTTTTTTTTTTTCCCTCTTCTTTTCAGCCACAAGGGATTCTTCAAATTTGCTTGCACATGAGGCAACATTTGCTCTTGGTCAGATGCAGGATGTCGAAGCAATTCCTACCTTAGTGAATGTTCTCAAAGATATGTCATTACATCCAATTGTCCGTCATGAGGTCACCCCTTCTCTTGAGCATTTTTATTGCATTATCAAGGTTTTTCTTGTATATTTTTAGTTATGCTCAAGTGTCACTAATACTTAGGCAGCTGAAGCTCTTGGAGCAATTGGCTTGGACAGTGTTATTCCCATTTTAGAAGACAGTTTGACAAATGACCCAGCTCCGGAGGTGCAAGAAACATGTGAATTAGCTCTTAGACGAATTAAGGAACAAAAGAGCCTCAGTAGTGTGGATGGAACATCCCCTATAAATGCTTCTCCCTTTCTTTCAGTTGATCCAGCTGTGCCAACTTCCCTTATTTCTTCAGTAGATCAATTGAGGTATAATATCACTAGTTTGGTACTTGAATTGTTAATTGGTTTTCACCTGGCTCAGTTGCCATTTTGTTCATGTTTAAGGGAAGTTCTCCTAAACGAAGAAGAGGGTATGTATGAGAGATATGCTGCACTATTTGCACTAAGAAATGATGGTAGAGATGCTGCAGTTAGTGCTATCATCTCATCACTAGGTGCAAGAAGTGCTCTCCTACGGCATGAGGTATGTCAGTTGTCTGTGGACGCAAATAGGCTTGTCTTATTTGTTTATGAAGATTATGTCTTCTGTATGATGATTATTCATAATTAATGCTGAAGATATAAGCAAGCATTTTATTTTCTGGATAAGTTATTTTGTTGTGAAATTTATTGAGTTCTATTTTGTTGCTTTGTTGTGAAATTTATTGAGTTGGATTTTCAGTTAGCTGATCTCCCTTGCATTCTGCTTCTTTACAATAGAAGTGTTCTTACTATGTGAGTCAGTAAACAAGTACTTTGATTGGAGAAACTGAGATTCAGTAGGAATACATTTAATCATCTGATTCAAAAGTCTTGTGAAATTGCGGGTGTTTAGTTTCAGCCAAGGTTTTCCTTACCGAGCGGTAAGACCCGTACCGCCCGGTACATACCGGTCCGGCAGCTGACCGGTACGCGGACCGGCCGCTACCGGGCGGTACCACTAAGATCGACCGTCGACGGTTGATTTCCGCCGTCTGCGGTCGATTCAAGGAGAAATCGACCGTCGGCGGTCGATTGAGGAAGAAAAAGGAAAGAAGAAGAAGAGGAAAAGAAGAAGAAGAAGAGGAGAAGTACCTCGCACCGCCCTAGCGGCGACTCCGCCTGGGGGTCGCCCGCAAGCCGTCGTTGCCCGCGCTGCCCTAGCGCCAGTGCCGCCTGCGTTACCCTAACGCCATCGCCGCCCGCGTTGCCCTAGCACCGTCGCCCGCGGGTTTTTTTTCTCCCCATGCGGGAGAGAGTTTGAGGCGACGTCGCCGACCCTCGGGCCGGCCGTCGCCGCCCGCGTTGCCCTGCAACGCGGTTTTTTTTCTCCCCACGCAGGAGAGAGTTCGAGGCGACGTCGCCCCTTTTTATTTTTTAAATATTTTTAATATTTATATAATATTTATATTATATTATAAAAATATTATAATATATTTAATATATCGGGTGATACGCACTGTGTGTACCACCCGGTACTGGTACCGTACCGGTACCGATAAAATGTCGGCACACCGGTATGGACCGGTATGTCAATCCTTGGTTTTAGGCCTGTTTTAAGTCATTTTTGTGACTTTCTTTCTTATCTTTTGGAATCTGTATTTTCCATTTGAGAACTCTTTTATGCACAATGTTCAACTTCTTGTTTCTGTAACAAAACCACCAAACAATATTGTTCAGCAACCATGAAATTAAACGAAATGCAACTGTAAGGATTTCCTACTTTTAAATTGTTAATGTGATATTTTGCAGCATGACATCATACTCATCTACTAAACTAGTGATCTCTTTTAACTTGCTATGCAGGTCGCATATGTCTTGGGTCAGCTGCAGAACAAAACAGCCACCGCTACACTTTCTGAGGTCCTAAAAAATGTCGATGAGCACCCGATGGTTAGACATGAAGCCGCAGAAGCCCTCGGCTCCATAGCAGGTATATCTGCAATTGGCAGTTGGTTTTATATCAATTTTATGCAAGTCAGTTGATTGTATAAATCTATTATTTGGTACACTTGGTTCTCCTTGGAAGATTTTGTACCGAAATGTGCTGTGTTGTATTGTATACTCTTTTTACCTAACTAGGCTAGCATCGACCACCAAGTGGTGGTGGTGTTGCAAATGATGTCACCTCCTGGTTGAGACTCTTAGTTCCCCTATCTACTTTTGTTTGTTTTACCTCAAAGCCATGGATTCTCATCAGTGATTGATTTGGACTAAGGAGCTGCTTGTTCCGTCTGTGTCTCTTATTTCTACAGCCCTTTGCTAGTCATTCCTTGGCCAACGTTTTTTTTTTTTTGTTT
The DNA here is from genome assembly GCA_029747655.1 of Ensete ventricosum. Lineage (NCBI taxonomy): Eukaryota > Viridiplantae > Streptophyta > Magnoliopsida > Zingiberales > Musaceae > Ensete > Ensete ventricosum. Next base: position 56,529,772 of record JAQQAF010000009.1, read on the forward strand.
ATCAGTTTAATTTCCAAGTGTTGTTCTATTTGCTTTGTTTCCATGACCTTGAATTTTGTTAATGCTGTTGCGACACTTCATTTTAACCTAACAAAGTTTTTTTTTCTGGATTTTGATGCCTTTATTTTCTTCTTGTCTTGTTCCAGATGGCAAATGTGTGGCACTTCTGAAAGAATTTGCATCGGATCCTGAGCCGATAGTTTCCCAGAGCTGTGAGGTTGCTTTGAGCATGCTCGAGTACGAAAGATCCGGCATGTCCTTCGAGGTAAGGATCCAAAGTGACCTAGAAATTGTGTGACCTTATCCAGGTAGGGAATCTTAACCCATGGTTGTTTTTCCATGCAGTATCTGTTTTTGCAGAAGCCCTTAGTGCAATAGGCCCCGATAGAGAAGGCTTCATGTCTCACTATGTCCGGACGCCGTGTCTGCTAACTCTATATAAGACCTATTAATTAATGCAGAATTTAGTTGCAGGAGTTGTTTGATCATTCTGACAAATTATCTCCTATGCAACATGTTCATGTACTTTTTTTATATTGATTGTTAGATTTTTGCTGTTGGAACATGATGATTATGGCAGAACAAAAAAGAACAGAAAAGAAATGATCCAACAATCATATGCATCAGTATAAACTGCAACTTGTTGTTGCCCCTTATATTGATTGCCATCACTCTTTTTATTCTATTATCCAGTCGTGAGTAGCTTGTTGATTGCATACTTTTTTTAATCATAATATCAGGTGATAGATGCGATGCTCGGTGCAACGCTCTTGCCTTACCGCCATCTACATCGATCAACATTCTGCGCGAATCTTAAGAAGGTGAAGCTATACACACTACTTTCAAAGCATCCACTGGATTGGCAGATAGGTGAAGCTCTACAGCACGCAACGGAAACTAATTAAGAAGATTTCCGAAATGTAAAAAATAGGATTGTCAACAATTGAAGCCTAATAAGTTGAATGAATCGTTAGTTTCTTTTGACCCAATCACACCAAAACCACTATTCCCAACATGCAAAATGACCAATAATAAATCTTTGGATTGAGACAGCAGCAAACAGAATTCCAGGACCTGCACTCACCGCGGAGCCATCGACACGGAGAAGTCGGTCGGAACCCTAACCGTCTCCGCCCACACCTTCGATTCCAGGTACGCCTTGGAGATCTTCCCCGCGACCCACGTCATGTCAGGCCGCGCCGCCGCCTCCGTCTCCACGCACCGCAGTGCCACCCGGATCAGCTTCTCCGCAGCTTTTACCGGGAAGGAGTCCCGCAGCCGCCTGTCCACCCATCGCCTCACCCTCCCCCACCGCTCCTCCTCTGACGCCTCCCTGATCGCCTCCCGCGCCGTTTCGACGAGTGAGAACACGTCGAAGGCCTTGCGCTCCTTGTCGTACCGGTACTTGAGCGGCTCCTCGCCGGAGATCATTTCTAGGAGCATCACCCCGAAGGCGAACACGTCGGACCGCCGCGACACGGCCCCGTGGGCGAGCACCTCCGGCGCCATGTACCCCGTTGTCCCCTCGATCTTTCTCTGCCGCTCACTGGATCCCTTTCTCGTAGACGACGGCGATAGGACCGGGGTGATCTCTGCGTCCTCGGCGGCGGGATCGGGATCGGGGACCTCACCGGCGAGATCCGCAGCGCCGAAGTGGCAGATCTTGGCGCGGAAGTCGGGCTCCGTGATGATGACGGCGGAGCTTTTAACCCGGTTGTGGACGCCGGCGGCGGCGGAGGAATGCTGGTGGATGTACTCGAGGCCGTGGGCAACGTCGGCAGCGACCTGGACGCGGGAAGCCCAGCTTGCGAGCGGAGTGAAGCGGGGGTTTCGCGGGTTGCGGAGGCAGTCGGCGAGGCTGGCGCCGGGAACGAATTCGTAGACGAGGTAGACGTGGTCATCGGCGAGGGAGGCGCCGAGGAGGCGAGCGAGGCTGCTGTGGTGGGACCTGCCGAGGGCAGCGAGACGGGCGCGGAGGGCAGCGTCAGGGTGGCCGCTTCCAAGGCGGCGGCGGAGAGGGCGCTGGATGATGACGGCGTCCCGGCCGCGGAGGGTGCAACGCCAGGCGGAGGACGAGGCGCCGGGGAGGCGCTTGGCGAGGAAGTTATTTGTGGCGGTGCAGAGCTCCGCGAAGGAGTAGAGGGCGGGGGCCTCCGGGAGGGAGGAGCGGAGGGATGCACGGCTAAGGGCGGAGGAAGAGGAGGACGTATAGGGCTTGGAGGAGGACGAGGAGCCGGAGGAGATGGAGGTAGGGGGCTGGTTGCGGGCGCGGCTACCGGGGTCGGTGCGGGTACCGCTGGAGGAGGAGGCGGCGGCGTCGCCGGACGAAGAGGGGGCAGTCGAGGCGGAGGAGGGTTTGGATCTGTGCCGGGAATTGGGCTGGGAGGCCTTGGTGGCGGATCGGGACTTGCACATGGAGCGCGATCATGGAATTGGGGCGAGGGCAGGCGAGCAGCAGAAGAGCCCCAAGGGGTACAAAAAGGGTCGGAATTGCCACGTCGAGAATAGTACTAATAATACTATAATTGTTTACTAGCGACGGAAGTGGGACGCGGGGAGATGGGGAAGGAAGGGGTCGTGACTTGGACGACCCAACGTCGTACCCAACGCCTCATTAGAGGAGCTCAAGCGCCGCATTGGGTCCCAAAGAGACCAATGGGAGATGAGGTCACAAGTGACGTGGCCCGTGTCGTGGGTCGGAGTGTGGGAAAGCCAAAGCGCCGCTTCGTTGCGTTGGTTATCGGCATCCCTCGCAGACGATTTGTTGTGTTGGTTTGCTCGTGACGAGTCGCGTGACGCGGCTCGGACGATTCCCCGCATGCCGTTGACGTCGGTCGCAGCACAATGGGAACGACACCGAGTCGACTTCCCCGCATGCGCTTTTCAATTGCATGCCATATTTTCGAAGAAAAAATAATTGTTAAAGAGTCAAATTTAAGTGCTCGTATTCGAGTTCAAATATCACTAATATTATATATATATATATATATATATATATATATATATATATATATATATATATATATATATATAATTATACATATTTATTAAGAAGTTTTGCCCTTTTTGGCATTTCCTTCCTCTTACGGCATAGTAGTGTAGTAATCTTCAAACACGTGAGGAGAGAGGGTCCTTGGTGACATGTACGATAGCAAGGGATTGTATTATAAAGATATGAATTAGAGGCATACATGTTCGGCCTTATCTAGACACTAGATCACTTTCCAACCCATATATTGAATTTTCGATTTATTTATGAAGTTGATGAGCTAATATTTAAGTGAATAAAGTATTGAATATGAGTTCTCAAATTAGTCTTTATTCTCATCAGATGAGACCATACATTGATGTGATTCTTGCATGAGGTCTAATTAGAGGCTAAAATAGATTATTGGATAGAGGCTAAAGGAGGTTAGTGGTTAATTTGATGAAGATCCAATACTCACTAAGGTAGATGCACTAGGGTTTTGGTGGCTCACTATAAATAGAAGACACAGGCAGCTCTTATGTGATAGGTTACACCTTTGGCCGTCTTCTTCTATTCTCTTACTATCCCTCTCCTTCTCAACCGATCAACCCTTATCTGGTGTGAGAGGGCAGCGAAGAAGATATAGGATCTTCTTATATGTTCGTTGCTAGAAGTTACAAGAGTTGCGAGATTTGAGGATGCGATTGGAGTATCGTTGTAGCGATCCACCGTGTGGATACCGCTAGAAAGGATGACACTTGACCTTCTTCATCCTCTCCATCTATGTCTGAAAATTCAGGGATATACGATCTCCCTAGGTAAATAATCTTTCACATGTTGTAGTTTTTCGATTTTATAGTTTTTCTTGCACCAATCTTTGTATGACGATTTGATCTACCTAGGAAACCAGTTTTGTTTTGATCTTTCGCTACGCATGTGATGCTCCCGCTTGGTTTCCCAGCAAACATATCACAAGATAGGATAAGGATCACCTCCTCTTGAAACCTTGCAACTTGCTTGACGAGCTCAGAGTTGTATGCCCTCATCAAACACAACTCTTGGTGAGGTGTCACTAGGCCTCTTCTAGTTGCCTCGCTAGCTCGACCCCTTGAGCCTTTGCCTCAGCGACAAGGGTCGGGTTTTATATTTTCCTCTCCACCTCCTCACATGTAATATAAGAGATTGCTTATGAATTATGGAGCCGGCATCCTACACATGGTCAAGAAGGGTCATGACATAAAGGTGATGTTATAAGTCAAAAATAAAGGGGCATCTAAAAAGCCGTATAAGTGACCAATGTGTAAAGACTAGATCGAAAAGTACAAAAGTGATGGATGTATGAAGATCACCTTGAAAAGCATAAAAAATCCACCATAATAGGAGGCATAGGATAAAATATGTTTGAGGTGCATGAGTTAGGAAAAATTAACTCGCATAATAAAAAATTTACAATGACGTGAAACATAAGACAAAATATGCTTTAGTAGCATGAGCCAGAAAGCTCTACATGTGTAAGAAGAAACTCATCATAATGGAATGTGCAAGTTAAGATGTGATCAAGGCACATGAGTCGGGAAAACCATACCAACATAACAAAAAACATATTATAGTGGGAGGTATAATATAAAATATGTCTAAGGCACATGAGTTATAATAACACGACCCATATAATAAGAAATTTATTATGACGACAGACATGATAAAATGTGTCTGACACATATGAATCATGAAAACATACATGCATAATAAGAAAATCATCACAACGAGAGGTACGAGACAAAATGTGTCGAAGACACATAATAAAAAATCCTAACCCATGTAATAAGAATTCTATCATGATAGAAGGTACAAGATTAAATGTGTCCAAGACATGTGAGTTGGAAAACCCTATCCTTGTTGTGGATTTGTTGCCTAACATGGGTTCCTCGAGGACAAGTTGAGGAAGAGACCATCTTAGCACTGCCTACAGTCTACCTCAGCTCCTCTCACATCTCGCCTTGATGGCGAGTAGCAAAAGAGGGATAGGTCGACGATGAGGGGCTTCACAACATCCCTATTATGGACCTGTTGCCCAACATGGGTCCCTCAGGGATGAGCAAAGGAAGATAAACATCACCTGTAACTTACGTTTGACTCCTCTCACGACCCGCCTCAATGGTGAGTAGAGGAAGAGGGGTAAATTAACGATAGAGAAATTCGTAGTATCCTTACTATCGACTCGTTGCTTGACATGAGTCCCTCAGGATGAGTAGAGGAGGAGCCCACCTTCATGCATGCTTACAGCCTGCCTCGACTACTCACACAACTTGCTTTGATGGTGAGCAGAAAAAGAGGGTAGGTTGGCGATAAAGGCTTTGCAACATCCTCATTATGGACCTATTGTCCAACATGGGTCCCTCGGGGATGAGTAGAGGAGGAGCCCAGCTCTGCATTGCCTACAACCCACCTCGACTCTTCTCATAGCCTACCTCAACTACAAGCAGAGAAATAAGGGTAGGTATATGGTGGATGGCTTCACAACATCCTCGTTGTGGACCCATTGCCCGACATTGGTCCCTCGGGGATGAGCAGAGGAAGAGAGGCACTACCTGTAGTCTACCTCGGCTTCTCTCATAGCTCGCCTTAACAGTGAGAAGAGGAAGAGGGGTAAGTCGGTGAAGAGGGGCTTCGTATCATCCCCATTATAGACACATTGCATGAGCATGTCACATACTCTAATGTCTGTTAACGGAATTATTTTATATGTTATGTTTTAAAAATTAAGAGTTATTTTAAATACAAATAAATCATAAAAATTTAAAATAATTAATGATAAAAAACTATAATAACTAAAATAGACCTTAACCTATATTTATAATATCTAAATAATCTATACCAAAGAGTATTCAATAAAACAACATTCTTCGGTATTTTATATTACACTGTATTCTAAGCTATGACAAAATATTCTTCAGTATTTTATATTACACTAGATCGGTCCTTTCTTTTTTTGAGCTAACTTTGTTATCTGGAAAAATATTTCCCCTAACACTCGTTGCTATATATATATAAATAAATTAGGTTAAAAAAAAAAAGAGCTTCCGGACGACGCGCTGATTTCAAACCGTCAATTTTGACCGACGAGCTAGTGGACACCAGTTTGTGGGCCCCTGCTACGTGGTGAACAAACGAAATCGCCCGACCTCCGCAGCCACCCGCGACTCGCTACCGATGAGGTGGCCGAAACGGACGGTCGCGATGGTCTCCCCAAGGCCAGATGGCCCCCCGTCCGTGATCTCACGTGCAGCACTCGTGATACGTAGCGTGTAGTGCAGGCATCCGAGCTCCGTTGCCGGCCTTCTACGGTGCAAATTAACGGCCAAGAACCAACCTCGAGGTGGCGCCCACCGTATCGAACGGTCAGCAGGTGGAGAGTATCTCGATCTCTCGTTTGCCTCCTCCTCTGTCGTTTCGTCCCTCTTGTAATGACTCCCCCCTTCACTTCTCTTCTCTCTCTTTGGTGGGTGAGCGGAAGGTGCAGCTGTCTCGCTTTTGACTTGGCGAGTTACTGGTCTTTGATCGAGCATGTCAAGACATCGTCTCGGGAAAGATCCGCTAATTCCCTCGAGTGTCAGCTCCCCGTTCGCCGGTTTCTTGGCTGTCGGAGAAGAAGGTGAGTTCAAATTCGCTGAAGCCTCTTTGTTTGATTCAGAAAGCTGGGCCTTTTCGCCCGAACTTGAGCTTGACTTGTGTTTAGATAACTTTGCTATTCGATGGAAAACGGATTTCTGAGTACTGATTTGACGGAAGTTGGAGTTTGAGTTGGTTCCTCTTTGGATAGGGATTTTGGTCGATTACATTTCAGTCATGGAATCTTCAAGGCTAATAATTGTGGCGAGTGAGTGAGTGACGATAGAGTCTTTTATATGAAAAATTTGTGTGATTAATGTGAAAAGAAAACGGTGGATTTGTTATCTCCCTATCTTAATTTGAGTGCACAGACGTTTTTTTCCCTCTTGCAAAGATATAATTTGACGCGAGTTGAATCACCAACCCATTTTCCAGTGACCGAAAGAAGAACATGGAATTCCTTTATATTAATATTTGAATTTTCTTGGGGAAACCCTATATGCTTTTAGAGAATCATTTTGTAGGGATAAAGGGTATTGTCTTTGTCTTCCGTTCCTTTATATTTGATACCTGTTCTTTACAGAAAAAAATTTATCTTGAATATGAAAGACCGTGTTTGGCCTTCTGCCATTTAATTAGGGTTTTGAAAGGTGATTTTAGGATTCTTGAGTAAGTATGGTAGTCCGAGGCTTCCGATTCTCCTGTGACTAATGTGGAAATCTATAACACCATATTTAGGTTATTTACTATGAAGTGTTTCCAGTTCCGAAATGAATCGACAAAGGGGGAGTTCCAGGCAAGACTGTCTGCATCTGTTCGGTCGAACAGTACCACATCAACCGAGCGTGACATGAGGAGATCAGGATCTGAGTTCAACTCCGGGGATGTCACTGATTCTGGTACTGATTCAGTGGGAAGGCCACAATACCCTAGTTTCTCTCAGAGACCAATTAATCTCAGGGTTTTCACATTTTCTGAACTGAGGAATGCCACAAAGAACTTTAGCCGGTCACTCATCGTTGGGGAAGGTGGCTTTGGATGTGTTTATAGGGGAACAATCAAGAGCCTTGATGATCCAGACACAAAGACTGAGATAGCTATCAAACAACTGAATCGCAAAGGACTGCAGGCAAGGTTTTTTTTTTTGGCATATTTTTTCTTGCTCTGTGATTTCTGATGTTTTGCTTTTTATTCTCACTGAACAATTGGCTACATCATATGGACATATGAACATACTTTACCTAAGGAGCTTAAACCTTCATTGTGAAGTATGATCTAAATTTTTATGATTGTTAATTGGTTTTCTTGGTAAGCTAGCCACCCTATGTTTAGATTATGCTCACCTAGGCCACCCTATTCACACACTACTTTGTACTCGGTATTTGAAAATCATATATTGACATATGTGAATATAGAATAAACATGCACTCCTATACTGCTTTAGCCAAATAACAATGATATACACCATCCTTCTGTCATGCTGCATGATTTTATGTCTTCCTGCCGCTTATGTACTAATTTTTGGCAATTTGATCGAAGTTTTCATGTTGCCATGTCAACACAGAGCATTTGTTTCTTTCTTTTGGTGTTTCCATGTGTAATATGTAATATATCTAATTTTAGTCCTTTGTGTTTGACTAAAGGATTGATCTCATGCTAGATGTTTCCAACTAGTGAGCATGATTGAGAAATGTTTTCATCTCTGTCAGCATGCTAGGAGGCTATGTATTAATGATAATATTATGTCTTTGTCACAGTAAAAGTAGAAATTCTAATAGAAATCTCACACTATGATGGATGGTGACAACTGATGTTTCTGCCTTCTATTGACTTCTGTTTGTATGTACATTTTGTAGTCTTGTTTACCAAATTTTATTTTGCATTATGCGCTTAGAAGTTAGAACTATGCAATTAAGTGGGAAGGAACCCTCGTCATGTTGTTTCTTGTAGGGGCACAAGGAATGGTTGACAGAAGTAAATGTTCTTGGGGTGCTGGAGCATCCAAATCTCGTCAAATTAATAGGCTATTGTGCTGAAGATGATGAAAGGGGAATACAACGCCTTCTTGTATACGAATATATGCCTAATAGAAGTGTGGAGGATCACCTGTCAGTTCCATCTAGGATGACACTCTCTTGGTCCATGAGATTAAGGGTAGCTCTTGATGCTGCTCGTGGATTGACACATTTGCATGAAGAAATGGATTTTCAGGTTTCGTATCAACTTATCTATTAGTTTAGTGTGTCCTTAATTTGATTTACTTATAGGATCTGATTGATTATAATTGATTTGTTTCTATCAGGGGATGCAGTTTGTTAGATTTTATGCTATACTATTAAGCTTGATGTTTAGAACTTTGTAGCGGAGAAGACTTTAGATACTGAAGATTCTAAGCATAAATTTTTTTGAAGTAAAAGTTGAAATTGAAGTCAAAGCACAATTGTTTCTGACAAGTATGTCGAACCTTGAGGATGGATTTTTGTCTAGTTAGCCTCTACCTTTATTTTATCTCTGTTACGTACTCCTTGTTGATTAATGTCAAGAACACAATTTTTTATGGCCTCAAATATTGAGTCTGAACTCGTCACACTTCATGCTTTCTACATGTGACTTTGTGCTTGTTCATATAGGGTGCCTGATGGTGTTGTAATATAGGGTATACAGCTAGCGCTTGGTCACTCAAAAGTAAAGCTTTGACAAAATCTTCCCAGTCCTTTTGTCATCATTTTTGTTAGTTGACTTTTTGTCGCAATTGAATCCTCATATCAGTCTTTTGCCTTAACTACTGACATTGATGATCCCAAACTTGGACAGACCTGGCTTACTTGCAGGTAATGCTTGTAAGCAGATTGGATCCTTTCTGGTTAGTTCTGGTCAACAGTTGCCAGTGTTGAATGTACCTTTTCCAAGTTCTTAGTAACTACATGATATTTAGTGTTTGCTTCCATGGAACATATTATGATGTTTGTCAAAACCAGTTGGTTTTGTTGGTCATGTACTCAAGCAATTCAATTTAAATTGAAAGCAATAGTTATCTCATTGTATCCACATATTGTGTTGCTGAATTTCTTTTCCATTTGGCAGATTATTTTTCGTGATTTTAAAACCTCCAACATTCTCTTGGATAAGGACTGGAATGCAAAATTGTCTGACTTTGGCTTGGCCAGACAAGGACCAGCAGAAGGACTAAGTCATGTTTCCACAGCAGTAAGTGATGCTAAATGGCCTATATATTTCTAGCTACTGCATTTCTTATGTCATACGTATGTTTATCTAGTATTAATACCTTATTCCTTCTAATGCTTCGCATAAATATATGAATGGTATTGTGAAGCTCCCACGTTTGCTTCATAGATAGATGGGTATGATTTGAGTGAGTTAATTACTTCTCCAAATAGATGATGATGGCAGTCTCATGCCTACATGATTACAAGTGCACAAATGTCTTTTGGTTATATTCTTCTCTGTTAAGTTTCTTTAGTTGTCATGGTTTTATTAGTTGTGGTTAGTTCATCCCATATATTTCTAGGATAAGTACTTGCCACTGCTCTTGTCAAGAGGTTATACGAAGCTGTCAGGTTATATCAATCATCTAGGAGGGCCAACTGTGGTACTTATGGAGGTGCAAAGATGTCTTAATGAGGCGCACATGAATTATTTACAGATGTCAGTTTCCTATTTGAAGTCAACTAACTGTAAAGGGAAAAGAAATCCTTGCAAAATATTGCTATTATGCCCTTGTTTATCTTGACCGAGTTGCCTATCTTGTGCTTCTACTTTAGGCAACAGCGTTACATAGCTAAGAAGATGCAACTGTTCCTTATTCATTGTCAAAATGGGTTGTCTGGTTTCCCTATCTTGTGCTTCTACTTTAGGCAACAGCCTTACTTAGCTAAGAAGATGCAACTGGTCCTTATTCATTGTCAAAATGGGTGTCTGGTTTCCCTATACTAGTCTTGATAGATTCATGATGGACCTGATCAACTCCTGGTCCTATTCAGATTTGGACAGCAGTTCCTCTGGCTTATTGAGCTGTAATTTAGACTTAATGGCATTGTCCAGTTGAGGCAAGGACTGCCCTGGTCCATGGCTGACTAGGAGTCAATCTCCTGAGTCTGGGTGGCCTGGGAATGTCTACCGGCTCTAATGGCTGGGTGGAAGAGCTCAGAGGCACTGGGCAGATGGTGCAATATGTTTGTGCCACAGTTATATAAGTAGCAGAAAGTTCTTTAGACTCAAAGATATGCCAGTAGCAGGATTATGGATATCATGGGAAAACTTTTTGTCAACTGCCCGACTGGTACTAATAAAGAAAGAGAATTAGTAACCTGATTTATTATCCAACGGAATTATTATTTTTTCCATGAACTACTATATGATTAAATACTACTTATGATAACTATTCCTAATTCCATCATAACAATGAACAGGTTGTAGGAACTTTTGGCTATGCAGCTCCTGAGTACATGCAAACTGGCCGGCTGACTTCCAAGAGTGATATATGGAGCTATGGAGTTTTTCTGTACGTACTTATCACAGGGCGTCAGCCAATAGATAAAAACCGTCCTAAAGGTGAACAGAAGCTCTTAGAGTGGGTCAGACCCTATATATCTGATGTCAAGAAGATCCGCATAATCATGGATCCAAAGCTAGAAGGTGATTACTCTTTAAAATCTGCATCAAAACTTGTCACAGTGGCAAATAGGTGCCTGGTACGGCAACCGAAGTCTAGGCCCAAGATGAGTGATGTGCTGGACATGGTGCAACAGATCATCGAAAGCACAGAGACTGGAGCACCAGAAGCCCCTTTAAGGAGTTGCTCGGAAGAAGGAAGACCAGGAGAAGCCAAAAAGAAAGGTCTGAAGAGAACTATTGGGGATTGGAAAATAGGTGAAAATATGCGGCTGTTGTGGCAGGGATGGAAGGCAAAACTTGTAAGGACATGTTGATTTCTATGACGACGATGATGAAATTTCTTTTGATCTTTGTATGTGTGAAGTTGAGACATACTGTTCTCCAATTCTTTTGGAGAACTTATGATTCCTCTAAGTCAATATCAGAGAAGGAACTAGTTTTACCAAGTCGGATATCAACATTCTAAAATGCTGTCCGTACCAAGTAGATTCTGTATACTTCTTTTGTCCATGTAATGCTCCTTAGAATGATTAACTATATATAGAACTGTTGTTGCTTGGCTTGCAAAGTTGTCAAAGTGTCTTAATTAGATCTGGTTTAAATTGTTGATATCTTTCCCATCACATTCTGGCAGTGTTTACGTTGCTGTGTATGGTAAATCTTCCGTGTCATATATTAATCAATTTTTTTTATGGGATTTGGCATATCCATTCTTTCAAATTTTGGAAATAACATATTTTGTTCTTTTGAATTAAAATGTATATACATATATATATTCCTTGGAAAATTTATATTTTGCATATATATTATGTTCTTCTGAAATTTTTGAATCTTTTATATATATCACTTCTATTAATCACTAATCATGATTATCACAGTCTAAAAATATTTTAAATTTGTGTGCCAAAAATTACCTTTTATAATTCTCATTGATTATTTGATCTATTATTTTTTTTAATATTTCTGAAATGATATTAACGTCATTTTCAACCCAAGTTTATACTAACGATCAACTTAACAGTGACTTCTCTGTAAGGTTTTAAGCTTTATAGGAACAAATATGTAAATTACTAACTTTAGGGAAATTTATAAATATATAATTTTGGACTTCAGCATTTTTTACTTTATCAAAGATTAATGAGTGCTAAAATGACATCGATCTAAAATCAACCGATCCTTCTCCTAAGGAAACTCCAAAATTAATTTATAATAAACTCCAAAATTAATTTATAATAGGGCTTAAAATATTATTTAAGAATTACATACAATAATTTTCTTCATCCGCAATGAATATAACCACTTTAGCACCAATCAATACTATGGTCAATACAAGAAAGGTCCAATTAACGAACCGAACCTGCCAAATCCGGTTCCCGATTTTTCCGGTCGGACAACCGGTCCGGTCTGGTCCGGTGTTGATCAGCGCGACTCGTTCGTATCGCTTAAACCCTAAACCGAGCACACTTTCAACTTCTTGCTTAAAGTGCTTGAAACTTCCCGAATCTTCCGGAGACCTCAAAGCTCACTATCCTCGCCCTTTCTCGTGAGCCGCCTCGATCACCATTTCTGCTTCCGATCCCGATCTCTCCTTTGACGTAATGGCGGCGGCGAATGCGATCTCGGTTGCTTCCTTCATCAGATCCCCTCGACAGGTCTATTTCTCTTTCTCTTTCTCCCGTCTTGATCTGCTTTTGCCGTGATCGCGCTACTTGTCGGTTCTTCCTGTGGCTTGTATGATCTGATTTTGGTCGTCGAGGGTGCAGCGATCGGGCTTGAGGAGAAGGGCGAGCGGCGGCGGCGGCAGCGGCGGCTACAGACCGATGGTAGTGCGGGCCAAGGCCAAGGATATCGCTTTCGACCAGACCTCCCGGTCTGCCCTCCAAGCCGGCGTCGAGAAGCTCGCGGACGCCGTGGGAGTCACACTTGGTCCCAGAGGTATTTTGGTTTTAGCTTTGTCTCCTATTCTGATGTGGCAACCACTGCCTTTTTGTGCATGCTTCTGTCCTATTTGCCGCTTTCGCCATCATGGATTTTTTGCATGTCAACAAGGAGACGATATGCCATTTTTTGTCACGTATCGATTAGAAAGATATTGTTCATCTTAAACACAAATGTTTATGCTTCGGGATCAGTTAGAAAGTCGGATCTTGCATTTGTAGTTGCATTATAAATACTGTTTATTGATTATAAATGGAGCTGCAAGATTATGATTTTGTTCTTGATGTTGTGGCACAAATGAAGGGAGGAACGTGGTGTTGGATGAGTTTGGGAATCCAAAGGTAGTTAACGATGGCGTCACAATTGCCCGGGCTATTGAGCTGGCTGATCCCATGGAGAATGCTGGTGCAGCATTGATACGAGAGGTACTGCAGCTTCTTCATTTCTTGTGTTCTTCCTCCAGCACTTTGTCATTTGTAATTTTTTGTTAGCTTTTTTGGTTGATTTTTTAATGCTTCTTCAAGCGTTACAATAAGAACGAGCTGATATTTATGGGTTTTTGTGTTGTGGTTTGAAGGTTGCGAGCAAGACCAATGACTCAGCTGGTGATGGTACGACAACTGCTTCTGTCCTTGCTCGTGAAATTATTAAGTTGGGTTTGTTAAGTGTTACCTCTGGTGCGAATCCTGTCTCTGTCAAGAAGGGGATTGACAAGACTGTGCAGAAACTAGTTGAAGAGCTCGAGAAGAAAGCAAGGCCAGTGAAGGGACGTGGTGACATTGAAGGTAAAATAGTTGTTTGTTGAGGTACCTGAAACTTTTAATAGATATAGATGTTCTTATGTGTTTCAGATGATATTATCTTTGAAGAAGAAAGAAACATAGAGTAGCTGCAGCAATTCACAAATATCCTTTTTTTCTGTTATCCCACGGGGGAAGTAGTAGTTTAAAGAGTTATTATATCCTAAAAGACCAATTATTTTTTGTTGCAGCTGTTGCCACTATTTCAGCTGGCAATGATGAGTTTGTGGGCAACATGATTGCTGATGCTATTGATAGAGTTGGCCCTGATGGTGTTTTATCTATTGAATCTTCATCATCATTTGAGACAACAGTTGATGTCGAGGAGGGGATGGAGGTCTGTCATCTTATACATGTTTCAAGTCTTGTTCTTTTGTCATTTCATGTGTCTTTGTTTTCAATGTAAGAATCATCACATTGCAGATCGACAGAGGTTACATTTCCCCACAATTTGTCACAAATCTTGAGAAGTTGATCGTGGAATTTGAAAATGCCAAGGTCCTAGTGACTGATCAGAGGATTTCGACAATAAAAGAAATCATTCCTCTCTTAGAGAAGCTGACACAATTGAGAGCTCCTCTGCTCATTATTGCTGAGGATGTAACTGGGGAGGCTTTGGCAACTCTTGTTGTGAACAAGTTACGGGGCATTCTCAATGTTGCAGCAATAAAAGCACCTGGTTTTGGTGAGAGGAGAAAGGCTATCCTTCAGGACATTGCAATTATGACAGGTAAACCATATATAAAGTTGCTTGTTTATCAAAGGTTATGCCATTACTTGTCGAGTGGTAGGAGCCATCTGTTTCATCAAATTTTTTTCTCTAAAATAATAAATTTAAAACTGAATGCAAGTAGCTTCAGATATATTGAATCTCAAAATAGGTTAGACACAAAAAAGAAGCAATTCTTCTCCCTCATTAGCATGTCAATTGACTGCTTGATTACTCTCTAAAAATATATGAAGACAGATTTCTGTCCACATAACAAGTTAGTATAAACAGTTGCTGCTATAATGTTTGATTCTCCAAGGAGGCTTTTCTCTGTTCAGTAGACATCAGAATTTGAGTGTTTGACTTTGACCACCCAGATATACTCAATTTGAGCATGAACATCTGTAAAGCCTCTGATTCAGCTTTAAAAATAGTAGTAGTCCTTGTGTTTTTATGTTCTGCAATTAATTGATAACCATTGGGAGTACGAATTGGAATTCTGGTTCTTGCATCAGCAATTCAACCACAGACATGCCACTATACAACTTAACATGGCACGGGGAGGTGGTTCTGACCTGACAACTTGTGTGGGCCAATAACTGTCCCCTTGGAAATGGGATTTCATATAACTCTTTTCTGATAGGAATAAGCTCAATGATCCAATTTATGGTATGTAAATCATTCTTTAGCTTCCAAGTAAACCATTAAGACAAAAGAATTAAGATTAATGTCCCACTGGCTAATTGTAATCATTCTTTGGCTCCCATATGAACCATAAGTGTAAGTAATGCATCTGGAGAAAAAAGAACACTAGAATGCTGCAAGGGCTCACCATCAGAGAGTGAAGCATCATTGACCTGCCTGGAAAATACTAAGCTTAATAGATCAACTGATTTTGCACAAGATTTTTTTCTCAAAATCATGGGTATGTGAGCCATCAAAGAAAATATGAGAAATATTGTTAATGTTGCCATCACATGTAGCACAAGACTGGTTGCTGTGAATGTAAAAGAACTCAAGTAGTCAGCTATGCGGAGTCTCCTGCTCCAACGCTTCAAAGAAAATCTTTGGGTCATAAATCAAGGTGTTGGTACATACATATTATACATTAGAAGGGTTTTTAGCTCACTTAGTGCATACTTTTGTATTGGCACAAAGCACGCTTGCATATACTTAACTGGGGTTAGTTACTTGGCATGCAAACAGCGGTGTGCTGCTCCAGTGGCAGGTACACGACTGCATATGATCTCTGTTTCTTGAACTATAGGGGCAAAAGGTGATTGCTTCTTTGGTCATGATTGTTCACATTTGCTGAATTCCATGTTTGGAGTAGTGTGCAAAAGCCCAAATGTGAGCTTTCTTTTATCCTTTCTACTATCCTTATTGATCTTGTTAGAAATTAAGAAATGGTTACCACTTGGAGGATTCAAACATGTCCGGTAACTGTAAATTGTGTTGTGCAGAAAAACTGCTGTGCAAATGGTTGTAAATGTACTTACACTGAAGATAGTTCTATTGGAAAAATGGCAGAAAAACTTCTAGTTCTTCTTTCAGTTTAGGATATAGAATAGATGGAGTTCTTTTCACCAGAAAGACCATGGCAGCCTTTTCTGGATTTCAATGTTTTGTACTTTTAGGGGTAAATTACATGGCTTTCTTAACTATAGGTTAATTTCTGGTTGGTCTCCGAACTTTTGGTACCGTGACAATTAAGACTTGCAGTGGCAAGAGTGGAAATGGTGATGTGGGGGAAAGAATTTATTAAAGTAGAAAAGATGAGGAGGCATCGGCTAGCCTTCCTAAATGCTGTCAACACCAGTAACATGTCAAACATAAAAAATGAAAAAAGAGTAATAGATTGAGTGCAGGGACTGCAGTTCAGCCTTTCTTCTTCCTCTTGACCTGCCTTAGCTGCGTCGTATTCTTGCCATGAACAAACATCCAGTGAGCTTTTTAATCTTGCCACATGGTGAGGTTTGGTACACTGACTTATAAATCATGGTCCAAGGTGTTGCACATCTCTAGCACCTGTTAGGGATTATGGAAGTTAGTAGGAACTGAGAATAGAGGAAAGATTTGTCTCCTCGTTGTCTTTTACTATTTTCTCTTTTTTCTCAACATCTCTCTCTCCCCACTCGACACCCTTTCTCTCTCATTTTGTTGCAGATCAGCTTTCCTACTGCTTTGAGGGTTGATCGTGCTTACTTGTCGGCATTCCATCAACAAATTTGATGGCAGGAGTTGATTGCATCTATACAGACGTTCTAGCTATTAACTGCTACAAATTGAAGTTTGGATACAGTTACAAAATTTCTAGTTGAGAGACCTCCCGTGTAATTTACCTTATTTTCTATGGTATCGACTGTGAAATGATCTGTGTGTGCTGGCCTACTAGGATCACAGAGTATAGTTTGTTAGTGTATTTAATTAAACATACAATTTTGCTGCAACTCTGTAGTTGCAGTATGGATTGGCTTAACATGCATTTACTGGTGGCAGATGTTTAACTTTTGGTCTTCCATGTTGTTCAAGCTGGACTTCATGATCCTTCTAAGGAGTTATTGTCACTTGAATTATATTCTCAATAATAATCAATCTTCTCATTTCTATCAATTGTGCTTAATTTCAAATTAAAGAAATATTTTTTCTTAATCATACATGACCTTTAGCTTGTCATTTGAAGTGTCCTCCATTTACTGTACACTGCTGTAGGGGCTGAATTCCAGGCTAAAGATCTTGGCTTATTGATAGAGAGTGTATCCGTTGAGCAGCTTGGCACAGCAAGAAAAGTAACCATCTCTCAGAACTCTACAACAATAATTTCTGATGCTGCAACCAAAGATGAGATCCAGTCCAGAATCGCTCAGTTAAAGAAGGAACTTGATGAGACAGACTCAGTTTATGATTCTGAGAAACTAGCTGAAAGAATTGCAAAATTATCTGGTGGAGTGGCAGTCATAAAAGTAGGTGCTGCAACGGAGACCGAACTCGAGGACCGCAAACTTAGGATCGAGGATGCCAAGAATGCCACTTTTGCAGCTATTGAGGAAGGTATTGTACCTGGTGGCGGTGCTGCCTATGTTCATCTCTCAGCCAGTGTACCTGCCATCAAGAAGAAGCTAGAAGATCATGATGAGCTTCTGGGTGCAGACATTGTACAGAAGGTGAGCTATCCAACCTTGTAGGTTCTCATTTAAAGCCCTATTATAATATCTTTTTTGAGTGCTGTTTGTCCTAAAAATTGTAGGGACCTATCTGCTCCCATGTCTGAGTCTAGCCAGTAGCCAGATATTGTTATGCAATGCCTGCCTTGTACTTGCCTATATAAGTTTGTATTGTCAGCTGAATGTTCCCACTTCTGATACAAATATAGGTTTAGTTTTATCCATATCTGGTTATTGGAATGCAAGAAAATAAGTGATTGAAACACAAAATCCAAAGTGATTCATTGTTATTTTAGTAATGTATCTCTTTTTGAATCCTCCATATCTTATTCTATTAGTTGAGTATTTCAGTTATATATATTGAGTAATTTTCAATCATATAATGCTGGTGTTTACAGGGTGTATATGCATTGATACCTGATCTCAACCAGTAATCTCATTACATGCATACAGTGACCAAGTACCGACATGCACAAACATGAGTATTCTAATCTCTAAGACTGATTGATCAATATACGTGCATATCTATTTACCACGATCTGGTATTGATGCACATCCATGTCAAGATGGTTATGAATATTGTTTGGTTCTTATCCATTTTAAATATATTTGAGTTCTGCATATCTTCATCACGTTTTGTTGATGAAAAAGATTTGGATATGGTCATACCAACATCCAACACATTCTGTATCTGTTGTCAATATTAGTTCTTTGGTTGGATTGGAGATGTACCATGCAAATAGTTCTTGTTTTACACTAGAACATATATTGATCTGCTTTTATTGCAATGGACAGGCACTGGTGGCACCTGCAGCTTTGATTGCTCAAAATGCTGGTGTGGAGGGAGAAGTGGTGGTGGAGAAGATCAAGGACAGCGAGTGGGAGATTGGTTACAACGCAATGACTGACAAGTACGAGAACCTGTTGGAAGCCGGTGTGATCGACCCTGCGAAGGTCACCAGGTGTGCACTTCAGAATGCTGCATCCGTGGCTGGAATGCTCCTAACCACACAAGCCATCGTAGTGGAGAAGCCCAAGAAGAAGTCTCCTTCCAATCCCGCAGCCAAAGGTCTCGCCGTTTGATCGCTCGTGTTCCTCTGCCTCGAGCGTGTTAGGTTCTAACCAGAGTGTGTCATTCGAGGGATGAATTATGGTGAGATCCTTTAAATGGTAGTTCCCAGTTTTCTCCTAATAATTTAGGCTGTTTTATGGATTGTAAGTTTGATTAGTACTCTGCAGCCTTTTATTGCCGTATAGTATCAAATGTCGCGTGGTTCTCTATTCTTTATCTGCGGCATTTTGCCAGCTACGTGGGTATAAAGCACGTGATGACTTGGGCACAGGTGATTGGTCCAGCTGGGTGAGGATCCCACGCATGTGATGCGTGACGTGGGTCGGTCTGCTCCGACGTCCTTCGCTCACTCCTAGGAAACACCGAGCAATTTGGTACGTCCGATCCCAATCAGACGGTCGAACTTCTAACTGGATCACCAAGCCCTACATACCTCTTTTAACCCTCAGAATGGTGTTCTCGGTATTGTTGTTGATGCAGCCTTTTGCAACGCAGCTGAATCGTTAGCGCCACCCGCGTCGTTGCCCACGGAAAGAACAAAGCATATAGAGAAGGTAATGGTAGTATTTGGGTTGATGACGAGAACTCCCTCTCTCTCTCTCTCTCTCTCTCTCTCTCTCTCGCCGCCTTCTCCGTCATGTGGCAGGCTCGTCCATAGACTGTCAGCGGTGGATGACTGTCCGAGCCGAGCTCAGTGGTTCATCTCTTCTCACTACACGGTGCGACTGGTCCCACCGTCCTCTTCTGTGGGCCCCGCCCGACAAAGTGACCGCGGAGTGATGGATCCTGCTCCCACTGGGACAGCCGGTCGGCGTCGTGCGTCACTGGATTCTTCCAGTGGCGTCAACCGTGGCTTCGTCGATCACGGTTGTCTCGACGGGCCCCGCACCACGGAGGAGAGCTCGATCCAGCACGGACTCCGTACAACTCATTGGCGTCGTCGTCCACGGTCGGTGCCGGTGATCTTCCGTGGACTGGTCGATAAGTACTGGATGAACCCAGTGACGGACGACGCCAATGAGCTGTACGGAGTCTGTGCTGGATGGACGACGCCCATGGCCGGTGGTCTTCTTGAAGTCTTCTTCTTCTTCTTCTTCGTTCTGCTGGAAACCGACTAACGAGAAGGTTGTCCTCACCGTTGGCATGCATGGAATTTTGCCTAGTTCTTGTACTCGTTATCTAGGTGTGGATTTATTGGACAATGATTGTCTAACAAATGGAATTGTTTCTTTGGATCAGAACGATGAGCGACAAGAGGGTAATAACCTACAAGCCAAAGCGTTCCTCATCACAACCTGATCTTACCAAAGCCAGAAAAGATGGTTCATCGGAAACGACCGAGCAGGAAATGCTCCCAAAAGCTGAACTTGATCTTCCAGTGAGAGGTTTGATCAAGACAGCGTGGTATGGAATCAAACCTATTTTATTTTGCATGAAGATGAAAGTATGATGCACTTTGTATTGCTCATTTTATTTTCTTTTGTTTATCAAGACAGTGATGTTTCTTTTAACTGAATAAAACTATTGTTTTCTCTGGTGCTGTAAGGATTGATTGTACTTTTTCTTAATCACAATTAGATTCGTATATTGTATCAATTCACAATGTGGCCATGCTTTATGTTTGACCTTCAGTCCGAATGCTACTGCTCTAGAAATATCTGTCAGAAAGCATTCACATTGAGCCTAGCAACTTTATGCTATTGTATATCGTAATTGCCAAACATGTTACAACTTGGCATCAGATGTCTCCGAGTGAACTGAATGTGTATTTGTGTGTGTCATTACATGCTTTTGAGAAGGCACACTTACCATTTTATCATGTTGGGAATTACCCATGGACGGGAACTATGGTGGACGATGATTAGATCATCGTCCCTGAGCCCTATATAATGTTGCGTCTCATGTTACATTCAACATATATGCTAGTTCATTGGAAGTAGAATGGATAGGAAGGTCAAGAAGGTATTGCAACATTAATTCTAAAGTACTACTTAGAAGGGATTAATATGATAAATTGTCATATAATTCCAAAGGAACATTTTTGCTTGCCAGTGAGAAACAGTTCAATTTTAGGTTAGACCATTTTTTTCCTGATACCGCTATAAACTATCTTAGTCTATTTTCTTAGTTTGGCATTATAAATATCAAGCAATGCCCTTATCCTTTTAAGATGTTCTGCATGTTTTCATATGTAAACCATATGTCATGCCCCATCGGATATTGAGTTTACTATGTAATTAATGTATATTGTCATAGATTATTTTTCTATCATCACAATATGAATATCTGCTGGTCACGGAAGTTGATTCAGTAACCCATACCGATATTGCACGTAAAGATTTATATATATGATTGCTCAATTTTGTTAAATTTAGAAAGTAATAATGCTTGTGAGTTTATTAGGGAATCTTGAATGTTATGGAGAACTTAAAAAAACTCGAACTACTTGACGATGTGGATTAGCGTAGTCCGGTACTACCTTAGTTATAGAATTGATTTAGTACTTCGAGAGGCACTAATATTTGTTTGAAGGAAGTTTTAGTGGCTTACCATATAGGATATGATTAATTTACAATTACTAGCTATTCCTGGGATCTCTTAGTTCTGCATTTATTAGGCCAAATTTCGAAAGTATCCTTTTGCCTCCATTTTTAATTTTTTATTCTGACATGAATCCTACGCCTGTTAGGAGCATACTTTAGTGGGCCAGGATTTACAGAGGGAGGAACTTTATATGGATATCTGATTTAGAACCTTCTTTTTGTTGTTGTCCATCTACTTGCTTCTTGAGATATTTTCTCTTTGAATTTTGATGTTTTTGTTGGATAAACTGACGATAAAATATGCTGCATCAAGCTGTTCCCCATACCTTCAAGGTGTATTTATTTTGGCCTTCTGGCATGTGAAATCATGATGTTTATAAATTTTCCGTATTAGGAGAAAAATTCTTGTATTCTAACTTCTTGAAATATTGTGGCTTCTCCCTAGATCCATTCTTACCTTCATGACGACTTTCCTTTGCCTTTGAGTGTTTATTAACTATGCCACCCACACAATTGTTACTGATAAAATCAGGTCACATATAATAAAAAAAAATACATGGGTGCAGTAATCAAATCATGGTACTGTTGATCTAGAAAATGCTGTAAGATAGAACTTTCACTCAGTTGGACCCGACTTACTAGTGTTATTTTTTGTAGAAAGTGCTTTGAATATATGAAGTCCTTTTTATCTCTGATTGTCATTTTTTTTCCCTATAATAAGTGATAACTTCACTCTAGCAGATGTTGACATTCGTTGGTTGTTTGAACATGTACCTCATGCGCATACATAATGAACATTGGTTTTCGGTATTGTCATGTTGTTTGAAAGTTGGATCCTAATGACTTATTTTTACATGAATTGAATTCTTCATCATCCATCCATTTGATAGCTAGTCCCTAGGGTGATTTATCTGATCATCACATAGGATGATACAGCACTGCCTGTCCACTGTTAGATCATTAGAATTGTAACAATAGCATAATCCCACACGGTTAATGTGGTTTAGGAATATGAAGTGTATAGTTAAAATTGATATGTATCACAAACTGGATAAAAACCTTAAGGAACACATCCAACTTGATATCATAAACAAGTACTATTAACTTTTTAAATTGAGCAAAAGCATGTTTCAACATCAAGATTGCAAGATAAGACACAAACAAATGCATCAGGTATGAAGAAAGCAGAGCCTTGAACTTTCTAGTTGATCTACTAAATCAAGAAATAGATGGACTGTCTCCAGACATCAAATGTAGTTTTTCTCTGGTTTAATTTAATGGCTAGATTTACTTTCAATGTAGTTAAATTTTTTAAGAATGGGTTATCTTGTTATTTTCTAGTTTTCATGTTGTTTATGACGAATCTTGATATATTTGTTAATAGACCATATGTTATTATATAATACTATTCTTGCCTCTCAATGAATACAGTTGCCTTGTATAAAACCCAAAGTGGAGCCTTGTATGGCAGGTGTCTTGTTTGATAATGTCAACTTTACATGTCTATATGGTAAAATTTCTTAATATCAATCTAGTATCTCTGATATTTAAGTTGCAGCATATTTTTCTTAAATTGGTTCAATATCTCTTTGGCTTCTTTTCATGGATAACTGTTATCAGTGAAACAGTTATATGATAACTATCGTTGAGATATTAGATTCAGGCTATGTATTGAGGTTTAAGCAAATATAAATAATACAGCATGAAAACTGTAGTTGAACCGTGCTTGAATTTAGTTAAAACAGACCAGATTGAGCTCCATAAGTCCAATGCTCAGCTTGGCTGGCTCACCTGGAGTGACCATACAAGTGGATAACACAATATTTATGTGCATTTTTATTCAGTATAAAATTAAAATCCGGTGATTGTTGGTAGGGAGTTGCCACTGCACTCTGAAATCATACTAAAGCAGTAATACTCAATGAGACAAAGAACTTAAGGTTTAAAGAATGAGAAAGAGTGGCCATCTCTAAAATGTTATCAAGTGATTCTGCAATAGTTCTTTCAGAGGAAAATGCAACTTAAAAAAAAAAAATATTTCTTCTAACTCTCTTGGCAATAGTTCTTGCAAAATTGAATGTTCTGCTATTAATGTGACTAACTCTCTGGCAAAACATGTTGGACAGATGCCTGATATTGGAAAAGAAGCCACAGTTAAGATCGAACCACACGAAGCCTTTTCTCGAGTGAGATGGTAAATTTACATTTAGCTCATTGTTTTACTCTTTAACTCTTTTGGTTTTGGTGGCAGCAGTAGTAAGTTTGTTTGTACACACAGTGATGCAGAAATAGTTGGAGACTCATAACCTCCATGTTCCCACCACAGTGAATCCAGGGGGTTGACCACAACTGGCACAACCAAAAACAACATTACAGCTGAAAAGGAGCAGCCAGATTTAGCCCAAAATGAGATAGTGAGCAGAGAGGTCGTGAGAACCTTGTCAAGCCTGAAAGTTGTACTCCAAATTGTGCGGTAGTATTGCCTGATGAGAGTAGTGAAGGTGAGGCCAAACTCCAAAGAAACAGAAGGGCTGGTAAATTTTGATAAGGCACTGCAGGAGTTCTCGGATATGGAAGGGATTAGTGTGCACAACCGGCAGGCATCAAACAGAATGGCTTGTTCCTCTTTGCGCCCAGTTGGTTCATCTGTGCAGAATCAACTTGATCTGGTGAGTTCTCTATCATAAGAAATTAACACTCTTAGGAGGCTTGCTGAACTGTCCGGTCTAGTATGATTTGGCCGGTTTGGCTGATTTACTAAGATGCGATCGATATTTGCTGATTTGATAGTCAAAGGCACAGTGTGTCCAAACCGGATGGTCCGGTTTGATTCTATATAAATTTTTCTTTGTCTTTAAACTAGGTTCGGGGTCGTCGTCTAGTGGTACCTCTTACTATTTTTCCTTCTTGCTTTCTTTTTTTTTTGCTTCAAATGTAGTTTTTCGCTGGTTTAGTTTAATGGCTAGATTTACTTTCAATGTAGTTAAATTTTTTAAGAGTGGGTTATCTTGTTATTTTCTAGTTTTCATGTTGTTTATGACGAATCTTGATATATTTGTTAATAGACCATATGTTATTATATAATACTGTTCTTGCCTCTCAATGAATACAGTTGCCTTGTATAAAACCCAAAGTGGAGCCTTGTATGGCAGGTTTCTTGTTTGATAATGTCAACTTTACATGTCTATATGGTAAAATTTCTTAATATCAATCTAGTATCTCTGATATTTAAGTTGCAGCATATTTTTCTTAAATTGGTTCAATATCTCTTTGGCTTCTTTTCATGGATAACTGTTATCAGTGAAACAGTTATATGATAACTATCGTTGAGATATTAGATTCAGGCTATGTATTGAGGTTTAAGCAAATATAAATAATACAGCATGAAAACTGTAGTTGAACCGTGCTTGAATTTAGTTAAAACAGACCAGATTGAGCTCCATAAGTCCAATGCTCAGCTTGGCTGGCTCACCTGGAGTGACCATACAAGTGGATAACACAATATTTATGTGCATTTTTATTCAGTATAAAATTAAAATCCGGTGATTGTTGGTAGGGAGTTGCCACTGCACTCTGAAATCATACTAAAGCAGTAATACTCAATGAGACAAAGAACTTAAGGTTTAAAGAATGAGAAAGAGTGGCCATCTCTAAAATGTTATCAAGTGATTCTGCAATAGTTCTTTCAGAGGAAAATGCAACTTAAAAAAAAAAATATATTTCTTCTAACTCTCTTGGCAATAGTTCTTGCAAAATTGAATGTTCTGCTATTAATGTGACTAACTCTCTGGCAAAACATGTTGGACAGATGCCTGATATTGGAAAAGAAGCCACAGTTAAGATCGAACCACACGAAGCCTTTTCTCGAGTGAGATGGTAAATTTACATTTAGCTCATTGTTTTACTCTTTAACTCTTTTGGTTTTGGTGGCAGCAATAGTAAGTTTGTTTGTACACACAGTGATGCAGAAAACAACATTACAGCTGAAAAGGAGCAGCCAGATTTAGCCCAAAATGAGATAGTGAGCAGAGAGGACTTGAGAACCTTGTCAAGCCTGAAAGTTGTACTCCAAATTGTGCGGTAGTATTGCCTGATGAGAGTAGTGAAGGTGAGGCCAAACTCCAAAGAAACAGAAGGGCTGGTAAATTTTGATAAGGCACTGCAGGAGTTCTCGGATATGGAAGGGATTAGTGTGCACAACCGGCAGGCATCAAACAGAATGGCTTGTTCCTCTTTGCGCCCAGTTGGTTCATCTGTGCAGAATCAACTTGATCTGGTGAGTTCTCTATCATAAGAAATTAACACTCTTAGGAGGCTTGCCGAACTGTCCGGTCTAGTATGATTTGGCCGGTTTGGCTGATTTACTAAGATGCGATCGATATTTGCTGATTTGATAGTCAAAGGCACAGTGTGTCCAAACCGGATGGTCCGGTTTGATTCTATATAAATTTTTCTTCTTCTTTAAACTAGGTTCGGGGTCGTCATCTAGTGGTACCTCTTACTATTTTTCCTTCTTGCTTTCTTTTTTTTTTTGCTTCCACTCTATCCGTGCCAAATTAAGTAAAATTTAAATTTATATATTATAAAAACTTGATACTATATAAATAAAGGAATAGCTAAAGAGATTTGTCCATCTCCCATAGATTTGATTTTTCTTTTTCTTTTTGTTAATCAATTACATTTTTCATGTATGCTCCCCAGTGCCATAGGACAAAAAAAAAAGTTCTTTTTATATCACATCTCCTGTCCCTTTTCTTATTAATTTCATGTCCATTTGGTTTAATGGCAATAGATTAAGCTTATTTATTTTAGTAGATCATTCACATATTAATCAACTAAATTCAGCATAAAAAAATAACTTTTTTTTCTTTGTTTAGTGAATACATTCTTCTGTTTATTTTTTTTTTTTGTTGCATTAGACCCTCACTAACTAGTCCACTTTGTAAGCCTGCCTGCGTTTTCTCTCAATGCATATTATTTGAATTAGGAAGGATAGGAAAACATATGTTGTGGGTATTATATATTATTGTTGCATGACGATTCTCTTTTTTTTCTTGATCTCAGGAAAGCAAATCAAAGGTAAACTACCGTTTTCAAATTTAAACATAAAAAGCATCAGAATGCAGAGGCCTCAGATACCTCTTATGTTTGTGCTATTTCTCCGGACATATCTGGCCCTAAAATTTCCCTGGAGGATTTCCAAAACATACCATCATCATCGTCATCCAGTTTCAGCTTCAAAAATAGTGTTCAAAATCAAGATGACAACAGCGTCAGGGAAATCCGATGGCTCGACTTTGTTGATACTACGTCCAGACTACAGCATCAGCAGTTGTTTATTAACACTCCATGATGATTTTAGCTCCATGGTCAGAATTAGAGTTGGGTTTTCTCTAGATTGGAGTAAGAAGACATGAATTAAACAATTGGAATGCCATCTTAAAAGATCCAATCCTTTACTTCTTGAGATCGAGGGTGACAGAAGACTTGGCTGAACAATGGAGTAGAGAACATAAAAAGCTTCTTGATGTTACACTTTCTCTGCCAACAAGATCATATTCTGCATAATCTCTTTCGTCGTCTCTTTTTATGCCGAGATCTGCGACGCTTGTTCGTTATTCTGGCAACATTAGTTCACTCTCAGAGGCCTTCAAACATAGAGAGCAAGCAGCAACTGAATTTTTCCTCAGAGGTTTGTTCATTCATAATGAGAACACTGGTGAGAGTACTCTTCCTCACAAGCTCAGTAAAGCACTGAAAACAAATCAAGAGAAATTAGGATTGACTGACCCAAGCACCAGCGAATCTATAATCCTAAATTTGAGAATTTACCTGCTTCAGATCATGCCGTGGCCTCTGGTGAAAATGTTGGCAGTAGAAGGGCAGATGAACTGTGGTTGCCGAAGACATCATGCATGCTTCCTATTCAAGATGGAACTTTTCAGAGTTTCTCATCAGTTGGGATACAAAAATGTTATCGTCCACGGTCAGTGCCGATGGTCTTCCGTCGGACAGGCCGATATCTAGTGGCGATTTCATCTTCCACGATCGGTGCCGATGGTCTTCCGCAGATTGGCTGATAGATGCAAAGAGGAGATCACAACCACACCCTACTTGGGAAAAAGAAGAAGAAGACGATAACGACGACAACTGTTACATTGGCATGCATCAACGGTGTGCAGATGAATGAATCATCTGCGATGAACTCGAGCCTGTAGTATCCAAATCATCACTAATCGTGTTTTTGTTGATTTATTTATTCTATTATAATTGGAGTGGGCTTCATGGGCCGGGCTTCGCAGGCCTGGGTTCCAACCCGGTCCTGTTAGGCAAATGCCAACCTTTTGACCCCGCGGGGGGGGGCAAAAAAACCCTTATAGGGTTCCACCGCTTCCCTCTCCGTCGCCGCCGCCTTGTCGACGATCCCCAAGCGAGTGATGAGAAGAAGGAAGAGATGAGATGGGAGGGAAGCCTCCGCACAGGAAGGTGAAGAAGCGCGCCGGCTTCTCGATCCCAAATTGCTTTGATTCTTTGCTGCCTTACGCTCTCAAATCCCCTCGGGAACCGATCTCCTTGAAGGAATTGGTCTCGGATGACCTCGCGACGATGAGGTTTACCGCGAGATCCTGAAGCAGGCGGAGGACGCGGCGGCTAATGAGGATGTCCGGGTTGAGCATTCCCGATCAAAGCCGGACAAGAAACGGTACCCCTATGGCCGATTTGATGCTTGTTCGTAAAGATTTGGTTTCTGATTTCTCATCAGCTAGAATTCATTGTGGCATCGAGTTGAATGCTGTTCTTTAAGAAACATTTCACATCTCCTTCTTTCATGTTAGATCACTTTGACACCCAACTTGCCTTGGGCGAGTAGCCGTTTTAAGTACCAACTGATTGAATAGGAGCATCGTTGAGGTATTCCGATCATCTCTTCCGGTGACGGATTCACGAGTGATTGCTTATGGCATACTAGTATATTGCCGCGCTATGTTACTGACTCTTAGAACAAGGATATGGGAAAAAATTAGGGTTGCTGTTATGTGATGAGACCAGTGTTAGGGCAACTGCTTATAGGATTGATAGGTCAAAAATTAATCAGGTGTTTCAGAGCCATAGTTTGGAATTTGATCTGTCTTTCTAGGCTATAAGCAGTGACAGGTGATGCTGTTGTTGAGTTAGCACAATAGCAGTAGATATTGTCATTTCAGAAACCTGCATAAGAATGGAAGATCATTAGTTCAATGGCAGACAAAAAGTTGCCAAGCACAGGTAAAGAGGAGGGAGAAATGGGAAGGAGAAGAAGTTAGCATCTGCAAACTTCGATTGCTGTTAAAAGAATATATTATTCTCATACACAGATCTCTTTCTCTAATCAGATGCAGCACTTCTACAGAGTAAGATGTTATCCCAATCCTTTACCTTTCTAGAAAGTTGCTCTCCGAAAATCATGTTCCAAAGAGATATCTAACTTGTCTTTTAGAGAACTTCCCATCCCAGCCTATATTACAATTAAAGCAATCACCAATTTTGTTCTTACCAGGACCCTAGAACAACATGGATTAGTGAGTAATCGAGGAAATTCTCAAAATAACTTGGATGAAATTAATGGGAACTTTGGGAGGTTATGATGATGACATAACCTTTTCTATGACCATAGTAGGAATAACTCATGGAGGAACCATGTGGAGACTGCTTGACTTTGGAGTTTAGCACAAGGCATGTACATAGACAGCTATCGAAAGGTCAGAATTAGCAAATGAAGAAAAACTATATATAGAACTCATAGGCCAGGATATCATGAAGCCTTGATCGAGGAGGACTACCCTTCTTTATCAATTGAAACTTCTTTCTGGATGGGATAATTATTCATTCATGAAAGTTGTTCAAGTTTGTATACTTTGAGGTGCTTTGTCTTGACCTCATAACTAGAAACTGATAGCAGGTTATTCACAAAGGAAAAAAAAAAGGTTCAGGGTAGAAATTGTAAGAAAAAAAAATCAACCGAGAAACCTTAAAACTAATATGACTTCTTTGTGATATATTCTAGGTACTTTAATAGTTCTGTGGCTCAAAATCCAGAAATTGGTTTTTCTGTTACTTGATCAATGATAAATCAAAATGCCATGTTCTTGAAAGTCTCAAATTTCACCTGAATCTTATAAATCTTGTGCAATTTTTTGCAGCTTGAAGCAAATGATGGGACCTGCACCTCAGACAACCCAATGCTGAGTTAGCTACTGGGATGGTAATGCTGAACGACTGCCCGAAGCTTGTGTCAATGTGAGCCATTCTGTTCTCTCCCTCTTTTTATTCTCTCCTTGTATTTTCGAACTCGGTGTCATCCATTGGTAAGTTTAGAGAGGATGTTTTTTGGCCTCAGGTGGTGAATTTTCCAATACGTTCTATTTGAAGGGAACAAAGACATAATTGGTAATCATTACCCATTAAGTCTCCCACCTGCCGTCGGGCTCTAGTCTTGTATCTATATATCAAGTACACACCTAGGACTAATTTATGTCTTAAATGATCAAAATGCAGTATCAAATTTCACCATTACATGAGATCTGTATGAAAAGAGAAGGCAACTATATGCCATCTTGGTTGTTTTCTGTCTAATATGATCGAGCATTGAAAACATATTGAGGGCTTTGCTTTCTTAGGGGTACAAGAGCTAAGCTTCATTCTCTCGGACAAGGGAAGTGAACGAGTACCTTTAACTTCTAGAAGCAGAAAGTTTGGATATTGTATCCCATGTCACTGTTGGATTTGGGATCTTAATCAAACAAGGTAGAATGAGGAGTAGAATGGCATGTCCATGTGATTGAGCAAAGGATGATAGGCTTTGAGGAGAAGGTATGTTAGCCTTGTTATTGCTATCATTAGTGAAGACTAATGTGAGTCTCATGATCATTCTCTTCACAATATAGTCCAAGCATCTGATCACCACTTAATTGTGCAGTCACATGTGAGGCAAGGAAAAGATAAAGAGTTCACTAGTTTTAAGATTCATATCCTGCAGCTCGGCAAGCATGGTCCAGAGGAACTTTAATATCTATCCTTTGTATTTGCTTAGACAACAGAAAACCTATGAATTGCATGATTCACTCTTTAGAGAAGCTGAGTATCTAATTGTAAGCAACGTGTCTTTGCAATTTAGGTGCTATATTTGATTGATTGTGAGCCTCTAAGAGAAATTTAGTCGTAATGAACCTGTACATATCTGGTTAATCGGTAGTGTTCTGTGTTGTTCCATTTGTCCAATGTGGAGTGGTCAAGCCATCAGGTACCACCCAATTTCCTTTTGTCATTCACAATAAAAGGAAATTGTTACAAACTCAAAATGTAATTGACATTTTAAGTTGTCAGAATAACCAGTATGAATAACTTTCAGAAGCTTATAATTTAGACTTGGCCCTTAAGATCATTTTCAAGGTAAAACTGTGCTTGCAGCCAATTCATTAGTTTAAGTCATACCACATCTCTAGCTTCACTACTTCTGATCAAAGCACATTGATCTAAAGAGAAAATGATGAAGAAATTAGTTGACTCTCTTCTTGGGAAACAGTACACCAAAGAGAATGTTGTCTTTTATACTGTCATTCTGGAAGTCTTTAATTTGTTGGTTCATCCAAGTGACTCCTTTTTGCACATACAAGAGACAACAAGAAACTTTGCTGATGTAATCCATTCACATGTGGAGATTATAACATTCATAAGGACTTGGCCTACCACAGCTATGACACACTGTTGTGTGGATTAATCTGCTTAATGAAGACCAGAAACAGATCAAGGTTACTTTATCATCTTCCGGATGTAGATTAATAAGATCTTCTATTTTAAGAAAATATAATTAACAGATTTTGGTACTCAATTTGGTTTGAAAAAAATAGCTTTGTATAGAAGTACATACATATGCAAGGAAGACAAAAGTCATAGAATAAGTTCCACAATAGTAAACAGTGCATTGTCATGTCTACA
This sequence comes from Ensete ventricosum, assembly GCA_029747655.1. Classification (NCBI taxonomy): domain Eukaryota; kingdom Viridiplantae; phylum Streptophyta; class Magnoliopsida; order Zingiberales; family Musaceae; genus Ensete; species Ensete ventricosum. Next base: position 56,561,185 of record JAQQAF010000009.1, read on the forward strand.
AGAGGATTGTAGGAAGACAGAGCTTTAACTGAATATTTCCATCTTAATCTGATAATTATCTACAAAAACAACATACTAAGGGAAACAATAACTGGCCATGCATTAAAAAAGCAGAAATAGAGAGAGGCCCATAAGAAAGAAAAAGAAAACCTGTATAAATGGCTACTTCTTTCCTATCTGATCATCTGATACGGTGTCTTCTGAGGATGTGTCCCCTTGAATCATACCCAAGTTACTGGGTCCAACTGAACCAGAACTTTTCTTATTCCAATCTAATGCACTAGTTGGACCTAAAGCTGCATCAACTGCTTCCTTTGTTGCTTCCTCAATAATCATACCCAAGGTACTGGGTGCAGGTGAATCAAAACTTTTTGTTTCCCAACCTACATCAACTGATGAGAAACCCTGAAAAGTTGCGCCTTGAATAGGAAGCCTGCATGATCTCTTCGGGAACCACGGTTCATCTGCCCTTCTACTGCCAGCATTTCCACCAGAGGTCACAGTATGATCTGGAGCAGGTAAATTCTCAAAATTGGGATTATGGACTCGCTCCTCATTCTTAAGCATTGACTGCCCAGTGTTTGGGTCAGCCAATCCTAATCTCTCTTGATTTCTTTGCAGTGCTTTACTGAGCCAGTGAGGAAGAGTACTACTACTACTACATGGAGGCGATTGGACCTCATGTCTGGGTGTTTCAAGAAATCTTCTATGTGAAGTAGATGTCTCAAATCGATTTTTGATGTTGTGTGCTTCAAAATCCATTGGGTATCTAATTCCTGCAGTCGAGTAATCGGATCTTGCTGGAATGCTGCCAACACAAAGATTCACAGGAGTTCTTCCCACAGGAATGCTCCCACGAGCGTTCTCATTATGAATGAACAAACCTCTGGGGGAAAACGTAGTTCCTGCTCGCTCTGTTTGAAGGTTTGATGAGAGTGAACTAATGTTGCTAGAATAACAAACAGGTGCTGCAGATATCGACATAAAAGGAGACGCAGATATCGACATAAAAGGAGACGGTGAGAGAGATGGTGCAGAATACGGTCTTGTTGGCAGAGAAGGTGTAACATCAAGAAGCTTTTTATGTTCTCTACTCCATTGTTCAGCCAAGTCTTCTGCCACCCTTGATCTCAGGAAGCAAAGGATTGGATTTCTTAAGATGGCATTCCAATTGTTTAATCCATGTCTTCTAACTCCAATCCAAAGAAAATCCAACTCTTCTTCTGACCATGGAGCTAAAATCCTCCTGGGCTTATCTGGTAAGATATGCCATGCATTTGTAGGGTTAATTTGATATCTGGATGTAGTATCACCAAAGTGAGGCCATTGGATGTCCCTGATCCTGTTTTCTTCTTGATTTTGAATATTATTTTTGAAGCTGAAACTGGATGACGATGATGATGGTATGTTTTGGACATCCTCCAGGAAAATTTTAGGGCCTACCATGTCTGCAGAATTAGCACAAGCATATGAGGTATCTGATGCCTCTGTATGTTGTGCAGGGCCTCTTAAATTTGAGAGCGGTAGTTTCCCTTTTGATTTGCTTTCCTGATGTCAAGAGAAAAAAAAAAAAAAAAATCGTCATTAATAAATAATACGCACAACATATGTTTTCATATCCTTCTGACTTAAAATAATAATATGTATTGAGACAAAACGCAGGCAGGTTTACAAAGAGGGCTAATCAGTGAGGGTTTAATGCAACAAAAAAAAAATACAGCAGAATGTATCCACTAAACAAAGAAATAATAAGTTAATTTTTATGCTGAATTTAGTTGATTAATATGTGAATGATTTACTAGAATAAATAAGCTTAATCTATTGTCATTAAACCAAATGGACATGAAATTAATAAGAAAAGGGACAGGAGATGTGATATAAAAATAACTTTTTTATTTTATTTAATCCTATGGTGGTGGGGAGCATATATGAAAAATGTAATTGATTTACAAATAGAAAAAATCAAATCTATGGGAGGTGGGCAATTCTCTTTATCTATTCCCTTATTTATTTCGTATCAGTTTTTTATAATTTATAAAATTTATATTTTACTTTGTTAGCACGGAGAGAGTGGAAGGAGACAAAAAAAAAAAAAAAAAAAAAGGAAGCGAGAAGGAAAGTTAGTAAGAGGCACACCACTAGACCCCGAACCCTAGTTTAAAGAAAATAAAAAATTATCATATAAATATATAGAATCAAACCGGAAGGTCCGGTTTGGACATACTGTGTGCCTTTTGACCATCAAATCGGCAAATATCGATCGTACCATACTAAATCATCCAAACCGGCCGAATCATACTAGACCGGCCGGTTGAGTGTTAATTTCCTATGATAGAGAGAACTCACCGGATTAAGTAGATTCTGCAGGGATGAACCAACCGGGCGCAAAGAGGAAGAAGCCTGCCGGTTGTGCACACCGATCCCTTCCATATCCGAGAACTCCTGCAGTGCCTTATCAAAATCTACCAGCCCTTCTGTTTTTTTGGCCTCACCTTCACTACTCTCATCCGGCAATACTACCGCAGGATTTGGAGTACAACTTTGAGGCTTGACGAGGTTCTCACCACCTCTCTCCTCAACCACTGTTTCCTCTCTGCTCACTATCTCATTTTGGGCTAAATCTGGCTGCTCCTCCTCAGCTGTAGTGTTGTTTTTGGTTGTGCCAGTTGTGGTCAACCCCATGGATTCACTGTGGTGGGAACATGGAGGTTGTGACTCTCCAACTATTTCTGCATCACTGGTGTGTACCAACAGACTTACTACTGCTGCCACCATAAACCAAAAGAGCAAAGAGTAAACCAATGAGCTAAAAGTAAATTTACCATCTCACTCGAGAAAAGGCTTCCTGTGGTTCGATCTTAACTGCAGCTTCTTTTCCCATGTCAGGCATCTGTCCAACATGTTTTGCCGGAGAGTTAGTCACATTAATAGCATAACAATTCAATTTTGCAAGAACTAGAGAACCATATTCACTCTCAACATGCATGCTTGATCCATTCAACCAGGCAATGTATGTCCCAACTATCAGAATTCACCTACACACCATAATGAGTTGAGTCACATTGATAACATAACATACACAATCTAAGAGATACCACAGTCGAGTTACTCACATTTATTTCATAATTTAAATACTCAACTATCGAAGATAACCACATAATCTAAACCATTTGGCGACATGAAACACTTCTAGCAATTGAGCTCTATTGGAATCACTAGATACTAAGAGGCATCACATCCCTCGCTGTTTCTCCCAGAGTATTTTTTTACATCAACTCCTAGCACCACAATCAAATTTTACTCACCTCGCCTAACTGGTGAAATACATATTCATGAATTTAAACATCTTAACCTCTCTCTTACTAGACATGCACATCCATCTCAACATCGCCGAAGCAAATCTCAGCTTATGAGACAATTGTGGCTTATGCTAAGATGCATGGAGTATCCTAGTGGACGAACCATACCATTCATCATATTCTATATATCTTGATATGGATGGCTCCGAATTAAATTTAATTGTCGTAACTCCCACAAGGATGGCAATGACATGAACCAGATATGATGCCTCATATTGGTAGGTATCCGTTGGTGGTTCGAAGGAGAAAGCAATTATATGCACACTTGATCAAATAAGAAACAGGCTGGTCTATTTTCTTGCTGAATAAGCTTTGGACGCAAGTGCCAAAAAATTTACTTGGAAGAGTATACACCATGCTCTTTCTTGCTGATTAACTTAAGTGTTACTGCACGTGACAAGTTTACCCATACTGATTTAGATAAAAAATATTCCATTACAAGAGTGCCTAATGAAAAAAAAAAAAAAAAACTCTTTTTCTAAATTATGAGTCCTCATGCTCAATGCACCAATCAAACCACTATAATTCTAGTAGTTTCATTCTAGAGCACTATTAAGTTGCTTGAAATCAAGAAGGACTGACAGATCAGGATTAGGACAATAATGGCAAATGAAATGCTGATGTTCTCAATGAGAAAATAATTTGTTCACTTGGATGAACAGTCCTAGAAATATGGAGAAGCTAAGCATTTTGTTTATACAATTAATGCTATATTATTTATTTTGCTTAAACCTCAATATATAGCCTGAATCTAATATCTCAATATACAGTTATCATATAACTGTTTCACTGATAACGGTTATCCATGAAAAGAAGCCAAAGAAGATATTGAACCAATTTAAGCAATATATGCTGCAACTTAAATATCAGAGATACTAGATTTATCAAGTATTAAGAAATTTACCATACAGACATATAGAGTTGACATTATCAAACAAGAAACCTATCATACAAGGCTCCACTTTGTGTTATACAAGGAAACTGTATTCATTGAGAGGCAAGAGTAGTTTTATTTATATAATAACATATGGTCTATTAACAAATATATCAAGATTGGTCATAAACAACATGAAAAATAGAAAATAACATGATAACCCATTCTTAAAAAAATTAACTACATTGAAAGTCAATCGAGCCATTAAACGAAACCAGCCAAAGACTACATTTCATGTCTTGAAACAGTCCATCTATTTCTTGATTTAGTAGATCAACTAGAAAGTTCAAGGCTCTGCTTTCTTCATACCTGATGCATTTGTTTGTGTCTCATCTTGCAATCTAATGCCGAAACATGCTTTTGTTCAATTTAGAAAGTTAATAGTACTTGTTTATGATATCAAGTTGGATGTGTTCCTTAAAGGTTTTTATCCAGTTTATGACACATATCAATTTTAACTATAGACTTCATATTCCTAAACCACATTAACCGTGTGGGATTATGCTATCGTTACAATTCTAATGATCTAACAGTGGACAGGCAGTGCTGTGTCATTCTATGTGATGATCAGATAAATCACCATAGGGACTAGCTATCAAATGGATGGATAATGATGAATTCAATTCATGTAAAAATAAGTCATTAGGATCCAACTTTCGAACAACATGACAGCACCAAAAACCAATGTTCATTATGTATGCGCATGTGGTACATGTTCAAACAACCAAAGAATGTCAACAAGATCTGCTAGATTGAAGTTATCACTTATTATAGGGGGAAAAAATTGATAATCAGAGATAAAAGGACTTCATATATTCGAAGCACTTTCTACAAAAAATAACACTAGTAAGTCAGGTCCAACTGGGTGAAAGCTCTATTAGAGCATTTTCTAGATCAACAGTACCATGATTTGATTACTGCACCCATGTATTTTTTTTTTTATTATATCTGACCTGATTTTATCAGTAACAATTGTGTGGGTGGCATAGTTAATAAACACTCAAAGCCACAATATTTCAAGAAGTTAGAATACAAGAATTTCTCTCCTAATACGGAAAATTTATAAACATCATGATTTCACATGCCAGAAGGCCAAAATAAATACACCTTGAAGGTATGGGGAGCAGCTTGATGCAGCATATTTTATCGTCAATTTATCCAACAAAAACATCAAAATTCAAAGAGAAAATATCTCAAGAAGCAAGTAGATGGACAACAACAAAAAGAAGGATCTAAATCAGATATCCATATAAAGTTCCTCCCTGCTGTAAATCCTGGTCCACTAAAGTAGGCTCCGATTCGACGCAGGATTCATGCCAGAATAAAAAAAATAAAAAATGGAGGCAAAAGGATACTTTCAAAATTTTACCTAATAAATGCAGAACTAAGAGGTCCCAGGAATAGCTAGTAATTGTAAATTCATCATATCCTATATGGTAAGCCAATAAAACTTCCTTCAAACAAATATTAGTACCTCGCGAAGTACTAAATCAATTCTATAACTAAGGTAGTAACGGACTATGCTAATCCAGATCGTCAAGTAGTTCGAGTTTTTTTAAGTTCTCCATAACATTCAAGGTTCCCTAATAAACTCACAAGCATTATTACTTTCTAAATTTAACAAAATTGAACAATCATAAATATAAATCTTTACGTGCAATATTGTTATGGGTTACTGAATCAACTTTCGTGACTAGCAGATCTTCATATTATGATGATAGAAAAATAATCTATGACAATATACATTAATTACGTAAATTCAATATCCGATGGGACATGACATATGGTTTACATATGAAAACGCGCAGAACATCTTAAAAGGATGAGGGCATTGCTTGATATTTACAATGCCAAATTAAGAAAACAAAAGCATCTTGGAAAATAGACTAAGATAGTTTATAGCGGTATAAGGAAAAAAGTGGTGTAACCTAAAACTTAACTGTTTCTCACTGGCAAGCAAAAATGTTCCTGTGGAATTAGATGACAAATTATCATATTAATCTCCTCTTAAGTAGTACTTTAGAATTAATGTTGCAATACCTTCTTGACCTTCCTATCCATTCTACTTCCAATGAACTAGCATATACGTTGAATGTAACATGAGACGCAACATTATATAGGGTTTAGGGATGACGATCTAATCGTCCTCCACCATAGTTCCCGTCCATGGGTAATTCCCAACATGATAAAATGGCAAAAGTGTGCCTTCTTAAAAGCATGTAATGTCACACACAAACACACATTCAATTCACTTTGGAGACATCTGATGCGAAGCTGTAACATGTTTGGCAATTACGATATACAATAGCAAAAAGTTGCTAGGCTCAATGCGAATGCTTTCCGATAGATATTTCTAGAGCAGTAGCATTCGGACTGAAGGTCAAACATAAAGCATGGCCACATTGTGAATTGATACAATATACGAATCTAATTGTGATAAAAACAAGTACAATAAAACCCTTACACCACCAAAGAAAACCAATAGTTTTATTCAGTTAAAAGAAACATCACTGTCTTGATAAACAAAAAGAAAGTAAAATGAGCAATACAAAGTGCATCATACTTTCATCTTCATGCAAAATAAAATAGGTTTGATTCCTTACCACGCTGTCTTGATCAAACCTCTCACTGGAAGTATCAAGTTCAGCATTTGGGAGCAATTCCTGCTCAGTCTTTTCCGATGAATCATCTTTTCTGGCTTTGGTAAGATCAGATTGTGATGACGAACGCTTTCGCTTGTAGGTTATTACCCTCTTGTCGCTCATCGTTCTGATCCAAAGAAACAATTCCATTTGTTAGACAATCATTGTCCAATCAATCCACACCTAAATAACGAGTACAAGAACTAGGCAAAATTCCATGCATGCCAACGGTGAGGACAACCTTCTCGTTAGTCGGTTTCCACCAGAACGAAGAAGAAGAAGAAGAAGATTTCAAGAAGACATAACAATCTACAAAACATAATGATCGAAGTTACCCACGTACAACAACGATCGCACGAGAGAGCGGCAGCGAATCCCTAAAGCAAATGGAAGAACGACCCCTTCGAGATGCGCGAAGGATGGGGACGGAGGTGGTGAGGGGCGCTGCTACCGTTGCCTCCCTCGGCCTTTTATCGTGCCGTCCCCCGGGTGGGCCCGTCGACGGCGTCATTTAAAGCGTCAGGGTTTGAAGCCGCGGACGCCGTTTCGTCCGAGGCGGGGCCCGCCGCCAGGATCCATCCCCTGTCCCGAACGGGTGCACGGGTCAGGGATTTCTCTACGTCACGGACGCTGGCGGAGCCCTCGCGTCGCGGATCTACCGAGGCCTCATCCTGACGCCTGCCGCGGCCAAGGCACGGGATACGGTGGAGGCCACACCCACCTCGGTTCCAGTTACCGGTTCCAAGTAACGGTGTTATGTTTGGGTACATGCATCCTGGATAAAATTTATTGCCTTGTCTTTATTGCGGTGGGCAAGAAAAGAAAATATTTGTCTTTTTTCTTACATAAAATTTATCCCTAACTTATCAAATTATTTAATTAAAAATATAATAATAATTAGAGTTTTAATTGATAAAAGTATTGATTGATATCAATAACATGATGATGCTATGATCAAATCTCATACTCATCACTTACTTTTGCCAAAAAAAAAAAAAAAAAATTCAAATATTAAAGGTCGTATGATCAAATCTGGTCTCCTTTACTTACCTTGGAACAGTTATTGCATTGAGCAGTACTTAAAGCTGTTAATTTGTGTTGAGCACATACATCTTAATCAGCAAGCCACTTGAGATCCAAATTGGAGACTTTGACAGCTATACTTGTTGATCTCAGTACTAAGTGAGGCATATGGACTCAAAGGAACTTTTTGACATTTGTTCATTTGAAACACAAAAATACTCTCCAATTGAAAAGCTGCCTGATCCAATGCTTTTCCTATGTTCTCATTACCCAAAAAAAAAAACAGACAGTGTTTTTTTACATGGCACTTTAAGCAAAATAATATTTTTTGATAGATGATAAATGATATGATTGATACTTTATCGTCATTTGACCGATACGTTGACAATCCGAGACTATATAGATCACATATTACTAATATGTGACAGACGATCCGGATAACATGCTAACATCACATGGTTACACATGAGTAACACGTTGACCATCCAAGACCATGAGAACCACATGTAGATGGTATCATTTTTTTCTAGCCGGAGAGTGTCTCGAATTCAATGAACATGATGTCACTATCTCGATCATACTTGATAATAATATGCGATGATTCTACGACTGTTAATGATCTCAAAAGTAAGGATCATCGAAACCATCTATAAAGAGCTCTTAAGTGTGTTCCTCACACATTAAAAATATATTATATCAATCTAAACTTTAAACTAATTTAATTATCGGAGAGATATTTGTTGGGAATGCGTCAACATGGGAAGAGCTATAGTTTGATCCCAATCCATTTTCAATTTAGACAATCAGTATTTATCCTAACAATAGAAAAATTTATGTCCTTAAATGATTATGTAAAAAATTAATATTTTGTAACATCTAGATTTAATTTCACATCTAAAGTAGAAAATATATTAAATAACTTATAAATATTATAATATATTAGTTTAGAATCAATAAATTAATGCGTTACTTATTAAATCTCATCGCGACAAACTATCTCATCGCGACAAACTAATCATACATCGCAAATGAATAATTAAGTGTTACTAGTGGATGGTGGATAAATGTATTATTAATCATACATCCATCGAAAGTGGATAAAAATTTAAGTGAGCTTGTAAGAGACAGGCAAGTCAAGTATCTTCTATTGCTTAATTCCAACCTAGGTATTTTGGACCCTAAGTTAATATATTAATTATAATTATCCCATTATATTAGATCATAATATATATTTTTTATTTATATAAGTAAACCCAATGTTTTATAAATGAAGGATGACAGCCACTACTAGGAAAAAGGCATTAGAGATGAAGCACATAAAATTGTAGGAAAATTTAGCCTAAAAGGCTGTTCTTTTCTTCTCTCTCCTGTTGATTTGGTATAAAATATAATAGACATTACTCAACCACCAAAATATGCATGCATATATATGGATCTTATAAATTTAAAAGCAATATCATAATAAAAATTTTCCCACCTCCAATTATTGATTTTCTTTGAATGCCCAATTGTTCCATGAATCAATTATCTCCTATTTGTATTTCTTTTTTCAGTTTAGGGTATCTCTTGCAAATTTTATAAGTTGCTACATGCCAACATTTGCTACAATTTTAGACTTATTACCAAGATTTTTCTAAGAAAAAGAACAAAAGAAAGTTAAACAATGGAAGGAGACAATAATCTAATTGATTGAAAATCTTTAAAGTAAAAGTATGAAAGATTTTATCTCTGACAGGAAGATTCTCAGAGATGGAAATATATCATTAGAGATATGCTCTTAAGAGAAAAAAATATATATATTCCTCAAATCAAATTTATAATTTTATTTTTTTTCAAAGAATGGGAGTTGTAGTGATGAGATGTCTTGATTTATAGGATGCAATTATTATTATTATTATTATTATTATTATTCATTTTTTGTAAATTTGCTTTTTTTTAGGTAGTTTGACAAGTGAAAAATGTGTAAAAATTTTCTTTTTGAGCCAGTGAAATTATCCATTTTCTTGTATTATTATTTTCATTTTTCCTCTCTCATTCCCTTCCTTTATTTTCATATTAGAAAAACAATCAAGAAAAGAAGTAGATGAAAAGCTCATCCTACATCAATCAAGCAACCAAATATTAGGTATATGAAAGAAACAAACAAGAGAAAGACAAGAAACTTAAAAAAAAAAGAAATGCAAATCAAATGAATATAATGTAACCAGTCACATAAAATTATTTCACCTACACCATTTGTTACTCAACAGTCTTAACCTAAAGAGGTAGCATATGAGCATTTTGGTGTTTTTTCAATTATCAGTCTAATTGATTATGATGATTTTAGTTAAAAATATAAATTCATTAAACTTCTTAAAGTTTATGATCCTCTCTCTTTTTGGTATCTTGATTTCTCCTTTTAGGTTGGCCCTCATCATCATCTTAGACTTCCTCTTTTTAAGATGCATCCGACTTATTCTAGTACACTCGCTCCCCCTTTCATTTTAAGATCTTGAATTCTCCTTTTAGAATAATGATTATTATCATGTCCGACCTCCTTTGTCATGTTCTTGTCATTTTATGATTCTCTTTTCTTTATTGGCAACCTTGACTCCTTGTCACATTCAACTTCCTCCGTTACCCTCACCTCTCCTCATATACTTCATCTTGTCTTCTCTCTTAGGTATGATCTCTTAATTGTCTCGACTTCATCCACTACCTTGCCCCCTTCCCCAACCCACCATTGATGATATTAAGCTTTCTCTCTATAGATAACCTTAACTTCTTTGGAATGATCCCTCGTCACCTCTAGCTTCCTTTGTCATCACTCGTTGTCTCGTTCTCAAAATTATAGTAAAAATTTATCAAACTTTAATATAAATATCATTAAATTTATATAAAAAATAAAAAATACCATTGATTATCCTTTGTTGTGAAATTCTGAGGTGAAATTAATAATATTTATGTTGTTATTACTTATGAATGAATATCCTTACATTCATTTTCAAAAGCCAAATATAAATATAAACATCCATAAATTCACATAAAATATAAAATTATCTATTTTGAAAATGATTATAACCATGTCGATGTATAAATGTAAATGACAAATATTATCCATTTTACCTTACACTTTCACAATAGTGTTTTTTATTTTGTATAAATTTAAGAAGAGTTATATTCAAAATCAATATATTTTTAGCATGATCATGGAAACAAATTTCATTTATGAGTTGCCAGGGTAATAATATATAAATAGTGAATCAATATTTTTATTTTATTTTATATAAATTTAGAATTAATTTCAAAATAATTCAAAAGATGAATGTAACTACAATAATAGAGGGACAATAACATATAATAATAAATTAATATATATTTTTTATAAATTTAGATATATTTAACTTAAATTTAGTTTACTTTCAATATTATTCTAAGGTTGAATGTAACAACATTTATTTATAAGCATTCTGAGAGATAGCAAAGGAAATAGGAGGTGACATAGAGTCATCCTCATTGGAGTAGTGGATGAAGATGAAGATAGTATTAAGTCATCCTCAACACAGAGGAGAGGGAAGAGCATGAGATAGTGGAGGCAACTGAATGATTAGTAAAGAGAGAGGATAAATTAGTGGATGTGTAAATTTAAACAAACCTTAAATTTTTTATCAGAAAAAAATAATTATATGAAATTTAATTAAAGCAAGTAAATAAGTACAGAGAGAAAGGTATTTGTATTGATTTGATCATCTCCATTTATATCCACTCTCCTTTTTTTTTTTTTTCTCAAAGTCATTGGATTTCACTATTGCTTATGCTTCTAATGCACAAAGAATAACACCCTTTATAATTTTTCAAGGCTTGAAAGAGAATTTTATACTTGAATATTCAACCTTTTATAAACATCTTCTATAATGTAGAATTAGCACTCAGGTTTAAGAAGGTAGAATTTGAGTAAAGCTAAAAAAATCTTAGAATACTCACTAATAAATATCACAACAATCATGCCTCAAAGGGGTATTTATAACCCCTAAAAGCCCCCTAAAAAATAGTGCAAATCGAGAAAAAAAATTTAAGAATAAGGGTATTGACAATAGTATCATCGTTCTAGGTGTTACTACCATCGACAATCCTAAAATGATGCTATCTGTGTCATCTGTATACGTATGTGGTACCATCGCTTGAGCTATATATTACAATCTATCGTGGATAGTTGGTAGGAAAGGTGTTTGATATAATGTTTTTGTATATGTCAAGGTTTTACTTACCGATCCGTACCGGTATACCGACATATCATCGGTACCGATACGGGACCCGTACAGGGCGGTATGCACAGTGCGTACCGCCGGTATTAAAATATAATATAATACAATATTTTTTATAATATAATCTTATATAATATAATATTAAAAATATTAAAAAAGGGGGGCGACGTCGCCTTGATCTGTCTCCTCGCGTGGGGAGACGCTCCGTCTCCTCGTGCGGGAGAAAAAGCGATCGCGGTCGCAGCCGCGGGCGACCGCGCGTAGGCGACCCACGGGCGGCGACGGTGCGCAGGCGACCCACGGGCGACGACGGTAGGCGGGTGAGGACGGCGCTAGTGAGGTATTCTTTCTTCCCCTCTTCTTTTTTTTCTTTTCCTCTTCTTCTTCCCTTTTTCTTCCTCAATCGACCACCGACGATCGATTTCTCACTCAATCGACCGCCGACGGTCGATTTCTCACTCAATCGATTGCCGACGGTCGATTTCTCACTCAATCGATCGTCGACGGTCGATTTCTTTCAAAATCGACCGTGAAAGAAATCGACCGTCGACGATCGATTTCTTTCAAAATCGACCACCAACGGTCGATTTTTGACAGAATCGCCCGGTAGCGGCGGTCCGCATACCGATAACCTGGCGGACCGGTATGTATCTCTCGTACCGGGCGGTACAGATCGAAATTACAAACCTTGGTATATGCCCATATTTTTCAATTTTGTTCATACCTTATGTAGCATATATGGGTAAGTAAGAGGCTTAGTAGTCCCATTTTGATTGGATTTTATAGTTGTTTCATACTTGTAATTATAACATATGTGCGATCATCGCATCGTGGTAAAACTACCCAAAAATAAAGCCTCCAACTAACCATTTAAAGTATTTTCCATGAGTAAAAATCAATAAAAAATATTAAGTATCTCGACACCTTAAAGCTATCCGGTGGCACATAGTTGGATAAGCCTTTGGGTTAGTGTTTTGAGTTGATTTATCACTAGATTCTAAGTGGTGTCACATAAGCACTTATTCATAGAGACCTTTGGGCATGATATGCTACTTTGAACTCTTTGTTTTGTGACCTATAGAACTTCAAAAAAAAAAATTATATTTTTGAATTGCTTATCAAGTTTTTATTGAAATGTCTGCTTGTGGGATCCCAAGTTTAATGCTTATACTAACTTATTTTCTTTTTAAAAAATCTTTAGGGGGCTCTATGAGGTCACAAGAGGTTGGCTCTTTATAAAACAATATACAAGAGCATCACACGACATAGGCAAGATCAACTAGGTCAATAATTGATGGTATCAGAGAGAGGAAAGAATACTAAAAAATACTTGATATACAACATGAAGAACATAGCAAAGCTGCATAGAGGGCAGCCAACAAGCATAACTATTTGAAGAAAGACAAGCACGAAAGACGTGAGAAAAAAGTTATTCAAAGGAGTGGACATCCAAGATTAGTATTTGAAAGAATGACTAACCCTTTACATGAGAGGCACCACAAGAACAAATAAGTTAAGAAGAACTCAAAATACATAAAGGTGTGAATGAATGAGTTTGAGTTATGACTATATAACATTATGACAAAAATGTTATAAATTTAAGGAGAGAATGTCATAGTACTATAGAAGTGAGTCTTTCATGCATTTATAAAATTTTACATTAGATGAAAGCCTTGAGTATTAGCAGATGAGAGCTATATATAATAGAGGTGGATATTCTGTGTGCGAGTATTAATTAGTTTATATTAAGGTACTTAGTCATATAGAGATAGATCAAAGCTACTAGAGGGTAAAGGATAAATTACTCCAGAGCTTATATTCTCATGAGAGAGCTTTGTACGTCAAAGGGTAAGATTGAGTGAGCAAATATTATTACCGAGGATGCAAAGGAAAACAAAATCAATATGATCGGTATAATATGATGGTGAAGGCTATGTATAAGAGTTGTAAGGATAGAGGAAGCGATGATGAGTCCAAATGGACCTAGCTATCTAAAAGCAAGTATCAGTTTGAATGAAGATAGACTCAGAGGAATGTCTTCGTGTCACAAAGGTGGATCCATCAATAGCAAGGAGAAGAAAAGTAATGTAGATGTGAGGCAATAAATAGTAGGTATATATGCAAGGGGTTACATGATGTGCTATGAAGATGAAAATTTTATGGAGTCATTGATCCCTTACTCTCAAAGAGAGAGCGATTAGTCATGAAAGAGACTGAGACAATTGAGAACATAGTAACAAAATCTAAGTAACAAGAAAAGACAAAAAAAAAAAAATATTGGACTTCGTATAATTAGTATCGAAAGTAAAGGACTTTGAGTTGATGCGAGAATGCTTGATCATTAGTATCGAAAGTAAAGGACTTTGAGTTGATGCGAGAATGCTTGATCAAGAAATAAAATAGGTAGCAAGCGATATTACACCATTTTCTATTTAGAAAAGTAGATGATGAAAATAATAGAGAAGATTGTATAATCATAGAGGGATGACCAAAACTAACATAGACTCACTCTAATTGGAGTGAAATTTTATTTTTTCTTGCATTCTTAAAGTTTGATGGTAATGAGAATATGAATCAATGTAGCTAACTCAGTGCAAAGAATATAATATTTCAAGTATTTTATAATTATGAGCAAAGATATGTTAAGGCTAATAACTAGCCTAATACATGAAATACAACTCACAAGAAGGTGAGTAAAGTCAAGTAATCTCAACTTTCTCAACTTATGATAGAATGAGCAACATTGAGTACTCTCAAGTTTTCTTAGTTATCTAATAGAGGAATTATATATTTTAAAAAACTCTTTGAAGAGACTTAATAGCAAATATCAATTGTCAAATCCTTACTAATGGTGTTCATTTTACTGAAGGTATCATTTTAACTTTATTTCCTAACAGAGTGATTATTAAAACTAGAGTAATTAAAACCTATTATGACTAAGCAGAAAAAGAATTGATGGATAAATTTTACAAAAGAAAGACATCAGAACTTTAAATTCTATAAGACAATACTCGTTAAAGCTCCAACATGCAACTATATAGTCCAATTAGTACAAGATATGAGTTGAAGTAGGTACTAATAAAGTTCAACATAACTTGAATAAACTCACATCAGAATTAGAGTCACTAATAATTTGAAGTATCATTGGCAAATCAAAGTTTGACTATTCAATAATAGCATTAAGAGAATAGTTGGGAGCCCAAAAGATGAAAATCCTACAAAAGCTTCAACGAGGATATCAAAGGAATAAATAAGAGAAAATATTATAAACAATTTGTAGGGAAGGTGTTTATGCATATTAATGCTTTTCGATTTTGTTCATGCTATAAGATATATATAAGAGTCAAACATTAGACTTGGCAGCTATATTTTGATTGGATTTTATGATTATTATAGGTTTATAAAACACAACATGTGTGCGATAATGGAGTAATTAGAAAACTATCTAAATACAAGGCCTCTAGTTAACCATTTGGGGTGTTTTCTATGAAAAAAGAACTACCCAAAACATTAGCCATCAAGCACCTTAGAGCTATCTAGGTAGGTAGTTTGTCACTCAGTTTCATAATAATGTCACATGGTTCGTGGGGATGACTTGCCTTAGACCTTTTGTTGTATGACCATTCAAAGTTTTTGAAGTTTATCTTTGTATTTTACATTGCATATCAAGTGCCTGCTAAAATATCTACCTATGAGATTCCAAGTTTAACACTATGATAAGGGATATTTTGGTCGGTCGAATATTGGTGCGACCCGTAGGCACGCGAGGAATTATCCACTTTGGGCGTACCCGAACGGTTTTGCCCTTTGTGGAGACTGAGAGCTCCAAAAAATACCTTTAAGAGTAAGGGAGGCTGGTGGACTTATGAGCCCTTAGCTCTCCTACTTCTCAACCAATGTGGACTAAAGATGATCTTATCATTACTCCCTCCACAAAGAGAGAGAATGACTCATGTCCGAGGTGCTTCGCTCGGGAGTACTGGTCGACCAAGGTGCACGACTCGGGGCCCTCCTTCTAGCGCCAATATGATAAGGGATATTTTGGTCAGCCAAACATTGGTGCGGCCCGTAGGCACACCCGAGGAATTATCTGTTTTGAGCGTACCTGTACGATTTTACCCTTTGTGAAGACTAAGAGCTCCAAAAAGCACCTTTAAGATTAAGGGAGGTTGGTGGACTTATGAGCCCTTAGCTCCCCTACTTCTAAACCAATGTGAGACTAAAGATGACCTTATCACACTACTACTTATATATTTTCTTTTTTTTATAGGTTTTTATGAGATCCTACAAGATTTTGGAAAAGCTGATCCTTTACGAACCAGTATGCAAGGGTGTTGCGTAACTTAGATAAATCAACTAGGCTTATAACTAATAGGCCACATGTTCACTTAATAATGATCCAATTTTAACCCTTTTCTAGACATAGATGTGACTATTGACTCAATAAGAGCCAATTTTGATCCTTTTTCTAGACTAGATGTGACTATTGGCTCAATAAGGGCCAATTTTGTCCCTTTCCAATTGAGATAATTGTAATTCAATTTAGATAAATTTGTATCACATTTAAGTTTCAATTATATTTTAATTTTAGTCAATTTAAATAGAAAAAAATCTTCTTATATTAGGATACCTAATTATGATGTGAGAGACTTTTCTAGTTATCTTTCTTAAATTTTTAGCTCTCGTCTATTTATAAATAAGACCTGTTAGGTGTTTAGAATATTTAATATAACATCAAATTAGAGATCTATTTTTTATCTCTCAGTTAATCTCTTTATTACATTATTGATCATAGTCTTATTAAAGATAGAAAAAAAAAAATCTAACTTTTTCTTTGTAGATTTTTCCTATGGATTGAACCATGATATTTTCAGAATTTTCAAAGATATTATGAAATAATATCGAAAAGATATGTAAATCTAAATTATTATGATATATATTATTTGATTTCGATTTTGATATTAATTTATTTCGTATGATATTGTTTTATGTTTACTGTGGGTACAGTCCCCTTGTAAATAAAGAAAGCCAAACTAGTAATCATCGTTCATGTACCTTTGCACAAGATCCCACCTGTTTCGCTGGTCGATCATTAACTCACCAATATGTCCGATATGGAAGATTGCAAGACAGCACAATGGCGGCTTAGCTGCCTTCATTTGTCGGAGGGAAACTAACACAAGTCAGAGACGCAGATCACCGGGAAGAGAACAAGTGTAAGCATATATAGCTGCTCTGTCCTTCCATCTACAGAAAAGAAGAAGACGTCGATCCAATTTACAACGATAGAGCTACATGGATCGGTATACACACAGATAACAGTTCGAGTATTAAGGACGCGGTGATCCAGTTTAAGATCGGTGGATGCATAGAAATGGTTAAGAAGACGATGACACTTGCAGTGGTTCAAAGTTCATGAACTGCGTGTCGAACTCCTGCTCGTCTAAGAATGGAACGCTGTGGAAGGCCTCCAGCCCGAAATCCTCCGGCTTCGGCAACCCAGAAATGTAATCGTCGAAGCTGTCGAACCCGCCGTCGTAGAAATGCGCGGCCGGCGAACCGATGCTCTCCGGGAAGCTCGCCTGTGATTCGCCGGTGCTGGTCTCGGTGGACAAGGAGGACGAGCACCGGAAGTCCTGCTTGACGAGTGCCGCAGCGGGCGGCGGTCTCGGCGGCGGCATGGACCCGGTGGAGTTTAAATCCCTCACGGACGAGGGGCGGCTGTCGGACAGGTTCAGCCGCGCGCAGTCGCCGTAGAGGGAGCGGGCTGCGTTGTCGTAGGCCTGGGCGGCCTTCAGGGCAGTGCTGAAGGTGCCGAGCCAGAGGCGGGCGCCGCGGTTGGGCTCGCGGATCTCCGCCACCCACTTCCCCCACGTCCGCTGCCGCACCCCTCGGTACGTGCACGCCTGGTTCTCGGGACCGCCCTTGCCCTTCATGCACCCCTTCCTCGATCTCCGCAGCGGGCAGCATTTCCTCGGTTGCTTCTCCTGAGGTCCCATGGCAGCACTGTCGCGAATGTCCCGGCCAAGTAGGTGGCCGTGGAGTACTTATCTATCGCGACGGCTGCGCCACCGGTGGCACGTGGTGTGGCGCGAAAAGGTGCCAAGTAGGCGGGGGTGGGAGCACGGCAAAGCAGGAGGGCTGGACACGAGGCCGGCGGCACTGGCCCCCAAGGAGCGGCAGGGCCACCTGGCCGGAGACTGTGGGGTCCACGAGTCGAGAGCCCTCCTCGGGTCGGCGGAGACGACACGCGGCGTTCGGCGGCGGAGGACGGGAGCCCCTGCTGTGTGGCTGGGTACAACGAATGGGGAAGGGGGCTCGGATGAGTACGGGGTCGCTGAGGGAAGCGATGACTTCATACGTGCTTTGGATGAGTACGGACCGGGCGGCTGGTTGATAGATCTGCTACAACGACGGTTGTAAGCAAAAACTCCAACGAGCCGATCAAGCACCTACACGCATCTCTGGTTTCATGACCCTAACCCCGCACCGTGTGATCACAGAACGTGCGGGCCAAAGCGGGATATCCAAAGGGCCCATTGGTCCGACCAATCATGACGCAGGTGGATGTGAACCCTAAACACGTAGGATAAAGCATAGGTTTGATTCTTGAACCCTAAACGGCCAACTCTCGTCGATGAAGAGTTCGCCGGCCGGTTCTTGAGCGGCGAGTTCCACCTCTTCCATCACGGCCGCGACGCCAAGGTCTTTTCCATCCGAGAGATGAGCGCAACCACCGCCTGTCCCAAGACCCGGGCGTTCCAGCTCCGACGCAACCCCCTCACCGGCGACTCGGAGTGGATCGTCGTCGAGGAAGGGGGCGATAGACAGGAATTGGAGGAGACGACCTCCAAGAACCTGCTGGCGACCACGTCTTACCTCGATATGCTCAATGATTCCTACCGGAATTGGGCCTTCCGCGCAGCCATCGAGAAGACCATCAAGAAGCCCTGCCACGTCCTTGACATTGGGTGAGTGCATCTTTTCTTCGATCGTTTTGGATCTTTTGCCATGGCTCTATAACCGTGGATCGAAAAGGAAGATATCTTGTGTGGTATTAATTCAGGTATGTCAGAACTCTAGTCGATTAACGATGATGTATCGTTTGATAACATGTTGCTTGGTGAATTATATCAAAGCAAACAAGGAAAAGGTGTTTAGAAATTATCTCTTTTACGTGGTTATGTTTGGCTATAGTTGTACTTGTGCTGCGGTATTAGTGTCTAGACTAGAATCGGGATTCAGGAAGCGATGGACTAATTTATATTTAAACAGGCTTGGCAAGGAATTTGCTTTAATTTTTGTCAAAATTTCATGAAACTGTGGAATCTGTTTAGTTTTGATTTTAATTAAAATAACTAGCGATTTAGATGAAACCCAAGTAGCTACTGTAGGACATTTTGTCATTGACATAATAATAGTTTTGGGATATGGCAGTTCTTATCTTGGTTTCTAATTGGTCCTACAATGGTTTCAAACATGATTTTTTAATTTGAGACTTATTGTTTCTCATAGGACTTGTATTTTGGTTTTCAGCCCATTGTTTTGTCAAGCTTTACTGGGGAAGTTTAATAGGGCATCTAACATTCCCCTACTGGCTGTAAATTGATCCGATTATGAGTGGCAAATTGATGATGGAACTAGTAGTTATCCTCTTTCTTGTCCATTATGTCAAATATTTTGGTGAAATGGAAATATTGAAATATAGTTCATGAAAATTTCATAGGCTTGATTTCTACTCAGACTTCAATGCTAGTTATTATTCACGCTTGTTTGACACACTGTTATTCTTTTTCTTGTGGAATCCTTAGTTGATTTACCAATACTAGCTGCTATGGTGACAATTGTAAGTTTCTGACATAAAAAAAAATTATGGAAATGCAATTGATTTTTTATATGAATTTGGGGTTCAAATGCAGGGAAACTAAATTGACATTGATTCAGTTATGGCTTTAGGCTCAATGCAAGTCATAGAGAGATGCCAAAGCTGTGAAACAAATTACATTGTGGTTGCAGAGCTGGAACTGGCCTATTGTCAATGATGGCGGCACGTACAATGGTGAAATTCGGAGAGGCCTCGAAGGCAAAGGTGTCAGCTTGTGAATCTTACCTTCCCATGGGGAAGCTGATGCGGAGGGTGCTACGGGAAAATCAAATGGAGAAGAAGGTAAAAGTCTTCCATAAGCGATCTGATGAGCTCCTCGTTGGTGTTGACTTTCAATCACCTGCAGAAGTGTTGGTAAGTTTTTATTGCTATCGATATGAATGTTGTATTCCTAGTTGGGACTTACAGCTTTGTTGTTGTTGTTGTTGTTGTCATCGTCGTCCTATGCATGTTGAATTCTTAGAATATGGAGGCCATATTCTTATATGGTTGTATTCCTGTGTGGTTATGTTCCTAAATATTTATATTTCTAACTTAAATATGATACTGGTCTAAAATTTACATGCATAGTTGTATTGGACTGTAATAGGATAGGTGTATTTTACTTTTATGGGTTTAAGATCCTTCATATAAATTTGTTCGTTTATTCCTGATGAAGTAACAAATGAAATTATTCTCCTACATTTTTTTTATTCAGTTTCTAATTTTTAGAGATTTTTTGAGTTCATTATGCTTAGGATTTAATCCTTTCTTCATGTTGATATACAAGCTGGAAGGAATGAAGACAACCTTCTAAGTTTTAACATATCCTACTAGATGAACTTTTTTAACTATACATATTAAGATTGACTACGCATTCCATAAGTTTACTTAATAACTATCAAGGTGATAAATGACGATTAATAGATTCTTCTATTTTAGCTTTGTCCTTTACATTTGTGTTCCTAGTGGAGAGAATTATACCAGTTATCATTATTTTGTGAGGGATATTTATTGAAATTTGGAGCTATATATCATGGATCTTTATCCTCATTAAATGTGTAATTGTATATATCTCTTAATAGTTCTGTATAACAGCATGATTATGATTTACAGTCAAATCGTTAGGATTTTGGTGTTCTGAAACTGTTGGACAACCCGATCAATGCCAACCAAAACACCACGCTTTAGTTATACTAAGAAAAGGCTGCTTGTTTTGTTAGATGTCAAAAACTAACTGTTAACCAGTGAGACCATTTGCACTTCGAAGAAGGAAGATTTAAAATTGAGATTCACTGTTTGAAGGTCATAGTTATATTGATTAAGAGCTTGGAATATGAGCACATTTTTGGTTGAAATCAAAGGTTTTCCTTGTACTGTTAGAGGAAATCTTAGTTACTGATCACTTGGGTTGGCACAACTTTTTTCCATATAGATGGATTATGAAGATAGCTACCTAACTACTGAATAAGAAGGGAAGACATACAAGCTTTTTAGAATCTAATTTTACGGTTGAAGCATAAGGCATCTAGCTCTCATCGATACCTGTATGGATCACTTTTCAATTATTAGTTAATTGTTCAAATCATCTCTTAAAAATATTAGTCCTTATAGACCAATCTATATTGGTTGATCATACACTGACTCTACTGATATATACCAGTGCGTCCAGGATCTAATAATACTTTATTAGATATAATAAATGTAGATTGGATGTCTCTTCATTTGACTAGTGTTATTACCCTGAAATAAGGTCAATGTCAGAATTGATTTATATAGTTTATAAGATCTGAGATATTGATAACCTAGATAGTTGGGACTTCAGGATTTCTTATCGTGGTATATTGCAGTATACCCATACTGTACATAAGCCTGGTATCAGCCTGATTCTGTATTGCGAGCAGAGTTTTAAACAGTTGATCAATGATTATCAGTCTAAGCTCAAGCTGTGTACCATATAGCTTGTACTGCTAACTGTACTATTGTTATCTTTACTAGTCTTACTGAGTGGTACTGTTGGAGTACTGCTCAGTTTCTTGGCATTGTACCATTCTGGGAGTAGTTGGATTTGGTATCAGATTGGTATATAAATCTCGATTCATAAGATTTCTTCTCTTTACCTAGTACTTATGTTGTTTTAAAAGACATCCTGACATCAATTGTTTTCTCTATTAAATAACTCATTTTGTTGTAAAGTTTATATCTAGCCCGTCAAGGCAATGGATTTGTAATGTGAAACTTTAAAATTATAAATTCAAGTCAATTGGACTGGAAATTTTTGGTTTATTTGGGCTGCTTTTCACCAGACTAAAGTGTTCGAGAGGCAAAAGAGAAGCCTTGTCGAGGATTAGGATTTAAGGCAGAGGATTAGGATGACATTTTTAATGCTATTTAAAATGCACTTTGTTTCTGCACAAGGATCCTTAACTTGTCTGCAGCCTTGGAGTCCTTTGTAAATTCAACCTAATTCTAGTGATCAGTAGCATTTATGTGGGGAAAGTACTGCTTGATGTGCTTTTAGTCTCCAAGAATTTGATGCAGTCACATCTCAGTCAATCCGCAATGGCTCAGATCTCTGTTCTGATTATTTGATTAAGCATGTGCTGATGTGCAACATTTTACCTATAAACTGATATTTAAGTATTGACACAGGTCAGTGAGATACTAGATTCAGAATTGTTGGGAGAAGGACTAATACCAACTCTGCAGCAGGCTCATGATATGTTACTCGCCAAAAATCCACAGACAGTTCCATATCGTGCCACCACTTATGGGCAGGTAAATGTTGCTTGCTATGTGATACCTGCACTTTGTATTGAAATACTTGAAACATTTTTATGTCCTTCTCCCTCCTTCTAATGCACAGTAAGGTTTAACTACTGTTTCCTTCATGTTCTACCAGAACTATAGCACAAAATCATGTTTACTGCTTACAGAAGAATGACAAATAGTTTGATATTTTCCTGTACTTGTATGTATGACTATCTTGTGTTAGACAAATAAGTTCACCTTGTTTTTTGAATTTGATTGATCCATTCGAATGGTATTTTCTTGTTGTTACTCCTAGACAAGTTCGAAGTGGTGTTCCTTGCTTTTTTTTGATTGTTACTTTTTAGGTGATAACAGGTGTATCTTTTTAGAATGACTAGTTAAAACTCATGATTTTTTTTCTAGTTGTAATTAGTTCTGAAATGTGAGATACTGTTGAACTGTTAGTTGGCCCTATTCATGAAATATTAACTTGAAATTCTTAACATAACAGGCCTGCACTCTACTGAGCAAATCCACAAATACAGGTCACTGCATTACAACATTACAGATGTTCTTATTTGTGAAAATTTGAAAGGTAGGACATGACATGGCATGAATATGACAACAAAAAATATTTTAGCATAACATCATGTGTAAAAGATTTAAGATTAATATATCATGATCCATAATATAATTTATTATTCATGATAATAATTAGCATTAATTAGAATTCCTAACCTATTGATATGAAAAATATTATTCTTGGTAACATGGCATGTCAAGTTATAGAGAAGATAACAAGAACTTATTATGAATGAATAAAATCATTTTATCAATTATGCTAAGCATCAATGCTTAATAGCATCATTACTAACCCATTCCTCTCTATATTACTCTTCTTCTTGTCATTTGCTAACTTGTGACTTGTGTTCATGTATAAAGCATAATTGAAACTTAGTTCTTGTTTATGCAGCTTACAAACTTTAACTAGAAGTCTTTTTAGAATTGGCATGATGCATAAAAATGTGAGCAGCCATTTGGTGTCCAGTTTCTTTAGCAATGGACAATGTTTTAAAATTTAAATTAAACATATATCAGGCCTAAGAGCTAACTGACATCGAAAATTTCCACATTTTAGTTTCCTTTTAGTAATTTGGGGTTTGTCTTTATTTAGTCTTTTTTTGGGGGTTAGAATTTGAAAGGATATAAGATCTTTGATGGCTTTTAGTTTGACAGGATATTGTGGTCCTTTTTTGGTTCTTTTATACTTGATAAAAATTGGCATTAATTGGTGGGAGGAGAGGTGGATGGAATTGGAAACCTAAGAAGAAGTTATTAGAAACTCCAAGAAGTTTCTTGAATGCCTTATGCAGAGCCCAATGATGGGAAAGATGCATGTAGCTGATACCAAATAGTTGAAACATTAGTCTTGTTTGTTGTTGTTGTTATTGATTATACCCTTGATTAAAATATCTTTGATTGCCAGAAAGTAGCTAAGATTCTTGGAAAGAATTTAACTAACATGGCCACATTGTTAATGTTCCAGCTAGTTGAAAGCCCATTCTTGTGGAAGTTGCATGATTTATTTAGCAACGAAATAAATTTATCAGATGGGATTCATCTTACACCTGCTGGTTTGGAGAGGGTTATTGGCATAAAAAAACAGCAATATGCCATGCACTGCACTGCAATGTCGAGAGAGATCCGATTGGTAATTTTTTTTTCTTTTCCAAGGTTCGATGATACATTAGATTCTATAATTTTTTTAGTCCCTGTGTAATATCCACTATCCATACAGTTATCAGAACCCTTCAAAATATTTGAATTTGACTTTTGGAAGAAACCAGAGAGTCATGGTGAAATTGAAATGTCGATAAAAGCTAGCGGTGATGGAAATGTTATTGCTGTAATTTCTTGGTAATGATCATGCAAATGTAGTCAACTAAGATGGAAACTTTACAGTGGATGATGCTTACTTGGTCTTCAATTTGCAGGTGGGTGCTTCAGTTGGATGAGGAGGGTTCAATCTTATACTCTACAGCTCCTAGATGGCTAAACTGTCCTGATAATGGAATGGTAGAAAATTGTATCCCTGGTGAGTTGAGTCCTTCTAATGTTTATCACCTAATGAACAAAGCAATGTGCATCTATTTGGTGACCATTCCTTTGAAACCTACAAAGTTGATCTCAATATCTCTACTACATAATATTTACATCCCAATAAGACATATCAAGAAGACACTTCACCCGTTGTAACTACTTGCTACATGCCATTTTAAAGTTTTTATGCTGCGTTTGTTAAAAAAACACAATTCTTGTTTTTTAGGAAAATTGATACGTAAGATGACATGGTGGAAATTGCTAGCCTTGGTCGAGTAAATTAATATTCTAATAAATGGATTAAGGAACCTAGCTAATATTGATCAAGTTTGATCTAGATTATGTTTCTTTTGCTGCTTTTTATGCAAGTTTGAACGATTAGTTTTGGTTTCATTTTGAATGAAAACTGAGATTTAGTTTTGATGGAATTAGCCAGATTGTCTAAGTTAGATCACTATATTGGTGTTTCAGCCACTCTTTAAAGGAAAAATAAGTAAAATTAGGAATGTTAGTAAACCTGCGGAATATAAACAAGATATAGATTGAACAAAGTGGCAGAAAGTAAATGAAAAATGTTAACATATGATTCTTGATATAGATGAAAATTGAACGAATACTGTATATTATGCATATGAAACAGTAACAGTAAGCCATTGATCACAACATTTTAGGGTCAACTACACGGATCCTTATGTGACATTAAGCTTTGTCAAAGCACTATCACAAGATAATTCAGGAAATTTCTAGTAACTTATTTTCTCTTCAATTACTTTCACTTGTGTCGTTAGTGAGAATAGTCCTTGATGATACAACTCCAAAATTTTCTCTAATTTAGATATGTTTTATACTTTGTAGAAGCATAAGATATTCAGCATAACTTTCTGATTTTCACAATATTTTTTGATATATTCAATCACTTGAACATTTTAACTCATGTTTCGCCTAATGACTATTTGATAACATTTGTAACTCAAGAGGCTTTATATTCTCACATAACTTTCCATGTGCTTATTCTCATCAACTTCCTGCTTTGATTTAATGAGAAATTGTCTTGTTAGTCTCCCGTTTATGTTAAATTATAAATCAAGTATCCAACATATTGGAATCTTTTATTTTACCTTCAGAAGTTTCTTGCCCATCTATTCTAACGAACCTTCATTTCTTCTTTTAATGTTGCCAAAACTGCACCTTATGATTGGTACCATTTAAAATCTTAATTTTTAAAGTTTCATTCAATTGTTCTTTTTAGTTTTGGTTCCTATTTTGTTCTCATAGATTATTAGAATATCATCAACGGACAACTTGCCTCTATGAATTTCATCTTGAATACACGGCATTAGAGTAACTCTAGATACCTAATATATTTTTTTGGTTACTTCTGTCTTTGCACTAGTTATTACCTGTCATATATGCTTTCAAGAATGCTAATATCCAGAGCTTTTTTTTTGTAACTTACAACGTTTTAACTTAAGTCGGTCATTTATAGACCTTATATAATAAACAAAAGCATGTAGGTTAAAAAAGTAAAAAAAATATATGTTAATTTCCTGGGAAAATATACTACAGAAGTCTCCCATTTTTTAATGACGACAATGTAAAAAAAAATCTATGTTTATTTCAAGGGCAAATATCACTATGAAAGTCTCCCTTTTTCAAATGTTGACAATGTAACTTGTGGTTCGTGTTCATAGGGTACTTTGTATTTAAAACAAAATCTCAAAGGAGAGTTTCCTGGACCTCGGAAGGTTTGAGGCTTGAAAAAGGAGCTTCTATGGCCAAGACTCAGAAGCAGACTTGGGATCTATTTCTAATTATGTTTAAGAGAGAAAGAATGGCATTGTTCATTCCTAGTTCTTATATCCTAGCACTTGTGAAGTAGCCTGACATGCTACCAATTAGTCTCTGTTATGCATGTTTGATCCTTCTCCTCTAATCATTCTCACAAAGCTACCTTGTATATGTACTTATGGATGACATGATTTCATCATATATGTATTCCGTCCAAACAATATATCTTACTACTACGTGTGATGATTGCATTAAATTTTGTCAACTTGTTGAAGTCAGTGAAAGTTAATATTTTGGTGAAAAAAACCATTTATTGATCCCTTTTGAGTTTGTGAATAGTCTTGCGATAGAAATAGCATAATGAAAAATTGACCAGTACATGATTCGTGCTTACATCTATTCTATTCCTTAAGGAAATATGTTAATTTATTTACATACAGGGAAAAGATGTTTTTAAGCACTCTGGTAGCTCTTGGATGCTCTGTTTTTATGTTCATGATTTCTCAAATGTGTCATCAATTTCTGCAAATAAAGGTCCCATATCGATGCCCGATGCTTTTTCAAGTTTATGCATAAATTGTCAGATGGAACCTGTCAAGATTCTATGTTGACAACCTTGTGTCGTGTAGTTGCATTATAGATTTAGTCCAATAGTTACCGCTTACCACCAATTATCAATTAAGGTGTCTAATGACCATTTTTTCTGTGAATAGGTAATGAGAATTGGTGTGATCACTGGAAGCAATGTGTTTGGTTCATTTCAGGGGCAGGACTGCCTGTTTCGAAGGATAAACTCGTTCTCTTTAAAGCTGCTTATGATGAAATTAAGATTTCATATCATCTTAAGTGTGATGACCAAACATGCTGTAACAACTTCAACTTTGGGAACTGTCTTTTAGAGCTTTCACCAGAAAGAGTTGCAGTTTATGGAGATAAAGATTGGAGGTTGGGATTTATAAATGCTATGAGAAATACAGTAAGGACTTGTAGTTATGTTTATTGTTTATCCAATGTTGATAGTTCAAGCAATTTTTTAACAAACAGCTTGTAGTCAAGCTATCTAGTGAACCTGCAAATGATTTGGAAAATTTCAAATTTATTGCTTAGCAATGTAAAAATTTACAATTTTTTGTTGCTTTGACTGTTGAATATGAAAAAATGGTGACCACATCATTTGGACTTCTTTCTTATTTACTTCTTGGTATATACAAGCATGATAAAGGTTATTTATAGTCGTGAACTAAATTCTGCTACTGATGTTGATATCTAAACTTCAGAGAAGCTCTTCTCCTTATGCATTGACAATCTCATGCAAGTACTTTTGTGCTTTTTCATTTTTCATGCATGTTTTGTTCATATATCTGAACTTTTTGGAACAGTTGAATGTCAGATCTGCTCCATTGTGTATTGTTGCTGATGATAGCGTGTTCTTGACAATTCTTATTTCATCTCTCTCCAAAAATACAAATATAATATCAAGTTTCCCTGGGCTTCAAGAAAATGGTGCCCAGTATCTGCGAGCCATTGCTTATTCAAATGGTTTCTCTATGGATCGTGTGAAGGTCATTGGAAAGAGGGCATCATATTTGTTCACAGATAATCTAATACAGCAAAAGGTGATTGTATTATCTGCTTAGGGTTTATTTGAAATAGGTGTCTTTTTCCTTGAACCATTTCGTTGCATCGGCTTACTGCCCTATATGCATTACATTTCAGACCAACGTAAATCATCCCACCCCATTCTGCATCATGGTAGAAGCGATATACCCTTCTGTCACTACAATCTGATGTGTGATCTAAGAGCATGTAGCGATTGCAACTCTGTTTTCTCTCTTAAACTTCTCTCATTGTGACAGGCTGGTAATGGATGTGATCAATTATTTCTCTACTTCTTAACATAAACATAAATTATTTGCTTGGTCAGATAGTTATTACTCATTTACCAATCCAACCATTATATGAAGAAAATGAGACTATGTTTAAAATTTAAATCACATCATGTATGTTCTATATACTGTATTTCTCCGGATACTATAGAACATTGTTTACTGTTTAAGTTTATCTATCTGAAACCATCTTTTTTGTTTGCATTTCAGGTTGATTTTTTGGTGGGAGAGCCGTTTTACTATGGAAATGAAGGGGCGCTCCCATGGCAGAATCTGCGATTTTGGTTAGAGATTCAAAAAACAATTCTTGTTGGCTTTGTTATGTTTATGAAACTAAGTCCTAGTCATCAAGTTTTATGGAGTATCGGTAACAACTGTTTATTTCCTCTTGAAATTTGCAATTGACACATTGGTTCTTCTATCTGTCAGGCATTTGCGTTTCCTTGAACCATATGGTCAAATTGCTTTTTTCTTTTTGCATAAGATTAATGAAAATGTTCATAAATTGCATTGTTATCATATGCAAGTAGATCGAAGCACAAAGTATAGTCATTATTTTTACTATGCTATAAAATTTAGTGACTTTCTCAACAGTATATTGATAGCATACTGTTAGCTAGGATTTCTTGTGTATAATTCGTCATCCAAGCATTCTAAGGCAAAATTTTAAGTTGCATCAGTATTTCGGCCTTCATATGTTCTGAATTTCCATTGACTTATTACAGTGATTTCAAAAGGCTCTCAGGCGCTCACCTAGGCGCTTGAGCGAGGTGAGGCGAGGCCCGAGCGCCTCATTTAATGTCTAGGCAACGTGCTTCAAAGATGCCCCGCCTGGGCACCCGCCCGAACCTAGGCGTCGGGTGCTTCGGGCGATCGCGCGGGTTAACTAGGCGATTGAGCTAGCTTTTTAGATCTGGTTCAGTCGCATTTGCATTAGTTGGTTTAATTGAACCAACTAAAGCATCGATATCAGCCTCCCAACCTCCCCCTCACGACTTCCCTAACACTAACCCTACTCGCGATTCCGTCGCCGATATTTCCTCTTTGCTACCGCTGTCGCTACTTCTCTTCGCTGTCGCTGTTGCTGCTTTTCGCTGTCGCTGCTTGCCGTTGTCGTTGCCACTGCTCTTAGTCAATAGATTCTACTCTCGATCAGCAACCTCGGTCTCTACTCTTCTTACACTCTTCTGACATCGACTCGACTCAGTATACTGTTAACAGTATGCTATCAATATACTGTTAACAATATTTTTTATTTATTAGATTAATAATATATTATATTGATTTTAATACTATTAATCTTTATTTATTTGAAATTATCGATAGGGTTTTAGGATAAATGACAAGTGTATAGAACAACTGAATAGGTTCTCTAATGACATCAAAAAAGGATCTTGCATGGAAGTATAATTATCTAAAAGATCCTAGAGATCATAATACAGTTACTTGCATCTTCTATGATAAGAGTAAGACTACTAGAGATGATATTTTTTGTTTAAAGCAACATCTAGTAGAAAATTTCAAAAAATGCAGTAACTTGCAAAAAGTGTCCACTTGAGTTGAAAGAAGAATTGTTGACTTATATGAATGAAAAGAAGATACAAAAGAATGAATATTATGAGAATTTATCAGAGGATAATGTTGAACATATCAGGGATAATGAAAAGGATTATACTATGAGTGTCAACCCAAGTGAAAAATAAGTACAGGACAACAAACGAAAGAAGTTATGAGTACTAAGAAGGGTAAAAAGGGACCGATGGATCTGTATATGTTTTAAGGATCACAAAAGCAACAAGGGCAAGCAGGAGACTCAAAATTAAGACAAACAAATATAAGTGATACTTGTGATAAAGAAATAAGAGGAAAAACAATTCAACACATTGCTCGCTTCTTCTATCAGGCTGGTCTTCCCCTTAGTATAACTCGTTTAGACAATTTTAAGGAGATTATTGAAGTTATTGGAAGATATGATGTGGGATTAAAACTTTTAAATTATTATGAGATGTGAGTTCTTTTGTTAAAAAAGAATTGGATTATACAAATGACTTACCAAAGGATCATAAAGAATCATGGGCAATACATGGTTCCTCTATTACGTCAGTTGCTTGGACCGGCAGGAGATGCGTGAGTATAATTAATTTTATGATTAACTATTCTTTAAGGACAATGTTTGTGAAGTCAATAGATGCTTCATCTTTTGCGAAATCTGGAGACAAGATATATGATTTGCTTGATAAGTTCATGAAATAAATTGGAGAACAAAAAGTCGTTCAAGTCATAATCGACAATGGAAGCAAATATGTATTAGTTGATAATGTTCATCTTTTGAATTTTTAATTTTTTTAATTATTTTTTCAATTAAATGTATTAAACTCTTAAGTCTTATCATTTTTGTTATCATTTGTCTTAGATAAATTATTTGAAACAAAAGGACAACACTTGTATTGGATTCCATGTGCGGCACACTGTATTGATTTAATGTTGGAGGATATTAGAAAGATCCCTTACATTAAGAAAACTTTAGAAAGGATAATCTTTATCGTTGGATTTCTCTATAATCATGCTAAGCCTTTGAATACGATGAGAGAATTCATACGCAACAAAGAATTGGTGAGATATGGTGTCACTTGATTTGCTACTTCAGTCTTGACATTACAGAGCATGCATCGTCAAAAACATAACCTGCGAGCAAAAGATAAGAGGGCCACTGATATCATCTTAATGTCATCCTTTTGGAATCATGTAGTTCATATATTAAAGGTAATGGGCCATCTTATGTGAGTCCTTCGATTGGTGGATAATGAAAATCAGTGATTTAAAAAGCGCTAGGTGCCAGGGTCCCAAAACGCTTGAGGCGTTAGACACTGGCCCGAGCGAAATGAGGCACTAAAATAAATATATATATATAATATAATTAATAAATATGATTATTTAAATAAAAAATATGATATTAAATAAAAAAAACCTGAAGTATAAACTACAATGTCATTGGAGAATCTATTGAGTTGCTTTGTACACTTGCCATTTATCTCGGAACCCTAACAATATTTTCAAATAAATAAATATTAGTATTATTAAAATTAAAATAATATATTTTTAATCTAATAAATAAAAAATATTGTTATTAGTATACTATTAATATACTCTTAATACATTGTTAACGGTATACTATTAATAGTATATTGTTTGTAGTATATTAACAGTACTATTAATAGTATACTGTTAGTGTTAATAGTATATTAACAGCATATTGTTAACACTATACTGAGTCGAGCCAAGTCGATGTAAGGAGAGAGTGAGAAGAGTACAGACGAGGCTACTGACTGACAACAGAAGATGCTTGCTAAGAGTAGCGGCAACGGAGAGAGGCAATGATAGCGACAACAGAGAGAAATGTTGATGGTAGAATCGAGAGTGAAATTAGGGTCGCGAGCGGGAGGTGGGCAGCTACTATCGATGCGTTGGTTGGTTCGATTGAACCAACTAGCGTGAATGCGATCGAACCAGTGCTAAAAACCTGGTTCAGTCACTTGGTTTAACTCGGGTGCTCGCCCGAACCGTCCGGCGCCTGGGCTCGAGCGAGTGCCCAGGCAGCGCCTCTTTGAAGCGCGCCGCCTGGAGATTGAGTGAGGCGCTCGGTCCTCACCTCGCCTAAGCGCCCGATCCTCACCTCGCCTAAGCGCCTTTTGCAATCACTGATGAAAATAAGCTTGCAACGGGATATATGTATGAGTCTATCAATAAAGCAAAGGAGATGATTAAAAGGCCTTTTAATGAAAATAAAGAAAAATATGAGAAAATTTTTATAATCATTGATGAAGGATGGAATTGTTAGTTTCATCGTTCCTTACATGAAGCAAGATATTATTTGAACCTAAATTTTTTTAATAAGATTAAATTTGTTGTATTAGTGCGTTATATTAGTGCGTTGCAAGATTAGTTCCAAACCTTGAGGTGCAATATAAGATTATTCGTAAATTATGGCTATATAAAAATGTCGAAGGTCTTTTTAGAATTTCAGTGATAGTTCGATCCAGGACAATTACATCCCCACGTATTAATAATTTGATGTAATTAGTTTTATCTATAGTATATTACTATGTTATTGCTAATAATAACATAAATTTTGCAGCTGAATGGTGGAGTCTATTTGGAAATTTCATCCCAAACATATAGCAATTTGCTATTAAAGTATTTAGTTTGACATGTAGTGTTACGGGTTATGAGCGAAATTGGAGTGTCTTTGAGCATGTAAGGATCACTAAATATTTTTGTTTTAATTAATTAATTAATTTAGATAGATGTATTAATATATTTTAAATTATATGACAAACTCATTTAAAGGGAAGAAATCGGTTGGAACATCAACGATTACACGATCTTGTTTACATAAAAGTATAATCAAGCTTTAAAGGCTCTTCATGATTTACGAAATAGAATTGATCTAATCTCATTACAAGATATTAATGATTCAAATGAGTGGTTGGTGAGAGAAATGAGTGTCAACTTACAAGATGCCGAAGACAAGTTTGTATTTGAAGATGATAGATTGACATGGGGAGATATGGTAAGAGCTTCAGGTATTGGAGAATTACAAATATATAGAAGACAGTTGACGAAAAGAAGAATGAGTGCAGCAACATTATGCTCGGCTCCTGCTATGGTTGAAGACATAGAGAATGAAATATATTTTGATGAAAAGGACGAACTCAATGAAGATGATTTGTTTGAAAATGATGATAATATTGATTATGATGAACGATTTTGATGTAAAACTTTATTGTTTGAATTTTGAGACTTTTGTTAATGTGACATTGTGACTTCGTACTTCAGATTTTCTTAATTTGATATCATATTTTTATTTAAATAATCATATTAATTAATTATATTAATTTATTTTTTTTTATCATCTCGCTTCGCTCGAGCGAGCGTCTGGGTAAGTGCTTAGCGCCTCGGTCTTTCTAAGACCTTGGCGCCTTTTGATGTCTACTGCTATTTAAATCACTGTCATATTAGTATATCATATGTCATACTTGCTAACAAGTGTCAATACCAAGCACTAGGACAGTTGTTTGGACTTTGGATGTTGGTGGTTGTGTAATGTATATTTTGGTGAACTGGAGGATGCAGTGGGGTTAAAGATCGTCAATTGAAACCAGCAAAGTATATATAAAATAAAATAAAAGACTTCAAGAAACAATAGGCAATAGGGCTAGTGAATCATAGAAACTCACTCTTCATTCACAAAACTTGAGTAGAAACCAAGATTATGATGATCTTGTCCCTACTTTAATTGATCTGGACCTGTCTTCCAAACAGATTAGGACCCTTTTTTTTGGGACTCCTACAACTAATTATTTAATTGAGAGTTCCTGTTACAATTCTTTTTCACTCTGTGAAGATAAAATTGGTGATCTTAACTGCACCAAAGAATGAATAATTAGATAGTTTGTACACACCCCTAAATACTATGAAATGTAATTTAACCTCAAGTAGTAGACATTTTGCCTAATCTCAACAAACTTGGACTCAGCTTGGTCCTGTCTTAATTTATCACTGGGATGTATCATGTTGCTTCTGGGAGCTTGGTCCTGTCTTTGTGATATCAAATTAATGGTTTGAGCTTTGATTTTTTAGTCCTACAACTCAGTACTGAGGTGTATGAAGTTACCCCTTTCCATCAATGTAAACTTGACATGGGGATCACCTGAGCTAGCGGTTACTTCTAGATTTAAATGAATTAAGATGCTAATTTTTTATGCATTCTGTAGTTAGCAGGGGTTTTATAATACTTCTATGGTTTCCTTAACGTCTTTTGCCTAAAAATGAAGGAAGGAGAGGACTCTACTCGACTCTATTTTGGCTGAAGATGCCGTCATCATGCCTTGCAAAGGAATATTAAAAGTTTGTGCTATGTCAATTCCAGTGAGTTCCCTTTCTATTCCTATTTTACATTTGACAATTTCTACTGGCTTCAGGCTAATTTTTTGGCACTGCTTTATGGTGATGGAGAATTACTTTTCTTTATGTGAAGGATCTCTGGAGAAGTCGTTGCAGCCTCAAAAAGGTCGAAGGCTTTGATCACTCGGTGGTAAATGAGACTTTAGGGGCCTGTGGCGACTTGCCTCCAATGCTGGAAGGTCCTTGCCTGCCATATTACATTTGGCAGTGTGGTGAGGTTGAGGTAATTATGCAAGTTCAAAGGAGATTTGAAATGCAATTAAATAATGATGCAAAATCCTGGTTATTTGGATTGTTAATATGCTGGGCTCCACTATGAGAGTTTATTCATTCATTAACTGTGTCTACTACAGGAACTCAGTGAGATTCTTCCACTTATGGAGTTCAATTTCTTAGAACCCATTCACACATGTTCCGGAAAAATAAAGGTAATCCTGGATGACGCTGTCTACAGTTTTTACCTGTTCAAGATGCAGGATTATTTGTCTGGACAAGACTAAATCTATAAAATATAATAAGGAGATCTACAAACTAAATCTATAATCCTGAGTACTCGAGGCTTTACGACTTTGTTGTTGTTGTTATTAGTCATGAATATTAAATATAACCACTTTGTATTATCCTGCAGATTGAGTTCTCCAAGTTGGGAATATGCCATGGTTTTGCGCTTTGGATCGATTGGGTGTTAGACAATAAAAAATCCCTTATTGTGTCAACTGGACCAAGTGAGAAAGAAATCAAGTGCTGTTAGCAGCTTAAAATGATAATGATGATCTTATAAATTTCCAGTATTCCAAATTTGATGTTTTTGAGCTTGCTGCTCATGATCTGCTGCACTACTAATATTCCATCCTTTGGATGTCGATTCCAGCTAGCAGATACTGGAAACAGGGAGTGAAGCTTCTGAGCAAGCCTCTTGTCGTCGAGGCAGCCGACTCTTTTG
This sequence comes from Ensete ventricosum, assembly GCA_029747655.1. Taxonomy (NCBI): domain Eukaryota; kingdom Viridiplantae; phylum Streptophyta; class Magnoliopsida; order Zingiberales; family Musaceae; genus Ensete; species Ensete ventricosum. The sequence goes on from JAQQAF010000009.1 coordinate 56,596,683, forward strand.
CTGAGATAGAGGCGTTCTTCGATCATTCATCTGGAGAAATCACCATTTCATCCTTCTCACCATCTTGATTTGGTTTCCCAGGGTGAACTTTTTGTACATGACATGTTCCTCTATTGAGTTGCACTTCTTTTACATTGACAACGTTGGACGTATCCATATATTTTGATTTATTTTGGAAACAAAAAAGAATGGTCTGCTATGTTTGAGGTCCACTAGTAACATTAAAGTTCATAGCAAGGTTTTCCTTATCAAGCGGTAAGGCCTTGTATCGCCTGGTACATATCGGTTTGATAGTTGATCGGTATGTGGACCGGTCGCTACCGTCCAGTATTGCTAAAATCGATCGTCGACGGTCGATTTCGATCGTCGACGGTCGATTTCGATCGTCGACGATCGATTGACGGAGAAATCGATCGTCGACGATCGATTGACGGAGAAATCGATCGTCGACGATCGATTGACGGAGAAATCGATCGTTGGCGGTCGATTGACGAAGAAATCGATCGTTAGCGGTCGATTGAAGAAGATAAAGGGAAAAGAAAAAGATAAAAAAAAAGAAAGAAGTACCTGGTCGTTGTCCTTGCCTAGGCGTTGCTCACGTGCCCTCGTCGCCCCGCAAGTTGATCGTGAGCTATCGTTTATGAGATGTCGTTGCCCTCGCAGCCTGCAGGCGACTATCATCCCCGTGCGGGGAGGCAAAATGTCTCCTCGCGCTAGGAGAAAGACTGAGGCGACGTTGTCGGATTATTTTTTAATATTTTAAATATTTTTTAATATTATATAATTTTATAATAATTTAATAATACCGGATGGTACGTGTATATATATAATATTGGATGAAGGATTAATGAATTGACAATAACCAAATGGTTGACCATTCTCTATCCCCTATCTTTTTTTTACCTTTCATTGCCTATATATATATATATATATATTGTAATCTAACCACGATTTTTACAGGGGTTGAGAAGCTGAGTTCGATATATATATATATATATATATATATATATATATATATATATATATATATATATATATATATACAAAACTCCAAGAAGGAAGACATGAGTTTGAAAGAAACGGAGTCGGACTTGGAACCGTACACGACTCGGAAGATTTGAGCCTATCTATCTATATATACTCCACGAAACGCGGACGAAGAACTGTAGTTTTCTGAAGCTATCGAGCCATCCATCAAGCCATAGCTTCTTCCGCCGCTCAGCGATTGCTCCTCGCCCTCGCATCTTCTTCTTCCTTCTCAATCCAATCCAAGGTTAACTCTTGTACTGCCTCTATATACGATTCGATTGGCTTAGTCATGATGATTTTTTTTTTTTGTGGATCGAGAACTAGGAATATAAATACATATATCTATCATGATGATCATTACCTGCAATGTTGTCCTTTGTCCTCCTCCTCTCTTCTTCATCATCCTCGACCATGAGTTGTTGCTTCTTTAGCATCCATCATTAGCAAGCACAAGCAGCAGTTGCTGTGATATCTAATGAGCTTGTGAGCCTGAGAAGATTTGAAGCTTAAGTCGGAGTAGAACACTGCAACCATAAGAGAATTATATCCGAAGCTACGAATCGAGAAAAAATATATATATAGAAAACCCCAAACAAGTAGTATATGTATGTGAATAAATATTATGCCTGCTTGGCCAACTATTATTCTGCTTGTAATTAGGAATCGTAATTAGGATAGAAGTTATGCAACTCTTGCCAACCCTAGAGAGAGAGAGATTTAGAATTAGTACCCTCATGTGTGTGCTTATCGAAGAAGGAGAGAGAGAGAGAGAGACAGAGTTGATGATCAATAAATACTGCAGACCTATGCATGCATGCATGGCTCGTACGTACCTACGTAGAGGACCAAAGAACTCAACCACCTCTGTTTAGGCTTCTGTTATGCTTTGCACACGGAGTTAGCTGCTTCATCCTTCTTCTTCCTCAGATGAGTTGTTTAGGAGTAGTCCTGTAAAAGAAAGTAAGAATAGTAAAGAGTAATAATATATGCTCCTACTAAACAAATGATCAAATTAGTTGAGACAAAGAAACCCTACTAACTCTGCACAGCTGCTGATTCAGATGGGTGACGTGGGAAACATGAACATTCAGATGCTGCTGGATTTGGTCGGCGCACATGACACGTTTCACGAGAAATGCCAACTCCATGAGAAACCCCGCAACTTGTACTGCTTCGACTGCCGACTGACTCCAATCTGCGCCCTGTGCAAACCAGCGCACAACCACGAGCCCGCCGCACACATCATCCAGGTGAGTCGAAACCGACCGGCCATCCATCTGAATCCCCGGAAGCATTCTAATAATGGCGCGCTGTGGTCTTCCATTCTATCCCGAAAGGTGTTCAAAGCCACGCGCAAGAAGGCGGTGTTGGAGGAAAGCATCGCCGGGCTCATCGACACCTCGGACATCCAGAAGCTCATCAACAACGGGACCAGCGTGGTGTACATCAGAAGGAGGAGAGAAGCTGGGGCACCGGGACATATCATCGAACACCACGCGTGCAGGACGTGCCGTTTCATATTCCCGCTCTCCACCAAGGACCCTCGAATCAGGTTCTGCTCCATCGGTTGCAAGGTGAGCGACGCTGACGCTTTAGGGAGCTCTGCTTGGTGGTCTTTTTCTGCGCGTGGTGGTAACACGTCGTCGGCGGGTCCGATCGAACGCAGCTGCAGGATATGATAGCCGAATTGGGATGGAACGAAGGAGGCGAGACGCCGAATGGTGAGTTGACTTCAAAAGGCAGCAGCAGCAGCGGCAACGGCAGCGGCAGCAGCGCCGCCAGCGACGACGCGTGCACTGGAGAAGAGAGAGGTATCGGAGTCCCGCTTCGTCGGAGGCCGCGGAAGCAGTCGAGGCCTCTTCGGTCGCCACTGATGTGATATAAGTAGAGAGCCAATTACTCGGAATTGTATATATAGCAAACACGTATACCACACCAATTTTTCTTCTTTTTTTTTTGGGGGTCTTCTCGTAATCGTTTCTAAGACTAATATAGCTTCATCGTATCGTGTAGCAGTGCCTCATTTTGACCCCATCATGACCAAAGTCAACGATTGCCATGGCAGTTTATATTTTCTCACTTCAATAAAAGTAATTACGATAACAATATTTACTGTTTCCGTAATCTGAGAGTGGCAGTATTGATGACCATTGCAAACAACTCAGAAGGTACCAAATCAAATGAACAGTGTTTCCAAGGACCAAACAATTATTACGTATGCAAGAGAGGCTACACAAGATTGGGTGATAAAATATTTGGGCAAGAAAAATTGAATACTAAATTTACCAACCAACCGAAAGTTAGTAAAACCATTTAGGCCGCGACTCTTCTTCTTTCTCCGTCAGCTCTTGGTACTGGTACCACTCTTCACCGGCTTTACCGACAGGGATCGGCGGCCTTATGAAGATCTCGACTGGCTTCGGCAGATGAACAGCCAGGTGCAGTTCTCCCGCCTTCGCCCTCCTATCTGGGTCGTTCGGCTCCGCTGCACCAACGGGTTCAATTGCTATCCATCCTAGTCCGGATATCGCAATGTCACAAGCAGGCCTGTCCAACAAAATTATTTGCAAGGTTAAAGCTTTGACTCAGCATATATCTTGTATCTTAGAGCTGTGCTCTTCTGATCTTTCTACTTTTTCCCTCTCAAATCACCAGATTTGAAGCAACAATCATCTCGAAGTAATGTATTAGAAGTCAACATTCATTGATAGAATTCACCTAAAAAGTCACTCCAGAGACATGCTAAGATTATAAAGAAAAAACCCTCACCTATTCCATGTGTATTTATTCTACGTCAACTAAAACACAATCCTTCGATAAAAAATGAAACGAAATTGTACAACAAGGATATTAGCATGAGGGTCAAACAAGAACTTCGGTTGGGATGTAAAATAGCATGTTAGCGTAAATGTAAGCAGCAGCAGAAAGAATCTGCAGTGACCTTACACACGCAGAGGATCTAGCATCCATAATGAGACATTTCTCTTATCAGATGAACAATACCATTATGTAATGAAACAATACCTGTTTGTATCTTCAAAGTTTATCTGCAATTGCCTTACTGCTTGAAGACCTAACCAAGATTCAGCTCTTTCCTTGCCTGTTGGGGGTGTCAGTGTGTTTCCAAGTTCTCTCTGTAAATCAAAACTTAAATGACATTAGACAAATGCATGATATGGGTAATAAACAGATTTCATATGAGAGAAAAGTGCACAAATAAAAGAAAGTGAAAATAAGAAGTTAATCACCAAGGTGCCATCTACCATAATGGTAAAGATTTTAGTATAGTTGAATACAAAGTACAGTTGATCTCCCAGCTTGATATCAAAGGCACAAACTATTTCCTAAGCACACAAATCACCATGTTTGCCAAACCTTCTGACCATGTCAATAAGCAATTTCTACAGTGGATCTTAGCGCCAATACTAGCCTTTGGAGCAAGGTGCAAATTAGCAGCCAAACTCAAAAGAAGAAGAAGAAGAGGGATGAGGAGAGGTAGCTATTGTTTCATTGACATGCATATTATTTCATCAAAATCTAACACCATTTGGAAGTCAAGAACAAGGAGACATCTATATAATGGTTGCTGACATATGCACATTGTTACGCACTTGTCCCTGAAAGAGAATTTTTCAGAAGGCACCTCAGCATATAATTAAGATAATATGCAGCTAAACTTGAATGCAAATGAATCAATTATAAGCAAGAAAAGATGTATGATATAAAGGTAGAACAAGGTGAAGCAAAATCTTAGTTTCAAAACCTTAAAAGATTAGCAGTCACATACATGGTAAAATTCATCTGCTTTGGCCATTGAAACCATATGAACCTTTAATTTCTTGGGCCCATAAAAAGTCAGACGTGTCCTTGGAAGAACCTGCATTTTCACACACAATGGCTACAAATACTTGGCAGCATGAAATCTGTAGATTCATCCTTGAATGCTATAAAAAAGAATGTTGATAGAAAACCTTGATAACATCAATTCGGACAAGTCCTCCCCAAAACAGTGAAGATCCATTTATGCCTACAGCTTCTGAGTTGGTGATTGTACCAATAGAGACAACCTGCTTTTCACAATCATTTCAAAAAAAAACTAGGAAAAAACATCTTCTGTTCAAAATCTCAAAAACATCTCAAATGAAAGATCATCGTACAGGAAATGATTGTCCCCTTAGACGGCTTTGAGGTGCAAGAGAAGGCAGATCATCCGAATGTACCACTGCTGCTTGCCGGTGGTGAAGATGCACACCAGGTGTGTCAAACAAATTCTGTCCCACAAAAAACTAGTAATTACTATTGTCATAAATATGTTATGACATGATTAAGAAAAAAATCATAACTCAATATAATCCAATAGCATATTTCCTAAAAGAATACAATACAAGAAACATAATTGAAACATGTTGAGTACAAAATGAAAATAATTGCTGATGACATAACAATTTAATATTTCGGGTCGCTATCAGTGGTATGGAAAATTTGAGCTTCAGAACCCTATCACCTAGGTTGACTGCTTTTGCTTCTACCTATGTCGCAAGAAAATTTGTTAATGCATGATAAAAATGATGGCCAAAGAATATGAAATCAGAAATAACAGCTAGCATGCATTTTCTATTTATTTACACAGTTCTGAAGAAAGAAGACCATATGACCTGGACTCTTCCAGTGCATATCCAAGATACTTTTGGGGTACTGGTTCATCACAGGTCTGCGTATGGTATTGTCAAAATAGACGCTGAGACTCTGTCCCTCTAACATCAGAAAAAGAGGGAGAGAATTGGAGAGAACATTATACATGTAGAGTACCATGTTTTTATTGTAATCATTTCACCCATATATTAGATCCTTCAATATCAAAATCTCTCACATCAGTTTGTCCTATCCTGCCACATCTATACATCACACAAGTATGTCTGTTCCTCCAGAAAAAACAGAAAACATACATTGGCAGCAAACTGGAATCTGTATGATTTTCAAGTGAGAACAGAATGGAGAAACTAAACTCATCAAATTCTAATACGCATGTAGGAACCAAGTTCTGGCAACTCAACTAATACAAAGTACGCACCCCTCCTCCTTGGAAGGCTTCAATTTGAATAGGACCCAGGGTTGTTCCAGGAACAGCTGATTGCATTGGTTTGTACTTCTGAGCAGCTGCAGCAACCGGATCCTTCCTTGCCATTAACTCTATATTTACAAGAGCATAAATTTTAATATACTGATCAATAAGTTGAAGTTTCTATGCATAAAATAATCCTAAGGGATCATAAGATAATCGTCAAGATAAAAGGCAAGGTCACAATATAAATCTTCTCATTTAACTGAGGTAAATTTTCTAATTCATAGAATATCTATAAATACAAAAAAGTGTGACATTTCATGAAAAATATCTTAGGAACACAAATCTAGTGCATTATACATATGGGAAAAATTTAGCGCATTATACATATAACAAATCCTACAGTATATATTTTTACAAAGAAAAAAGCAATTGTAATTTTCCTGTAATTATTAAAAAATACTAAGCTAATCTTTATTTTTCAAGCTGTTAACGAAATAATGCACACTGCTCTGTTCTCACCCATGCAAACAGACATTCCACCTAAGCTTTTCAAGAGGTTACTGCCTATGATCACCTAGGCATTTTGACAAATATATAACAGCAGAAATTTTGAGATGCTACTTATATCAGATAAATGTAAAAAGTTCCATTTGCAAACATACATCTTACATAAATCTATATAGACTAATCATTAGGCTTGACTTTGAGGACTTGCACAATCGAAAAATCTAGTTATAGTTGAAAGTTGAAACCAGGGTTCTAAATACCGCCCAGACCTGCCCATAGAGGATGGCATTTACCAGTTCGATGGCAAAAAACCAGTACTTTTCGGGTTGATTCAAACAGGTTCAAGCTCTTCTTTTATTTACCAGTTCTTTTTTTCTCGGAATTCATGTTAAGCCGTGCCATTTATGACAGTGAGAGCAAGCAAATTCATGAACAAAGTCTAGATTAATATATGGCATTAGTGTACACGTTAGGATAAACAACTTTGGACAAATTACAAGATAACATAACCTTAAACTAAACAGATTAACTTCCATGGAAAATCATTACTTGATTCATATATGAAATGTAAATGCTTCTGTCAAATTACCGGATAACATAAAGGAAAAGAAGGTTTAGTATAAAGTGAATAAACTTCAACCAATAATCAGTTGGTTGTTATAATTGCACAGAAGAAATAATAAGGTTCACTTCCATATAAGACAAGTGATGGTTGTCAAGATAAAGAACTTACTGAGTAAAGCATTGATAAATGCAGACTTGCCAACATTAGCAGACCCCTGTAACAATGACAGTTATACTTGTCATTAATGTAAATCACAAGCGAGTTATTCTAACGGAAGAGACAGCAAAAGGATACATGTGTTGATCAACAATAATATGTTTACATGTTTACACTCTAAATCATCAAATGATCCCAATTCCCTTTGTCGATGAATTAGTTCAAATTTCACCCTGGGCCAGTAAACCAAAACAATACAGTAGAAAGAATATGACAGTCTGGGCATCATCCTTCTCAGTCTCTTGCATGTATTCCATCATGCATTTGAAGTTTGGTATTCCTGAACAGTTTCCTACCATTATTCAGAAGTACAATAGATCACGAAATTTGGCTAGTTAATCCTCATTTTCCTTAAACTAGCCTGCTTAGCAGCCATATTTAAAGACATGAACTTAGTCTAATTGTCAGCACATATTTATGGTGTTGATAAGTGTCAGGAGAATGAAATGGCTCAAGCAAAGATAAACATATCGGGAGGAATTAGTTCTCTAACAAAATGCATAATACAAGAAATGATTATGCTCAGCCAATTCAAGGAAGCATCAATTTTGATGTGATGGCCTAAGGTGGTTCAGAATCTTCAGATACAACCCTGGAAACATAAACTGCATCAATCAGGGCAAATCAATTAGGTTGCAAGAACCACAAAGAAGATTAGGAGTCAGCTAGTCAGAAAAGACCTAAAAGGATCTCTCAATAAAAAGGGAATTGCCAAACAGTGTGCCTTCTCGCCAAACTCAAGTGGTTGGGGCTTTAGCAATACATTCAGGGATCGATATATTTATCTTTTAAGAGTATTGTAGGAATGAGTTTAAGGTTTCTTTTAAAAATAAAATATTCCAGATTCACTATCCCACAAATAGGTTTGAGTCAATCTTAGGCTAGGAAGTGTAGACACCGGACATGGATACGACATAACTTGGACACAACAACTTGCCATTTTTTAAAAAATTAGAACACAAATACGGCATGGACACATGTATTTTTTAATATATATGTATATATAATATTCGATTAACATAAGTTTTATAGTATTTATACTTAAATTTTATAAACTCAGCAATGTGAACAAATGAATATCATCATATAGGTTGAAAGAATTAAAATCATCAGATAATATTTAACAATCACCAAATATAATTGATATATGTTTCCTTGCAACGATCTCCATATTTCTTTTCTTGTGAAGCATATGGCACCTACGTGAAGGCCACACAAGCGCAATGCTGCATGCAAGTGCCCAACACGTGTGTCCATGTGTCTAACACGTACATGTCAGACATAGAGACATCCACCAAAAGCAGGTGTCCATGCTTCTTGGATTTTAGGTAATAACGTAAGATTATCTTATTACTTTCTTCCCTTTGAAGTGTTTCTATAAACTCAAGCAAGACATTTAATAAATAGAAGGTGAGTGTTTCTTTGTATTCAGTGTTATGTAGCTCACGGCCTTGTCCTCTCTTCTCTTGGTCTCTAGGTCTTTTAGTTTTTATTACTGCTTCTCTTTCTCCTATTAATCTGTCAGATGCTTCCCTTGCAGGATCATATAACCAGCTTGTCAGATGGCTTGCTGCTGCAGAGCGTTTTGGTATGATTTCTGGTTAAAAAATGCCACTTCTTTTATTGTTGCTACTTTGGAACTATCAGCACTTTATCTTTAACAAGTTTTTGGATTCACAATAGAGAGAAAAAAAAATCTCTAATTGCATCTAGTTCCTCCTATTTAACTTTGCAAATTAAAGAACTGCCAATCGGAGGTCTAGCAAACCATCTACAATTGTCCTGAACTCCTGATCAAGGTTGGCGATTTCGACGCGTACCACCCGATACGAGCAGTCCGGACCGGACCGCCCGCTACCGGGCTGTACCGCCGATTGGGGCTGTTTCTGCCGATTGGTAATGGTCGATTTTGACCGTCGCCGACTGATGTCGGGTGGTTACGGTCAATTTCAATTGTCGACAACCGATTTTGGGCGGTATCAGCCGAGGGAAGGAGAAAGAAGAAAAGGAGAAGGGAGAACTTGGCGTCAAGCACTGCTCTCACGATCCGTCGCCCGCGCGATCCATCACCCGCGAGCGATTTCTTCTCTCCGCACGAGGAGAAGAAACATCTCCCTACATGGGGAGAAGGAACAAAACGACGTCGCCCTTTTTTTTGTTTTTTAACTTTATTTTATATATAGATATATATATATATATATATATATATCGAGCGGTACACCTATGCATACCGCTCGGTACCAACATATAGTACCATACCGCAATGAGCTCGGTACGTTGGTACGGTGAACCTTGGTCCAATGGTAGGTGGAGAAGTGGGATGGTTGGATTAACCATCACGATGAGCCATTGTGGCAAACACAAATATACCAAATATCATAAAAGGTGACATGGCATATTGATAAGAGAGGTAGAACAAGAGAAAGAGAAGAAAAAACTAGGTTAATACACTCACCAGGTGCAAACTCAACACAAATTTTCATTAATCATCTCAAAAAATTGAATACAAGAAAGACCAATTATCCTTGTTTTGAATCTACATTGCTTGAGCTTTAAGCAAACTTAAAGAAGGAAAAACAAACCAAGAATATCACAACAAATGAATTCAAAGAAACCATAGAAATGGAAAAATGCTTTAGAACTCATATGCAAACCAAAGTTAAGACCTAACCTAACTAATATATTAAAATCTAGCCTTAAAAAGTATTACCAAACAAAGTAAAGATAAGAAACTATAAACGAAAATCAAGAATAAAGGCAATGCAATTTGTTTAGCAATGTGTAGAAACGCTCCATTAAAATTCACAAATTATTCATGGAGAACTGAGTAAACTAATAAAAAATTAGCTATACAATATAACAACAAAAGTTCCACATAATAAAGAGTAGTTTAGACTTTAGACAAATGCAATCAAGAACCAAGGCGATGGGAAGAATAAAAAATCTGATAGGCCTGAGACCAAATAAGCCATAGATACTTCATGTAGATGTGACATTGTTCCAATAATTGGAATACATGATACAATCATACAATATGTACAAGACTCAAAGAGGATATCAAATAAATTTCAAAGATGACAATATCATGATACTATATTTTATTTAAGGCATGGCTTTATCATATACATGCATACAGGGAAACATTTGAAACGTTTACAAGCTTTAGAAAATACTAACCAGAATATAGACATCTCGGCCCTGCACAAAAGAAAAAACACCATAATTAGCCATAAATCCTAAAATAGCAACGTCCGTACTGATATAGTTTAATGAAAGATCATAGGCATCCTCTTAAACAACCTACCTCCCTCCACTAACATATACATGGCTATGCCAGCACTACCACTTGCCTAGTAGCTGTTTCATTTTTGTATTTCTCTCTTCTCAATTTTTTTCTTTTTTTCTTCCCGCTAATGCCCCAATCGGTGTTGAAATGAGCTGGTTAGATGTATCCGGGCAGATTTCAACCATATAGATTAGATGATCTGGCAGATCTTAATCAATCCTGAGACCCAAAACAACCAGACCCAATTTTTTGAATTAAAATAAGAATTGACAATTCTCAGATTTAATTGTTCTGCAGCGTAGATTATAAAGATCAAGCTAAAGAGAGAATTTTTAGAAAAAAAATAAAAAAAAGGAACACCACAGACCTAAAATGGAGTTAAAGTAGTAAGTTCAAATGATGTAGGGATAATTACGTGAGGAAATAGTGAATGAAAAAGAACCTTTTTCTCCTTTTGGATCTCTGATATGACACCAGCAATCCCCACAAAAGACTTTGAACTAGTCAGGTGGACACTGATAACGCTGCAATAAAGGGTACATCTTAGGGCAGTAGTCCATTTGTGAATGAAATTTAAATAAATTTCAAATAGCATTCCCCTATAACCTCTTGTTCAAAAGAATAGCCAACATAATTAGCATTATGTTTTACTCTAATTGGCTAAACCACACAATTACAAATGAGCTAAATGTCCAAGAGCCAAAAATGTCAATGAAACAAAAGGAAAATCCCAAGAGACAAAATACCCCAAGAGCACACCCTGTTACCATTCATTGCCTATGGTGATCGATATTAAATTTGACCCTTATCCTGAACAATAACATAGCAGAGATGTGGTTGATAAGTAAACAGAGAGAGAGAGAGAGAGAGAGAAGAGATAGACAAGAAAACGGAAGAGAAAACAAGGAAGAAAGATAACTAGGATGACAAACACAAAATTGCATTTTCTCAAAACCATGTATATAAAAGGTGCTGACACCCTTAATTAGAAGCTTATTATTTGCAGCCCCTATTTTTACTATTGACAACCCTCTCATTATTGATAAACCTTTAAAAAAATAATAAAATACCATTTTATTATTTACAGCTCCAATATTACCGATATTACCTTTTTTTCTTCTTCTTTTTTCTTCCCACAATCCCTTATTTCATCCTCGCTACCAATGCGATCGCTGTCGCCCCATCGACGTCATCCTTTGGGGAGGAATGCAGGAAGAAGAAAAGGAGGAACATGCAAAGGGTAGTCTAGAAATATTTTTCAAAATCTTATACGTATGTTTTCATTATCCATATATATTATTTAATGTACATCTTTTATACATTGATTTTTTTATAAATACAAAATATTTTATTTTATTTTACTGATATTTTATTTTATTTTACTGATATTTTATTTTATGTTTACGATAGTTTATTGTGTTTGAATAGGTGCTCAAGCGAGGTGAGGCCTGAGCACCTAGCACAACATCTTGAGCCCAGGCACCATGCGCCTCAAGCGAGTGCCCGATTGAATCCCACTAGTCAAACCAAATTGTGGACTCTAGTTCAATTGAACAATAACTTAGTTGGTTCAATCAAACCAACTAAGTCTGATAGTAAACCCCAAACCTCACCCCACCCCCCCATGCCCCCGACCTAGTAAACCCTAGACTACTCTCGCCATCCGACCCACATCTAGTCCGTCGTCGTTGCCTCCATGCACAGCTCCCTCCATCGTCGAGGGATAGATCTGCAGCTTCCTCCACCACTAACGAACACATCACAAGCTTCCTCTACTACCGACGTCGACGGTCGCAGCTTCCTTCCCCCCTATTGTCGCCATCTGAAGGTCCCTCTACTAACACTGTTGCCCTCTCCTTCCCCACCTTCCACTGTAGGTCGGTGACTTCCTCTTCTCCATGTTTAAATAGCTTAGGTTATTTAAAACTATTATTAGTCCCTATTTAGAACTATTAACCCCTATTTACAATTGTTAATCCCTATTAAGCACTATTAATCCTTATTTAGAATTATTATTAGTCCCTATTTAGCACTAATAATCCCTATTTAGAACTGTTATTAGAGTTTCAAGAATAATGACAAGTGTACTAAGGAATTCAGAAGATTCGTCAGAAAACTCAAGAAAGGATCCCGATTGGAAATACAATTATCTATAGGATTCTATAGATCCTAATTCGGTGAGAGAAGACTACTAGAGGTTGCAAAGCAACATAAAGTAGGGAATTTCAAGAATGCATCAGCATGCACTTAATGCATATAAGCCAGCATCTCTTATTTTACATCGGGTGGACACTTAATGCATGTTGATGCATTCTGAAGTTATCTACTTCATGTTGCATTGCACGGAAAATGCCACCTCTAGAAGTCTTCTCACAAAAGATACAAGCAACCATATTAGGATCTTCAGTATACTTTAGATAATTGTATTTCCAACAGAGAACCTTTCTCGAGTTTTTTTTTTTACAAATTTTCTGAATTACTTTGTACACTTGTCATTATTCCTGAACCATAGTTCGTCTTATCGATCTGTACCGGTGTAATGACCAACTATCGGTATGGTACATATCGAGCTGTACCGAGCATACCAACACATGGTACATGGGGACATATCAATGTACCACTCGTACCAGTCCCCCATCGGACCGGTAAATACCACTCATACCCAGCAATACGACGAACCTTGCCTAAAACCCTAAGAACAATTATAAATAGTGATTAAAAGTGCTAAATAGAGATTTACAATGCTATATAGGGACTAATAATAGTTCTAAATAGGGATTAACAGTGCTAAATAGGGATTAACAATGCTAAATGGGGATTAACAATTCTAAATGGGGATTAACAGTTCTAGATAACGACTAATAACATATTAATAGTTTTAAATAACCTAAGCTATTCAAACATGGCCTGAGAAGAGGCATCACCAGTTGGAATCGAGGTGGGGAAAGAGAGGACGACTACGGAACCTTCAGATGGTGACAACGACGGTAGAGGATGCTGTGAACGGCGACAGCGATGAAGGAAGCTATGAGCGATGGCATCGGGGCAAGAGGAAGCTTCTGATGTGTCTGGTGGCGGCAGAGGAAGCTGCAGACCTGTCCCCGGTGGCAGAGGGAGCTACACATAAAAGGAGAGGCGACGAAGGGAGCTTTGCACGAAAGTAGCAGCTAAGAAGGGAACTTCAGACTTGTCCGTTGACAACGGAGAAAGATTTAGACCTGTCCATTGACGACGAAAGGAGTTGCACACGGAGGCAATGGCGGTCGCCCAGAGGTGGGTTGGGCGAGAGAGAGCTTCGGGTTTACTAGGTCGAGGGCACACCGACGGTGCTTAAGTTTACTGTTGGGCTTAGTTGGTTCAATCATACCAATTAAGTTACTATTAAGTCAAACTAGAGTCCGCGATTTGGTTTGACTCATGGGATTCAATCGCGCGCTCACCCGAGGCACCCATGCGGCACTTCAATGAAGCACATCGCCTGAACCTTGTGCGGGGCGCTCGAGTCTCGCCTCGCCCAAGCGCCTATTAAAAACATTGAATGTAAGTATATAAGAATATGTTTGTTTCAATCAATCTATTCTTTTTTTAGATAGATGTATTAATATATCTTTAATTTGTATGACATCATAGATTTACATAGAGAAGAAATCGATTAAAGCATACATGATTTGGTTTATAAAACGCTTAATTAAGCATTGAAGGCTCATTATGATTTGCAAGATAATATTAATTCAATCTCATTACAAGATATTGATTATTCAAATGTGGTTGGTGGGGAAAATGCCTGCAAACTTGCAAGATGTCGAAGATGAGCTTGTAACTGAAATGACAGCTTGATATGGGGAGATGTGGCAAGAGTCTCAAATATTGGATACTTGCAAACATACACTAGGCAAATGATGAAAGCAAAAATGAGTGCACATGCCTCAAGTTCATCACCTGTCAGTATTGAAGAGGATACTAATTTTGATGAAGATGGACAAGAGGAAGAGAAAGATGACGATAAGTTTAAGAATAACAACGTTGATTATGATGATCATTGAATTTGATATAAAACTTTATTATTTTGACACTGTTGTTATCAGAAGATGGACAATATCACTTGGTATTTTATATGTTTTCAATTTGATATCACGTTTTTATTTTTATACTCATATTTATCAATCATAAAATATATTTTTTATATTTTAATATTCTAGAGTGCCTGCTTCGCTTGGGCAAGCACCACTCGAGCGCCTAACGCCTCGAGCGTTTTAGGACCGCGCCTAGCGCTTTTAAAAACACTGGTAGTTTAGTTTAAGCAAATCCTATGTTATATAAAAAAGAAGGTAAGAAACAATAAAAGGTTTTTGTGTCACAAGATAGTGTCAGGAGGAAATCTCTTTGAGAATTGCTAAACAAACAACAATTGAATCAACAATTCATCACCATTTTCATTCCCTAAGTACCTTCCATGTTATCAAATGGATATTCGATGAAACTTTGACCATCACATTATAATTTTACATACTCATGCTACAAAAGGTACACTCCCTCTCATAGGAACCTCATCAAGGCAAGATCAAAAGTGATAGAACAGTTTACCATATGAAAATGCTAAATACCTAAAAAATTAGAAAAAAAATAGGATAGGGTTTTTAAGTTAGAAATAATATACATTTAGTCTAGTTTTAGCAAAACTAATGTAAATTAGGTAAGAATAGTGCCACATATCTTTTTCGGGCTTTGAGGAGTAGCCTTGTGCAAGGTTCGCAGTTTCAGTCCGTTCTAGATCGTCCTTTCATTAATATTGAATTATCTACAAAAAATTATTTGAATTGTTAGATTATTTTATATACAACTTAAACTTTAAGATCCAATGGAATTAAATAATCAATCTATGGATATACTTGATTCTACCACCAAAACAAATGATAAGACTCCACAGGTGGTGGATTGGGATCCTCGATCTTATATATTTATATATCAATATGATATGTTTGTTGGACCCAATCCTGAAATTGATACCACGACATAGTGTATTGATACACCGTATATCATTAGTGCATCAATATGGTGATGGCCGTAGGCTGATCGTCGTGAATCACATGTCCAAGGTGGCTCCTGAGGCATGTATTGGTGAATGTCAGAACTTCCACTTTCGTTACTGATCTGCTACTCTGTATCATGTTGTTGCTCAGAGAAGTATGACCAACTATCACTGTACTGCTATTGGTCGTAAGATTCTTCATAATACGATGATTGTGAAAACGATGAGCTTCACTCTATGTCTACGTCGTGTAGGCTCTATTGCATCTGCTAAAAATCATCCACTGGCTTCCCCTTCCCCTTCCGTGCATAAACTTGACTAGTACCTCGTCGAGCTCCATAATTTGAATCTTGGATGTCATGTTCAAAATACTGCTCCTCGGTCCCATGCACCACCCTCAAATTATGTGGAGTTTTAAGAGAGTATGAGAGTGAAATGAATTAAAAGAGGGGGGAGTAAAGTGTTTAAAAACCCTTTAGGATGCCTCTAACGGTCAAAATGACCGTTTGAAAACTGATATAAGTCGGTAACAATCGATTTCGATCGTTACCGCCAAGTACAGGTCGATCAAAATTTCGACCGTTACCGCCCAATACGATCCTGTATTGCCCAATACGAGGCCCAAAAATTTGGTATGGGTAGTCCGTGTGCCGAGAGGCTCTCGGACTGGTACATACCGCTCGTACCAGGCGATACAAATCGAAATTAAAAACCTTGAGTAATGCAACAAAGCACATGCAGCACACAAGCTATGCAAGCCCATGATAAATATTGATGTGCTATTATGTTACAGAGTGAAGGCGAGTTAAGAAAAAGAATGATCATATCCACAAAGGTAAAAGGTAATAATAAGTGAACTAATTGCAAAGACAAAAGATGCTCTTACTTGAGCTTTTTCTTGGTAGTGGCCTCAACAACCCAATCTCCAATACAATTTAGATTTGTGCCTTTGGGTAGCAGATCAACCTTCAAGTTCAAATAAGAAAGATTTCTTTTGCATCCACATGAAAACAAGCAATAAAATGTAAACACTAAACATGTGAAAGAATATCACCTTAGTTATGACCAATATGATAGGGTTAGCACCGGCAAGATCACGTACATGTGCCAAAAAACTGCCATTGAAGTCAACAATATCAACCTACAGATATTGAGATGTAGATAGAAACGAGCTTTCAGTGGTAAGTATAAAATTAAAGGAGAATTTTGCATACATTCACATTATGAATCTTAATCAGAATGCAGAATGCAGTAGTCAGTGATATAATATACGTGCATAGACGTTGAAGGCACAATGCTAATTTTTATCGTTTTGCTCCCTCTTTTTTAATTTTCTAAAGCAATGTCAACCAATCAACTTACTGCCCTCATCATTGTATTTGCAACATATTTTATAACATGTGAACACGTAAGTATTATGTATGTAGAAGAGAAAAAACCCACTACTTTTAACTTGACTTGGATAAATTGTTACATCAAACATTACCACACTGATGAAAACCTTTTAACCTACCTTCTTTTTTGCTCATGTTTTGCATTACACCTAAATAGCAAAATTAGTGTCTGTTTTGTCTCCTTTATTTTAGAGGGTGGAATTGGAGTCTAGGAAGGTTGTTCCTCTATTATATAGGTGAGATATAACTGACAAAGGCTAGAGTGGCAAAAGCAGCCTGTCTGCTTGTAGCCTTGTACATCAGGCTGCCGTTCTCAATGCCCCTTTTAATAAATTGTATCAACCAAATAAAGCATGGATGACATTCTTTAACTCAATTATAAGAAAGGGAAACAAAAAAGAACCGAGAAAATACAAAATTTACTGCTTGTCAAACTTTTGGTAATCAACAAAATATCATCAGGAATACAATCTGACATCCCACATTAATCAAAGAATTTGACCTCATTCATGTCTCCATCCAAAGGTCATTATTTTGGGCCTCCCAGCAGAAGATTTTATCAATAGTGTAATTCATACTAACATAAAAGAAAAAAGGTCTTATAACCTCAGCAATAAATGTCATAGGCTGATATTTTTTGTTGCATGAGAATAGAACATGTCATATAGCCACATGGAAGTGCCCCGAATGGTAGATACTTGTGGATTCTTCTATGCATTTGTTGCATCATTTGACCAATTGTTTTATCAAATTAACTTTGTCATTTGGCTATTTACCTTTAACCATAAACATCATAATTGTCCTGGTCATTTTTACATTATTTTATTCTCTTTTTTTGTTTTTTTGCCTTTCTGATGTTCTCTCTATTGGGAGACTTTGATGCTTCCACTCTAGTTAATTAAATAACTGGAGTATTACCTATGTTTTAGCAACTGAAAAAAATGGGTATCCATTTTCATTTGTCCTTCAGATTCATCTTTTCAGCTTACCGATTTAGGAAGCATTGCTTAAACAAGTAGTACTCTAGTATGGTGTTTATGATACAACCTGATAAGCGCCCTTTTCAATCAAGAACAAAATGCAACGCAAAAATGAGCAAATGAAATGGAGCCACATTCTTCTAAAACTCATACCAACTTACTAAACAAGTAAACATAAGAGTTTGAGATCATAAATTAAACAAAAAGGACATAAAAGTAATACGTGACTGACATAGAGGCACCAGTAACATAGTTCTTCAAAGATACACAGCCAGAGCCACTAAAAGCAGATAACTAAAGATATCGGATATGATCACTTACTAGTTTAACAATCAGTACTTTCTCATGACGTAGATAAGAGAGTTTTTCCCGTAGTTCTCCAGCAGAAATAAACTGTTTACCACCAGAGTAACCACCATGCCCACCCACAGCAGTCACCATGTGTCCATGGGACAAAAGCTTGCATCGACCACAAAGAATTGTCTTAAGCTGGTGGTGTCTTTTCTTCTGCATATGATATAAACATGATAAAAAGTTCAAATTATCTAAAATCTTATAATCCCTTACCCTGACCAAACATGCTGAATAGTACAACAGACCAAAAATTTCTAACTATAAGAGAAAAATCAAGGTCCTTGCATCAACGTAAAAAAAAGGGCATACCTAATGCACGAAGCTCCCGCCAATGTGGGATTTGAGAAGGGTCGATGTACGCAACATTACCATTAAATATTTAAAGAGACTATTTTGTGACTCGAACCTTGATCTCCCAAATCACAAAGGAGCAATGCTACCATTGTACCAAGACCCACCCTTTATAACTCAATTATAACCTTACTGCTGCAATTGATGTACATCCACATTATAATTAAGGATTATCTTCCTGATCTATGAATTAAGACATCTTATTATAATTGATACAATATCTAATTCCCAGGAGTTACAAGCTACCCTTTTAACACCTATACCAATACAAAAAGATCCAAGCAACACAAAATGGTTTCTTTGGCCATTGACAAAGAAACATTAATGATGAGTCAGAATGACAAGTTCCAAACCCTGCTAAGGTTTTTCTATGCTCCAAACAGCATGGATCATATAACCCTACATACCTGCCATCAAAGAGATCTAGTAGCAAGATTGGTTTTAGTTATGAAGAGGTTCCTATCTTCTTCTTGTAGTCAGATCCCCATTTTTGACCTCCTTGGTAAACCCAATACAAAAGAATCCAAGAAACAAAACGGTTTCTTTGGCTCAATAGCAAAGAATCGTGCAAAAATGGACCAAATAAACAGAAATTAGCAAAAAAACCTGGCTAACGTTTTCATATGTTCGGAAGAGGTACCATAAATATACCCTACAAAGGTAAGGTTTAATTGACATTTGAAAAAACAAATCGACAAACAGCCATCAGAAAAGAGCTAGTGGTAAGAATGATTTTGTTACCATTGATAAAGCATGGCAATCTATCTTCATCTTGTAGCCAAACCACCAATCCTTCTTAGTAAATCCAAGACAATAGGATCCAAGCAACAAAAACGTTTATTTGGTTCAATGGCTAACGTTTTCCTATGTTCCGAGCAACATGTACCATGTACCCTATATTCGCGGCATGTGAAAGACCTAATCAAGAAATGGCCTTCAGTCCACAAGAACATGAAGCGTACCAACTCATAGGTCTCGGCATTAACATAGCCAGGGGCATCGGTTTCCGTTGTCTGGAGAGGAGCGCCGCAACCGTAGCAGCAAGCGACGTTGGTTGGGAGCTTGGCGTCGTTTCTTCTATTCTTCTTTCCCACCTTATTCTTCTTGAGAACGAGGGCGGTGGCGGACATGGACTGCTGGCGCTCGAGGTAGAGGTCACCGCGGGTAGGGGCGGCCGCGCCGGTCCCATCCGGCTCTGCGGAGGTCGGCGGGGGAGGGGGAGAAGGAGAAGCCGAAGCGGCCCGGAAAGAGACTGGGTAGGGTTTGCTTGGGAGTCGGATTGGCGATAGGGTTATGGCGGAGGGACAAAAGACGGGGTTGTTGAGGTTGGGGAAGAGAAGAAAGGAGGAAGAGACGCCGTTGGCAAGGTGGGAGGATGTGGAGGACTGCGAGGAACCGGAGAGGAGGAGGCGGATGGTCGCCATGAGACGACGAGCGGCTGAGCTCTATCAATTCACTGTGAAATGGCAGGTGATGGTTAATATCCAAATAATCCAGAAAAAGATTTATGTGAAAATTTACCCTTTCAAACCAACATATTTGCGGCCATGCCCACGTGATTAACGTACGGTATATTTATTATCAAAAAATTGGATTTTTAAAAGGTCCTTTTCTTTTATTGGCCCAATTTGATCATTGCTTGTTTACATAAATTCAATATGCATATATTATTATCTTTTATTAGGATAATCAATATGTCTATATTGGGTTAATTATATATTAACCTCTATACTTAGTTGATCATCTTGGTCCCTTAAAAAATTGTATTATCTTTATATAATTTTTTAAGTGATACATCTAGATTCATTTATCTTAACGTCATCGATTTTACTAATGAAAATACGAAAATAAAATATTATAATTATAACGTTTCGATTAATGATGGCAAACGGTGAAACCACTGGGGCCGCGAGCGACTGTTGTGAATGAGGAGAGCGAATACGAGGGATGAGGATCGCTTTACATCTATATCAATGTAATTGTTGAGCAACAAAAGGACTATCGATGCAGATATCGACTGGTGCCACTTGGCAATTACGTCAACGTGACATATATGCAGAGCAGCACTGCTTGACATCTGCATTAACGGTCCTCTTGTTACTCGATAACCACGTCGATGTAGATCTAAAACAACACAGCTCAACAATTACATTAGTATCGAACAAAGATGCAACCCTCACCGCTCGTCGTTGCCCTCATCTACAATAGCCACATATCTAATCTGATTCGTCAAAAAAAAAAAAGAAAAATATTGATTCAACTGCAACAAAAAAAAAATCAAATTAAATTCAATTAAAGATCAATCACTATATTTTATAATTTTATCAAAAATATTTTTATCAAAACCCACAAAAGAGATCCCCCAACTGAAGAACCAAATATAAAAGCAACATTGATAGAAAAATTCATTACTACAGACTTTTAAAGGTAAATTACCCAAAGATTTTTTTACCTCATTACTATAGACTTTTTTTAGGTAAATTACCCAAGAATTTTTAGCTCAATATTCTTTTCTTTTGATGCCAGCTTTAGATGTATTTTTATTATCATAAAAAGTTTGGCAAAAAATCATTTCTCGGCAAATATTGATAAAAGCATCAATGACAAAATTACCAAAAGTGATAGCAGATGATGCCATAAGATTTATGATGATATAGCAATAACATCAACAGCGACACTACTAAGTGATGATGATAACAACAATCCCCCAAGAGAAAACATTTTATACAACATTTCCATTTATGTCGCTGTAAGCACTCTCACTGCAGACGCCATAGAACAACATAAAACAAGATCAGCACATTCATAGTACAAGGCTTCCATCAATGTACAGTTCGAGAAAGATCATTTTATCCTGCAAATGGAGTTGATTTGAACCCGAGTAACATTACTACTATAAGGTAATCAGGCTTACCTCCATCAAATGACATGCCAATAAAATATTTTATTGCAGATGTCCTGCATTCCTTACAACTTACCTTCTTCACTCATACCTCAAAACAATTAATTTTTTGCATCTCAATTCTCTAGGGTCAGGTATCCTCCAAGAAGAAAGAGTTCAGGAAACATAATAGATATAGATACAGTAGGGAACGGCTTATCTCTTCCGAACCTAGAAAACCAAAATGTTATATACACAAACAAAACTCACCCGCGGAATGGGATCAGTAATAATAGCTGTACAAGATCCGCTGGAGCAAATGATCTTCTTGCCTCACATATCTGGGTGTATCAAGGCTTCTGTCTCGACAAAGCTAATACTGGAAATGGCACCATCACTCTTAATTTTTTTTCACAGCCTTGAAAGATACTCAAGTACAACGCAAAATTAACATTCATTCACCTTTGACCCTGGAATTTCAAATGTGCAGTTAGTTGATTACACCGAACTGTAATACCGGCAGATGTTGTTTTCGTCTTAAAGACATGAACTTACACAAATGGAGCAACAGTTTCACTAGTACTAGACATGTTATTAGCAATACCAGATTTCGCATCCTCTTCAATGTCATCATTGTATGATGAGAGTACCCTTCTCTGTGTGAAAGTAAACATGTTCAAGTTAACCAACTGTTTTCTCGTAGCATGAGAACAAAGAACTTGATCATAATTCGACTGCATAGATTAAACGCTGATGATGAACATTGTGACTAATGCATAAAAAACAAATAACTATGAGAAAAACCAGTCTTTGACCATCAAAGCTAATGTCTGGAAAATAATACGGTTAATGATTGATGCATTTTCCATTCCTATCGAAGCAAGCATTAGAAGACCTATAATGTACATGCAGAAAATTCAATCGATAGTCATAGAGAAATCCTGAATTTGTAAAACTTGAAGGAACCAAAACCTACTTGTCAGCAAATTCTGGGAAACTACTTAAAGTGAATGATTAGATGACACTCACATGGGCTTCGAAGTCAGGGCTATTCAAGTTGATAGATAAGTTCTTCATCAACAACAACACCTGCACATTAATGGTATAAAACATTGCTTATTAGGAGATACATTGAGAAGCACACGCATAAACCATGCACTAATTACCTACGACGGAGGATAGTAACAAAAATATTCTTGATAAGCATACTACTGATAAATAAGTGATCAAGACATTTATGGAAACAACATGAACTGTGAATTTAATACAAGGTCAAGATTTCCCCCTTTACCTCCTAAGTTATTAAAAACTTACTAGTGAAGTACCATTTGACATTTGCTGGTCATGCACTGGTGTGATACAGTATTGCACTTGATACATGTCAAGGCACTTTATTTAAGTGTCACAGATCAACATAAACCTGAATGTGCAAATGCAGCATGCATAATCTGGAGGCTGCCTCAGCCCTAAGATGGTATTTTAGAACCCTAGCATATCAGTGATATGAACCACCACCATCATGGTACTACTCTTCATCAAAATCAAAGGCACCTTTCTTTAAGCACATCATAATATATTAACTGGTTTGGAAACAAACACCGATAACATACCAGGTGAGAAATGTATGTTGCATTTCTTACTAACAAGCTTAAAGAACTAAATTTTATACTCAAGTACGAAATCACATAATATATGCTGTCCTAAAAAGGTGAGAACCAAACATGAAACACACTTATGTTCTGTAACTAGAAAATGTTTTCCAACAGAATGCAACTATGATTATGTATTTAACACCTTTAAAACCAATAAAAAAAGCATCTGTTAGAGACCAAATAGGAATAACAACCATTTTATCTAGACAAACTAATTTCCTGCGAGACAACTAAGCATTAACTTTTCTTCAAGATCTACAAGAACTGTAAATTTTTTGCTTGGAAGATAGCATACTGTTTCAACATCAATGGGATCCATCTCTTTCAGTCTTTGCAGGTGACCAGTAGTGCTAGGATCAAAGACACTTCCAAGAAAGCTGTACACCTGAGCAAAGTCTGGCATAACTTCACAAAAACACAAAACCAAAGATGAGAAAGTATGAATAGAATGAGCAGGATTGATATAAATAGCATTTTGCCTGAAACAAAGGTTCAGAAAAAAAAGAATTTTGGTATGAATGGTGAAATAGTTTACTATTATCATTTTGAGAACTTCCTAGGATGATGTGATCATACTCGAAGCTTCATTAAGTATTAACATGTTTCTTTTTCTTTTCCTTTGAACATTGACTTGTTCTTGCAATCTAAGTGATCTCTGATATAGAATGCATATTTATGAGGTATAAATGAGAGCTCACCATGTAGAGCTGTGACATGATTTTCTTGATCAGCCAAATCACAATTAGGCCAGGTTGTACGACTTATCGTGCTGCTAGAGCAGCAATTGTTTACCACCAAGGCTCCAGAAGGTCCAGCACCACCTGCAAAACTAAGGCCTTACAACGTGTCTGTGGAACAAAGAAAAGATTGAACCACTGAAGACAGAATACTAAACCTGTTGTCAGATGAGATGTACTGACAGGATGCAATTTGTGAACTCCAGAAGGCATTGGCCCATTTGCGGTAGAGCTTCTGGGCGTGGAAGATGTATCTATTGCAAAAGTATAGCCCGGTTCAAGCAAACAGGAAGTCTGGAGTGGAGTAGTGCCTTGAGATATCTGTGAAGCTGCATTTACAAGAATACCTGTAAGTTGGATTACAACTTGAAATTAAAGTATTAACATGAACATGCCTCACCATTTTTAGGGGCTTTCTGTGGATATGGATGAGATGCTTTTCGCTTAGGCCGAGGTGGAGGTACATGTTCACTTGTGCCAGTCTTCTGAACCTTCAAAAAGTACTTCTGTGCGTGGCTCCTTATCTGCAAGAACCAATTTTAGAATTTTGATTTTGACAAATATTAAGGACCTTGGGGTTTTTTCACAAATTTGATATGTCCCATTAATACAATAGTGGCTGCTTACTGGTGCTTTGAAATGTGGAAAGCTGAAAGATGATTTCAAGAATGAGATCTACACTGTAGACTTCTCTTACAATTGTCTGTCAACTCTGTGTGCAATTACCAGATGGTCTCTATTGATAGAAAATAAGTGTTTGTAGTGCTTGTCCAGATCATCAACTTTAAACAATCAAAATTCAAAAGATAAGACTGCACCAAATTTCTCTTGCAACTAAACATCTCCAAAGGCTCAGAGAAGCATCTATTAACCAACAAGTGAAAATGAATTTCTTATAACCATTATGTAAGAGCTGCCCAGAAACCTTGTTGACAGCCATGTAAATGAGTAGACTAGAACATGATTATCCACCAAAGATCATAGAGAAACCTCTATAACAGAAGAAGGCAGGTCTAAAAGAAGGGAGGATGACAAGCTTCCTCAGAGTAAATTAAAGGCACACATAAGCCGACAACCCCTTCACCAGAACATACTATCCTTTTCTATATATTGAAAATCCACTCCTTGATAATACTTAAAGATAGAAGTTTGTAGGAAAAAGGAGAAAATTTTGAAGTTGTGGGCATGTTTTCCCCTTTTCTCTTAGTTCTTCACATATACTTCTTGATGGAAATATAGCTTGTCTGCAAATTACCTGGATGACGCTCTTTGAGCCAACAAATGCTTCTATCTTTTTCCAGTCACGATCAAAACTGCAAAAATAAGAAGAGGAACACTGTTATAGTTATAAAGCCTATAGTGTATTGTTCATGCACAAAGTTAGTTATACACAGATCAGATGTCATGCCGCTTTACACATTATAGTTGTTAGGGTAAACAATACCCAGTGAAGCATACCCTAGACCTTTCCAAGTCCTAACAACATTTGTAGATACAAGGCTATGAGAACTGACCACAAAAGCTGTTAAATATAGTAGATGAAGACAAACGGGCTTAATCAAATTTCCTGAAATAAATGATTTAGTTATTTCGGCCAAATGAGAAATTAATAGCAGTTACCTTGTCATCTGCACCAAGAAATTGTGTTTCTAGTAAACATCTTAAATGATTACTATTCTCAAATCTAAGCTTATTGGCTTTGATCAAACATCAAAACTTAAAGCATAGAGGTAGAGTATGATTCACAAAGTACTGATTAGTATTAAAATAATTGTTAATATACTAAAGTAAATAGGCCTCGATGAAGCTATAAATACCAATAAATACTATGTAATTATATTAAGCATAGGCATGAACTACAATTCTAACTTCTAACTTTCCTCTTAGCATATTTTCAAAAGAACGAACAAAATGTCAAGCTGAGCATAAGAGAATCACATATCTGGCTTCACCATTGAGAGGCAAACAGTTTGTTTGTACTGCTCTTTAGGGGCAAAGCTTGGTTCTGTACAAAAGGGAAGTATTGGTGCAGCAAAAGCAATCAAAAGCTTGTTACATCATACTTGAGCATCATGGAGGAAAACTGACAAATTCTCTCTAGATCATGTTGTTAAAATCCACTGAAATCGATGGAAGAGTTTGAGATGCAAGTGGGCCAACTTCACACTTCATTCTGCTGTATGTGATCTTCTATAAAACTACAGCCTCACATGTTGTACTTTAGATACCCTTCTTAAGATTGAGGCATCAAGATGGGCAATTGTTGCTCGGTAAAACGATACTTGTGAGCTCAAGAGAGTTAAAAACAATAATCACCAAATATGTACTCAACTCTCATCTCCACCCAAAATGCTCTGATTCTACTCAAATGTAATGTGCAAAGGTTGATTTACTCTTTGTAAGTTGATTTTGAGCTTAAGTTTGATCTCCTTTCCCAACATGTGGTCATAATATCCCATGGATCATTACTGCTCACCAGTAACAGAAGGGTACACACTATCTATAAACAAGAAGTTCCCTAAGCCAAATACAATGTTTCCTGGTCTCGTATGGAAATTGCTTGGCGAGGCATCCGCTATCACTGATAAAACAATCTATATAAGTTTAATCAAATACAATATATAAAGGAATATTCTTGTTATTTCATCCACTATCACAGAAAGCCAAAACGCAATCCTCATAATTCTACTTAGAGATACACACAAAGGAAAGCCAAGGCCTTTGGTAGAATCTTTATCTTTACCATAAATGTCTTCTGTAATGGACAAAAAGAAAAAAAAGAAAAAAAAAAGGGAAATCCTCGTTCAAACAATCTAAAAAAGAAAGGAAACAAGATCATCGACGCTGGATTCTTAACAAGGTCAACTGAAGCAACTTCATCAGCAACAACCAAATCCTTTACAACATCAGGCAGATATAAGTCGAACGACCAGAAAGTAATCAAAGAAAAAATGATGGCGATAACCCAAAATTCCACCCACTATGGCCAGACTATGACAACTCTTATTGTGAAGGATGGTAACGGATCCCGAATTATACATATCATCGTAGGAATCAAGCAAACAGAGTCCCGAATGACCGAGAACACAATACAACCATGGCTAAAAGATGCTAATTTTAGAGACGAGAAAACTGCAAATATAGCACCAGATCCGCAAGAACTTTGCAGATGAGAAATCAAGTGTAGCCCCAAGTTCCCATCAAAAACAACAGAAAGCCAAGACCGAATCCAGCAAAAGGGCAAGTTTTTTCCTTACAGTTGGAGGGCTTCGAGGAACTTGTCGTGCTCCTGCTCGGTCCAGCTCTCGCGGGACTTGGTGATGGTGTAGGGCTTCCGGACCTTTTTGTTGGGGTCCTCCGCAGCGGCGGCTGCGGGGGTCAGGAGGCCGGCCGCGCCGGGGAGGGCCATGGAGGAGAGGCCCGGGAGGTCGTGGGGGAAGAAGAGCACCGACGACGCTGCAGCTTCTCGTCCGCCGCTGCCGCCGCCTTGGGTTGCCTTGGCGTGAACAAACACCATAAAAAGGGGGCAGAGATATCGGGGGATGTAGCAAGCGTTGGAGAAAGGGAGGGGGGGGGGGGGGGGAGTAAGAGGTGGAGGAAGGGGTGGTGGGACGGCGTCGACTTTACATTCTTGGCGCTGCTGCGGCCACCATTCCAATATAATATATTTGCTTGGATTGCGTGTGCCGAGTGCAGGAATTTTACCCGAGAGACGAGAACGGGGCGGCGGAGAGGGTTGGATGGAAGCGACAGTGGACAAGTGGCAGGTGGTAGGGATTCGGGTGGGGGTGTGGGGTGTGGGGTGGGGATGGGGTTTCCCATCTATGCGACCGCGATCCTTTGTTGCGGACGACCGCACAGAACTCCATTTCTATGCGGACGCATCGTCCACCGTTCGGAAGAAAAAAAAACCATCATTCGATTTAGATTATTTATTTAAAATCGATTCAATTCCTACTTACTCGAACTGGACCAAAGTGCGGATGTCTTTTTAAGTCCTCTGGATGACTGCCTTTATCAAAATAATAATAATAATAATAAATAAGAGGTATAATATATAAATCTAAATTAGAAACAAAGAATAAAACGAGTAATCGTTAAGTAATGATATGACATATTACAGTCCCCTATCCTAAAGGGCTATGTAGACCGTTACGATTGAGCCAACCGAACGTCTCGAGCTAGCTTAGCATATGATCTAGGAACAGATCGTAGGTCCGTCCCATCATTCAAGAAACACGAAAGGGCATCGTACATATTAGATGGAATCGATGCCCGGAGTACAAGTCGATTGCCTGAAATGCTAGCACGCATTAACACCTACGTACATTGACGTCGATAACCATTAAACATCCGCGTACATTGATCCAAGACCGAAGGTATAAAAGCCATCATGATGAATAGTATCGGGGGGAGAATAAAGCCACATGCGCACACAACTACTTTGTATTTTTCCTTGAGCTTCGGCTTCGACTCCGATCTTTGCGTAGAACGCGACCATTTGGGAGGAAGAAGCAATCGCCCGTTGCATCTCATGAAGTTTGCACCGGAGATTCTACGACTGGGTTTCCTGTCAATCCCTCTTCGACAACCTAAAGTAACATTGATGATCTTACATACTTGGATCGGACCAAATAGTGCTACAACCTCGACCTCGACATAAATTACATTAACAAGTAGCATCAGAGAGAGACATGAGGGCTAACAAAATAACAGGATGATTTTTAGATATCTAGAGAGAGAGAGAGAGTATGCAATCCGAAGCATAACAACCGATGAAATTTGAGAATCTGCTTGTCTCTTGTTCTGGATTTCCAGAATGCAGTTGCATTCAGCTGCACTTGAGAGAGAGAGGAAGGGCAAAGTACAAAAAGAAGAAGAAGGGAAGAAAAAAAAAAGAGCACCAAGAAGCTGTTGTCCTGCTGCTTGGCATCCCCACAGTCCTTGAGTCAGCCTACACTTCAGCAAGAAGCAGACAGAACCCTGTCATCAGTAAAAACAAATGAATAAAACTTGGGTGAGAGCCATGATGGATGCCTTCAGGACCAGTAAAGCTCATCTGTTGACTCCTGTTTCTGAGAGATGATTCAACCCTCAGTCCAGAGGCCCAGCTTGGCGTGAGGTAGATGAGAAGACCGTCCTTGCCTGAAACGATGGTGAGCAAAGTATGTCTGTTAGCCAAACTTGAGGTAAAAGCTATATCCAGTTCTGCATCTATCTATTTTATCATCCAAAAGTTTAACATTCTTTTCGGATAGATAGTAATGAATTCTTCATCTGAAAGGCTCTGTACAGAGATTGGAGATTGTGCTGCTGTCCCCAAATAATGCTTTTGTCTCTCCATTCAAATGGATGATAATAGAAGATATGGATAAAAGATAGAAGAGATACAAATCTCCAATCAAATTATCTTCAACCACCTAAACATGATCCTACCTAATCTTGATAAAGTAAATCTTCTCCTCTAAACCTATATCATACTATTCTTTTTACTTTCTATTCAATCAAAATCTATCGAAACATCCAATATGTATACAGTTAGGTGTCATCGACATCACAAGTTTTCTGTCTAAGCTTTCCAATTGTTGCAGATTTGAACTGTTACCCTCCATGTCATCAGCCAAGATGGACTGCAAAAGGTCCCTCGCACGTAAGCACAGGATACTGCTCAGGAATCCCAAGTATCAAATTTTATTATTAAAGATTCATCGAGTTTGTGTGGGATCATTGATCTTAGAGATTTAAGGATGATGCCGTAAGCTCCATTTCATTGTCACCCAAAAAAAGTATAGCAGATGATAAGTTTCTTTTGTTATTCACAAGTAACGAGAGCAAGTCATTCATTCTCGTTTTTGAGCATATCGAATGAAGACAACATTTGGTCATCATTCAGGTGAAACATCACATGTCATAATATCTATGTGTACTCTCACACTATACATCATATACATACGTGCACTCCCACACTACTCGTCATAATATATACGTGCACTCTCACACCACATGTCATAATACATATATTAACTTCCACGCCACACATTATAATACATACGTCCACTTCCTCACTACACATCATAATACATACTTGTACTCCCACACTACACGTCATAATATATATGTGAACTATAATATTACACATCATAGTATATAAGTGCACTCTCACACTGCATGTCAGAATGCATATATGCATTTATACACCACATGTCATAATATCTATGTACACTCCCACACTGCACGTCATAATACATACATGCACTCCTACACTACACGTCATAATATATACATGCACTCTCACACCACATGTCATAATATATATATGAACTTTCACACCACACGTCATAATACATATGTGCACTCCCATACCGCACGTCATAATATGGTTCTCAAGAATGATCTCTTTATTAAATGAATATAAAAAAACTTTCTTGCATGGTAATCTTCACAAAGAAGTTAAATGAAGATTCTTTCTAAGTTTTAACATTAGATGATTTTAAATCTTTGCATTTAAAGCAAAGAGTACATGATGTTGATATATATTCGTTATGTGTAATTTTTAATATATTAAATTAATTAGTAAGTAATATATAATCTTTTTTTAGTGAATTATATTTCTTATCAATCTTTTTGAGTTCATCATATAAATCATAAAATGCTTCAAGTAATAAGAAAGCTTTGAGACAGACAAAAACCTCATCATCTAGACATATTAAGGCATAATTTATCAATTCTTCTTCAATAATTTGCTTTTCCACTTTTTACTCATTTGATTCATCCCATGTTACTTTGAGGGTTGATAACTTCTTTTTTAATTATAGACATTTATTTTTTAAGTGGACCTACTTTTTGCACTTGTAAGATATGACTATATTTTTTCTTAGGCTCACTTTTAATTTATTATTCTCTTGTTGCTAGATTCGTCTTATTTCTCCTCGTGAATTTTATGAATCTTTTTTAAGAAGTATCATGTCTTCATCATCATTAAGCTTTCATTTTAG
The DNA here is from genome assembly GCA_029747655.1 of Ensete ventricosum. Lineage (NCBI taxonomy): Eukaryota > Viridiplantae > Streptophyta > Magnoliopsida > Zingiberales > Musaceae > Ensete > Ensete ventricosum. The sequence continues at coordinate 56,627,724 of JAQQAF010000009.1, forward strand.
TAATCTTCTTTGGATTTGAGAGTCATATACTTTATTTTATTTGAAAGGTTTTTCTTTTCATCGTAAGTTTTGCATGTCATTTAATATGTCAAAAAATCCTATGAACTCTTCAATAGAAGGATTGTTCATGTCTTTAGTTTCTCGGATTGTCGTAATATTTGGATCTCAACTTTAGGAAGACATCTTAAAATCTTACTCACCAATTCAGGATTAGTATAGTTTTTACCGAAAGCTTCTAATCCATTACAACATCAATAAAAAGTATGTGCATGCCACCAATAGATTTGCTTGACTTCATTTTAAATAACTCATAACTATAAATAAAAAGATTAATTTTAGATTCTTTTACTCTACTTATACCTTCATGAGTGATTTCAAGTGTATATCATATATCATGTAAACCGATTTATAGTGGTTCGATCTTTCTAACTTTATCAACTTTCAATTCCTCTTCTCTCAAGGCTATCGACTTTCGCTAACTATTTTCTTTTTAATGGGAGAAGATCAAATGTCCTTGTTACAACTTTTTTTCTTTTTATAGGCTTAAGAAAGAATCTCTACACTCACTCTTTTATAGTAGATCTCTCACCTCCTACAATTTAGTATCACAACTAAAGTCAAGAAGAAATAGACTCAAACAATGCTCAAAGAGAGAGCTATAATACTTTACAAACTAAAAAATAGATGTTCCATCAACCAAAACTATTTGGGGCATTTATAAACCCCAAAAGGTTTGAAAATGAAGTCAAAATCTTAAATCCTTCAAAATTTTTAGGTATAAGTGATACTATCACTAACACTAGACAATATCACCTCAATAATTTTTGATGTCATAATTCTAGACTTCAACGGTACTTCCACTACAAAGTTTGAATTCTATAAGGTATTATCGCCGCCCTAGGCGGCACCACTGTCGCCATAGGCGATACCACCATTATAAAGGTTGACATGCACAAACAGTGCTTACGCAATACTACAGCCTAGGCCTAGTGGTACGATCACCCAAGCCTGCTTTAGTTCACCAGTTTGGCCTTCTAGCAAGCCCAATCGACCCAGCTTTAAGTCCAATGACTTTTTTGACAAATTAATATTGTTTTGGCCTAATACTAACTCAAATTAATAAAAAATGATCTTGATAAGACTTTGTCAAATCAACCATATATCTAACAAATTTATGAAACTTCCGACACATTGTATGCTCTTCCGACATATCGTCCAATCTTCTGACATTTCGTTCGAACTTCTAACATATCACCTCTTTCCTAGATGTGTCGCTCATTCCATTGACATGTCGAATTCCTCACGACATCTAATCTTCCGACGTAATATCCGATAATTCTAGCACGATAACCGAACCTACAGTATGAACACGTCGAACAATCCTTCAACTCGATGTTAAATTTTAAACACGACAATTTCTCAATGCAATGTCCAACTCTCATATCTGATAGTTGACCCCTCGGTAATCCAAAATCATAATCAAAATATTTTGATGTGTTACTTATCTGAAAAGCATATGAATTCAATCAACTCATTAATTAATTTCATCATCAAAGTTCATCACACCTAAATTACTGCCTCCCAAGAAATTGCTAATTTGGATATGTGGATTCTGTTGCGTCTACGTTGAGTGTTAGGTTCTATCCTATTTTGTTCTCAAACACTAACTTGACCGTGTTGTATGCGACTTGATACATAAATAAATTCTAGCTTGCATGTTGAACTACCGGAAAGAAGTAGCAGAATAACTTAGTGATTGAAAGCGTTGGGTCGGATTGTGATGGCATAATAGGCACTCAGCTTCGATGATCCATAACCATATGTTCTTCAATTGGTATAAATTGCTTAACGATGTACACCACCTCAAAAATACGAAAAAAACAACAATCACGCAGTGAAGGTTGTGGGTTGACCATCTTGAAGGCCAAAATGGTGACGTCTCAAAATGGTGACGTACCACCTCCAGTCTCATCCACTGATAATTTCTTTCTAATTTTTAGATTCCTCATTATATAATAAATAAATACTAAAATGACGACTTTGAGACTATTGACAATGACGGGTCTAAAATGTTTAATAAAGCGATGCATTCATACAATCCTATAAATCAACTCAAATCTTTTTCTTCTTGAACCAAACTGAGATGTCCAAGCTGTGTGTTTATAAGGTTGTGTCTTTGTTCATGCATTGGCATGAACCTGAGCCCTTTCTTTTTGTTGAATAATAATAAAAAAAAAAGCTTTTTCCGAACCATGATTAGACATAGTCACAATCACAGTCGTCTCACACGCTTGGAACCCATCAGCGGTCGACGTAGTGTCCTGAACGATTGATGATATTGTGTCGGTAGGTTTGGAGTCATGCTGGAGACTTATGCCAAAGGAACACTAGGATGGCACCAATTACAGTACGTACATATATTAAATATATGTATCAATCCCAAGTCTTTCTCACAAAAGACTGCTTTGTGCAACAGGAGAGACTTCTCCCACCGGTCCAACTTGCGTGCAACATCTGGTGCTTCTTCTATTGCTGCTGTCACCAGTGTCGTGACAGAAGGATAAGATCAAGAGGGAGGGAGGGAGGGGATGTGTTCGGGTCAAGGACTGGGACTGACAGCTTTGGATCCTTGAAGGTGGGGCATGCCGTCCACCGTCTCCTGGAACCACCTCCCTAAGATGAACACCTATGTATGTATCTCCCTAGTATCAGAGTTTTCCTTGTACCTTTTTTTTTTTTTTCTTGTTCTCTACAGTAGATGAACTCAAGACTCAAGGGATAAGATGATGATGATGATAACAAAATAGGGTAAAGAAAACAGGAGGATGGATGAACAAAGAGGCAAGCAAGCAGATTCTGAAACAGGAAACTTTTAGACAATCAGTGGAAGCTTTTGGAAGAAGATGCCCATACACACAGTGGAGTGATTGAGATGAGATGCTGGATGGCACGACGGATTACTGATATGTTGTTGAGTTAATGACCACAGACATCTACTGTCCAACCTATTGATTCATCGGCATTTTGCCTTATGAAGAAACAAAAGGAATCAGATGGGAGAAGACAAGATTTTTCTATTGTCATTTGGAATCATGTAACACCAATACTCGATCAAGGAAAATAATACTTGTGTTAGTGTATCACCAAGTCACTTACCTAAAACTCTCATTATTATATTATTATTCATCAAAAACAAGAACAGTAAGATCCACCCTGTTTCAATCGGCATCCACTCCATCCTCCTCCTCCTCCTCCTCCTCCCTTCTATTGGGGAGGAGCTGAGCTCTGCACAGTGGGCAGGTGACATGCCCGATGTCCACCCACTTATCTATGCAGGCCCTGTGGAAGGCATGGCAGCAGTTGCCGAGCTGCCTGACCTCGTGTCGGGCCTCCAAGGCGCCCAAGCAGACGGCGCAGACGGGGTCGCGCCGGAGGACCCCAATCTTCCTGAGGCTGGAGAACCTGACTACGGGAAGACCGGTCTTGATGGCGGAGGCGGGGAGGGGAAGGGAAAAGGAGGGAGAGGCGGGGATGAAGTCGGGCAGCTGCAGGGGGAAGAGGAATTGGTCTTCGTAGGAGGAGGAGGAGGTGAGGCCGAGGTGGAAGAGGGCCATGGAAACGGCGAGCTTGATGCGGTCGAGGAGGTGGACGACGAGGGCGACGGGGCGAGGGAGGATGACGGTGTAGCAGACGGAGGGGAAACCCATGGAGGAGACAGCCAGCCGAAGGAGAGGTGGTGGTGGAGGTGAAGGAAAGTGAGGTGTGACGGAGGAAAATAAATGGTGGTGGTGGCAAGACGTGGGGTCTCGGTGTGCGTGAGAGAGATAAGAGAGATAGAGAGAGAGAGGTGACCATGCCATGTGAAACCTCTATTTCTTTTTTGTTTTGCGTGTACGAAGCCAAAGCTGCCTCCCCCTGAGAAGGACAATCTTTGACTGCAAAAGTTTCATGGATTTTGTCAAGTTTTTCTTTTTCTAAAGACATCATGCGTCAACACCATTTGATAAGATTCTCTATCACCACGTTGTGTCATTGGTGAAACCAAGAAATAAAATTTAGAGCCAGGTACGTCATCTAATGATCATATCTTTTTTTTTTTCTTTTTCAAGGATAAAAGACAGCACATGATTTAATCCTAAGATCTCAATCAACTAACTAAATCTTCAATTTATAGCACCCAACATATGATTGTAGAAATTAGTCAGTCTCGTGTTTACCTAATTATGGAGATGTGTCTTTAAACAGTAGTTCAATTCTTCTACAAAAAGGGAAGTCAAACTAAAATATGTAAGATTCTTTGACTAGTTGACCAATAGTTACGTTCTAATACCTTATTATGCCATGCTAAAAATATATAAAAAAACCAAGTCAGTCTACCTAAATTAACATGGTGGACACAACGATCAATTTCCTTGATCATTTGTTGCGTCTTTAACACCCCTATAAATCTTGAAGACCATGATAAAATTCTGCTTCACATGAAAGCACATATATATATATATATATCGATCTATTTATTATGCAGTAGCAAGGGAGGGAGATGCATGAATCGTACCTCATTTGCTTTCCCCACTTGTGCGGCAACGCATCATGTTAAAGGTCCCATCAAGCCATGAGGAGTCCTGCAGGAGAGTGATACGAACCACCATATTTCTGAAGACCTTCAGCTGGCGGGAGTTCCATTTTTTCAATGATGTGACAAACCTCTTGTCTGCTAAATGCTGGGAGGATCAAGCAACAAACAATAGAAAATAAGAATGCTTCATTCTTACCATTTAGATTTTCTTCTGCTGGCAACTTACCTCTTCCACAGCAACATGTTAGGTAGAGACTAGCAGCATTAGCACAAAGAATTATGTAATCACTTCTTCCACAAAAAGGAGCAGATTTTTTTGCACCTGTTGTTGAAGACTTAAGGCAATAATTCAATTAGTCAGAACAATAGTTAATAAGCAGTATTAAGTCCTATTGTCAAAGCACAAAGTATTGTTTGACTGACTGCCTTCCCTATCAGGAAAACATGGGATCTGCTCTATGGTATATTAAGTCCTATTGTCAAAGCACAGAGTATTGTTAGACTGACTGCCTTCCTTCCTATCAGGCAAACATGGCATCTGCTCTAAGGTATTAAGTCCTATTGTCAAAGCACAAAGTATTGTTTGACCGACTGCCTTCTTATCAGGAAAATATGGCATCTTTTCTAAGCTGTATCAAGTCGACTATTTTCAAAATGACAAAATTGCTGGAGTCACTAATTCTTATCAGAGAGACATAATACTTGTCTGAATCATCAATTCCAGCATCTGTTCCTGAATGCTTTCAGGTAATTTGTGGAGCTGAACTTTTTAGATTTGCGTCAAAAGTTAATCATACCAGATGCCGCATGTCACTACTCAGCGACAAAATGCTTTGTTCCAGAGGAAAGATCACGCTCCTGTTCAGCTGCCCCTCACTTTTGTTCTCCAGCAGCCGGAGAAAAAAGGACTAGTGTTGCTGCACTCACCTTCTACCTCCACGGACTCTGTTTCCAGATGGGGCATCCATCTATTCCTGTCCTTGCAACATATTGATTTGGATTTCACCGTATTATGTGTTAGGCATTTGTATGTGATTCCTCATCAGTAATTTGATAAATTTTGTTAAGTTCCATTTGATGAAAAGCACGGGCCATGATACGTCCCATGAAGATAGGGTCCGCAATAAAAGCCCCTGAGAAATCTCAACCTCAACCTGCCAAAGGCATTTAAATCTATCAATGGTCACAAAGTGTTCTGGGAAAATTATAAGTAACTTGAAGGATATATTTAATGATATCTGCAATGCAAGCAATTTATATCACAACTTTCTTACTGTAGTGAAAGCCAAGGGTACAAAGTGGCATACCATGATTGTGTCGAATAGGCAGTTAAGTCATGCCCTCGTTAGAGGTCCTCAGTGGAAGAACCAACATCCTACTTTTAATGACTACATCACCTCCAACGAATCCCAAAAGAAACCACATACAGATATTACCAAAATTAAAGACTTAGAGGTGCAGGATAGCAGAATTCAAATATTTAACAGCATCCAAACCATCACAAGCACTAAGAACCTGATCAAGGTCTCTGAGTTCGTAAGATTCAAACGACTGAAGGAAAATGAAACAAACTGAAACACAATCTTGCAAAAGAAAATGATGGGTAGTTCACAACATTCTGAAGTATCTCTCTAGTATTTTTCCCCCAATAGATAAAAGGAAAAAAAATAATTAATTATAATTCTCAGGCTTAGCTGAGTCTGTGATGATTTTTACATCTAGCATTGTGTTTACTGGTTGACAAGAAACCAAAATGCTCAGCCTCAAAGTGCACAAAGCCATGTGGCAATATAAGGACTAGGATACTAACGATCCTACATTACAAGGGAGCTTTACAAGAGGAGCAAGTGAATTGATGCATATCAAGACCCAAAATAATGGAAGCATGGTTCATCGTGCCGACCTGTATTGATCCGACAGGTGATCGACACACGGGCCATCCTATACCATGCAATCCATAGCAAGAGACCTGTCACCCAATACGAGGTTGTACTAGACGAAACGATTGAAATCCAACTATTACCGACCATACCGATCAGATTTCGATTAATACTGATCAATGGCTAGTATTTGTTGAATTCAAATGGTTCAGACCCTTTCTATCTCCACATTCTCTCCCCTTTCACTCTCTCTAACTAATCTACTCTCTCAATCAATTTCTCACTCATATTTCTCTCATTCTCTCATTTGTACCTTTTGGACTCCACAAAGTTACGATTTATGGATTGGATCAAATTTAAGAGGCTAATTATAGAGGATTAACACCTAAGTTAGAAGAAGAACTCTCCGATCAAAAGTATGTAGACAACCTCTCAAGCGTATTCAGCAACTCACTTGGTACGGAGACACGACAACAACGTAAACAACAATACCTCGAGCGACGACAGCGATGTCGGGGAGTCGATGATCCCGTCCACGCAGTTTGAGCATGGTGTATAGATCGAAGAGCAATATTTTATACATGCTACTCAAGATTCAAATCATAGAGTTCGCATGATGGTCGTTCTTCTCTGAACAGCAGTACGATGATCGATCTTATGATATGGAGCAGTAGATCGCTAGCAAAAGTAGAAGTTTCGATATTCTGCATGCTCCGCACTAATACATGTCACAAATCATACTCACCTCAAGGGTCGCCAGACACATGTGGTTCACGATGATCAGACACATATCATCACCACATTGATGCACCAATGGCATATGGTGTATCAGTATACTATGTCATGGGATCAATTTTAGGATTGGGTCCGATAAACATATCAAATAGATATACAAATACATCGGATTGAGGGTCTTGAGCCACCGTCTGTGGAGTCCCATTGTTCTTTTTAGTGGTAAAACCAAGTATATTCATCGATCAATTACTTTATTCATTTGAATCTTAAAGTTTAAGTTATTTAATAAATAATCTAGCAATTCAAATCATTTTTTTCTAGATAATTCAATATCAACGAAAGAATGATCCAAAACATATCACAAAGCTACTCCTCAAAGTTCAAATAAGATATGTGACATTATTCTTTCCTAATTTTTATTTATTTTTAACTTAAAAACCTTGAACTAATTTTTTTCTATTTTATAAAAAAACTTGGAGCTGTTTTTGACTATTTTTTCATGTTATTGGTATGTCCCACCGTACTGACACATGGTATGTCGATACGAAGTGATACGTATCGTACTGTTGGTCGATCAGTACATCGATATGGACTGGTAAGGCAAATCTTGAATCGAAGGAATCAAACTCCTTACATCTTCTAAAACAAATTAAATGGTTTACTTGTGCCTTCAATTGTACAAATTAAAGAATTCCATGGTCCAAGTAACTATGCATAAATGTCCTCTATTTATTTATTACAACTTTAAATAACAAGACATCAGGAGTAGCAGCGATAAATATCTAATAATGACCTTCTTCAAATAGACAAGAACGTAGCTGACATAAATCAGACAACTCTGCATACAAATCTGGAAGAAACATCTAATTGAGCAAAAACAATTTAAACTGAGATGATTAAGCCTTGAACCAAATTGAAGCGCAAGAAATGTGTCCACATAATTAATAACTGCCACAATAATTGCAGCAAACATTGATAAACAAATGATATACGAGTAAAAAGATGCTGAAACTGAGAGCCCTACTATAAGATTCAGTAAGAAAGAATCATAAATAAGACAAAGAAAGAAATATTGAATGAGAAACATAAATAAGATAAAGAAAGAAAATCCAGGACCATTGCCATCCAAATAAAGCTTAAAAGTTCATGCCTTAGAGGTGGCATATAGTGAAATGAAAGATAAAGAAAAGCAAATGATCAGCTGCAGCTTGATAAAACCTCATCCTAGGAAACTACGTTGAAGCAGCAGGCCTTCAGCACAAGTACAATGAGTTTCAAGGCAAGTTAACTAATTCTATCATACCTAAGGCTATTCCATGACTGTATACTGAAGTGAGGAACTGCTGCACCTCAAAGAAGCAAACCCCTAATCTATCTTGACTGATGAGAAAAGGTAGTGAACAAAGTAAAATGAAATCAAGAAACTGATGGTGCCAGTGGATAACATCAGAGCCAGAGCCATGATCAATGAGTAGCCAAGGTAGAGCATTACTGAAACAGGCACACTCAAGGTCCTAAGTTGAAATACCAAGTAGTTGATGGAGTACTGAAACACGTACACAGCAACTGATCCAGAAACAAAGAAAGCTTTCCACCACCACTGCCAATCCTCCACACAGAGATGCATGGAAGTTAGAATAACAGATACTTCAGAACAGATGATAACCAGCAATAGAAGACCTATAAGCAGAAATCCAAACATGTAACAGAATCTCCCAAGCCATATGCTAGAAAGGATGAAGAATAGTTCAATAAAGAGGGTTCCAAAGGGTAGAGTGCCAGCACCAAGAACAAGAAGCCATGAAGGGTACTTCCTAGAGGGGATTTCTCTTGGAATCTGGTTCGTTCGCACAGGGTACTGAATATGATCAGCTCGAGTGCCTAAGAAACCACCCAAGAGCATAAGTGGCACTGAGATGCAGAACCACAAGGACAAAAGAACAAAGAACAAAGCAAAGAACAATGAGATCGGGAGAACTCCTGTACTCTTGCTTCCCCACAGTACTAAGTTTAAGATGCAGAGAACAACAAATACGAACCCAGGGAAGAAACAAGCAATCGACAACAAAGAGCAGCAAATACAATCGTCAATGATCATCCCCGTCCACAGCATGCCCTGCGATGCAGAGGACATGAAGCCAAGAGCAGCAAATACAATCATCACGATTGCCATACCTGTAATTTGCACTCCGTCACCAACCATGACACAAGATAGCTTCGAGTATGTTGGCTCCCTAAAAAAGTCACCCACGACAACTTTCCAGCCTGATAGCTACAAATTCATTTGAGCTTGAGACTCTTCATCCAGTTCCTCATATCTAGGAAGGTCCCTCCTCACAGTCCTCAAGAATATTACAAATACTATTCCACCCAGAAAGAATATAACCATCAAAGAGTTCATAATCGAGAACCAGTGAACCTTGTCATCCTGCATCCTGAGATATGCATCCCACCTCCTGGGCCATCTGACATCACTTTTCACAAAAACGACTTCATAGGTGAAAGAGATCTTCTCTTGTTCCTGAATTGTTTGGAACTCGTCAAGCTCCAATGGGCAGTCCACCGGATCAACTTCATCATACATGCTAAGTTTTGAAATAGCAGCTGTATCTCTCTTCACACTGCATGGTACAACTTCAAACCCAACAATCTCATACCCAGACATCTTCTTCATTTCAGTCTCTGAGATCACTCCCATCCCTTATTCCCCTGTGCTAATTATCTCTGCACGCTTCTTGATCCCTCCCTGCAGTTGGCAGCAGGGAAGGCTGTAGTAACTACAAGGGAACTCGGTCTTGAACGAGGAGAGAGAATTCACTTTAAACGATATCATTTCACCTTGAGAATACTTATGCATGTAACTACCCGGCAGGTAAAACGCATTGCTCAGCCCCAAATTTAGGATCACGATCAAGAAAGCAGTAAAAGATGAAGATGGAATTTGGATCCATTGAGGCGCACCAATCAGTGGGATCCCTTCAGTCTCGATCTTTTCTGCAGTAACCTGCGATCGAATTCAAAGATGCGATTTTTGCTGTTCACGCAACGGATCAGCGGGATCAAACACCCATTAAGGCATTGAAGACGTTGCCAATCTAATCCACACAATACAAATCCAAACAGATGGGCAGTAGAACACAATGCGGAACATTATCATGACTTGCTTCGCATCAAAAGGAACAGGAAACAACCAAGAAGATCATCCCAGACATACCTTACGAGGTTGTTGAACAGAAAAACCCTAAAATCCCTGGATTAGTATCCAGCGAAGTGAAGGGCTCTGGGGATCAAGAAGAGCCTTACCGATCGAATTGGGCCAACGGCGAGAGTAGATCTGCAGGGAGAGAGGAAGAAGGCGAAGAAGCGCGCTTCCAACCGATCTCCTTGGTTCTCGAGGGCTCGCGTCGCAAACCGTCGAAGGACGAACCACGTCCGAGTTGACGCAAGACAGATATTAGTGCGGCACTAATCTTGATACCTTCATCTGGACCGTTCATCGGAGTCATTGGGCGCATCCATCCGTTCAGAGGTGTACGTTTATATAGGACTTGGACCGGTACCCGTTGATGGGACCTTTCCTTAATCGAACGGTTGAGATTAATAGAAGGGAGATGGACGGTATCCATGTTCAACTTGGGAAGTGCGGGCTCCACTCGGACAGATGTCTTTTTGCGGGTCGCTGCTCCCCAACGACCGACGGCCACAACCTCCCACGTGACCAACACCTGCATTTTGTCCTCCTCGCTCGTCGGCTCCATGCGACCGCCTCGTTCTCCGGGCACCTTTACACGTCATCCTATCTACGTCACTGATGCATAAGCCATCGCGATGACTCCACGTGGCGGAAACAACGTATGATCTCATCCCGCACAGAACAGTATACGGAGTTCGCAGGAAAGCATTGGGTCGAATTGTATGAGCGCTTGCTTTTGTGGACGACAAACGCACCCGAGTTCGCATACCAACAGCAGGATTCGCCACGTGGCATCGTTATTTGGCCTCCAACAAGTAAATTAATGCGGCTCCTCCTGCGTCTTTGTTTTCTTAATATTTATTTTATTGTTATTATTGTTATTTCTCTGGAAGCTTCAAGCAAGCCCACAAGAAAAGTTCGTGGCTGAAGTTTCTCCTCCGCGCGTCGAGAAAGCGAGACCGCCACCGGCCCCTCCCGCTGCTCCCCTTTCCGGCTCGCCGTTGCCGCCGGAACTTTGAAGAAGCGAGCCAAGACTTCTTTCTCTCTCTCTCTCTCTCTCTCTCTCTCCCCCCCCCTCTCCTTCCCGTCTCCACCCGTTCTTCTCCGTTGAGATTCGTGTTTGATCCGGGTTTGAGATGTAGGAGGGGGCAGTGCGAAGATGCGCGGCCGGCGTTCGTGATGCCTCATGGCAGTCGCCCGAGGTGGGTTTCGGTCTCCAGGGTTCCCGTCTTCGATCTCTCAGGTGACGACGATTCCTTGAGCGCTGTGTCTGGTGGGTAAAGGCTTGATTGAACCGATCCGTGATTTGGTGGGTTCTTGATTCTTGATGGCGATGCAGGTCGTGGGGAGTGATGAGGTAATTGTTGCGCCAAATTGAGCGTCTGGTCTTGCTTTTCGTGAATGACTCGAAGTCCAGCTGATCCGCATCGTGCCCCTTTTTCTGCCCTCGGCTTCTTGGATTTGAGATTAGAGCATGGAAGGGAGTTCCTCCGGAGAAGAGGTGGTCGTCGTGAAGGTCCGGGGGACTGCCGGTGCCTCTTCTTCATTACCTTTTGTTTCTTGTTAGCTGGATGCTCACGAGGGTTCGTTCCGATGTAGACAAGGAAGCCTTATACCATTACAAAGCGAAGGGAGAGGTGGACTGAGGAGGAGCACAACCGCTTTCTCGAAGCGCTGAAGCTCTATGGCAGGGCCTGGCAGCGCATTGAAGGTGTGTTGATCTAAGTCTACTCGTGATTCAACTTTAGCCTTGTCAATTGTGCTCTGTCAGTTGGATACATACTTCTCCCCCTTAAAGGCTTAGATTGAAGCTTGAGTAAAACATTGTACTGGAATTGTTTGATACTTGATAGCAGTATGAAGTATTGATTTGTCGGAACATTATAGAGTTACACTTATGTTAACCATACTTCTCATCTTCTTAGTTTATTATGCTTGTGACAGAGCATATTGGTACTAAGACGGCCGTGCAAATTAGAAGCCATGCACAAAAGTTCTTCACCAAGGTCAGTTTTCTTTTTTGTAGAAATCCAGGTATGGAGCTCTACCAACTGTATGTGCTAGATGCTTGAATCAACTTATTGGATTTCTTTTCAATGTTTTATTGAGGTTAGCTTTGCTGATTCGAAGTAGTTGTTGGCAATACATACATACATTGAGTGTAACATGGTCCCAAAAAGTTTATTCTACCTTGAACCAATATTAGTAAATATCTGTCATAAAACTTGCGGAGTGGATAATGAATGTTTATTGGCTATCAAATGCAAGTATGACTATGGCATATCATCGTAGTGCTGGAATAAGGACACAAATGGTTTTTTGCAGAAATATTTTTAGATTATCACTACCGAAACATCCATCATGTGCACAAGTATTTCTATACAATCACTGAATAATATCCATCATCTATGCAGTCTTTGGGATGCCATAGTCTATTTGTCTTCTTAATTTTTTAACTGTATCATTAATTTGACATATCCTATCAGAGTAAGTAAGACACACTATCCTCAATGCAATTTTTATCTTTCTCATAGGTGGAGTTATGCTTCTAAAAATGTTTTCATCTAATAACAATATGATAGTCGATGGATTTGCAAAGGCGGAATTCCGGGAGAGATGTAGTAATAGACAAGAAAAAGGTTTCATTCTGAAGGCTAGGAGAATTTCTTGATTGTGTAATTGAAGCAGCAAGTTTAGGCTACCAAAGACAGTAATCCTAGAAGAATGTTCAGCTATGGCGATGCATTATACATCAACCTAGTAAAATTATGGCCAACGACTTGGAGTTCTTTCAAGTTTCAACCATCTGAAATCCATCTTAATTTAACAGCCAAATTGAGATTTATCTTTGCAATCAGAAATCAAGTGATAGATCAAGTTACCACAAGGCCATGGAAATCCTTAAATAATTTGAGCTAAGACTATGAGGAATACAATAGCTCACTTGTTTTTTCCCATTCAATTTAGCATTCAAGCACTATGAAAAAAGTTTTAATGAATTGAAGTCAGCTAGGTAGTAGTGAAGGGGGAACCATAGTGTACCCTGTGAAAGTAGACGATTATGCTCAAAGAATATTAGATTCTATCATGAACTAAGTGTCGTGACGTTAATTTGGTAACACAACAGTCTTCTAATGTTATTTTATCACCACAGTTAAAAACTTCTGCACAATTCTTGGACCTAAAAAATGGAAATGAATGAATATCAGCTGATGAGGGGGTCGGTAATTTCAGATCAAATAGCTAGTTCTTTATAATTAGAGTCCTAATAATTGGCTCCAGAGTTTGAAAATCATACTGTATATGCCTGAAAAAAAGTCAAATTACAGCTTGAAAAGGAAGCTCTTGAGAAAGGTATATCTCCAGGACAAGAACATGATATAGACATCCCTCCTCCAAGACCTAAAAGGAAGTCAGACAATGCATTTCCACGAAAGTCTGGTGTTGGCTCTCACGCACCTCAAGAAACAAGTGAGAATCCATTAAAATCAATATCACCAAGCACAAATAAAGTGATGGACATCAAAGGTGATGCACTGCAAGAGGTAAACACTTGTATGCACACTTGCTTTTCATTTGTTCCACGACAGCATTGTGTTTTCTTGTACTTTTCACAAAATTTTATCTCAGTTAGCTGCTTTGACCAGAAATGCATGATGGCACAGAAGCTGCGAAATGAAGTGATTTCAGAAGAACGTAGTCACTCGGAAGTTCTTAATATCTTCCAAGATACAGTGCCTACTTCCATCTCTTCTGTAAACAAGGGTTCTTCCAATTATAGGAAATATACTAAATTCTTGTCCACAGAGGAGATGGAAGATAAGATTGCAATTAACAAATCCTTGAACAAGGAGCCAAGTGAAAAGGGCAAATCCTTGACCGGAAAGGAAACAGGAGTTCAAGGAGATTGTATATATCCACATATCAATTTAGCCTTAGGAAATGGTGCAAGTACATCAATGTTTCAAGGTTTAACCTCAAAGGATACTGTAAAAGGGGATCAAACCCACCCAAAGAAACCTGCTACACATATTATTGGCAGAAATGGTAAAAGCATGGACACTGAGGATTCAGATGATCGGAACCCTACTGCACTAACTGGCCAAGTCGGAGATCATGCAAATGCTAACCCATCCATGAACCCTATAGCGTCTGCAATACCAGTACAGAATGTATCAATAATTGGTTCTGTGCATCATCCATTTCCAGCCTTCACACATTTTACTCACTTCCAGAGCAGTCAAGATGCTTATAGGTCATTCCTAAACATCTCATCTACATCTTCAAGTCTTATTGTTTCTACATTGTTACAAAATCAAGCAGTTCATGCTGCAGCAAGCGTGGCAGCAGCATCTTTATGGCCATCTGCTGAGGCGGAGACCTCCCTTCAGTCAACTGCCGAATTCCTAGCTGGAGAAATTCCAGGAAGGCATATGAATCCAACTCCAAGCTTGGAGGAAATTGCTGCTGTTACAGTGGCAGCTGCAGCTGCATGGTGGGCAGCTCAGGGCCTCTTGCCATGGTTCCCTCCTCTTGTTGGTTTTGCATTTGCTCCTCCGAACACAACCACCATCCCCTCAACGGATACAGCCCAACTTCAAGGACATGTTGGCACTTTTGGGAGTCCTTTGAAAGAAAAAAAGAAAGTTGGAAACCAAAATCAAGTTGAGGATCTAAAGCCTTGTCATCACTCTTCTAAATCATTGTCGTCATCATCAGACTCATATGATAGTGGAAGAGGTGAGAACTCAAGTGAGCTTAAAGCCGCTAGATCCGACAAGTTCACACCATCGGTATTCGGTGGATTTCATAGTTCAGATAATGGAAGGAATAAGAAGAAAAAGGATCGTTCCTCTTGTGGGTCAAACACACCATCAAGCAGCGAAGTAGAAATGAAGACCATAGAGAAACATGAGAAAGTAGATGGTGGGGCTAAAGAATCGTATTCCAGTAGCTCTGCAGCTTGCAAGATCAACAACCGCAGGTTCATAATTGGTGGAAACATGAATGAGTCCTGGAAGGAGGTTTCTGAAGAGGTTGCAATGAAATTTTTTCTTCTAAATTCAATACTGAGCGCTCATCACTATGTCTAATGAATCTCAGTTTTTGTCAGGGTCGATTTGCCTTCCAAGAACTGTTCAAGAGAGGAGTACTGCCGCAAAGCTTTTCTCCACCACAGGCTGAAGAAGCAGCAGCAGCAATAAATAAAGGAGATGCTGGCAAAGTAGCAGTTGATCTTAACAAGAATGCAAGCTCTACGACTGAACCTAACCATCTCAATGGTGACACGAAGGAAGAAATGTGTAGACAAAGCAATGGCAGCATAGGAGATCGAAAGCTCAAGGTTCGTCAAATGGGATTTAAGCCATACAAAAGGTGGTCAGTAGAAGCTAAGGAGAACAAGGAAACAGCAGAAGCAGATAAGAAGAGGATACATCTGCTAGGGGAAGCTTCCATCTGATGGCATTGGTATGGTATGAAGGGCTAGTGCTAGATATACCTTCCTCTCGGCATCTAGAATTCATTTTATGGCTTTATAAATAAGACATGGGAGTTCGCCCAGCATCAAAACCGTAGGACTGGATCTGCATTTCATAGTGGTGTACTCTTAATTAATCAAGTAGCCCTTCTGCAAGGTAAACTACTTCAAAGCTCATGTATTAAGCTGAAAATTTTGTGTGCTTCTGCATGTATCATTTAGTGTCCATGTCATTAGAGAATAAATACTACTTGCTGATTTTTGAGGAATTATTGAAACTCACTTGTATGGGTACTCCTCAGTGCGAGATTACATTAATTCAAAAGAGAGCAGTTTAGCTCAAGTCCATGTCAATTGTGGAGTGATTGATCTCGAGTTGCAGTGGGCTTTATATTTGAAATATTTTGTAGGGTATTTCTGTGCCCACAGTATGAGACGAGATATCACCACCAATCCCCATCCTGAAATTGTTAAGCACGGAGGTGAAAATTTGGCATTGCAGCACAAAAGGCGGTCTCTGTTTCCTCGGGTAACCATATTTCTATATATCCCTTTTCTTTTTGTGAATGAATGAAATGTTATTATTATTTTGTGCTTCTTTCTTTTCTCTCTCTTAAGATGTTTACTACATCATGAGCCACTGTTTTAATATTCAAAGTTACATAAGATGTTTTTTTTTTTTTTTTTGTTTCTAGGCATTTAGTAGATGTAATTTTTTTTCACAAAATTGAACCTGTTTAGTGTTGTTCACTTCTCCTTGATGAAAACCGTTGGGTTGAACAGTAATTAATTATCCAGTTGAGTGCTGTTAGGTTTCTCCTGGAAATAACATTGAACTGAAGAGCTACGATATCAAAGTACTACATGCTGAAGTAGCTGTTGATAGGATCAAACGAAAAAACTAGCAATCATAATTGGTCAGATAGGCAGGCTCATCTAATAATACTGCTGGATCAGTCGACATCATTGACATATGTATTCATCATTTGGATCAATGGAATAAGATCCTTTTGGAACATTGTCGTTGTGCATGTAAAAAGCTTTGTCTCAGACTCAAAACTACCCACACCAAAACTTGGAAGGAACAAAACCCTCGAAATCTTGAAGAACGAATGTGTAAATTGGATGAAAAAAGAGTTGAAACTGGAAGCTTTCTAGAGCAGCTTTTGTTAGGCAGTGAGATCCATGATAGCACCAACAACATCCCCATCGTAAGCCCTGAGGGCTACAACGGCCTTCGCCCGGGACACACCAGCTTGTGCCATTACCATATCAATGGCACTGGGCTCCAGTCCCGTATCATCAACATCCTCGTCATCCTCTGTTTCAGACTCAGGCTCGTGTGACTTGGGCGTTGCACCGCTGAGATCTAGCATCCTCAACTGCTGAGCAGTTTGACTCTGCGGCTGGGAGCTCACCTCCTTCAAGTCGGCCACTCCAAACACGACGTAAGTCTCGGTGTTTTGGATTTTGTAAACGTCAGGTTTCGATATGACAAACAGGTCCTGCAGCGTAAACCAAAAACATCAAGAATGAATCATCTGAAAGGGGGAAAAAAAAGAGGAAAAAACAAATAATGCTCAAGTTGCCTTGGAAGAAAGATCCAATGATTATTATATACGAATAGGAGGTGCAAAGTTTAGCTTCAAATCTAGGATCAAATTGCACATGAAGATTTAATTTAATTTAATTTTTTTTAGTTGACAAACAATCTTAAGAATCTATATCAAGTTTCCTAGGGTTCATTTCGTCTTATATAGAATTCAACTGAGTTAGGCCGGCTTACATTATTTGTTCTCTTTATGGTCATCCGGGAGACTCCGGTGACAGGTTTCATCATCCCCAACTTCAGCATCGCCTGGCGGCTTTTCTTCTCATTCCTGCTCTGCGTAGAGTCCTCAGCAGCACCGGATCCTTGTTCTCCTGTGACAACATAAAAAAAGGAAGGATACAAATTAGCAAACCAGTCACCACAAGTGCAGAAAGGAAGGCCACACGACCATATAGGTTGCATCTCCGACAGGATTTTGATTCTTTGATAAAAAAAAAAGCTTAATAGAAAATTCAAACTTATTACATCTTGTGATGTAATAAAGACACACCAAGAGCATCAGTGGTAAAGGCGATTAATCTGATGACAACGGATTAGAGAAAAAAGAAAGAAAGAAGAAAAAGAAAAGGTTATTATTACAGTACTAATTTGCAAAATAAGGCATCATTTCAGATGAATGTCGGCGGAAATCCTAAACCAATCGATACGGAAAACGAAGCCAAGCTAAAGTGACATGGGGATCGCCACCTTCGTTCTCGCCCTTGACGGCATCGGCCTCGTCCTCCTTGACATCCTCGACGACGGCGGGAGCGTCGTCCTGAAGCAGAACCAACCCACGACCCCCGAATCAAATATCATCGTTCGCTCGCTCGAGCTAACAAGGAAGCGGGTTAAGGTACGAGGATCAAAGAACGAACACCGAAGGATCGAACCTCGGTTCAGAACAAATCCAAGCAAAGAGAAAAGCGAAGGAGGATGGACGACGAAGGACGACCTTGATTAGCTGCTGATCCTCTTTAAGCGAGGCGAGATCTTGGCCGTCTCTGTGGTCGTCGTCGTCCACCATTTTGGGGCCTGGCACGACGGTGGTGATGAGGCGGAGGAGGAGAGTCGTCGTTGCCACCACGGCGACAACTGCTCCCCAGTCGACGAGGGGAACTTATAGGTCGTCACACGCCAAGTCACGTGCACTGCACGAGCTTCTGCGAGTCTGTTACCCAAACCGAACTCTTAACCGAACACAAAACTAACCGAATGCAATCTATTCGAGTCACGTGGATTGCACGAGCTACGAGTAGGTTAACGTCCTTTAATCGGATTTGAGACTGAACTAAGCGTGGATTTAGAATTTTTTTTTACTTTAGATAATTAGATGAAATTTTATGTATATGGAAATTATATCGATTTTTTTTTTCTTTGGATGCTCGGATTTATTTGATCCACTCGGTTTATTTCCCTTTTAATTAATGTTTTTTTTTTCGCTCCTTTCTTCTTTTCTCTTAAAAGCTCATATTTATCAGGAGAAACTATATAAAAAAAAAATGAAGTGTTGTTGGTAGTCATTTTATTTCCATCACTATGTTAAATCATATCATTGTTATCAGCCTCTCTTTCGATCATCACATTTTGAAAGAAAAAAAAGAGAAGATATTTGAAAGAAAAAAATATATTTCTAAAAGTATTATAAATATCAGTTGATTTCAAGTTGGGTTCTTCAAATCTTCAACCTATGAAGATGAATCAAATCCACATTATTCATACCAAAAATGAGGATCTTGAAATCTCTCCATGCTCAGAACTCAGACTCTCTCTCTCGCTCTCTCTCTCCATTTCTGAGCATGGAAGCCAACAAGAAGTACAAATGCTTGGGGTTGCTCCTTCACACTCTTTGCTGGTTCTCTGCTTGGCCATGGGATTCGTTGTTCTTGCCCCACAGGAGCGAGTAGAGACCGGCAATCACCAGAACTGACCCCAAAACACTGCCCACGTCAGAGAAAAAGCATGAACACTTGTGATGGCAGAAGGAAGACGAAGACAAACGCGTGGGCTGCAGACGGTACGGCAGGGATTATACCTTCCCAGGTAGATCTGTTCGTGGAGGAGGGAGAAGTCGACTCCGGCCACAATGACCTGCACCAGCGGCGTGAATGCAGCGGTGAAGACGGGTCCTCTTTGCGCCACACACCATGACATGGCCAAGAAGCCCAACCCCGATCCCACGGCACCCTAAAAGCGGCATGCAACACCGGTGAGAGAGAGAGAGAGAGAGAGAGAGAGAGAGAGAGAGAGAGAGAGAGAGAGAGCGTCGGTGTCGTTTGCTTACGGAGAAGAGCACGGTAGCGATCTCCAGCTTCCTACGCAGGAGCCACATGGAGAGGCCCCTCTGCGTGGCCAAGCTCAGGGCCGCCGCCTGGAGGAAAGCGAGGAAGAAGATGAGAGCGGTGCAGGAGTAGAGGGCGGGGTACTTCTTGTTCACTCTGGATTGGAGGGGGAACCACGCCGACCAGCAACAGCAGCCGGCAAGCAGCGCCACCGACCCCATCACCCGCTTCCTCGGGGTGTAGCTCACGTCATCAGCCGGCGATCGATGCGATACGTGGCCGTTGAAGCCGATGCCCCTGTAAAAGGTGAGCACAACCACGCCCACGAGGCACAGCGACGTCCCCATCGCCTTTGCCATCCCCGCCTTGGTCTTCAGGTTCAGAGACTCGATCCTGCACCAGCCATAGATCAAGTTGACAGCCCGAGCTCGAGAGACCACAGTTGGTTGGGAGATGCACCTCATGGCTAAGGATATGATGAAGGTGAAGACGGGCGCTATGTTGAGGAAAGCGCAAGCAAACGTCGCCGAGGTGTACTGCATTCCAAAGTAGAAGAGGTACTGCGTCAGAGCCGCCCTGCACACACAACTCCCCGAGTCATATCTACTACGCCGTGACGGAAGCTTCACCGGTTTGGATTACCCGAGCATGGCGCTGAAGAAGAAGTACACGCAGATCTCCGCCGTCAGCTTCGGCCTCGACTTCCTGTAATCAGCAGCGACCGATTCCATGTGTCATCAAGCAGAAACTTGTGAGTCAGTGACAGTGTGTGTGTGTGTGTTCTCCGTACCTCTCGTGGAAGTAGGCGACGGGAGCCATGAACAGAGTCGCCACCAGCTGCCGGAGGGTGATGAACACCAGCCTGTTCAGCCCCTCGTCGATCGCCTTCTTGATCATGGTGTTCGTCGCCGCTAACACGACGTCCACCGCCAGCATCGTCGCCGCCGGCCTCCACTCCTTGCAAACCCCCATCGCTGCGATGATCTCACCGTCACAACGATGGCTATTTATGCCGCATGAAACAGCAGCACCAGATATTTTTGGGCACGTTTAGTGTATGCTTGTTTCTTGTTCTCGATCCACAAGAAGCAAGCAAGGAGTCGATGGCGTCCGTAGAAACCAGAAGATGCTGTTGCCACGGAGAGGAGGATGACGAGTCTACGGCTGCAGCTTGGCATCCCTGGAGGACGGTGGTCTCTTCTTCTTTTTGAGCATCGATACTTCGGCCATGATGGGGAAGTGCTGCTGTGCTCAGTAGCCCACATCACATAGTGGCATTGAATGGAACAAAAGATGTGCCTCTTCCTTCCGTTCGTATCTCACATTTTGTTGGGATGGAGACCTCCACGAAGTATTGAACCAATACAAATTTGGTATGGGCTTTTCATCATCATTATTTTTTTATTTATCTTTTTATAATATTTTTTAAATCAAATTATACTTTCAATATCTATTTTATTAGAACAATATTTTCAAACCGAATTCGGTCCTAACAAAAATGTTCCAAATTATCATGCTAATCATATGATTTACTGTGACGGTGACACCTCTATCAAGTATCGTAAAAATGTACAATGATCGTTCCTAAATCATCAGGTAATAGAATTTAAATATCAAGTTTAGTAATAATAATAACAACAACAATATACCGAATAAGTTTTCTTTCGGGATCTCATTCGACATACAAATAATAATAATAATAATAAACGGAACACGGACAATCATAAGCATTAGATCGGAGCAATGACTACGATCATCAATCAGGTGATAAAAATACAAGTATTAATTATTACGTCGATGAATGATAAAAAAGTGTAGTTGATGTTTGGGAGGAATCAAAACAGGACAACTTGCTCTTGACAAAAGAAATAAGCATTTGTATCCTAATGACAAGCATCACAAAAGCTTGGTTATTAGAAAGCCAGTGGAAAAATAGCAATAGATCAGAGGAGGAGTTGTACCATTCCACTGCATTGGGCATTGGGCATCACTCGGAGGATTGGATGCTCCAGTGTTCCCCGAGGCTTTTTTCCATCAAATACCAAAATATAAAAACTGAAACGGAGAAGCATATATACCACAGAATCATATGAGGAACAGACTAAATAATAATAATAATAATAATATACTATATTCAGATAAGCTAAAGCATGATGGAAACTAAATTAGTGAAGAATTTGGTAAATTTTGATTAAAGAAAGATAAATGCATTTTACATACAGCTCAAAGCTAAAGAAAGAGACTTGCTTTGCTCAGAATTCTGCCAATTTGGACTCAAATGCTGTTAGTACTCCTACCACAGTAATCCAGATTGTGAAATAATTTGACAAGAGGAATAAAATGATGCGGGAAAAAAAGTAGACACACAAGCAAAGATCAAAAACCATATGTATGGCACCAAGTCAGAAAAGAAAGTCTAATATATAACATCACCTCCTTCTACCATGATCAGCCCTGCTTGGCTTTCTTTGTTCACTTGCAAAACACAGATATATAACATTGTTCAACTTGGCAATTCACTTTTGCAAGTTTGAAAAATGAAGCAGTAGCAGTAGAACCAATTCATGTTAAGAAGAGGAAGCTTGGGAAGTAGTCATCTTTATTTCCATTTGCTACAACCACACACCAATGGTTGAGATGAATCATCAGTTGCTCCAGGTCGATGCACTGAAAAACTTACTGACCATAATCCTCATCAACCCATCTCTCTAAATGAGTAGAGCTGATTTGTAAAACTTACTTTCTTACAGATATTGTCTCAAGTAAACTGAGAAGCAGTTGAGATGAATCCCAAACTCGGGGGCATATGCAACAACATCATGAACCATGATTTGGTGATCATGGAAGATTCATTAAACATGAAAAAAAAAAATGAATTCAAAATTCTATCACATCACAGTTTTGAATATCATAGTGAAACCCTCGGTGAGAGGTTTCGAGATAGGGATATGGAATAAATGGGATGAAAGAGCACGGCGAAGATGGTACACAAATAATCCTTGATGAGAACTAATACAAGCAAAATCTTCATGGTAAACTTCGTCGTAGATCTCCATATAGAACAAGAGAAAAAAAAATAAAGAGAAGATTTCAATCCAAATCATAATCTGGACCATGTCTGCCAAAGAGCTATCACTGTCTGAACATACTGCTCGCAAGTTGAAGAAACAAATGCAGATCTCGTCCAGATCCTCCAGTTGTGCCACCAATGCACAAGAACATGTTTGCCACTGTAGATGAAAAATAATAATAATAATAATACTGTCTATACCTGAAGGGAAAACAAAGGTGCCAGAGAAGTCAAAACATTTGGAGGTGGAGAAACGAGTACCGGTAATGGCAGCATCAGAGCATTACATCAGACAACCAACATAGTGAGCCCTACGGAACTTCTTTTTCAACTGGGGCCATTGCACATAAAACTGGTCAGCAAGAAGTAGCTTATAAAGCAACAAGCCACTTAAAGATAGCTTCCTCACTCGTGCGATGCTCTCCACATAAAAGATGTGTGACCAACCTAGGCCAAGTAACTGCAGCAGATCATGTTAAGTTTCATCCAGTGATAAATTAAAGATTTGCAAGCAAGAGACAAGCTTATAGTTTCCATGAGGTCTGACCTAAAGAAAAGAAATATCTCATCCAAAGAATAATCTTCAAATAAGGATCAACATGAAATAAATGCAACACAAAGCACCCAATTATATCCCAAAGGAAAAATAGTCATCAGCACCCAATTGTTAAAAGGTGGCCTGCGTAATACGAACCTTGAAAAGGAATGCAGAAGCACACAGAGGTATGCAGGTCCCAGGACCATTACAAATAATCTGGATAAGCATGAGAAACAACATGAAAAATTTATGTAACTGTAAATACAATCGCAATAGTTTAGAGAACAAGTGAGGGTTAAATAATAACAATACCACTTGGGGCCTGATTTTTAAAGTTAGCCACAGTGCGTGAGCCATTGCAATCAAAGTTGTTCCGACAGAGGTTATGTATGACTGTCCCACTTCACGGCTTCGATAAATCTGAATGAACTGAGCAGCTTCTATCATCTTTCTTCCACTGTTCTGCAACACCAATTAACAAGTTCATTCGTTTTTTGGATTATCGTTACCCATGAGAAATCATATCAGACATCTACAGTAACGATTATGGATATCTTTGCCTAGGAAAACACTCCACAGTAATAATTATGCATATTTAGTGATATATTTTTTAAAGACCATGTACAGCGCAAAGCCTACAAAAGAATAGAATAAATTCCAAAGTTGTTGGAATCATAATACTACAAGCAAACAAGTTTGGAAGATTCTCTATGAAAATTGCTCAAGAGATTTAAGTGGAAAACGTGTTCTATTTCCATTGAACTGAAGCCTTTATTGGAATGATATAAGGAAGAATCACCAATCAACTATAAGGAACTAGTTGCAGTAAATTTAAGCATAATAATCTTTTACAGATAAAAACAGAAGATGGATAAGAAAGGAATACAACATTCTAGTAGACATATCAAAAACCATGAACAGGAATTAAGAAATACTTCAAGCTTCAAGACATACATAATTGACATAAGCGCAAGGTACATAATGAATTTTAGACCAGAAGGATTATGTAGTGCAGCAACTGTAGATTGAGTGGCAGTCTTCTCATATGTGTGTCAAAAAACACTTCAGAAACATACAAGTCATCAAGACAAGGTATATAAAGGGGGCAAAATGTTAATGTACTGTACCAACTGAAAAAAAACGTAAGTTTTCGAGTTAGAAATAGCATGTGCTACAGTATGTACCTCCCCCTGATGCATCAAGGACTCCTCCAAAACCCGAGCTTTTTTAAGGCTCATATTATCAGTTGCAGCTGCAACGTAGATTCTTGGAGTGTATATATCATTCTGGAGCACATTCATTATGCTAAGCATTTCAGCTGTATGCCCCCCTGGATAAAGGAAGTCCAAATTGACTAATCTCTCAGACAAATATAGAAGTAAAGAATAATATATGTTCATATGAAGCACGAGATCTCAGAAAACATTGCAAATTACACCTGAATACCTAATTACAACACTAACCATATTAATCAATACAAAAAGGTGCACCACAAATTTCATAAGCACCAAAGAGTAGAACGCAATGTGGTATTTATTATGTATGACTTTTTTAGATTAAAAAAGATGCAGATTTAAGCAAGCAAAATGATTTTTTAAACAAATTTCTTAGTCTAAATCTCTGCCTCAGAGTTTTATATTTTCCTATTCAACAACATACCACCACGCTCCACGCAAATGCAAAATAGTAGATATCAATTCCAAGTTTCTAACTACGAAAGTCCATGGCGAGACCTCTTAAACCACCAAATCATATGATAGACAATGAGTTTTTGGTATGTTTCGAAACACCTGAACCGAGAACAATGAGCGTCCTCAGACTATGCGTTTTCGAAGATCCAATTGGCTTTCCGGTCCAATATAATACGTACAGCACGCGGATCACAAAGATGGCAACCAGAACTGGGAGCATGAAGCACCAAATTCTTCTATCGTTGTCTTTCTCCATCTCTTCCAAATTCGCTCTTTCTCCTCTATCCTCACTGTGCAAAAAAGAAGATTTTTAGTCATACAAAGAGATTATTACTGACAAGAGTACCGGTGATAGCGCACCTCCTTCAGAGAATTCAAGAGGCGCTCCGGATTCCGCTGCAGGATTCGCAAGGAGAGAGGTGCTCCGGAAACCCTAATTTCTCTAATCCCCCATCGTTCCCCGAACCAAAGAAGACGGGCTTTCGAGTTCCACGATGGCGTACGTTAAGCGCCACGCGTACGAGCGTAAGTTAGAGGTTGCCAGTTACCGTTCATGTTACGACTCCACCTCCGTTTGTCACAAATGTGAGAGAGCTCACCGCGTCGTGTGTTGCATCGTAGATCAAGCGGTACGTTAAATCAGGCCTTCCTTTTTATTTTTTTATTCTAGAGGCTAAAAGCACCATATGTTTCATTTATTTTAAAAAAAAGTGCTATTACCTTTAAGCCCCTCTATTTTGGGGCTACTTTTTTTGTTTATTTTGTTTTGCAGTATAGCGTTCTTTTTTTTTTTTTTTGTAATCTTGAAAATATAATTTCTTCTCATATCGATCGATGTCATGCATGAGATATATCATTCCCCATCGTGCTTCTCATATCCACGACCACTGCCCCTTATGTCATCACTGACAGCAAGACTTGGGTTGACCTCTGTAGGGGATCGGTATTCCTTTGAACTCTATAAGAATTTTTCCCTCCTTGATAGTCGATCACAATGACGGTCTCAAACCTTAATTTTAATAGGACTTGTAGTAAACTTCTTCTTAATAAGACATCAACTTCTAATCAAACTTCTGCTCCAAAACCCTATTCGACTTCCACAACTAGGGTGGTCGATGGTTAGAAGACTGCTCTCTAACCCTAGCTGACCTATTCAATTAAGGGGGATGGTGGTTGATTTAAGGTTTTTTCGCACGACTTGGGTTTTATTGATTCTGTGACCCGATGAATTTAGGACTCGACCCAACTAAAGTCCTAACAAACTTGTCTTCTTCAAATCAGTCTTGTCTTCGATGCTGAAACTCCATAAACTCTAAAAATCTAATCTTCAAATCTTCATAGGGCTCCCACATAACATCTTCTGCATGTAAATTTGTCCATTATTCTAACACCTCAATAGTGGGACGTCGACGGTGCATCACGATTCAGTAGTCAATGATTGCCTTCGACTGGGTCTGGATCTCTCCATGGGCGGTAGTGTCTGACATATGACTCTGTCATCTCATACTCTCCAAGCTTGGGCTTCAGACATGATACATGCAAGACTAGATGGATCTTGAAATCTGCAAGTAGGTCCAGCCTGTATGCCACTGCTCCATTGCGTTCTGTAATCTGGAAGGGCCCATAAAAATAGGGTGAAAGCTTTATGGATGCTCTAGTGTGGACGGATGTCTGCTTGTAGTGTTGGAGCCGAAAGAAGACCCAATCTCCAACCGAAAACTCTCTTTCACTTTTATGCATGTCGTACTGTCGTTTCATCCTTGCTTGGGTCGTCGAGAGATTATCCTTCAATAATTTCAGAATTTTGTCCCTGCCCATGAGTTTCTTATCTACCTGATCTACTTTAGCTAAGTCGATTACATATTTTGGGATTATAGGGGGTGGTTGGCCATA
The DNA here is from genome assembly GCA_029747655.1 of Ensete ventricosum. Taxonomy (NCBI): domain Eukaryota; kingdom Viridiplantae; phylum Streptophyta; class Magnoliopsida; order Zingiberales; family Musaceae; genus Ensete; species Ensete ventricosum. Next base: position 56,654,652 of record JAQQAF010000009.1, read on the forward strand.
CACAGCTTCAAAATAAGTACATTTTATCGAGGAATGATAAGTCGTGTTATACCATCACTCAGCCAAATGAGCCACTTCGTCCACTCTTTTGGCCGGTCGCTAGTGAAGCATCTGAGATATGTCTCCAAGCATCAAATCACCACTTTAGTCTAGCCGTTGGTCTGTGGATGGTATGTCGTGCTTATCTTCAGTTTGGTGCTCTACAACTGGAATAGTTCTATCTAAAATTTACTAGCGAAGACACTGTCACGATCACTAACAATAGATTTAGGCATCCCTAACAATTTTACAATATTATTCATGAAGATCAGAGCAATGCTAGTGGCAGTGTAAAGGTCGCATATTTGGTGAGATGATCGATCACAATGAGGACTGTTCCTTTTTCTTAGGATGGGGGCAGGCCTTCGATGAAGTCTATCGAGATATCAGTCTATACTGAGTCCAAGATGGATAGAGGTTGCAGCTTCCCAAAGCTTGCCACTATTTCACCTTTATGTTGTTGACACGTGTTGTACCGCGCTACAAATTCAGCAACAAAGTTCTTAATACCTTTTCCAATAGAAATTTTGTTTGATCCTCTTGTAGGCTCGAAGGAATCTTGAGTGCCCAACCACTAGTGAGGAATGCATCTCCTGTAGGATGGTATTTATGCAGAGAGAATTCAACGCTAGCATTATACGTCCTTTATATCGTAAGTCCTTCGAATCCCAACTGTAATGTGCTATGGAGACCGGTTCTTCCTCCAATTTTTTTATGGTCTCTCGAATCTCTGGATCATCTCATCATTCTTTTATGATGTCTTCAAGGAAGTCATTGAACGAAAGAGAGATGGCCAAAAATTCAGCTTACTTGGGTAGTTGGGAGAGCACATCCGTAACCATATTCTTTTTCCCCTTTTTGTAAGTTATTTCATAATCATATCTAGAAAACTTTATTACCCATTTTTTGATGACTTGATTTCCTCCTTTATTGCCTTCTGTTATTTCTCTTTTTTAATTGTTTCCTCAAAACTTAAGAAATCTAAAATAAACAAAGCAAATGTTAAATCATAAATTTCTATTAGTGATCTAAATTTTCCTGAATGGGTTTCATCTGGGGAATCATTTGATAAATTTAAAATGTTCCTATGTGAGGTTGACGATGAACTTGTTGAAGCATAGTCTATCACTTGTTGGAGCATAATCTATCACTTGATTTTGTGGAGTACTAGTTCTACTGAAATATGAATTATGTTTCATCATCATTAATCTCTCAATTCTAACGTACCCTTTAATCAAACATAATATTTATATTTTAATAACGTTACCACTAATAAAATTATACAATCAATATGCTTTGAATGGTAAGTAATAACCAGTTAAGATGTATTTTTCATATTTTTTATCAAGTGTAGATGGTTTTATGAATTTACTAAAGCATAAACAATACAACAAAAAAAAAATTTTAGATGACTTACACTTGGCTTTATACCATACTAAGCCTAAAAATTAGTTCGATAAATAAACTAATGTTACAACTACTTTTGTCCAAATTGATTTAGAATATATTTTCTTTTAAGAAAACTTTTTATTATTTCAATGACAGTTTGATTCTTACGTTCAACGACATCATTTTGCTCCAATGTACATGGTGTTGTTAATTCTCTATAAATATCATTTTCTTCATAAAAAAAAACTAAACTAATTAAATAAAAAATCAACACATTTATCTTTCCGAAGTGACTTTATACATAGACCATTTTGTCAATCTACAAGTGTCTTGCATTTTTTAAAAATATTAAGTATTTCAGATTTTAATTTTAGAAAATATATCCAACTCATGTTGCTATAATCATCAATAAATAATATAAAATATTGACTTCCACTAAATAATTTTATATTTTTAGGTATACATAAGTTAACATGAATTAATTCAAGATAATTAGATATTTTTCATGCTTTTTTAATAGAAAATAGTTTCTTATTTTGTTTATCATAAATACATCCTTTGTATACATCAAGTGTATTAATTTTGGATAATGTAAAAATAAGTTATTTTTTATTTGACAACCTTAAACTCTTAATGTTAAGGTGACCATATCTTAAATGACATAAATTAGACTCATTCTTTTGAGTTGTAACAATAGCATACTTTTCAATATTTGGAACATCAAGTGGAAACATCTTATTTTACGTTACATAAATATTTACTATAATCAAACCAGATTTTTTTTAATAGTGCATAAATATTTATTAAATATAACTAAATATCCATCATCATTGTCCAATACTCAACAAGTTATCTAATAAACTAAGAATAAAAAAATATTATCAAAGTATTTTACATTCCTTAACTTAATTTCACCTTAATAATTCATTTCCCTTCAACTTGGATTTGTTTGTTATCTCTAAGCCTAATTTTTGACTTGTGAGTTTCATTATTATCAATAATATTGATTTTATATCTAACATATAATTAAAATATATGATATCGAAAAACTAAATTTTATTTACGATATAATTAACTTTTGAATGAGCCATAAACAACTTACTTTTTCTTCGTTTTCCTCCACATTGCTTGCTTGTTTTTCTATTTTTCAATAATCTATCTTTATATGCCCAAACTTTTATTAATAGTAACATTAAATTCCATTCTTATAATTTTTTTATCATAATTTGATTATTTTTGTTCATTATGCCCATCAAAGTATCCTCTTCCTCTTTCATTTCCTCTACCATGAAATCCTCCTTTGTCGCATCTTCTTACTATTGATTTTTTATCTTCTTTTAAAGTAAAAGACATCCCCTTAACCTGAAATGTTTTTTCTTTATTTTTCTCAAGTGGCCAATTCAACATTTCTTCATGTGTTTGCAAGGAACTCATTAGTTCATCAAATAAAAAATAGATAAATCTTTTGGCTTCTTAATTGCAGTAACAACATGATCAAATTTCGAAGTTAAACTTCTCAAAACTTTTACAACAATTATATGAGCATGAAGATGTTCACTATAAGATTTTATTTGACTAATCATTTCAGTCATTTGAGAAAAAAATCTTACATCGATTCATTGCTTTTGATGAACAAATTTTTAAACTCATTACAAAGAGTTTGAAGTTTTATTGTAATTACAATCGATGAACCTTAAAATTCATTTTGAAATATCAACCAAGCTTTATTTGAGATTGTCGCTATTGTAATATCTTAGAAGATTATATCATATACAGCTTGTTGAAGGAAGAACAATGTCTTTGAGTCCTTTATTCAATTCTCCCTCAACCTGATTTCTTCTTCTAGATCTGCATATCGACTCTTTATTAAATTTCAAAGATCTTAAGACTTAAATAGAGTCTTTATCTTGATGCTTCAAAATTCATAGCATTTGCCCGAAAAGATAAGAATAAGGGTTAAGACATAGAATTATCATTAAAAATTATAATACCCAATTCCGATTAAAACATAACTATGATATCATAAATATTAGGGATAGAGTAAGAAACGATATAAACATAATATTACTATGTATTTAAAAGAGAATAATTTCAATCAAGAAAATTAAAATAGTATTAAGCAAGAGGTAAGACATACAACACTTACAAGACATTCTTAAGTGCACACTCTTCATTGCTTCATGAACTATGGTTCTATTTATAAAATCTAGTAGAAACTATCTCACGCATGATTGAGTTAAGTGTAGGTATTACCCTTATTATTCTTAGATCATGGGCCACTACTTATAACATGTATATAACTACCTAAAACTTAGGCAATTATCTAGATAAACTACTTATAAATCATTTCTCAATAATACTATCGTGACCCTCCTACCCTAGAGGAGCCTCATTATCGTCATTGATAGCCCATTTGACACCTCGTCCAATGGTGACATCTTCACCCAATACCTCACCTCCGTCCCTACCTCTACCTCCATCGTCGAGAGCAAGTTAGCTTGCTACCTATGCCTTCATCCCTTCGGGAAAGGACACAACAAGGAAGGTTCTAATGAGGTGGAGGAAAGGAAGGAGATTTTTGAAATTATAAATAATAGGGGTGTTACTTTGGAAAAATAAAATGAAAATAGCGGCATCATGGGAAAAAAAATGAAAAAGAGAGATTTTTTAAAAATAAATTTACCCTATACAGTAGCCAAAACGTACATATTAAGGTTATTACTTTGGACAAGTTCCCTCAAAAGTTTTTTTTTTAAATTTTTTCTTAAAAAAAAGACCCTATTTTAATTTTTCTAATTCGAAAAATATATAAATTATCCCTAAAAAGCATAATAATATTTTTTTAGTAATAATTTTCGAGACATCCTATGGATCGATCTATAGTATGCACTAGTCCAAGTGAATGGACTACTTACTGTTTTTTAGTAACATTATTATATTTTTATTAAAATACTGAAAATATTGTATGCTTATAAAAATATAAGTAATAATATATTATATTATTTTGGTTGCCATTGCTTATAGACCATTATGATATCATATTTTTAGGTTTATAATTAATTTTATTGACGTTAGGAGTCCATTTGGGTCATCTATAGTATTTTCAAGTAGGCTTTATAATATTTTTATTATGTTGATCAAAATAATGTAACGTGTTAATTTTTAAATACCTATTTGGTGTATGTTCTTCCTCAATGATGATAAATACCCATTTAAATTATAATATGATATATCAAATGATTTCTAATATATTTTGATTCTATTTGACTCATAAATTTATAGTATTTTTATAGATGTATTAAAAATTATATAAGTGATATTTTATTATCTTTTTGGTTGTCATTACCATGATGATATCAAATTTTAGATTGAAATTGGTTTGGATGGGGTGAGTCAATTTGTATTATTTATACTGTTTTCAAATTGATTTTATAGTGTTTTTGTTGTGATGGAAAAAAAATTACAATATCTAATTGAACAAATATACCATATGGACTAATCGATAGCTCCAAAAAGAATAAGAGTAGTAGTATCTTAAGACTAACAATAGTTTGGATATTATTCGAATCAAGCGTATTATTTTAAAAAAATACTACAATATCTAATTGAACAAATATACCACATGGACTGATCTATAGGATGGCTCCAAGAAGAATTGGAGTAGTATCTTAAGGCTAACATAAGGATAGTTTGAATATTATTAAAATCAAAGGTATCATTTAAAAAATAAAATAGAAGGTGTTTTTTGAAACAAAAATATATAATTTTTTTAAAGAAAATCACATTATATTTATTATTAATTGATAAATTGATATTTAAAAGTATAAAAATATATGAATTCTTAAAAGAAAACTTCAAACTTAGAGAAATTTTCATAGAGCGCTTATAATCACCTGAAATGACTATTTTTTTCTTATCTTTATCGGATATATATATATATATATATAATTGGGTGACGAAGTGAGGACATGTAAGGCATTTCGTGCATAATAATTTTAGATATGTTAAGTTAATATTGGATGAAATTAGATAAATTTGGATTCCTTTGGTTAAATATTTCAAATTATGTATATATATATATATATATATAATATTATATAGAGAAAATCTTATCATTTTATTTAGTAATTAATATATTTTAAATCTTATAATATATATTTTGTATTATATTATATCGATAATAATAATAAAGGATCGGAATATAATATTTTATTTTAATCTTATATACAGAGTATAAATAAAATTAGGAGTTAGAATGGTCGAATCTACCTGCAAAGATTTGAAGGGCACCGAAACAATTGCGTCACCTCGAACTCAAACCACGAGCCGGTCCAAAGACCAAAGTTAGCACGACTTCGGCGGCGGCCAGGGAGAACGAGAACGCGAGCAGGGCAAAAGGTCGAACAAGTGCCGGCCGTCGCGGCCACGACACGACAGTCTTTGAAACCTCCGCCGCTCCCAACCTCAAATGCTCGCTTTCTCTTCCCGATCATAATATGCTCCTTCGCCGCCTCCGCCTCCTTCTCCTAAAGCCTTCCTCCTCCTATCCTCTCCTATCGCCGCTTCGATCCATTCCTCTTCTCCCCTTCTCCACCGTCTCCGCCTCTTCTACCCAATCCTCTGTCCCCTTTCTGCCCTTGTTCGATACGGTGAACCCCGGAAGGGCTGATGCGAGCCCCAGCTCGGCGGAGATCGCCGCTGCTATCGGCGAGTGGTTCCGCCTGGGCGCCGACCCGCTCTCACCCTTCGACCAGATCTACACCGCCCTCGCCTCCTCCCCCGACGACGCCTCCCTCGACGCCGCCCTCACCGCGCTTCGCCTCCCCCTCTCCGAGTCACTTGTCCTCGGCGTCCTGCGCCACCGTCCCCACCCCTCAGCCACCTCCGCCTCTGGTACGGCTCTCCTCCTCCTCCGCCTCCGCTTCTTCGACTGGTCCGGCCGTCAACATCCCTACCGCCATTCCCGAGCCGCCTACCATGCCGTCTTCCGCCACCTCTCGCGTGCCCGCCTCGCCTCCGTCGTCATCGACTGGCTCCACCTCTTCTCCTCCTCCTCGCCTGACATCCACCGTCACCCATTCCTTCCCGGCGGAGGAGCGACTGCCGGCCCCCACCCACGCTTTCATGATACCCTCGTCGTTGGGTATGCCGTCGCGGGGAAGCCCGAGCTGGCCCTCCAACTATTCGCACGGATGCGGTTCCAGGGCCTCGACCTTGACTCGTTCTCGTACCACGTCCTCGTCAATTCCCTTGTTGAGGCCTCCATATTCGACTTTGCTGAAACCGTTTTCTGCCAGATCTCCGACCGGGGCCTTGCTGGCCCCGTCACCGCCTGCATCCGTCTTAAGAGCCTCTGCCGCCAGGGACGGCTCCAGGACGCTGAGGATTATCTCCGAGAGCTCGCTGCCTCTCCTACAGCTGACTGCCGCACCGTTGCTGGAAACATGGTGGGCACCCTCGCCCATGCCTTTTGCCGGATAGGACAGTTTGGGGCTGCAGGACGGATTGTTGATGAGTTTGGCTCCACTGAGTCATATGGCGTTTGGGTAGGCAACCTTGTCCGTGCCGGGAAGCTCGATGCAGCATGGGAGTTCTTGTTGAGAAAGAAGGCATCGGAAGATTACATTCCTGAGAGCTTCCATTACGGAAAGCTCATCTTCCGGCTTCTGAAGGAGAATCGTCTTGAGGACGTCTATAATGTGCTTGTAGAAATGATGGAAGAGGGGATCTCTCCTGACCACATAACAATGAGCGCAGCTCTCTGTTTCTTCTGCAAGTCTGGAATGGTGGATATCGCTTTGCTCTTGTATAATTCTCTAAGGGAGCTTGGCATCAACCCAAGTTTGCTGGTCTATGACCAGCTGATTAATGCCCTGTGCCGTGGCGGTAATGTGGATGATGTCTGCTTGATTTTGGAGGAGTCCATGCAACAGGGCTACTTTCCTGGGAAGCAAACATTTAACATTCTTTCTAACTTCCTGTGCTGGGAGGGAAGGCTTGATAAGATGCGGAAGCTGCTTGATGGTGCTCTTCAGGGGAAAACAAAGCCACCACCAGTTGTTTTTGCTAGGTACATCTCAGCACTGTGTAAGGCTGGAGAATTAGAAGAGGCTTGCCTGGTGCCCCAGATGGTTAGCGGAGACGATGACAGTTTATTGGGACGGTACAAGTCCACATACGCAAACTTAATTCGTGCATTGATATTGTTGCGGCGGGTAGATGTGCTTCCTCGGCTGATTATTGAGATGCAAAAGCTTGGTCACATTCCAAGTCGGGGCCTTTACGGGTCCCTTGTTTGCTGTCTCTGTGAGATGGGCAAGTTTGATGAGGTTCTTCACCTACTGAACGAGCAACTGGAGCGTCATGAATTAGACAAAAGGACATGCTACAATTACTTCATATATGGGGCAGCAGTATCCAAAAGGCCTGAAGTGGCAAGGGAAGTGTACAATAGGATGCAGGCTGCAGGATTGGAACCCACTGTTGATAATAATATCCTAATTCTTAAGAGCTATCTGAAGAGTAAACAGATAGGTGATGCTCTTAGCTTCTTCCGCTATCTGTTTGAGAAGCAGGAGCCCAAAACCAAGCTGTACAATGTATTTATAACTGGCCTTTGTGAAGCTGGGAAACCAGAGCAAGCTGTGGTGTTCTGGAAGGAGGCAAGGGAGAAGGGGTTTATCCCAAGTCTTCAGTGTTATGAGGATCTTGTACTTGAATTATCTTCTAAGAAGGCTTACGATATTGTGGTTAAGGTTATTGAGGATTTCAGGCAAACTGGCCGTCCAGTTTCTGCATTTTTGTGTAACGTGCTGCTGTTGCACACTTTGAAGAGTCAGGACCTCCTACGCTCCTGGGTTCAAACAAGAGAGAACTCCAATGCAGTAGATGTGAGTGGGGAAACTCAAGTATCTGAAGGATCTATGCTAGGCCATCTTATCGCTGTTTTTTCAGCTGGAATAAGAATGAAAGATGGTGTTGATAAGTTGGACGAATTGATTGAGAGATTCTTTCCAGTTGATATTTATACATACAATATGTTGTTGCGAGGCATGAGCATGGCAGGGAGGATGGATTATGCATGTGATTTGTTTCATAGGATACCTAAGAAAGGTTTTGAGCCAAATCGATGGACTTTTGACATTATAGTCCATGGTCTTTGCAAACAAGGTAAAAGAAAAGAGGCTGAAAGATGGATGGAGGCAATGTATCGGAACGGGTTTCACCCGACTTGGTCCACAATGAGGATATATAACACCACCTCCTAGTTAGTGAAGATGGTTCAGTGGATGATATGCAAACTTTGTGGTGCTTACAACTCATTGCTGGTCTGTCATCATCCTTGTTAATTAACTGAAACAGGTAAGTTCAACAAAATATCATATTTTGGTAGTCACCCTAACTATATAATTATTGTATTTTGTAGCATTTGATATCGGTTTAGTTATTTTTTTTGTTTTTTTCACTCGATGAGCAGTTCCATATGAAATTTAATTCATAATCAATCATTAGTACTTGTAGCCAAAGTTCAATCTTGACGATTGAGTTTTTTGCATAACAGATTGGTGTACTTTACCTCTAATATCAGTTGTGTTTAATGATTATTTATATACTGAACTAACATGTAATTAAGAGTAAATCAATAGTTCGTTTTACAAGTATAGACCTATATATCAAAGTATCTCTGCGGTAGGCATGTGACGTCAAGCTACGTTAAATGTGGCTGTAACTGTTAATGCAAAAGATATTTCCTCTTGTCTGCCTTTAACCAAGTCCTTTACTTCTTTGTTGCTATCAGTCAATTATCTTTGTCTTTATTTAGTTCTTGATTAAATAATTGAAGAGCTCTTAGTGCCTTTGAAATTTGTATTGTTAGTTTATAACACTGAGAACCATAATATCATTTTTTTGGCATAGCCTGTAGATACCGAGGAAGCTTTTTTTTGTAAGGTAATTGAATTCTTGAGCTAATTGCAAAAATAAATACTTTTTTACATCTAATCTAATTAAACTTCTTGGAAAACGATTCAGACTATAGTGATTCTTCCTGCAAAACTTCTTTTGCCACTGAAAAACAAATGAACCTGACCCAACTACGAAATTACCTAGTTAGCAAATGAAGAACGTCAAAATGTCATAGGAATCCCCCATAGCTGCTAGTGACATCAGAATGGTGTCAACTGGGAAAACAGTTCAAACATTGAATTATGTGGAAAGAAGACTTTAAGTTCTATATCTTTTGGAATATAGGAAAAACAAGTTGTGCACTGACACCCTCTAATTTAAGGGAAATTAAGAGAGAAAGAGAGAGAGAGAGAGGATTTATATTGTCTTCTTTTTTTTGGTAAGTGAGGATTTATATTGTCCATTTCCCTTCAAATTATAATGGGCATATTGAAATGCAGCAAATGAAAGTACATGTCTGAATTTCGCCACTGTCAACTCACGTTCACTGCGGAGATAGTTGAATTTCCTCAAAGTGGTTCAATTGTGCTTGCATCTTTCTAATAGATAGTAGTTGATACCAAACTGCAGCTGCTGTAATAGGCTTTGTTTTCATTGCTGAGGTTTACAGGGAAGATCAAAGTGGGACAAGCTGATCTGTGATCCATCAAAGCTTAACAACTTTGCTATAGCTGTGAGAGTAGATTAAGTGATCTGGATAGTTGGAACTTAGACCTTATTGTTGATCATGAGATTAATTAGCTTGGTAGCATCTGATATCTATGGACATCTGCATAGATATGGAATATAGCAGAATGAATGTTTCAAAAGAGACCTTGAAGTGGGGTGCAAATGATTAGGTTATGTTCAGTTCTAAGGAAAAATTTGAACTTAGAACTTGTTCGTTTTTCAGGTTCTGAAGCCAAACCATAGTATCTAAAGTTCAACACAGAAATGTTTTATTTGGTTAATTTTTAATTCAGCTTCTAAAGCGGACCAACCAATCTGTGATCTGTCCAAAGCTGCAAACTTTGTAATAGCTACAAGAAGTGGATTAGGTAATCTGGATAGTTGAACCCCAAACCTAACTGTTGGTCATGGGAGTAATCAGGTTAGGTGGCATTCGAATGTGCGTGGAACATCAGCATAAATACGGAATATACCAGAAATAATGATTGAAAACAGACCTTGAAGTGGGGTGCACATGACTAGCTTAGGTTCAGCTCTTAGGAAACTAGTGAACATACAACTTGTTTGATTTGCAGGTTCTCAAGCCGAACTGAACCATAACAATGATCAAACATTTGTATGTTCTCTTTAAATATCAAAACATAACCAATTTTGTATACAATCTTGATGAGAATGAGGTTTATTATGGCTTCATGTGTTTACATGTGGTGTATTGTTTTTATATTACTAGATTTGGTTTAAGTTTGGACGGTTCTCTACAGACCAAACTGAATGGAATTGAAACTTTACCGTTTTTCGATTCTCATACCATAATTCACTGCACTACCAGTTTAATCTGGTACAGACTCCTGGATAGTTCATTTTTTAGATCCATACCCTCAAAGTTGATCGCAAACACCACTATGTAGTTTTGCTGGCCTTAAATATTTTATAAAACTACTGTCAGAAGGTAACTGCCGAGTTTTGAGTTAAGTACCTCAGTGAAGTGGTGAGCATGCGTTTGACGTTGGGATTACAATAATTATCGAAGCTGTTCTGAAAAGGCCTAAATCCCAGTCTCACACACTATCTTATAGAGTTGTTATTCAAGAACATAATATCCTTATTTGTGAGCACAATGTGCTTGTTGCTAGCCTATCTTGCTGACATTCCAAATTGACAAAAAGCTGTCCTTGTCTTCCTTTTTCCCATGTTCCTTCTTTTCATTTTCTTTATCTGGAAGATGGGAGATTAATATTTGAATCATAGAGGTAGAAGCTTGTTTTTTTATGTCAAGAAAACTTCCAATTACTTATTCTACTGCCAAGGGTATATGACAGACATTTCCATTATGTTATTATCCACCGTGTTTGTTTGATTTTTCGTTGGTATTAAATATATGTATATATATATATATATATATATATATATATATATATATATATATATACATACTTCCGTGACACCAAGTAGTGTTCACCTCGTCATTATTAATAGTTATTACTCTGCATTTAGTGTTACAGATCAATGAGCTAACCATTTGGTTGGATGAGTGCAGGTTGCCCAACTCAGGCTGGCTGTCGCTGTAAAAAAGCAGAGAGTTGTATCGATTACCATAACAATAATACACGGTGATACGTAGCAGAGATGCCTCGAGTTTGGGCACGCAGTTCATTTGCCAGATTTTTGCTGCACCAAACTATGCGCTTTTTTTAGCATCGAATCAGCGAGAGATTTTTCATCGTGATTGATATATTTGGTTCATTGATCTGTGTACAATAATGAATCTAAACATTCTTGTAATAATCCAGCAACCCCACTCACTCATCAGCAACTGAGGATTTGGGCAGGTCAAATTGTCCGACAGAGAGAGCCGAGTGCTAATGACGCTACTAATTGCCAGCATGAATGGCAGTGCATCTCACTCAGTGGGAACCAACTTATTCCATTGAATCACTCAATCAAAGAATAAATTGTTCGCCCCTCATCAAATGATAGGTAATCAATCAATCAATCAGGCGTTGCAGTTGTCATCGTCATCATCATCCTCGTCGCTTTCTTCTAACTTGATTCTCCTGTACCATCTTGCGCAGGCCACGAACACCAGGAAGTCGGCGGCGGTGAGGCTGGCCAGGAGAAAGTAGAACCTGTCCATGTGCCCTCTGTTGAGGTTGGCCGGAATCCACCCGGGTCGGTCGCCCTTCGCCGTGATCTCCATCACTGCGGTCACCAGTAGGCTGCTCACGTAGTTCCCCAGCGAGATGGAAGTCATGCAGAGCGCGCTGCCGAAGCTCTTCAGCCCGTCCGGCGCTTGGCCGTTGAAGAACTCCAGCTGACCCACGTACATGAACACCTCCGAGGCTCCTATCAGCGCGTACTGAGGGATCTGCCACAGGATGCTCAGCGAGCTGTCGTCGTCGCAGTCTCTGCAGACGTTCCTCAGTCGCTTCACTTCCACGGTTCCCGCCGACGCCGTCGCCATTATCGCCAGGATGAGCCCCGCCCCCATCCTCTGCAGCTCGGTCAGCCCCCTCGGGTCCTTTCTCAGCCGGGAGACCAGGGGGTTGAGGAGCCTACGGTAGAACAAGATGAAGGCCGCCACGCTGACGATGTCGAAGGCCGACATGCTCGCTGGGGGAATGCGGAATCCGGCTACCGTGCCGTCCATGGCTGCGCCCTGCTCCACGAAGAGGGAGGCCATCTGCGTGAAGACGACGGAGTAGAGGATGGTCGTCAGCCATATGGGGATTAGCCGGAGCACGCATTTCAGCTCCTCCACTTGTGTGATGGGGCAGAGGCGCCATGGGTCGCGGCGGCAGCCGCCGGACTTGCCTTCTTGGATCCTGAAGTCATTCTCCGGATCGATGACCGCAGCTCGATCCAAGAACCTACGGCAGCAGATCACCTCAAGCTGGGCCGAGTGCAATGCAAGCCGGAGGAGAACGTGAAAGGATTCGGTTCCCGGAAACCTACCTGAAACCTTCAGTGTGAAGTGTCCTTCTGCTCCCATGAGCGGCCGAGACCTGCTTCTCCTCCACCTCGTACAAGTCATCGCCACCATTTGTTGGCATCTTCATCCTCCACTTCCTCGATGCGGCGACGACGACCTGGCACACCCTGGAGAGGGGGTTGCCGATGGGCTTGAAGTGCCTGTACCTGGAACTCCCGCAGAGGAAGAGGAGCAGGGCCACCGCGGCAGAGCCAGCAGAGACCCAGAACCCCAGTGCCCACATGCCCTTGTCCTCGAAGTAGTCCAAGAAGGTGTTGGAGAAGAGAGACCCCAGGTTGAGGGCCAGGTAGAAGTAGCTGAAGAAGGAGACTTTGGAGTGGGACTCATCAACGTCCTTCTCGTCGAACTGGTCTGCCCCAAAGGTGGCTATGTTGGGCTGGTACCCTCCGTTTCCGAGGGCGATGAGGTAGACCGAGACGTAGAACACCCCGGTCTCCATGCTCGAGTGAGGGCCACAGAGGAAGTGCTCCCCCTCCCCGCCACACCCCGAGGGCTTCAGCAGAAACAGGTAGGTGGATACAGAGAGCAGCACCAAGCCCTGTCGACCCAGAGAAACAAAACCGTTAGCAATGGCCGCAGCTCGTCATCCCAAGCTTTCAGATGGGGGATCTTACGAACACAAAGATGACTTGGAAGATGGCGCATGTCTTGTATCTTCCCCAGTAGGAGTCACTGAGGAAGGCGCCGACGAGGGAGAAGATGTACACAGTGCCTGTCCACTTGCTGACATTGTTTGCTGCATCAGCGTTGTTCTGCTGCAGGACTCTCGTCAGGAACAACACCAAGTTCACGCCAACCCCGAAGAATGCCAACGTCGCTAATCCTTGGTTCACTGCATCGAGGTTGCAGATGAGGTATGTATGTATCAGCTCACATGTCAAATGGCAGACAAGACCGTACACACACACAGCTTTACTGATGCTGCTGCTATATTGTTCTCTTGATCACACATGTGCACACCATCTTTCGAGCATCGAGTTTAGGTTAGGCATGCATGCTCTGACTACCTTTTTCTTTTCTGATGAAGCTGCCACCGTGATCTATGTGCATCCGCCGAACAAAAAAAGTTGAGGACAAGATGTCTTTTACAGGTCAGAATACACACCCACATGTAGTGTGTGCTATTCAGATTCCAGAGGCAAAAATCCAAAATCCTTGTGGGGTGGGGGGGAGGGTTGATGCAAGATGTAGTTGCAGATTGTGACAATGGCAGTGACCCTCTGATGTGATGTGATGCTTCCAGTTTGCCAAGTCGACAGGTAAAGCTCAAGCTCAGGATCCTAGAGAAAGAATCTACCACACGCAAGCCCTGACATCTATCTATCTGCTTGGTGAAAGAAGTCGGTAAAATAGTCTGCTACAAAAAACACCTGATACGCAGCAGTGCCTAAAGAGAGCCGCCCACTTTTCAGCCTGCATCGATCAGGTGATCTTTACTGGATATTTCTTTTGATTTTAATCTTGAGGATGAGTTGAGATCACCAACAAAGCATCATTAGTGGCAGCATAGCACATACTTAGAATGCTCTGTTTTTTTTCCTTTTCTATTATTCATTATAACAGGTCTTGATACAATGAGAAGGTTGTTTCTTGGTGACATCAATGATCAGAATTCGAAAAGGGAACCAAAATAAAAACCACAGGTGTCAATTAAATGAATATTTGAGCTTGTTCTGTTTTCTACTTGCTATTTACTCTTTTCTTGTTCTGTTGGACTTATAATTAGTGACTGTTGATGTTCAGCTTCAGCGAGATCAGAAGAAAACCAAAAAAGAATGGAGGCAATCAGAAAAGAAACTTGTGCCAAGGAACTCTTAGAAAGCATGAGGTAATCCTTAACTTTCATCAAGACTATTGCACCTGATTGTCATAAATTCAATGGAATTATGTGTCTGGTAAAGGTTTCTTAAGAATCAGAGGCACAACATAGGCTGCCAAGATTTTGAGACTCTGTCAAGTTGGTTCAGAATGGCTTGACTTTTCTTTATGTGTCATTCTTGTGTTACTACACAATTTATTATGGAAAAATAATAATTCTGACCATGCTTTTTGCTGTTGTATAGAAATTAGGATAATAAGGGGCTTTTTCCACAACCTGGATATGAGGGTGTCCAAATTCAAGAAAACTGATGCCTTTGTTACTTTAGGAGGATGCATTTCTTTATTGTGTATATGTGGGTGGATCCTAAGGTGGAAAAGCACCAAATCAGCAGAGCTTGCTCTTATCATCTCCTCAATCAAAATGATCAAAAGGATCTGAAGGTTGTCAGCTGATGATTGAAACAAACTATAGAGAGTAAAAAACAAACTCATTGTGCATAACAAAAAGATGAGTACCTAGTACAAGAACTCCACCCACCCACCCTCCAGTCTTGCCCTTGGCTGCTGGCCTACCTCGGATGTCCACTGATCCATCAAGTGTGTACTCATGTTGCTCATCTTTCCCTTCATTCATCTCTTTGTTAAAGGATGCACTTCTAGTCTGCATGTCACCATTCTCTGCTACTCTCTTCTCTTTTTCCTGCAACACCAATTTTACTTTGTTAAGTCTGACCATCCTAAGCTTATCCACTGCCTTGTATCACCATGAAGGAACTCAGGAAAGTGGAAAGAGGGCTAGCAAGGAAGTGGAAGAGATACTGACCACATTAGATTTCTCAGAGCTGGTGGCCATTGAATCCCCACAGTGGGAAGATCAGAATGACAAGATGAAAACAAGAGTCAAAATAATGCAAGATAGAGAGGGGGGGGGGGGGAGGGAGGGGTTTGGGTGGAGAAAATGGTGCTTTGTATTTATAGAGGTAAGGAGAATGCATCAATGGTTGAGATTAGAGAGGATAAAAGATGATGATGTGGTGTTATTTGCCCACATGGCCTTATTCAATGCCCAAAAAGAAGCTGAAAATGACAACCTAAATGGCTGGAAGGGACAGAGAGGTTATTTAGTTGGATTTGGATACTTGCATTAATGTAGTAGAGATACATTTGCAGGAGCACATTAATAACCTTTTTGGGTTTGAGGTAGAAAGGGAAAGGATATGCTTCTGAAATTATTTGAGAGTTACAGGAAAAAAAAGAGTGTTTTATGTTTACTGTACACAATCAATTGTTTTCTGTGCACACTCCACTAGCTTGTGAAACCAGTACAGTAAACTCCTATAATGCCTTGTCAGCAGTTGCTGCTACACTCAAAATTTTAATAGTTCAGAGTACTGTCATTTGAATTATGGCATGTAGAGAGTAGGTATCTTCAAACTTTTAACATATAGGGTGGGTATCTTAAAACTTGTCATATATATTTAGGGTGAATTTTTCAAAAAGTTATTAATTTTAATTTTTTTTTCTTGTAAGGCATCTTAAGTTTGAAAAATTCTCAAATAACTCTGCTTCCATAACTTTACCCTTTTATCTATAGATAGCAACTTAAAATAATAATTTCTAGACCTCAGTGGTTTCAATAAGAGTTTAATGTTAGCATGGTTGAGGAGAAGACCTGTATGGTGTACGATAGTTGTGACTCTGAACTCGATATATAATATACACTTCAATTCTATGTTTTCCTTTTTCTTTGTCACATTTCTTTGTCAATTTTCATCTTCTTTAAATTTTTTTTTTCTTTTAGGTGGTGTCGCTCCTTCTTCCTTCGCCTTCTTTTTGTTTATATTTTGTTTGTTGAGCATTGAATCCTCAAATCTAGTATTGGTGGGAGCTTCGTGAATTGGATACGCTCTTAGCATTGAACCTTGAAGGGAAAAAAAATTCATGTAAGTAAATTATTATACTTATTTTTTAATCATTTAATAGTTATTTATACATGATAAAATGGGTTTCTCACTTAAAATCGTTTTTAAAAAAATTAGCTAGTACTTAAATACTAAACATTGAGACAAGCATTGAATCTGAAACTATTATAACCAAATTTATCAGGGAAAAAATATTGTAAGAAAATTGTTATATTTTAATGAAAATGAGAAAAATCAAAGAAAATAGAAAAAAAACTATTAAGAAGTTGAATAATCCTTAAAATAACCAAAAAAATAAAAAAACAAAGATCATATATTGTTACAAATATAAAAATATAAAAAAACCATAGACTATTCAAATTTTAAAAAAATCAAAAAAATTATCTAAATTAGAATATCTGTTACAAAGGTCTACATGGTTGCAATTTAAAGCTTCCTCACAATTTTATAGCATTTAGATGATTTCTTGATGTTGATATTTTAATTATGGGGTCCAACCATAATCAGGATATTGTATGCCATGAGTTCTTTTGTGAATCATATATTTATCGTAGTTTGTTGATTTATTTAGAAGCTTAAATATCAAAAAATATTACATAAATCTATCATATTTTGGTGAAATATGATGAAAAAGAGAAAAAGATGAAGAAGATAGG
Source organism: Ensete ventricosum (assembly GCA_029747655.1). Lineage (NCBI taxonomy): Eukaryota > Viridiplantae > Streptophyta > Magnoliopsida > Zingiberales > Musaceae > Ensete > Ensete ventricosum. Next base: position 56,672,102 of record JAQQAF010000009.1, read on the forward strand.
AAAACATCAAATTGTTTAGATTATGAAAAAAATAAGAAAATTTCTAAAATCAGAAAAATTATTATAGAGGTCCATCTAGTTGTAATTGAAAGCCTTCTTGAAAATTTCATAGCATTTGTACCAATTCTTGAGTTTCATAGTTTGATTTTAGGGTCCAACCAGAATCAGGGTACTGTATATTAGGAGTTAATTTTTGTAAATAATACTTTTATCTAGTTTTCTTTGACCTATTTTAGAAGCTTAAATATCAAAAATATTTAAAGATCGATACTCTAATTTTGAAGTCCAACCAAAATTAGGGTATCAAAATGTGAATTAAAATCTGTATTTCAAAAGGAAACTCTTTTAAACCAAATTTTTACTATAGCTTTGAAATATATTTAGAAGTTAAAATATCAAAGAAAATAGGAAGCACAAACTGTTCATATACTGAATAAATAAAAAATAAAAAAATCTACAAATTAGATAATATATTAAAAAAGCTTATCTACTTGTAATTATTATTTTTTAAAAAATTTAAAATATTTGGGCCATTCCTTGAGGTTGAGATTTTGATTTTAGGGTATAACCAAAATCAGAATATCGTATATAAGGAACTTGTTGAATGTCGAATTTTGATGATGAAACCAATTGATAAAGTTATGATCTAATATGCATTTAAGTGACACAGGACTAGCTTCGATCAAGGAGAGACAAATCAATTAAAGCAGTGGAATCAAATGTTGGGCCGAAATTAAACATGTCAGAAGATTGGACGTCAAGCCGGAGGACTTGTCGACGTGCCAACATAAAGACTTCGTGCCATGAGTTTGGGCATCGGGCCAGAAGGATCAGATATTCCGCCAAGGAGATCGGATGTTATGGAGGTCAACATGCCGATTGGGCAATACATCGAAGGAGAGGACGATCCGTCGGATGAACCAATGACATGCCGGACAACATGAAATTCATGCTTTATAATCATTTGTCTAGATCGAAGTAGTTTAGAGTTCTAAGAGTTGGTTTTGAATGTAATTAGGCCAACTCAATTAGGGGCCCATTGAGCCTTAATTAGGGGTGATTTGGGCCTATTAAAAGGCTCATTTCAATGACCCAAAGTCAGACTAGGTGGTGGTATCGCCCAGAAGACACAGTCTCCGAAAAGACACGGTCTCTGAGAAGACACAATATTCGACACTGTGTTAGGCGGTGGTACTGCCCAGGTTGGCGGTACACCGCCAGTGTCCAGTGCCCGAGGCTGTCAGGGGACGGTAGTACCGCCCATTAATGGCGGTGGTATTGCCAGCACCTCGGGAACTCTTATAATTTGAATTGTGGCTCCATTTTTTAAGCCATTTGGGGCCTATAAATACCCCACCCATTTTTACTTAAGGAATCAAGAATTGTGAGTAAAAAGCTTGTGAAAATGCTATTGTAATTCCTTGAGAGCTTCCCTTATTTTCGCTAAGTGTAGTTTCTGTTTAAGGGAGAGCTGAGAGAACTGTAAAGGTTGTCTCCTAAACTTGTGAAAGTGAGAATAAAGTTGTAAAAGGATAGTTGATCTTCACCCGTTGAAAGAAGATCAAGAGTGGAAGTCGGTGACCACAACGAAGGAGGAATTAGGAGTGGACATACGTCACGATGATCGAACCATTATAAAATTGGTGTGCCTTCTCTTCTATTCTCTACTGTTTAATTGCCTTGCATATAGCTTATTCATTATCGTCCTACGGACGCTCTTAAGTTTAAATGCTTTTTCGATACAAGTTTTATTGAATAAATTCTCAAATCGACAAAGATTTTTCGTAAACACTAATTCACCCCCACCAGCACCCTCTCTTAGTGCTGATTTATCCTAACAAAGCTGACTTTTATAGACCATATTTTACTATAGTTTGTTGACCTATTTAGCAGCTAAAATGTCAAAAAATATTGCATGAATCCATTAAGTTTTGGTTAGAGTTTTTTTGATATATATATTTTTTTTTCATAATCTAAATAGTATGGTGTTTTCTTATTTTTATCTTTTTTTATTTCCATCAAAACATAATGTATATATGTAATATTTTTTTAATATTTAAGCTTCTAAATAGGTTAACAAACTATGGTAAAAATATAGTCCACAAAAGTCAACTCTTGATATATGATAACCAAATTATGTTTGGACCCCAAAATTAGAGTATCATTCTCAAGAAATAATCCAAATAAAATGAAAATTTTAAGAAAAACTTTAAATTACAACCATACGTACCCCTATAATAAATTTTTAATTTCTCAAAATTAAAATAGTATATGGTTTTTCTTTTTTTATCGTTTTTATTTCATCAAAATATGATATTCTTTATGTAATATTTTTTTGATATTTGAGCTTTTAGATATGTCCAAAGCTATGGTAAAAAGTTGATTTAAAAAAGTCAAATTCTAATAATGGATACCCTGATTTTGGTTAGGTCCTAAAATTAAAGCATCGACTCAAGGAATGATCCAAATGCTATAAATTTTTAGTAAAGCTTTCAATTGCAACCATATTGACCTCCATAAGAAATTTTATAATTTAATTTTTTGATATTTTTTATTTTTTAAAAAATGAACAATTTTATTTTTTTCTATTTTCTATATATTTTTTTGTTAACTAAAACATGATGGCTTTATGTAATATTTGTTGATATTTGATCTTCTAAATATATTTTAAATATATGGTAAAAATTTTATTTAAGAAAATAAACTCATACCCTAATTTTGATTGGACGCTAAAATGAGAGTTCTGATCTCAAGCAATAGTCCAAATGCTAAGGAGGGAAAGAGTATAATATAATTAAAAATACTTTTTTACTTCATCCAACCAAGTCAGCAATGGACATTTGAGTGTAACTTCTAAGTAATGTATATGCTAACTTGTGTTTCGAAACATGAAATTATAATTGGAGTGTTTTGTAGGATTCTTTTAGATACATGAAAAACACAAGTTATATACGTAGAAAATATAATTGTTAGTCTTTTGGGTTTCAAATTGAACATTGATCCAAGAGAGTTTATATAACTAAGGTATAAATCTTATAAAGTTACTGAGTAACACCCCGATTAGTTTCACATCGAGAGTGGACAAGATTAAGATTGACTTATAAGGATTTGATGAGTGTATTAATGTAAATTTTAGTTTAAGCATTTTGGCTAGTGATTTGGACTAGTGATTTAAATAGGTGCTCGGGCGCTCGCCTAAGCGCTCAGGCGAGGCGAGGCGAGGCCCGAGCGCCTCACTTGATCTCCAGGCGGCGCGCTTCAAAGAGGCACTCGCCCGAGCCCAGGCGCTGGGCGCTTCGGGTGAGCGCCCGGGTTATACCAAACGATAATATCGTTGTCGCTGTCGTGGAACGCCGAGTTCAGGCAAGAAGGAACAGGAGTAACACTACTGCAAAAGGAAAACGAGGGGAGAAATGAACCTTCGTCCGAGAGCGATGAGACGGGTGGTGCGATGAGGAGCAGCACTGTAGTAGGAAAACGTGGAGCCACGGTCCCTCTTCCTCCCCCCTCTCTCTCTCCCCTTGTACTCTCCTCTCTCTCTCTCTCTCTTTATCCCTATAGAGAGCCAAGCTGCAGCTACTGCTACAGAGCTACTGTTGCACTGCTGCAGCACACCTGCAGCAGTATGCTGCAGAGCTACTGCTACAGTAGTAGTAGTTGCAGTAGTCTACACACGTACTGCAGCTACTGTAGGTGTGCAGACCGCTGCAGCACACCTACTGCAGCTACTGCTACAGCAGTACACTGCAGCACACCTGCAGCAGTATGCTGCAAAGCTACTGCACACCTACTGCAGCAGTAGTAGCTGCAGCAGTCTGCACGCATACTGTAGCTACTGTAGGTGTGCAGACCGCTACAGCACACCTACTGCAACAGTATACTGCAGCACACCTGCAACAGTATGCTGCAGAGCTACTACTGCAACATTCTACTATACAATTACTGCTGCATCACACCTACTACAACAGTATAGCAACAGTCTGCACACCTACTGCAATAGTATAGCAGTATACTGTTACTTTTATATATTTATTAATTATTTAAAGTATTAATTTTTTATATATTTATTAATTATATTATATTTTTTATTATAGCACCTAGCGCCTCAGGCGTTTTGAGACCCTGGCGCCTTTTAGCGCCTCACGCTTTTTAAATCACTGATTTGGGCCAACTGAAGTTGATAGGTCAATTAGTCCATTAGGCTTGGGTCATATAACAAAGTATCAACTAATGGAGGAAGAGTTATATAACTCACTTTTCCTTTCTATTTCACAAATAGGAAGTTAGAGAGAAAATTAGGATACCAGAGGAGGAGGATCACCATATATATAACAAAAGTTTGGCTCTAATTTTTTCTCGTCGAGCTTCTTGATGTGTCATTATACCTTGAGAAGTAGAAAGAATTGCAATTCCCATTCCACCTAAAATCTTAGGAATTTGTTGATAGTTGGAATAAATTCGAGTTGGCTGATACGCTTTAAAATAGTTCTGCGTATTCTTTTCCTAGTCTTTCTATGTCGAAGAGCTGAAACCAAGAAATATTTGTTACCTTTCTAATTTTTCTGAACGTTTTCAATAAAACCTTCTCGTAGAATTATTTTCACAATATTTTTGACGATATTAGTAGATGCTATTCGAACCGTTCCTTTTTTATTCATATCAGCATTTCTTATAGAAGTGATTATATCGGCAATAGTGTCCTTACCCATGACGAACTATAATTATTGGCATCATAGATGAAAGGTCATACATCCCGCAGACATCCTTTAGAACTGGGCAAACAATATATGGTGAATGTACTCAGATGATTCATATTAAATTGATTTTTTTTTCTTTGTTCAAGTTAATGTGGATCCAACCGATTCTATAAGAATATTTATATCATTTAAGAAATATAAGGGGCCATAGGGTCAAGTCCAATTTTTTATGTCAATTTAACTGAACAAATTAAAAAAAAAAAGTACTTTCAAGTATTTAATCACATAAGGAGGGGAACATTGATTGTACAATGCCTTGTTTTAAACTCTGTAGAGATGCTAACAGTGATATTTAATTGCAATCACACTGAAATGTGTAGAATGTGCAATGACTTTAGTATTATTTTTGCTCTAAGACAAGAGATTATTTTTTTCCAATGTTGGTGTTTCCAGGCTCCTTCCTCTTCCATTGGTGTCACAACCATATGTGGTTAACACACAAGTCCAAAGCTCAAATGATCTGGAACATGTGAAATGAAAGGTGACTTTGTATCTACCCATCCTCCTTCCACATATGTTGATTGAAGCATGATTTAAACAACTCAATGTTCCACAGAGATGTGAAGCAATTCTCATATCCTGTTAATGATTGCCATTATCTCTACAATGTAAGCTACAAATCAGCTATGATATGACAGATAGATGAACAGGCTTTGTATAAAACCTCCTGCATGGATGATTAAAAGGCTAAAGGAAGAGGACTCAACATTCTGATACTTGCTATCTCTGTGTAGAAAATATTTCTTCTGTCACTTTGAAGTAAAAAAGGGGATGATGATGATGAGACCTTTCTACCTCCAAACATTGAAATCTGGTCATTCTTTTAGTTTTCTGTGAGAAACAACTGCTGTAATGTTGTCAAAATCTTACCACCACTTCTTCCCTCTCTTTTGCAGGATCAGGCTCAAAACATTCTACAGAGTGCATCATTGGCATCAATGGTAGACCATCTCAAGAACATCTCAGGAAAAGAGAAGCCCAATTGATGTCCTCTGCTAAAGTTTTGTTTCTGCATCACCTGAAGCAGAAAAAAAAAAAAAAAAGCACATATCAAAACCACAACAGCTGTCCCTGTTTCTTCTTTGGATATTTGAAGAATCTTTGTAGGTGTTCTTCACTCTGTAGCTTGCTTTTTGGGTCACAAATCTGCTCTTCCAAGTCATATATTGATCATGCTACTTACTCTTACAGGTGAAAACTTGATCCACCAGCTTCTGTTCTTGTCACAACTCAAGAAATGGCTTATCACTTACCTATAAGTGGAGAAAGAGATCATTGTCCTCCAAGATCCTACCACCAACCTCATAATACTTATAGCTCGGAGTCTAATTCTCATCGGACCATCTTAATCACCATTGTCAATTTAGAAAAATAAATCAGAGAAAAATTAAAATATGAGTATATTGGTGAGTAAAGCTTAAGAAATTAATCATTGTGACTCGTATAATGAATTAAGAAACCGATAAGACGCCTACGCACTAATTTTGTGTGTTTTTCTTTTTTGAAGCTCACCCACCAACTTTGTTTTTTCAATCCTAACATTAGATTTGTTAATATTGACATGAAGAAGAAAAAAATATTTAAAAAGAAAAAAAAAACCAAATGCCAAAATTACATCTAGAACCAAACCAAAACGATGTCTAACTTGGGCCGGAGATAAGGAAAGCCCATTACGGCTTAATGGGCCGAGCTGGGCCGGCTATAATTCTACGAAGACGTGCTTTAATAAGTCGTGTTTATTTTTTATTTCTTAATTTGTAGGGGTCGAAGCGGCGAGCAATGGCCGGAAAGGAGCGGGAGGCAGTGGAGATCACCGTCAAGACGGTCGGCCCCGCGCGACCCACCAGACTCCGAGTCCCCTCCCCCATCAAGGTCGGTCGATCGGTACCCTAACCCTAATGATCGCGGAAATTTCTGTTGGTTGTTTGATTTCTCGACCTAATCGTATCTCATGATTTCAACCGGTTTGTAAGCTAGGTCGCGGATCTGAGGAGATTGGTTGCCGCAGAGTATCGGCTGCCGGCGGAGCGATTGAAGCTTGTTCTGAGGGGTAAGACCCTTCGGGACAAGATGGAGAAGAATGATGGCGACGAGGATGTGGTAATCTGTTTAGAGGGTGGTGGTAAGTTTATTCTCTCTCTTTCGATCTTTGTTATCGTTTGGTTTGGTTCTCTGAAATAGCTGCATTACTTATCTAGATTTGTGCTAGTTCTCGTAAGATCAAAAAAGATTTTTTATGCAATAGTTGCAAATTGTGGACTTTTTTTGCTTGAGAGAAATCAGTTGCTTTAGATGGGTTTTGGAATTCTAGAGTGGGATCGTGGTGCCAAAAATGTTGGTACACTGCGTCTGAGAAGGTCTAAAATAAATAAATTGGTACTAAGTTGTAGAATCTTTTGGTGCAATAAACTGATAAAGTCCGTAGACAAGGGGAATAATGTTTTCGGCAGCATAGTTTGTAGGCCATGGCACCATGCATACACTGCCAACAATGCAACTAGTAAAATAGAGGGAATAATATGGCACCAAAGATATAGTTAGGGAATTTTTGAAGATGTAAAAAAAGCAGCAATATTAGTATGGACAGTTATTTTCTTTTGGTAAAATAATTTCCTTGCTGAACACAAAACTGACATTTAAGTATCATAGCCCATGCTATGGTATGTTTGGTCACATGCTCATCATTGACTATCTAATCAAGTTTGCCACAACTATCCTACTGAACTTCCTTTGGGTTATGCAGTTCATTGCCAACCCATTTTGAATTCCCTTTTTCCTTGCTTTGTGTTGCTTCTGTACTCACGATGAGTTCATTCAAGTCTTTTGCTAGAAAGAAATTATTTGTATTCAATCAATGTCCTCATTTTTTTCCTTTTGTATTACATTGCACTAATTTCCAATAACATTAATGTATTAATCATATAATAGTCATGATGCATCAAACTGTGGGATCTGCTTTAATAACAATAGTTAATATTCCCAGTGGTGAAGTATAGGTTTTGTGCAAGCTATTGACATGAAATACAACAAGCAGGTGGTTTGCCTACACCAAATGAGGGAGTACAATGTGCTTCTCAGACCATTTTATGCTCTTGAAGATTTGAATTAAGCAAATGCTTAGTTGCCTTTCTTTTTCTCTAGATTAGGTGTATTTGTACACTAAACTTGAAGTACAAACGGTAAAGAGTATGTCATTGTTTTGTATACCCTATAAACAGGCAAGGTGTTTATGAAGCTTGAAGTACAAATGGGAAAGAGTTTGTCATTGTGCCTTTAATATGCTGAACTTTAATATTTTTTTCCAGATTCTCTTATAGTAGCCGTGGTGCCTAAGCCTCCTGCTAGGCATCTTCGTGATGGTGATGATGATGAAGAAGAAGAAGAATTGGTAAGTGTGCAGTAGTTAAAGTTTTTTTTTTAATGAAGCCAAAGAAAGTATATATTATAATTGTTCTTTTAAATTTTATTATATTGGTTTCAGAAATTTCAAATTCCACAGTCAGCAAACTGGTTGAAGAAGAGAATTTTCTTGTTTCTTCATCAGAAATTGAGATTGCCTGGTCTGCATATACTCAAAATTTGTTTCTCTTGGAAGATAAACTATGCAGATTACGTGACTTTATTACTTTTTAATTTCATAGACATCCTCTTGATGGCAATTTTCTCTATCAGCCTAAAGGCATGGATTGGTATCATTCTGTGGTTCTTATTGGCTCCAGTTGCTCAGAAATGGGGTATAGGACCCATCTATGTAAGTGTGCTTCTCCAGCTTTTTGTTTCAAGTGATTCATAATCTTTTTTTTCGTGAAATTGAGATTTTATTTGAGATATGTTGCAACTCAAGTGTGTGTCTGATTTCATCATAATAGGATGATCAGCGAATGTATTAAAATTTTGAAGCTAAACAGTTTTAGTTTTTATTCATCTTCTGCTGTATAACAAGTACTGAAGTATAGTATGTGCAACATCATGGCCTGCTCTTAACTATCATTTATTTCCACCCACTTCTTAGTGTTGCGTGCACTATCAAACCCTTTTAAGCAGTATGTTGTTGCTTTTCCTTTCTCTTGCAAGAAAAGTTTAAATTGAAGCCTAAAACAGAAGCATTCATGCTGGAGTGCCCACCAGAAAAGAAAATCTTAAATTATATACAACCATTGTATAAATGGATGATATCTGGAACTGATGGCTGATATTATTTGCAGATACTTGTCACTGGATTTTTAATTATTCTTCTGAATCTTGGAAAGAAACAACATGGTGACCTAAGGTATGTGGTCTCTTGGCTAATGTAAAATAATCTCCCCAATTTGGTTTTCTTTTAGAAGCTAATGTTGCCTTGGAGACTTACTGTTCAATTCACATCCTAAGATTAAGAATAAGAGTTTATATTATCTTCATGAATCTTACAGCTTTCTTTGGTCTTTAGAATTTTTTTATTTCATGGTACTTAACCTTTTTGTTTTACTTAATTTTTTTCATTTTGATTGTTTCTCTTCACTAAAGAGGCCATCGGACATAAATATTATATGCATGGTTTAATTGTTGTAGGCTAACATTTAGCTTAATCTGCACTGGTGAGATCTCTTGATCACTGAAAGTACTGAAAGAAAGGCAAGGTCAGTCTTGGTGTGTTCATTTTCCAGGTACAAACTGGAAGAAAGGCTGACAAAACATGTTTTCATCACTGAACCATAAATCTCACTGTAACAAGCTTGTCTTACTCCATGACAAGAAGTCCTAGAATGGGACAACCTTTGAACTCTCTATGGAACAGGTTTGTTTGTGCAAAGTGTGGATAAGTTGCTGACACATGTTCATCATGGAGTATCTGAATGAATAAAACCAGATTTTATATGATGCTATAGCAACTTTCTTTACATGTCATAGTAGAAACTTTTAGTGTTCTTATTTCAATGTTTCAGATGGATTTGGTAAAATGTTGTTTTGTTGCCTGTGCCAATCTACCTTCACGTCACATTCTTGTTTTGCGCATTGCTCTTAACAGGCAAATTTCTCTATATTATTTAATGCAGTGCATACTCAATATTCAATGAAGATTTCCAGGAGCTTCCTGGTACGCTTAATGCAGATCGACTGGACAGAGATATCAGGGCTGGTCAGTTTTGACCTCTTCGGCACCCTGCCACCCTTAAAGGCCAGGGTACATGAGAAGAACTTACATATCAGTTATGTTCCAAGTGTATGGTTTTGACCTCTTCGGCACCCTGCCACCCTTAAGGCCAGGGTTTCTTTGTACATGAGAAGAACTTACATATCAGTTATGTTCGAACTGTATGGTTTTCTTAAATGATCTTACACAACATCGGAATTTTAGCAACCAAAGGCAGTCATCGGCTTGAGCTCAAAGATCGGTACAGTAAATGGCAGTTCAGCTGAACTCAACTGTCTCACTAATGGTTGGAAATTTCCACTCTGAAAATTTGTGGCCTATTGATCCAAGTGAGACACACATAGATCTTACTGTTGGCACAGACTTTAAAGATTTGTGTTTATCCTGTTGGACTGTTTCTTAAGTGGAGTGTGGAGTTCTTGCAGATTGCTTTCACTTAGCTCAAGGAATTATCACTCAGCCAGGAACTGATTGTTTTGCATGATTTTAATGAAATCTTGGCAATGAAGATTGTTCTCTTAGGCTGTGAGGAACAGCCTAATTTTACTTGGTTGCTCTTCAAGGCTCCCCATCCACAGGGTTCCTCTTTGGAGTACCAGTCAAAAGAGAGTTGACTTCTTTGGATCAGTTACCAGTATAAAAAAAAAAGGAAGGGAAGATGATAGAGAAGACAGTGGAGTTTTCGAGTACTAATTTCTGAGTCCTATTCCTAGGATGTACTGTGTATGATCTTAATATAATACATATTTTATAAAGTGAAAAAAGAAAGTTATGTACATAAATATCAAAAAAAAAAAATTATACAATATTTTATATATATCTTAAAAAAGAATCTTTCTTGTGGTCCTGGTTGTCTAACGTGGCACTGGGCCTGTCATCGTCGTTTTGTGGGGCCCAAGTGTTATTGCCAATAGGAAACAGCCACTACTGTTCTATCCTCGTAAAACCCAACCTCCCTCGTACGTGGCGGTTGTCTTAAGATTCGTGCATTCCATTGTTGCGATGCGTGCGGTGATCCCGAAAACTGCCGTTGTCGACCTGCCTGCTGATCGGGGATATTGGAAGGGGTCGTGCCTCTCTCCCAATCACGAGGCAGGTGCGTTTATGGGTAGTTTTAGGGGGGTAGAAGTAGCATTGCCGTAGGAATTCGGCAATGGGGTCCGCAGTTTCCTTGGCCCGCCACGCGTGAACACGAGACATGCGATGTTTCAGGTGGTACAGCGGATCCGCACGTGGCTGTCGACAGAGGCAAATGTTTACTGCCCGGCATTCCGGCCCATGGCAACAGGCCGGTCGATGGATCCAGCGAGAGAGAGGAGAGATCGCGAGGTGGTTTGCGATTCCATTCCTCAGATTTGCACCACCGTTCCTCTATTTCCCTCTTTGAGCTGCAGAAAACACAAAAAGTCTTGATCTGTTCTTGAATCAAGCGATCGGCCTTTTTTCCGCCTTGCTCTTTGTGTTTTAGGGACGGCTTTTAAGGATATCATTTGCTTGCTCTCTTCCTTTTAGATCTACTCAAATAATGATTTCCTTTGATTTGTTTCCAAGCGTCGCTTTTGCTTATCTCTGCTCTATATTCTGTTGAAGAATTCTCGGATCACTCTTCTTTAGCGAATAATCATGTAAGTTCTCTTAGGTTATGCGCCATTGAATCTTGAACAACTGTACAGAAAGAGGTTTCAAGCAATTTTTGATGTATCTGATGGTCTTATTGCGAATCAGTAATCTTTTGCTTGAAGAAAGAAAGCTACGCTTCTTTTTTTTTCCCCTACCACTGTTCTATTTTCGCGTTTGAAATAACAAAAAAAGGGGTTTCTGATGGGAGCTCTGCATAATTTGTTTCTCTATTGATCTCAGGCTACTTTGCTTCTCTGATTATGCCGATCTTATCTAGTGTTGGTGAATGGTGCACCTACACGTCCTAGAATTTAGCAGCAGCAGCATTGATCAGTAAATCAAGCGGCGGAGATGGTGGATAGAACTCCTGCAGTTACTTTTGGAGAAGACCGAGAAATTTCCAAGCCTACTACGGTTTATATATGGGACATGGATGAGACTCTTATACTGTTGAAGTCCTTGTTGGATGGTACATATGCAGGGGTCTTTAACGGTTTGAAGGACACAAAGAAAGGTTTTGATATTGGGAAGCATTGGGAGAATCACATTCTTCGAGTTTGTGATGAATTTTTCTTCTACGAAGTGGTTAGTTTGTTTATTGCTACTTTGGTTTTGTAGATTTGCTGTTTCTGGCTAGGCTTTCTGTAGACCTGTCACCATGAACTTTATCATTTCAATTAACTCACCATAAAGCTGAATGATTTAAATAGCCTAACATCATGATAGGGTGTTGAAATAACATACATCCAAGCTGTGGTACAGTGGTATCTTTTTGAGTTATGTTTTAAGTTGCAAGCATGTTACAAAACATTTTTCTTCTGTAAGCCATTTGGAGCATAACAGTTTTAAAAAGCTCATTACTTAAACCTCTTAATCAACTAGCCGGGCATGCCATGATCAGTATTTGCTGTAAGCTACCTTAGTTGTGTCCGTCTATCATGTAGAATCTGGCTTGGCAGTTACTGATCCTTTTTCACGCTTATGGTGCCTTGCAGATTGAGAACTATAATGAACCATTTCTCGATGCTCTGAGTGAATATGATGATGGAAGAGATTTGTCAAATTATGATTTTAGCAATGATGGATTTTCTTCTCCTTATGATGATGCCAATAAAAGGAAACTTGCATATCGACATCGCTCAATTGCGGAGAAGTATTCTCAGGTGTTGCTGGAAGTTAGCTTTTGTTTTTTCGTCTTTATTCGTACAAATGCATGTCAGATTTGTATTGTGCATTTATGAGCAATTGAAGGTAAGGAAGTAAAAGGTATCTGACAAGATTGGGGCTCTTCTGAGTGCTTTTTGTCAAGGTTTAAAATGTTGATCTGATATATCTTGTCAGACTGATACTGTACTTTTATATCAAGTGGCATTGTACCATTGCTGAAAAATAATAGAAAAACAAGCAATATGATCGTTGGTCTTACCAGTCCAATTGGTATTGGAACCTTACTCCTTATACTACTTAAGTTGTCTATCCTCTAAGGAATATTTATCAGAGTGGTTAATTGTTCGCTCTTTCCTGTTTTCTTTTGAACCTTTCTAGTGGTTTTATTAATTGTTCCATCTTAGACTGCTAAGTTTTTAACTTCACCAATTTGGTTGTGTTACATGGATATGAAGCATAATTACCTTCTGTTTTTGAATGTCTTCAAATCATCTTCTGGTCCAACTTCTCTTCAGAGACTTTTTTACTCTTAAAGTTTGACCTTATGAAGCATCAACTCTCAGTATTCCTTGCAAATTGTTAGAGCGAATGAATGAGATTCTGATAACGGGAACTTCTTTACAATCCAACTATAGAAATATATATTGTTCTAACTTATTGCTCAAACACATGTTGTATATAACCTCACTGTTCAATTTTTGTAGAGCTTGTGAGGCTTTGCTTGTTTCTCATCTTATGGAGATATAATATCGATTATTGATTGGTGTTGTTTCCACCAAGGTCTTTTATACTAGTCCAACACAGGTTTTGATAACAAAATAATGTTTTGATAACCTATTGGATTAGTAAAATAATTGTATGCTGGACACTGTACCAACTTTGTACCACTCAATACCACTGAAAATTAAAAAATTGAATACCGATCTGTATCGAGCTGCACTGATCATTAGTTTTATGACTGGTATATTAGTCCATACAGCATTATTTAAAACCATGATTTGTATAGCCTTAATTTTTTATTCATCTGATTTTCAACCGTTTCAGAAAAGCACATATGCATATTGTTTACAAAGTAAAGCACTTTTAAATTGTGTAGATAGAGGCAAGTTCAATCTGATTAGGCTGTGTCTTCCCTAAACCCAACTATTATGATTTAGTCTTTGCTCATTGCTTAAACTACAGGGATCTGCTTTTGAAATAAGTTTTACATCAATAAGATGTGTGTTGAGAAGCTTGCATTTTTATTTTCTTAATTTTCTTAATGGAACTTAATTATTTTTTCCTTGTATTAACGGATGGTAGATCTTCAAGCATTTGATCCTGGACTTTTGTTAATGCAGGGTTTACACAAGGTACTTGACCAACAGCTGATTAAACTCTGGAATGATCTGTACAGTTTAACTGATAGCTATACTGGTGGATGGCTTTCGTCAGGTATGTTGATTTGGATATGATACCATATGTAATGTACAGACATAAATTGACAATGGTTTCTTTCTCTTTTTTGATTGACATCATGTTATTGCAGACCTAAGACTATTCATGCAAGTTTGGCTTTAAGCTTGAGGTACTAATCTATCTGATGTTAGCCCAAGAAGGAGATAGAGACAAGCATGTAATTAAGAATCTAAATAGTTTGTGTTCCAAATAACCCTATCATCTACTAATATGATGGTTTAAGTGTTAAATATGCAGTTTGCTTATGGAATTTAAACTCATTAGGACTAAGTTCTAATGAGGTATTGGATAGGAGAAAAACAAATTTTTTTATGAGATATGTGTAGCAATTGATTGTCAGCAGTTCCAGCATAGGAATCTTTCATTTGTCTTTGGATGGGTGTAAAGTTGATAAGATCTTCTGACAGGGATGTTAAGTGCCTGAAATTTTATGTGAATCTATGGAGTCTTAGACTTAAGCAATTCACATGTTGGCATAAACCTAGGAGAGAATCCAAAAGAAATCCACTAGGATGTGAAGTTGTTGACCGAGGTACTTAGAATTGCGTCTAGGAACTATGGAGTTTGATTGTCCATAACTCCATATGGAGTTGTGTGGCAATGGAACTAAGGCAATAATAATCATATCTAATTAATAGAGTGTCATTTGTAATATGGAATTGGACCTTAAAAGCATGAGATATATTTCTGGCTAAATTCTAGGGCCAGTGTTACTGCCTTTATGGAGGATCCACCTGGTCCATGTACCTCAGGGAGAAAGTAGAAGCTTCATCACAGTTGTAGCCACCCAATCAGTTTTGATGCATGGCACATGATGTAAAAGATTTAGCTTTGTATGCAAGTTTATGTCTCATTAAGCTGGAATTAAGCAGTCTGATTCCTCAGCATGGAATGTCTCAAGAAGCTGGTGCTGCTTCATTTTCCTACAATCAAAATTTTCTGTTGAGGTTCAACAACAGCAAAGCCAAAACTATAAAGTTATATAGATCTTTTGTTGCCACCGGGATCTATAAAGAGCCATATCTTAAGAGTATTTTAAATCTTTATTTATAGTTTCTATTAATGATTTTTTTAGGTGTTCTTGTGCCTCTTCTCTTACTACTGATAATGATCATTTCACCTATTCTAACTGATCTCCTGATCACATGTCTATATCATCTTAAACGATTCTCCCTCATTTTATCTTATATCGAGATGACACCTATTTGTTCGTGAATAAAACTAATTCTTTTCTTATCTTACCACATCAACATTTTCATGTCAGCAACACATTGATGTTTTGTATTTTAAATGTTGGTCTCAACATTGTCTTATAAATTTCTTTTTAATCTCAAAGGTATTCGATAATCACGTAAGAATCTTGGTGCTCCTTGTTATTTTTAACCATCCGATTCTTACTTTTTGAATATTATTGATTATAATACTATTCTTCATCAATCTCTCCATCTTATTGAATAATTGATTCAAGATAATTAAAACTTTTATTCAACGAAACTTTTTGCCTGTCCAACTTAACTTTATCCTCTTGTTTATTCCTAAGATTATATTTCATATAATCAGTCTTAGTCTTAATTTAAGACCTTTGGTTTCAAAATTTTTTGTTTAGGTTGGTCACCTAAAATAGCTGACTCATGATTTCCTAATGGTTTTACCAAGTCGATTGTCAGGGAGAATGTGGGTGCCAAGTCCAGGGGAAGTTGTGAAGACCATGTAAATCCATGCACTTCCAAGAATAGTGATTTTCAACTTGGATATATAATATTTGAAATGGTATTGCACCATTGTATTACCATGTGAATAGAAATTAGCTATTCTAAGACTTGACTATTTAACAACCTATTGCTTACCTCTTTAGTGGAAGATTACAATGTAGTAGATTTTGCTTGCTCCATATTTGACTTTTTTTTCTTCTTTTGTTCTGATTATTTATTTCTTTGTTGAAGCTAGCCTTTTTCTGGTGTCTGTTTATTCTTTGTTTGTTGCAGCACATGCTCTATTGGAACAGACTTTGGCTAAGACTAAAACTTCAGCAAGTGATCATTCATCAGAAATGACACCTAGATCCATCATGACCAAAGGTCAAAGCATTAATGTCCTAGTTACTTCAGGATCCCTGGTTCCAAGTCTTGCCAAGTGTTTGCTTTATCGGTTGGATGATGTAATCTCGGCTAATAATGGTATGTGCTTTCCCTTATCACTTGTTATTTATTCTCGTTTGTTGTTTTTTTATTTGCTACAACTGGTAAATGTCATCATTTAGTTGTCTATATAAACTTCAGTGCTTTCTTCTTGTGAACCATGTAGCACAATGTTCTGGAATTTCAGAACTCTTAATTTTATTTCCACATCTAACTCTTCAAGCAGTGAATTACTTTGTTACAAACTGTAACTTGATTCCCATAACGAAAGCTAATTCTAAAATCCACAGGTTGTAGCTATCGCTACATGCAAATTCATCCGGTAATTTGAATAACCACATATTAAATAAAGACCTTACACTGCATCCTCTAGATACACCAGAAGTTCCGATCATTAGCTTTCCTACTCTTTTCATCCTTTTAATGCAGTTGTTTGATTTTTATGGTCGTGCAGACTCAAATTGACAATAATGCTTCGAACATAATCAATTGCATGTATTTTATACATTTTGTCAGCACTGCTGAAAATTTTCATCACTCCCTGATAGTCTACAGCTCATGGGAAGTGGGGAAGCTGCAGTGCTTCTCATGGATCAAAGAGCGGTTTGGTAGTCCTAATGTCCGGTTCTGTGTGATTGGGGATGGAACAGAAGAATGTGCAGCTGCAGAGACAATGAGATGGCCATTTATAAAAATAGATCTACGACCTGCTAGCCCATACCGGTTTCCAGGTCTAACCATGGAAATGGTCCAGAGTCATATTGATGTGATTTATGGACCATCAGATTCCGAAGATGAGAAAATGAAAGGGTAAAACATTGCAGCATCTGCACAACCAGTCCAATCCTTATCAAAATTGGAACCCAGCTCACTTGTTTTGCTTCCAAAGTCATCTGAACTAATGAAGCTCTTCTCTGCACATGAAGCGTGCCATCTGAGTAGCTGGCTGAAGACCTTTTCGCATCCATGCTTTCAGTGGCAGCTATTGTATTTAGCTCTTGGGCTCTCGACTAACTGTAGTTATTTGATTGCAGAAGCAAGGTGCAACTCTTCACAAACAAACAGATTTCTTGCTTGGTGTGTTGGTTTACATGGCCTTCAAAATACTCTGTCCACTTTATCTGCAAAAAACTGTCATGTGGTCAGATGTTTGTTTCAAGTTTCTTTGTTCAATAAGAAAATTGTGGTTGTATTTGTTGAAGAAAAAAGGGAATTTGAACAGTGGTCTTGGGTATCTGTTGCATGTTGTTTCACTTTTCCTTGATGAGTGCCTTTGAAAACATAGTAGAAGCTTTATCTGGTTTTAATATGCATGTGATGTGAATTTTATATATATATATATATATATATATATATTATTTGTATCAAATCTAAGTGGTGCTATATATTATGGTGACAGTCTGATGGTTGTTTATAGGATTTTTTAGGGGAAAAAAAGAGAAAACAAATCTGGTTGTTAATGCCAAAAAGAAAAGACTACATAGTCTTACCTCCACTTGATTTCGTGAGAACTGTATTGTTGTAAACATCCTTTTTCGGGGAAAAAAATGGTTGTTTATGAAAATTAAATCAATACACTTTCCTCTGTCTTTTCGTTCTTGTCCTTTCTGATTTATGTTCAAGATGGATACTTTTTTTAAGAACAATATTAAAGTACACTTTGAAATAAACAAAAAAAACTTTGTTTTCCTCCCTTTATATGGTTGGTTACATCATATTTGAGCAACAAAATAAATATTTTTTAATTTTTACATCATTTAAAAATTAATTTTTATTGAATCATATTGAGTTTACGACTATCAAAAAGAAATAATATCTTAAAGAGTTTTTTTTAATGTATGAGTAATTGAAAGTATATTATTAGAGGGCCCATAAACATAATTTTATCGTAAAAAAACTAATTTTTTTATTAAAAAAGGCATCGTTACTAAGAGTCAAACAAGCAATAATACGCATCAATATACTACAAATGCTCAATTTTTAATTGAGTTGTACCATTTTTCATATACAAGAATTGACCCACTTCTTTTTTTTTATTTTGAATTGGTCGGCTTTTATAAACATAATATCATCTCATGCTAACTACTAGTCCTTTTTAAAAATTAAAAAAACTTGTTATAGTCTATATCTTCTTTATACTAAAAATCTATTATTACAAGTCTACTAAAAATCTATTATTACAAGTCTACCTTTATTACAAGATGTGTTTCCAAAATATATAAATTAGCTAATTGTAAACTCTATTCAAGATATACATAATCATCTTTAAAGTTTTACAATAATTCATCATGTTTATAATCATATTCATAATAGTATAATTTAAGTTTACAGTAATCTCATTCTACTGTAACATAGCTAGTAAAACATAAGTACAAATATATGTGACTAAAATTCTAACCCGACTCATCATATCTATTATAAAATTTACCATTCTTATTGAATTTAATAATTTTAATCTTTTTATCTAATTATCTCTTTATTTTATTTATGTATATATCAAAGATATAAACAACATAAAACTTTTTCATGAATTATGTTTACATAATTATATTTCAATAGATCATCTAAAAGGAGGATAATTTTCTCTTGATAAAATAGAAAATATATAGATGTAAGTATATACAATATCATGGAGTTCCAACATGCTATTTTGGACTGTGCGAGTGAGTGAGGAGCGATGTAAAATGTCAACTATCTTACCATCTTGAAAGCATTGGGTAGCATATGGTTTAGATGGTGGTAGAGAAGATACTGTGCCCCATGCTTTGCTCATTGTTCGTCGCTCGCAGCTCTCTCACTTGACTAAAAATGATTTTGTTTTGGATAGTTTCTAGGCCATATTAATCGTGACAAATGGCGTCCAATATCAATCCATCTCTACACAAGTGAAGCCAAGCCACCGTGACCTAATTGAGGCTTCATTGGAGATGAAGACGGCCTTGCTTCTCTCTCTCTCTCTCTCTCTCTCTCTCTCGCTATCTATCTATCTATCTATTGAGAGGAAGACGGCCTTGCTTGCCTGCATCTGGTCAAGAGCTCTCGGCCTTGCTTGTCTGCACCTGCTTGAAGCATCGATTTCAAAATCTCTCTCTCTCTCTCTCTCTCTCTCTCTCTCTCTCTCTCTCTCTCTCTCTCTCTCTATCTGTGTGGCTGTGCCTGTCTGCACCTGGTTGAAGCATCGCATTTCAAGAGCTATGACTGCCACACTCCTCTCTCTCTCTCTCTCTCTCTCTCTCTCGCTTCAAATTCATAGCTCGCCACCTTTTGATGCTTGAAGTGTCGGAAACGGTGGAGGTGGCGTGGCTTTATGGCTCTCAGAGAACAGCGTCTGGGTTACACCGAGATGCGATGTGATGCATGTGTTGTCCGGCGGAGAAGCAGGAGATTGGAAACGTTCATGAATGCATGCTGTTGCAGAAACGTCCATGGCTGGCCTCTTGTTCCCTTTCCCTTGTCTTCTCAAAAAACACCTCTCCTCTGACTTGCAAAAAAACCCTTTTGTCTTTCTTCCTTGTTTGTATTTGTAATCACACACAAAAAAAATGTGGTAATTTGTAGTTTTTTTTTTTTGTATGTTTTGTCTTGGAAATCGTTTCTTAAGTTTTTAGTTCTGTAGGTTACCGCTGCATATTGAAGTTGTTTCAACTGAAGTCGATGATTTAAGTTTGTCCAATATATATATATATCATCCACATAGCTATAATTATCTATGTTGCGAGGCACTCAGACAACATTCGTGATCTTTACGTTGTCTATCAAAGATCTGCAAAGAAAGACGTCAGTCGAATCTAAGACGTCAGTCGAATATACATGGAATAAATTATCGAAAACAACGAAGGATGCTAAGTTAAATAGTTTCTAACGACAAAAGGGTTCCAAATGTTATCGAACATATTATCTAGTAGTCTTACAAGTTATCGAAGCTTTTCAATAACTCTTTCTAAGCCCCATCTAATCTCATGTCACTCACTCATCAGATCCTTGTAAACTTTAAATCTCAGTCCGTTTTCGATGTGATTAATGCTACACTCAGCTCTACATGTTGATATCTTATTGGAGTCGAATAATTTTTTTTTTTCTTCTCACAAATAATATGAAAACGATGGATGAACTTGGTCATTTACGTCCCAAAGTTTGTCTCAGATCAACCAATGATGCTTCCATTTGTTTATCCTCTTTAAGACAATGATGCTTCCCTTTTCTTTTTAGTTGTTTGAGACATCACAGTGGGTCACTTTGTTGTTCTTGGGTACTCATCCTCCTTCACAGATTCAACTATCTTATGATCTCACTCATGATGTGTGTTGGAGAAAGGACTCGTTCATCTATCTAATGATGTCAACTGATCCATCATTCCTCCAATATGTGTATGCTTCACAATGCATTTTTATGCTGGATCTTGTGACAGTGAACTTGTTCACTTATTTTGCATCAAGATTGCATATTGTAGGACTTGTTTTATATATATATATATATATATATAATTTGCTGATGTGTTTCTTGTGCTTATTTCTCTCAATGTTCCAGATTTTGTTAATTTCTTCTTTGATTGTTAATGTGAGATCAAGCTGAGATGTTAGAATCTCTTCATTTAAGGGATTAATATTATTCTTGTCTAAGTCCAAGTTAATGACAGTAGATTTAATTAGTCCTTATAAGTCCATTCAAATCTTCACTAAAGATAATTAACTCATATATATTTTTTATTGAGTCTGAATCACTCACATAAAATTTTTAAATATAGGTTAATGATAATAGACTCATCTAGACTTATAAGTGCAATTAAATTGTTAAATCACCTCTAATCTAATGTGAAACTAAAGCTTCTTTCCCCAATCTCACTCAATATTGATTCAAGTATAAATTCAGAAATTATGATATCAATGAAATCGATGAGACTCGAATGCCTACCGCCACGAACATCGCGTAATCTGATTTCCTAGTTTAGATAGCGTATGAGTAGGCTCGACAAAACCTCTATATGTTTAAATGCAAGTTATATAGAAATAATAAGAATAAATTAAAAATTCAATCATAAGCTATCGAGATATTCGTCTTTCTCTAAATTTTTTTTCGAACAAGGATAACCTAACAAGATAAATTTAATTGGGTGAGACATAGTATCCACAAGACCAAAACAATTTAGCTCTGACTTAATAATGAAAGTATCTTATGGGTAAACATTTAAAAAGTTAAATATGCCAATCTTGAAGGAAGGAACCATCCTTGGTTTCACAATGTCCTTATTAACATGTGGCCTACATTTATTTGTAAATGTTGAAATGATAGAAAACTTTCCAAAAGCTTATAACTATTTGCTTCCATCCCCTTTGCTAGAAAAATAATGTCATGATTTTGACTGACCTCAGGAGAGAGAGAGAGAGAGAGAGAGAGGAGGCATGATTTTTTTTTTTTTTTTTTTTTTTTGTGATGGTTCATTTTTTTTTCTTCTATCTACTGGTAGCTACTGGATGTACATGCCACAACCTGCAACTCCCAATTCAGGCTGAGAGGGCAGACAGATTCTTCTATGGAATGGATCAGTTCTGGCAATGATCACATTTGCAATCTGTACAGTGATGATATAGTAGTAATGCTGACCAAAGATATCAACAGTGTTAACTTCCAACATATACATAAATTCTATAATAATTCAATATATACATTAGCTAAGTGGGATAGGTGATTAATTCTGCTGACTTTTGAGAAGGCAATTCTGAGAGGCATATGATGCTGCTACCCTTGTTTTATGAACAGTTTGAGTTTTGATACAATTATATATATATATATATATATATATTATTTCAACACACTCACTTTTTAAAAGCAAGGTTAAAAGCATTTTAATTCATAGGAATATAGAGAGAGTATGCTTGAATCTACTTTCTCTGTAGACAAAAGTCCTTTTATTTAATTTAATGAAAGTAATAGTGATTTTGGAAGGAGACACAATGAACTTATTATTGGATTTTGGATAATCAAACTCATATTCATCATATCAAGATAATAAATACTCTACGGTTGAGTTATATTTTTATCCCAATCCCATCAAGAAAAAAAAAAAAACTATTCCTAAGACAAAAAAGAAGTTGAAAACTCAATGCCATCCTTGATAACTTCAAGGTGGACCTTCTTTTTACACTATTATCTTCAATATATTGTGATGGAGTCAAACTCTAAAGTAATGATAGATACTCCTAACTAAAGTATAATTGTTCGACTAAATTCTATTTCAAATCTGTCAAGCAAAAAGATTCTCAGAATAAATTCTATAAATTTCGATAAAAAAATTTCATACATGAGTTAACTTTTGACTCAAATGATTCAACTAAATACTGAGAGAGTGCAAATGTAGTAAGAGAGTTCAAATATCAAAGAACGTAATTATGAATAGTAAAAAACTGATGTCTTCATTGTTCTTTAATAACTGGAAGTCGATCATTTTTTTTATATATATATACTCTATTATATTCAACATATTATGATCGAGTCAAACTGTAAAGTAACTATCTACACTCCTATACTCCGTATCTATTCATAATGAAGTGTTTTTTTTTTTTTTCTAATTGAAACTTTATTCTCTGTTAAGCATGTTCTTTGCGAGGAAGATAACAAAATTGCTAATTGATTGACAAACTTTGTTAAGACCGGTAGGAGTGATTCCAATTGGAAATAGTTTTGACCTTAATCTACCATTATTAACCTTGAATTTTCTGGATCTTCTTGTACTCATTGTGTGAGTAATACATAAGTTTTTATCTTTTTGGAAGAAAAAAAGCGGAACAGCAAACTTACTCTCTTATGTGACCATCAAATCTGTGCTTATTTCAAAAAAGAAAAAATAATAATAATAAGTTTTTTTTAAAAAAAATAAGGATAAATTATAATTTTGATAGAGTGCTCTAGTTTAAAAAAAAAATGTTTGTAGATTCTTTTTTTAAATGATAATTATACCATTGTGCTTCCACCCTTGGTTACTTGTGCCTTCGTCGTTGGGTGGGCCCTGGCTGCCTACCTTTGTCTAGGCAAGTCCCTAAGTGTTTTCATTATTTGTCTCCCGCGTCATGAGGTACGACGATGAGAGTGAGGCATTGTTGGATGCTAATCACTTTATCCTGTGGTTGAGGCATATAAGGAGCGAATCCAATGGGAGCCCGTGAGATTCGTAGAGGTAAATGCAGATCCAATTGGAGACACACAGCGACGAGCCTGTTGGTGGCCGGGGGTCTACAGAGGTAGGGGCAAGTCTTGTGGGGGTTTTAACGGGGATCGCATAGGCAAGAGTGGGTTTGACAGGATCAAGGGGAGGGAAGGTAGGGTAACGATACTATTCGCTTATGTTGCGGGCGAGGATGAGGAGAGCTAGGTGCGTAGAAGTGATCTAGCGGAGGACATGAGAGTTTGTGAAGATAGAGACATAGTCGATAAGAGCTATTGGAGAGAGGATATTGAGCAACGATGTTGGGTACCTATGCCGTGGGTGAGAACAATGAGGGCGAGACACATACGAGCAGTTTGATAGGGGTTGCGAAGGCAGGGGCGATGAGGGTGGAGGTGATAACGGATCCGAAGAAGGTAGAGGTAAAACGATCTTTTCATGAAAGGAGCGCAATATGAATTTTTTTTTCTTTATATAAAATTGAGTACTATGTAAAAAGAAAAATTTCTAAAAATTTATAAAAACTTGAGGTTTTTTATGAGAATTTGTTAAAAAAAAAATTGAAATCAGGTACAAAAAAAAACAGAATGGGAAATAGGATGATAAAAGCTGGTAGAGGGGGAAGGCATGCATGAATGAATGCATCAGATGGAAGCACCAGTACTTGTGCCCAACATCTACTGGTCTCAATCTTATTTGTTGGTGTTGTGTGTACTCTGGGTGGGCTCCCACACCTGCTCACAAGAATTCTCCTTTGTCTCCTCTCCTACTAATTAGCTTCCTTTTT
Source organism: Ensete ventricosum (assembly GCA_029747655.1). NCBI lineage: Eukaryota > Viridiplantae > Streptophyta > Magnoliopsida > Zingiberales > Musaceae > Ensete > Ensete ventricosum. Next base: position 56,696,322 of record JAQQAF010000009.1, read on the forward strand.
CTCTATCTATCTCATCCCACTGCCAAAGTGCTAATCTTCTTCATCTGCCCAACCTAAGCCATTACCGTCATTGATTAATATGTGTAGTAGCAGACTTACTACCACCACCTTCCTCTCGTTTCAATTCCCCTCTCATACACACACACATTTCCATTAGAGAGATAGAGAGAGAGAGAGAGAGAGAGAGAGAGAGAGAGAGAGACGTTCATACTCCTTTGCAGTCTGCTGTCCCACTGCCAAAGTACCAAACTCCACCTGCACAACCAATGCAATATCCATTATTGATTAATTAATATATGTGTAGTAGACACTTCACTGCTTGTCTTCATCTCATCTCCCTCTTAGAGAGAGAGAGAGAGAGAGAGAGAGAGAGAGAGTGATGCTCCTCTACTTGCTTTCTGCTCTCCCCACTGCCAAAGTGCCAATCTCCATCTGCACAACCAAAGCAATGATCATAACTGATTGATAAGTGTGTAGTAGCCTTCACTGCCCACCATCATTTCCCTTCCCAAGAGGAAGAAGAGAGAGAGAGAGAGAGTGAGTCATTTATATTCCTCTGCTTGCTTTCTTCTCTTCCCACTGGTCTGCTACCTTCATTTCCCTTTCCCGGGAGAGAGAGAGAGAGAGAGAGAGAGAGAGAGAGATGTTGGCCTTTCAGACATCTCTTCTTCACTCAAGACTTTGACTCAGTGAGCAAAAAGGGACCAAGAGAGGTGTCTACTCCTCCTCCTCCTCATTGTACTTGCCAAGCACCTTCCTTTACTAAGCAGGAGAAGGTGAAGAGGGGGGAAGAAGAAGACCATGACTTTTCTACTTCTCAAACCCCTCTCCTTGTCTCTTTTCAAACTCCTTTTCCTTCAGTCGGTAGGTGGATAGATTCCAGCAGTCCTGCTTCAGTTCTCCACCATTCCATTGGTAGCTCTCTCTTTGCTCTGGCCACGGAAACCTATAGATAGTCCAAAGATTGCAACTTTTGTGCTCCATCCAAACCCCTCTCTTATTCTCCGTCCCTGTCCCTGAACCCTGGTAAAACCCTAGAGGCCAAAACCATCTTTTTCCCGGAGAAACCAGTTTCTGCCGTCTGTTTCCGACTCGGGGCCTCTTCTTGACAGCTAAACCCTAGCGATTCTGCTCGACTCAGCCATAAGGGGAACAGGGGGAAGAAGAAAGATCCTTCTTTTATGAGCATTCTTCTCTGTCAATGAGTTGGATCGGTCTCGATGTTCTCGGGGTGCTCGGTCTCGAGTCTGGCGGCGAGGTTCGCCTTCTTCCCGCCCGACCCACCTACTTACAGCGTCAACAAGGACGACGGCGGGCGGCTGGCGGCGTCTGGCATCCCAAGGGACCACTCCACGGATGTCCTGGTGCTGGACACCAAGCACGGGAACAAGATCGTTGCCTTTTATTTGAAGAACCCCTGTGCCAGGCTCACAGTGCTCTACTCACATGGCAATGCTGCAGATCTGGGACGACTCTATGATCTCTTCGTGCAGCTTAAGGTCAACCTCAGGGTTAATCTGATGGGGTTAGTGGCTTGTGTTTTGTCACCAACCTTTATTTTCTTCCTCCCCTTGAATCAAATTTCCCTTGTTTTCTGCATTTGTTTTACTGTATCCACTATTTATGCTTTTAGATTGTCCTCTCCTTTGGGGACCCCAGAGAGCCAATGTATTGGTTATTGGGTGTTTCTTTTTTGTTTTGCTTTTTGGCCACTGATTGCTACAGAATCTGCAAGTATGCACTGTCTGGAATAAGTTACTGTATAGGGTTTTAGCCTAAAACTGTTCTTTAGATTCTTGTCCTGTGAATTCCCATTTGTTTTATACACCGACTTCATAGTGCATTTTCTCTTATTTTCTTTTTCATGATGATCTTGGTAACTGAAGGTATAGCTTTCTTCAGCTCATTTCAAGTTGAGTATCACTGATCTCATTAAAGTCTCTATGCATTTTGTTACAGGTCAAAGAGATCTGTGATATATATATAAAAAACATCAATAAGCACTTTCTACGTGATTGATCGCCATGTTTTGTTTTTTTTTTCATTCTCTCTTCAAGTCTGGTAATACTACTACTTGTGATTCTATTTTTCGTACATCGATTACTGCACAAGTACTAAAGTCCTGCTGCGATGAAGGATCTGCCTCCGCAAACTTATATCAGGATTCAAGTAAAGATATTCACATTGCTTAGTTGCTGAATTCACTCTTTTCTTTTTCTGAAAATGAAACTAGACGCTGCTCGTGGACTGTGAAATCATCATCTGCCATGTCAGTTGGGCTGTTAACGTTAGCTAAATGATTTCTAGGTTGATTATATCTAATGAAGAAAAATTGCCTTATACATACATTCAGATCTTGGTCAGTTGTCCATATGTGGAAACTTGATATAATTTTTCACTTGTGGGAGACAGCTCAATTTTTTCATTCATAGATGATGTTTCTGATTCATCTATACATCCTCGTTTACATGTTTACAGCATGTGTTTTGACTTATTTTATATTCTTAGTTCTCCTTTTCATTGCTTTAGAGTTGTAATATAATAATTTTGTTTTCTTCTAACATGCAGATATGACTATTCAGGATATGGAGCATCTACTGGTAAAGTAAGCTATTTCCTTGAGATAAATGGTTTCTTGAAGGCAGTCTAAACCTGGATGTGCCATTGAAACATTTCTGATCAGTATAACTAGTATTCCAAGTGAACCTGTCTACTGTTGAAACATTGGTGCAATTGCTTTTGTTCATATGAATGTCGAACACTGCTGTAGAATATTTTTTCCACCTTTAAAGAAGTTATTTTCAAATACTTCAAAAAAGTATGAAACAATTTCTTGCAAGTTGAGGCTAAGCAAACATAAGGGCAAGATAAAATACCGAATACATAGAAGTGTAAGAGCATTTCATGTAGTAGACCAGAAGATTTAAGGGGTTTTTAATGTCAAACAAATAAATGTGTTGTTCCTGTAGATATTTGAACTACAGTTGATGTTAGTATAAAAGCCAGAAATAGTATTAGTACTTGCTTCAAGCACAACGCCTGGTATTTTTGTAAGTCTTAAATCTATTACAATTTAAGCCCCTGAGGTTTCGGCCATGGACCATTTAAGCCTTTATGGTTTACTCGTGTCTAAAACAATCATTATACTTTCAAAACGTAGCATATAAGTCTCTCTCGTCAAGTCTGAGTTAACAGACGTTAGAGTATGCTTATGTGGTATGCTGACTCATGATAAACTATTAATATAATGATACGTGTAATTTAAGTTAAAAAAAAAATTTATTTTAGCCTATGTGGTTTTGATTATAGATCATTTAAGCCCTTATGGTTTTGCTCGTGTCTAAAATGACCCATATATTTTAAAAAACATAGCATATAAGCCTCTCCTATCAAGTCTGAGTTAACGAATGTTAGAGTCTACTTACGTGACATATTGATTCATAATAAACCATTAAGATAATAATATATATAATTTAAATTAAAAAAATTGAGATCACCATTAATGGTGGGAGGAGGCGTCGTCGTGGAAGCGACCACCGACAGCAGCACCAAGCCACCACTGCCTAGCAGGGCGTCATACGCATGCAACCTCTCCCACGTTGACGACGAGCTCAGGAGCTTCCGTTCTTGCCTCCTGTGGATGTGCATCGACCAATCCGATGCTACGCATGCAATGATCTCCTGGTCCCTCTTCGTCCTCTTGCTTGTCTTCGTCTCCATCGCCTCCCACTTCGTCCTCTCCTACGCCCTCATCGGTCGTGCATATAGCATGGTGGTCCAGCTCTCCCTCACTTCTGCCTCCAGCCTCTCCTACCTTTGCCTCTCCACCTTTGTCAATCGCTACAGCCTACCGCTTCCTCTTCCTCGACAAGATAGATATCTTTTTAAAACTTAAATTACACGTGCTCTTATATTAATGATTTATCGTGAGTCAGCATGTCACGAAAGCAAAACTCTAACGTCTGTCAACTTAGATTTGACGAAAGAGGCTTATATGCTACGTTTTTAAAAAATTTAGGGGTTATTTTAGACATAAGCAAAACTATAAGGGCTTAAGAGGTTTATGACCAAAATCATAGAGGCTAGAATTGATCTATTTTTTTAAGCTTAAATTACACGTGTCATTATATTTATTATGAGTCAGCATGTCATGTAAGCAGACAATAACGTATGTTAACTTCGACTTGATGAGAGGGGCTTATATGTTACAATTTTGAAAATATAAGGGTTATTTTAAACACGAATAAATCATAAAAGCTTAAATGGTTCATGTCTAAAATCATTGGGGTTAAAATAAACCTTAATCCTTTACAATTTTACTCAACTTTCCTTGCTGTTTTGCTTATTCACATGAATCTTTTTCGTCAATAAGGCAAACATAGCAATATCTACTAGCATCAGTTGCATGATAAAACTGATTATGGGTTCAAATAGCTAATGTCAACCTTACAAGCAGTTATAAGGGTATGTATATCTGGCAAGGTTTTACTTACCGGTCCGTACCGGTGTACCAATATATTGTCAGTACCGGTATGTGACCCGTACCGGGTGGTATGCACAATGCATACCGCCCGGTATTAAAATATAATATAATATTTTTTATAATATAATATTATATAATATTAAAAAAATAAAATATTAAAAAGAAAAGAAAAGTGGGGCGACGTCGCCTCGATCTGTCTCCTTGCGCGAGGAGACGCTCCGTCTCGTTGCGCCGGAGAAAAAGCGGCCGCGGGCGAGGACGGCGCGCGAGCGAGGTATTCTTTCTTCCCCTCTCCTTTTTTTTTCTTTTCCTCTTCTTCTTCCCTTTTTCTTCCTCAATCGATCGTCGACGGTCGATTTCTCTCAATCGACCGCCGACGGTCGATTTCTTCTTCAATCGACCGCTGACGGTCGATTTTTGACGGAACCGCCCGGTAGTGGGTGGTCCGCGTACCGGTAACCTGGCGGACCGGTATGTACCGCCTGTACTGGGTGGTACAGGTCGAAATTGCTAACCTTGATATCTGGTGCCTGCCACCTGCAATGGTGGAGCAGGTTGTATAGTGATGCAATTGGAGATGAACTATTTGTCATGCTTTTGTAGTTTATAAAAATTTAAGCCTCGTGAAGCATTAATTGATTAACTCTTATCATTGTTATTGCTTCCGCTGGAGTCTTGGTCAATGTGTAACTTGTGCAAAGTTCTCTCTGCCAAATCATAAAGGAAAGATGGCTTTAATATAGTAGTACATCAAACCTAAATCTTTGACATGAAGATTGTGGTTCATTGGGTTTAAGGAAGACTCATTTCAATTCTTGTGATTTCATGTTTCTCTTTATTGCCTAACTCTATAGGTTTACACACCAGCTGAAGTAATATACTATGCATTTGTTTATGGTGTTTAGCCGAGTGAATACAACACATATGCAGACATCGAGGCAGTGTACCAGTGTCTTCAAACAGAATATGGAGTCAGTCAGGAAGATCTGATCTTATATGGGCAATCAGTCGGTAGCGGCCCCACATTGCATTTGGCAGCTCGCTTGCCAAGATTGCGAGGTGTAGTGCTCCACAGTGCCATACTGTCAGGACTCCGTGTGGTTTGCCATGTCAATTTCAATTTCTGCTTCGACATTTATAAAGTACACCTCATGCTTTACATTTTTTTATGGCATTACATCAATTGGCAATTTTAGCTACTAATTGTTGTAGTTTTTTGCAGAACATTAACAAAATCAAAAAGGTCAAGTGCCCAGTTTTTGCAGTTCATGTAAGTTCATTATCTTAAATTCATTGACTTTCGTCAGTAGCTTTGCTTCTTTCCGTTGAGAAGAATTTGAAAGTTTTCTATATGATTGCTTTGTGGCATTTCGATCTTTTAGTTTATATTAAATTATCAGTAGATGTTTTCCCATTTATCAAGTAAGACGAATCTATGTAATTAAAAATTCCCCATTTATCTGAAGTTTTGTTTCTCTAGTTGATGATATTGACTATATAAATTTTGCAGTGTACGGTAGAAGTTCAGAATAATTAGCCACGATAAGTGCTTGATCACTATTGAAGAGCAATTACTAGTATGTTGACTAAAGGTCTGAAACAACTTTCTTTTCTGTTTCCTTCTTCTGCCTCTCATTTTCTTTCAGAAATATGTGTACCCAACTCTTCTGTAGCTACCAAGTCAGATTCAACCCTAAGAATCTCCATGGCTTGCTCAACCAAGGCCCATGTAGCCATTTCATTGTAGCAATTAAGGCATTCATCTTTGAAACTGGGGTCAATCTTTTCATAGGTAGCTGCAGTGACACATAAAAGAATCATGTACATCTCCTAAACGATGTTGGGAAGTACTGGTTTGGAACTTCGAATTATATCTTGTTCACTGGTATTGTCTTAATTTTGTTGCGGCCACTTGGAGGATCTGAACTCTGTTATGTATCTGTTGTCAATTGTCATCGCAGAGTGTTGCTTTCATTCCTAATGTTTCATGTGAACTGATGCGATTTATCGAGAAACCAAAATGCTAACATCAGAAGAATCACTATGACTGTTCCTGGTAAATAACCTTTTTCATTTGAACTGTTCAATGCCTTCTTGTAGGGTACCGAGGATGAGGTAGTGAATTGGCTTCACGGACATGGTCTGTGGAAACTAGCAAAGGAGCCGTACGAGCCCTTATGGATCAAAGGAGGAGGTCATTGCAACCTGGAACTGTATCCGGACTACATCTGCCACCTCCGCAAGTTCATTCAGGAAATGGAGAACATCACCACTGCAACCCGGCTCAAGAAGATCCGGCAAACTCTCAAGCCCCCTACAAAACCTGCTATCACCACCAGCACCGCCACAACAACAACCTTCACCGCAAACTGCTGCTGCCGAATCAGATTCAGGAAACCTGACTTCCTGAGCTGTTCGTGCAGGGGATGCCCAACGGTGCGGGGTTCCAATGGGTCAGCATACCTGTGCAACTGGTGTTGTGGTGGAGATGGCCATTGATGGTGGTCTTGGACTTTGTACAGACATGCAGAACTACTTAACCCCTTCTGCTGTACTGAAATGTTGTATGAGAATTGAGAGCATAGGTAGTAGTAGTTCCATGCAGTTGAAATGTTAATTGATTGGTGTTGGTAGCTGTTTGCAATTTAGCATTGGTGTCCAAATGTTGCTAAAAATATCATGGTCAGTGAATCAGTACTGTCAAATCTTTTATGATGTGCACAGATTTATGGATGCAGAGGAGGGATATGATCCATAGGAATAAGAGCTTATGATACATATAGACTATCTCCACTCATCTCTGATTTGGATGCAGTTTCAGTTCAGATCTCTTTTCTTGAATCATTCATATTAGATTTTATGTTTTTGTCAGAAACTCCCAGAATCCCAAAAAAGATGCAAATTGAGACTTTGGTCAATGTGGAATCTTTGGATCTATGTATGCAGTCCTATTTTATTATTTGTATATTTTTATATTTCAAAAAAGTTAATATATTTTTATCTGTATATTTCTATCAAGTACTTTTAAAATCTCAAAAGAAATGTAAAACCCAGTATGAGATCTTGGAAGTTTGGAGAGTCAATCAATATATGCAGTATTAATTGATATTTATGCAATCTAAACCTACTCATACACAGAGAAACACTCATAGAGAAAAATATATTTTCAATGTCTTGAGAATTTATGAAACTGCAGTCGAATATAAAATTGGAAATTTTAGGGTTTGAAATTGTAATCCCTAACTTTTGGGGATTTTAAGCACCAGCCTGGTTAGAACTCACGTGCACCGCACGGACATGGATGACAGAATAAACTCACTTTTTGTCACCCGCCTTCGTCGATCACCCCATGGGAATCGGTGGGGTCCAGCATGAACCCCACTCAAGCTTGCATTCGTGTACACAATTGGGTGCTGAATGTCGAGTATGAGAAGAATTGCTCCCGTCCATATTTGTAACGAATGAAACCCTCGCCTTCCCAACTTTCTCTGCATCGACTGCAGCGACCGGCGACACAGAGGGGGGCACGGCCGATCTCCTTCTGCTCTTCTCTCGGGTTGGTCTCTTCGCCCGCTCTTTCATCTCGAAAGATAAATTTTGCTTTTGATCTTTGTTTCTCATTCGTTTATTGATCTCATTCGTCCTTTTTTATGCTCAAGAATACGGCCTTAATTTCCTAGAGGGTTCGGTTCACGGGTCTCTTCTGACGATGGATGTTCTCGAGTTGATGTTCTATGTTTCGGAAACCCCTGATTTTGACCTTTGCTGGTGGCTTTTTTTTGACCCCGGAGATGATAAAAGGCTGGTGAGACCAAAATACCGAGGGCGGGTTTTGTGGTCTGTATGATCTCAGACTTCATATCCCGTTGCGAATAAGAAGCATCACGAATCGACGACTCGATTGTTTGGGGATCAACATTGGCAATGCGTTTTTGTTCAGCCCGTGTAGGGAGTGCAGGCAGCTGTGTAGGGATGATTTGATGTTTATTTGACATGTTATTAAAGAAGTCTAGGGCTTATCTTAGAGTACATCCAAGACGTGAAACTTACCAAGCATAAGGACTTCATCATGTCTGTTAACGTGCTTTATGCCGTGGCCAATGAGTCAGCACTGCTTGATCTGATCTGAGTGCGCAAGAGCATTAGTCGTAGCTCCAAGCCGGTGAACGGGAATTTAGGAGGGACCTGGTTGCGAGATCCTCGCACTAGGGTTTTGTGATGCAGAACATGATTGCCTCCTCCTCTTCCTTCCAAGTCGTCATGCCCTGCTCAAAGGCCAGAGTTGGGCGGGGGGGGGGGGGGGGGGGGGGGGGGCGGGGGTGGGGTTTAGGGGGCATCGTACGAGGGTGTCTAATGATTGGTGGCACCACCGTACGTGGGCGTTAATGCGTGCTGACACCTCAGGAGAGTTGGACCATACTTTGGGCGCCGATGTAGTCTGGGTTGCGTTGTGCCTTGTCATGCTTCTTGGATGGTGGGACGGACCAACGAACTATGCGCTGACGTTGTCTGGGCTGCGTTACACCTTTCCATGCTTCTCAGATGGCGGGACGTAGCGGCGACTTGTCCCGAAGTCACGGTCTGAGTTGACCTGGGGGTGCCCAATTGACTTCACCATGAAGGTCTGGTGACCCTCGTGGAATGGGTCAGGATATGCCATATCATTCTCTCCCCCTCCCCCCCCTAAAGGAGTTATGCCTCGGGAGAATCGAGTGGCGTGCGGCTCGGGGTGGGGGTTTGCCCCTCTGTTGGTCTTGTCTTGATGCCTGTGGACTTTGTTAGATAAGGCATGGCGGACGGGCCGAAATTGGGTCGGCAATGGACTGGTCGAGACTAGGTCGGCAATGGACTGGCCGAGACTGATCGACAATGGATTGGCCAAGACCAAGTCGACAATGGACTGGTCGAGACTAAGTCGACAAGGGACTAGCTGAGACTAGGTCAGCAATGGACTGGCCGAGACTAGGTCGGCAATAGACTGGTCGAGACTAATCAGGAATGGACTAGCTGAGACTGATCGACAAAGGACCGGCCCAGATTGATTTGTAAAGGACTCGTCAAGATTGATAGGCAATGGACTGGCCGAGACTAAATCGGTAAAGGATTGGTCGAGACTAAGTCGACAAAGGACTAGCCAAGACTGATCGGCAAAGGATTGGTCGAGACTAAGTCGGCAATGGACTGGCCAAGACTGATCGACAAAGGACTGGCCGAGACTAGGTCGGCAACGGACTGGCCGAGACTAAGTCGGCAATGGATTGGCCGGTATTGATCGGCAAAGGACTGGTCGAGACTGATCGGCAAAGGACTGGTCGAGACTGATCGGCAAAGGACTGGTCGTGACTCAGTCGGCAATAAATTGGTCGAGACTGATTGGCAAAGGACTGGTCGAGACTAGGTCGGCAATGAACTAGCCGAGACTAAGTTGGCAATAGACTGGCCGAGACTAGGCCGACAAAGGACTGGCCGAGACTGATCGACAAAGGACTGGCCGAGACTGATCGATAAAGGACTGGCCGGATGCGTCTCCGGGAGAGTCATTGACGAGCTCTCAAGGAGGAGGTTGGCCTGGTGGCAGTAGCAGCTGCCAAGGCTCGGGCCAGCGAGGCCACCCAGCGGGCGGAGGAGTCCCAGCGTCGAGAGACGGAGGCTCGGGGGCGGATCCAAGTCTTGGAGACCCAGCTCCAAGGCCTTGGGGATGACCTGGACGTCGCCTGAGCCAAGACTCGGGGCTGAGTAGTCTTTGGCGACGACTCGGTCTGCGCTGGAGAAGGTCGAGAGCTCCCTTGCCGTGGAGCAGAGCACGACCCCCGAGAGAGCCCGAGCAACCATTGCCCAATACTAGGAGACCCCCGGCTTCAAATTTAGTTTGGAGAAGATGGGTCGGATCAGCTACGAGTATGGGTACAGGGTCGCCCTGGCGTGCTTTCGGTGAGGTATCCGCAGTTGGAGATTGAGGAGGACCCCTACGCCACCTTCTCGGAGCATGACAACGTGCCAATGGAGGCGAAGGTCTCCTTCAATGTCAGCGATCCTCTAGCAATATAGGAGACCCTTGGCAGAGTCACTGGCGTTGTTTCCTCCCCTTTCTGTTATCAGCCTGGTCGAGGTTGTCCTTGACCGAGAATGTACTTGCTTTGCTTTTAATAGAAACTCTTTCTTTCGACCTTTTGCATTTGTCTCCTAACTTGTCTCTTCTGACTGAGTTCAATCGAATGCCTTGTGTCTATCGTTGCTAAGTCATTCGTCAGTATGTACTCCGTGCCTGGTCGGGTCTGCCCAAACGCTTTGTACCTAGTACTGCGTCTGATATTTGACAAGTTGTTTGTCGGTGTATGCTTCGTTCCGATCGAGTTCGACCAAACGTTTGGCATCTGGTACTGTATCTGATATTTAATAAGTTTTTTATCGGGATGCCAAGGGTTTAGCTTCTACCCTTTTGTGAAGTAGTCGATGGTGACTATGATGAACCTTCGTTGTCCCGAGCCCGGAGGGAAGGGGCCGAGGAGGTCCATCCCCCAATATGCAAAGGGCCACACGCAATCGATAGGAGTAAGGGGAACTGCTGGTTGGTGGTGCACCCGAGCATGCTTCTAGCACTGCGGGCATTGCTGCACGTAGACCATGGCATCCCGACGCATGGTTGGCCAATAGTAGCCCTGCCTCATGGTCTTGAACGTTAGAGTTCGACCGTCGTTGTGTTCTCCACAGCTGCCTTCGTGGATTTCGGCCAGCATAGTTTCTGCTTCTGCGGGAGCGAGGCACCGGAGGAGGGGTAGGTTGAACGACCTATGATAGAGTCGTCCACTGACCTCGAAATAGTGGGCTTGTATATGTCTTAATCTTCGGGCAGCGGTCATCTAGTTTCGGACAGATCTTCGTCTGGCTGGCAGTCTTCTCGGGCTGGCCTATCAGGCGCCGACGGATCTGATGGTGCTTGAAGAGGGATCAATTGGGATGTAGGGGGCGCCCATAAGAAATTTCGTTGGCGTGGTCTGCAAGGCGAGCTGGGATAGGAGGCTCGCTTGGGGAATGAGAGGAATGATAGATTGAATCATTCTGGTTAAGGTTTGGACTTGTTGCGTGAGGCTGAGGAATGCCTCTGGCGAGATGGTGGGTTGCACCGTACCACCCCTGAGAGGAGAGAGCCTCGGGTCGTTGAACAATATCCAGTATCTGCTCAGGGTCTGGGATGGAACGTTCCCATCCAGAGAGTTGGTCCTCGGAGGTTGAGGACCGGGTGCGCGACGTGAGTCTCTTCCCCTGGGTGCTCCCCAGGGTTGGTCGGCTGCTGGCGCTCTTGCAACATCGGCCCTCCTAGCACTAAAAATGTTAATGTGCTTTATGTTGTGGCCGATGAGTTAGCACAGCTTGGTCCGATCTGAGTGCGCAAGAGCGTCAGTCGTAGCTCCAAGCCAGTGAACGAGAATTTAGGAGGAACTTGGTTGCAAGATCTCCGCACTAGGGTTTTGTGAAGCGGAACACGATCGCCTTCTCCTCTTCCTCCTAGGTCGTGCCCTGCACAAAGGCCAGAGTTTGGCGGGGGGCCCTCCGACACGGCCCCTCGAATGGTCAAGTTAGCGAGAGCCAAAGCTCAAGGAGAAAGATCGTGGTAGTCGAATGTGTGTGTTTTTATTTGTCCCGCCCCCCTCGATACTATTCATCGGGGTGGTTTTTATACCTCCTACCGGGGGGTCATTGTACGAGGGTGTTTAATGATTGGCAGCGCCACCGTACGTGGGCGTTAATGTGTGTTGACGCTTCAGGAGAGTTGGACCATACTTTGGGCATTGATGTCGTCTGGATCGCGTTGTGCCTTGCCGTGCTTCTCGGATGGTGGGACGGACCGATGACCTGTGCGTTGACGTCGTCTGGGCTGTGTCACACCTTTCCATGCTTCTCGGATGGTGAGATTGAGCGTCGACTTGTCTCGAAATCATAATCCTAGCTAACCTGGGGGGTGCCCAGCTGGCTCCACCATGGCGGTCTGGTGACCCTCATGGAATGGGCCAGGATATGCCATATCAATGTCCAAAATCAAAAGTTTGGTCATGGAATTGTAAGGAGACTAATACAGATTATACTGCAAGGCAAGGTGGAGGAGAACCACAGAATATGTTTTCCGAAACGATAACAAAAGCTTTTACCACTTTTAATTTAACTAGTAATTATTGCCCTCAGCTGCACTTGGGGATGGGAGATTCATATAACTGATCCTGGATAGTTGGAACCTCTGGCTTGTTGCTTTATTTGGATATCTTAGATGGTTTAGTGCCATCAGTGTACTTTATCGAGTATCTCACTGGCTCCTTAATCCTATGTTCTGATGAGCTGCAAGGCTAGGAAAGTTTATAATTTTCAGTGACCAGCCATTTTTCTTTTAAGGAATACTAAAAATTATTGTGAATATAAGCAATTGAAAACTTTGTTTCCGGAGATTCAACATGTCTTCTTTCTATGTTTTAGTGTTGTTTCCATTCCGATGTCTTGAGTGAAAAATTGATGGTGTCTTGTTTCTTCTGTTTTTGCATTTCAGGAAACCAAGTGTTGGGAATGGCAAAGTCAAACACGACCGATGCCAAAGCTCTCATTCGCTCTCTGCGTTCAGCTTATGCTGCCACACCAATTAGTCTCAAAGTATATATATTTTTTCTTTCCCTGTGCACTTGTAGAAGGACAACTTTCTCTTCTAGTACAGCCAACTTGGTTTTCATTTCGGATAAATTAGTGGAGATTGAAGCTGCGCAATTGACTTCTCTTTCCATACATATGGATATCTGCAGATTATCGATCTTTATGTGGTTTACGCAATTACTACAGCAGTAATTCAGGTATGAGAAAACAGCTTTCTTAATCTGCATATCTTTTCATCATGGTGCGAAAATTTACCATGAACCTTATGATAAACAAAGAAGCAGTATTGACTGTGTTATTATTTTCACCACTTATTGAGAAAAGTATTAGGTCCACATCTTTGTAACTATGGTAGAGAAAATTCAATGCAGTAATTTTGTGATGAGTTATTGTCGTATTAAGCGAGAAACATGCACATTGTAGTGTCACATTCTCGTAGTCGTACAGTTAGATGATCACTGATCGACAATGTTGCTCATTGTGGCTAAACTGACTAGCATAAACTTTGGGTCATCTTTGCTCGTGTAAGCCTCATGAGTTCAGAAGCACATGAGCTTAATGGCTAAGTTGTCGATGTTTAACCTGTGTAATGAATCTGTATTATGAGTCTTAGCCCTTTGTGTTGTTCTTGATCTCGTATTATGCAACAGGTCGTGTACATGGGAATAGTTGGATCGTTTCCCTTCAACTCTTTCCTTTCTGGTGTTCTTTCCTGTGTAGGGACAGCAGTACTTGCAGGTTCGACCAATTATTCCTGCATCTCATTGTGGTAAAGAAGCTTATACCGCTTTTGAAAAATTGAATACTATCATTATTATGTTTGATGATGCAGTTTGTCTTCGCATTCAAGTCAACAAAGAGAACAAGGAGTTTAAGGTAACCACCCCCTCAGCATATAAGAATCATATTAGTCTTCGAGTTCCATTCCTAAATGGTTCTTCTTCTAACAAGCAATCGGTTGCAGGATCTACCACCCGAACGGGCTTTTGCTGATTTTGTTCTCTGCAATTTGGTGCTCCACCTGGTGATCATGAACTTTCTAGGATAGACAGTTTTTGGTGGACAAATTCTGTGACAGTACAAGTTTTTACTTCCCATGATAATGTGTGTTGCTACTTGAGAAACATTATCAAAATTTTCTCTGCCTTTGGATGCTTTATGTTTTTTTACCAAGGTTTCCTGAGCTGTGCGCGTCGGTTAATTTTGACATCACCAGAAGCATGTTTCCCATTCATGATGATAGATTTATTTATATATTCCTTTTGATTTTTTCATATGTTCAAGTAGATTTGTACAATGCTCATCCTCACGACTTAGCCTCGTATAATTTCTCTTGTTAAACATACATAAGAGTGGGGGATGTAAGAGTTTAATATAAGATTGTCGTATTTCCTATTAGTTTTAAGTTTTGGGGAATGACGATCACACAATTATATTTTGAGAGACTTGTTAGCTTGCCATTCAGTTTTGTGATGATCTTGTATAACCAGCAATATGCTCCACATCTTTCTTTATGCATCAAAATGTCATGTTTAGAACTTAAACATGTAAGTGATCTCTCATATTATATCGTATTATGTCTCAAAATCTTTCTTCGTATTTTAAAACTTGTATAAATGATCCTTCTTGTATTATGATTTAAAATCAAAATCATCACCCGTACTTTAAAACTCGTATAAGTGATCTCTCGTACTATGATTTTGCATCAAAGTGATCTCGATACAATAGATGAATTACTATTGATGGACATTCCACTCGACATGGTTGTTGGATTACTAGTAGTTGGGTACATAAGATATTTGTATGATATGTTTAATTGACAATATTTTCGACTTTGTGGTAGTTCAATTAATTAGTTATATCTTGTTGTTGTTTGCAGGTTCTGTGATGGTTGTAAATAGGATATGTTCGAGTTTTAGGGGAGGTGTTATCGAAATTTAATTACACTTAAAAGAAGTAAACAATCGTAACAATCATGCACGTTAACATATTATAATATAGGGGTGTCTTTGATTTTTTTTAAGTTTTTTTCGTATAATTTGACTATATTGAAAATCAAATAGACTCCCCTCCCTCAATTTAAGAAACAAACCATGGTACCCTTTTTTATTAATAGAATGAGTTTGTTTACCCTTCACATAATAACATGGGGGTCACTTTAACGCAAAATCATTATATTATCACGAACGGTCGTCGTTCAATCGCAACATGTTCATTCAACGGATCGTTTGTCGCTTTTGCTTGTTTGTATATATGTTTGGTGGCTTATTTTATCTTGATTTTGTGTGTTTTTATCTAAGAAATATAATAAAAAATAGTCTAGAACGTTGCAGAACGATCGCTCACTGTGCGAAGCCAAAACAACTTCGTTTTGGGTCATATTTTGCGTGCTGCGGCGATTGCTCTGAGTGGCCCAAAACGTCAACCATCTTAGTCCCTTGGAACCACCCAGGTGGCACAGGACTGGATGGGGCTTAGGGTATATATCGGGCGTGAGCATTCATCAAGAACTCATCTAGCGTTTGATATCTTGGGAATCGTCGTTTGTGGACTTACGATCGTTCTTACAGTCCTGTTTCGCTCTCTTTCTCTCCTTTCTCTATTTCACTCAAGGTGTTCGACGAATTGCTTGTAAAAGCTGTCCTCTTTGCGAAATGTCGGAACTTATCCGTCGCTCATTTTCAAACTAATCAATTTCTCTTTTGTAGGTCCTTTGGGACCCGCATGAGGTTACAAGTGGGTTGATCCTTTGCGGGCAAATAACGTCTCGACGTTTCATGACTTAGGCAATCACAGTTAAGTCTGAAACATTAAGCAAGGTTGTTTCGCGACTTAGGTAATTCCAGCTAAGTCTTTAAATTTGCCGCTAGAGTGCCGCCTGACTTAAGCAAATTTAGCTAAATCCATGACAGTACGATAGGTCACTTATACAAGTTTTAAAATACGGGAGATGACTTTGATTTTGAAACATAATACGAGGGGTCAACGAAAATTTTGATCATTATTTTACCTAATGATGTAACCTGATTTTTAACAGAGAGGACAACTTTTATGCAAAATATTTATATAAAAAGATTATTTATATGAGCTTTAAAATACGAGAGATGACTTTCATTTTAAGACATAATACGAAGTCACTTATACGAATTTTAAAATACGAGAGATGATTTTCATTTTGAGGGATAATATAGAATGTCACTTATACGAGTTTTAAAGTACAGAGATGACTTTGATTTTGAGACACAGTACAAGGGGTCAACAAAAATTTTGACCTTTAAAAAATGCTAACACAAACTCATCTTTTTAATCATCTTCTACTCTCCAACTGCACAATACACACTATCATCACAAGCCGCAAAGTCCAAAAGACGATGATGATTCATCCACACACGTCGTAAACCCGTGTTATAATTGACTGATGACAATAATTGCATAAGCCTGAAAGATGAACAATAAATTTAGGTATGCTTTGTTCAACAAACGAGTGCCTACTTTTTTTAGGCAATTCATCACTGTGAACTTCAAAACAATGCAGAAATTTGGATCAATGGAGGCAGAAGCGATTAGCACTTAGCCACTGCCATCAAGTTGTCCTCGTGAGAGAAGGTGCGCCATGTATTGCTGCACATAACATGTTCGTGATGAAGATGCATCAGAGACCGGCAAAAAGGAGAATCTTGGAGTTGCAAGGTAAGGATGATTCGAAAGAAAGAAAAGAAAAAAAAAAAGGACTTGGTTAGACAAAGCATGTGAATGAATAGCTACAAATATTTTCCCTGTGCCATGTTTATTTTCACAGCAGCAGACTTGTTGAAGATGCATGAATTCAGCATTCTTTGGAATCACTATGTAAGAAATCTACAAGGAGAAGAACCAATTGCAGGTTCTATATGCTCATGATAAGAACTTACTTCTCATAGAACCTTTTAACCTTAAATAAAACTTCAAGCCATCACTTTTATGTAACCTATAGAAACTCCAAATCAAATTTTACACAGTTCCAGAATATAAGAAATCCGCAAGTGCTTGTCATGCCAGAATACGTAGAAAGCTAGTAGTATTCTCCTCAAAAGTTGTTAGTAAGCTCAAACAAGTTTTAGTCATAATTACAAATCTCCTAATGAATTTAATGCACAAACCTTGCTAAATTTCATACATCAGCTTAATCAACCACACAAATATGTCAAAAAGTGGCATTGACAATAACAATTCGGCAGTCTGGCTTGCTATCCACCCTTACCTCTCACAAAAGTGTTTTATAATGCTGCAACCACTAAAATGATTGTTGTGACAGCCATGATTATACATCTGAACAGCCTGAATTTTTTTTTTTTCAAGATACTTCTCTTGCCTATCACGTAGTTTGTTACAAGTCCTGCTCCAACATATAGACCACTAGTTGACCTCATTTAAGTGTTCCCTTGATGCACTAAAATGAATCTTTAAAGCTTAAATCATGCCAATGTTGTAGCTTGTTCTTATGATCGCTCAGTATGTAAATATCAAGGTTTCACACTCTGAAAAGTTTCTTTGATAAAAACTTCCTCCACATCCACCAACATATGGATTTAATATATCTTCACTTTTCAACAACTAAACTAGAAAGTTTCATTCTCCATGTAAACAATGTTAGGTTAGACTGGTCAAAATCTTCCATGCAATAGTTTATTCCGTCTAAGATTTGCTTGCTTCAAGTTGGAACAAGCGTATATATAAAAAAATACAGCTTGTAATTGATTGCCCTCAGTTCAATGATATCAATATTCTTTTATACATATTTAATTGATATTCAGTAGGAAGCTTTAACCAGTTTATTACAACTAACAAAAATGCCTCTGGATGTGAATGAACATGGAGATAATTATTATCTGTAAATATAGAGGGCGAAATTTGAAATGAGTAATTTCTGTAACTTACAGCATGGTAAGCAAATGGAGGTTTTCCCTGGCGCTCAAAATGTTTTGCCATGATGGAGAACTCAATTGGTCCCCATTCCTCTTCTTCAAAGCAATTTCCAAGAGCCACCTTGTACAGCTGACATGTGCATGAAAAGACTTGATACCAGGTCCAGGAACACAGATAAAAGAACCAGACATGTCAATTTTAGTGTAACCTAATCACTTTTCATCAACCAAAACTAACTACACCCAAATTAATTGTATAACTCAAAAAGGCCTTAGATGAACAAAATAGAGTTAAAAAATAAAATCCATATTTTGTGTGAAGCCTAGATGGCCTCGATAGATGACACTCCATAGGACCTGTAGCAGGAAACCAAGTTTCTAAAAGGTTAAAGGTACATTTGTTCAGACTTAATACAGATCATTAACACTTAAGGGTTCGTAGCCTGTGCATGCAGACTTAACACCTAGCGGTGAACATGACTCTGAACATCTAAAATATGCGAATTACACTCTCTAACTTCTCTGACATATTTGCATTTACTAATAAGAGTTGACATAAAGACAGATACATCTCTAGTGCATTATATCTCGTCTTATATCTCTTGTTGTCCTTGTGTGGCAATAAATGAAATTTCAAGATATCAAAAAGAAGCAATAGATCTTCCAAAGTTTTCCAATTGCTTTAAAATGTTCACGTTCTTGGATAATTTTGAGATTTTTGAAGCATAAATTTACCAACTATAGTACAAAAATTCCACAGCACATTTGTGGAGCTAAATCAAACAAAAAAAAGAAAGTAGAAGTGACTGTAAGTTTGTTTTGTTGGTAATTACCTATTTGTATAGGATCTGAAAGTATGACAATCTCATCATGTCAACTATAACAAGAGGAATTCTAGCTCTTTTTTCTTATTACCATAAGACCATTCTCATGGAATTGCATACTAAGCAAGTCAGATATTACATCATAAGACAATTGAACTTGGCAAGAGATCTAGTTAAATCAATAAGAAAGAATAATCCTCCAATTGAATTTTAATCTAAGTTCTGTTCATTTTTTAGACAAAATTGTGCCACCAGTTATTTCTATTAGCTTACTAAAAAGAGGTTACTCATCATGTGCCCACTTAAGAACATAAAAAGAAGTTACAGAGACCTCCTAGAACAAATTTCTAATTAATAATTGCATAAAAATATTGCAATTCAAGTGTGACTATTACATAAAACTTTTCAAAAGTTGTTATCCCTGGTTTAATCATGAGGACTTAGACTGCATTTGGAAATATATTTGTATTTTTAATGTGCATTTGGAGAAAGGAGTATGAATGAATGTGTAGTTACAAGATGCATTGAGTATTTGTAAACAACAGATGAAAACTGTCCTTTAAATGTGCATTGATATAAGTATTGTTTGATAAAATTATATTTCAAAAGTCCATTGAATATTATGTGACAAACTTATCATTCTAATATTTTTTATATTTATTCAAAAGTGAATATCTATTCTATATTTAAATAAATAAGTAAATAAAATAAATAAATGCATATAATCTTACAAAAAAATTTCTTATGGTCCAGATATATAATTAAAAATATATAATCATATAAATGAATGTAAAATATTTTTTTCAAAATATATAAATAAAATATTACATTATAGAAGATATAACTCATGTTGGTTTCTTACTAAGTTATGTTGGCAATCTTGTGATTTTAGATAATGTCATAGGGTACCTTGTGAATTTAAAAAATTACATTAGCATCCCGCAAATGCTAAAATGCTAATGCTATCATGAGAGCATCAGCATTTGAGCATTTGCAATGTGGCATCCAAGCCAAATATGATATGAAAAAAATTTTATCAAACACTAATTCACATATGAAATGCATATTGAGCCCTCAATGCACATTTCAAATATATTCTCAAACGCACCCTTAGTTATGGTTCAACGATTAATTTCAAGTTCATTTAGTTCAACAGATAGATATGGCATGTGGTCATTGATAAGGCAAATCAGCTGTCACTCTTAACGCCACTCATAGTCCAAATTTTCAATAGGTCACAGAACTTTTTCTTTTTTTGAAAGGGTAATTGATGAATGCGAGATTCGAGCACAGGACCTATGATATTCTGTCAAAAATTTGACCAACTAAGCTAGTCAGCACCTTCATCAAGTCACAAAACTCGTTTTTTAATTATTCCTTATCAAAAGGATTATTGTTTGTACCAAAGTTTTCCATATCGGTCTGTACCGACATACCGAGTTCATCTCGGTACGGTACGGGTATGGTACCAGGTACCGAGTGGAGGCACAGTGCATACCGCTCGATATAATATAATATAATATAGTATATAATATTAATAAATAAATAAAAAGGTGGCGTCGCTCCTCGTTCTTCTCCCAACGTGGGGAGAAGAATCGCCCGTCGGCGACGGATCGTGCGGGCGATTCTTCGCCCACGAGTGACGGATCACGCGGGGGTATCGGGGAAGAGCAGCGAACGGGGAACAAGTTTCTCCCTCTTCTTCTTCTCCCGCTTCTTTCTCCCTCAATCGACCGCCAATAATCGAAAATCAACCACTGACGATCGATTTCGGTGGTACTGTCCGGTAACGGGCGATCCACGTACCGATCAGCTGGAGAATCGGTACGTATTGCCCAATAGCCGACGGTCCGCGTACCGATTAGCTGGCGGACCAGTACGTATCGCCCGGTAGTGGGCGTTCTGCGTATCGGTTAGCTAGCGGACCGGTACGTACCGCCTGGTACGGGGCCTTACCACACGGTAAGGCAAACCTTGCTTTGTACCATATCCAAATTAGCATAAATAGCATGAAGTACTCTGAAGTTTTAACACACTACTATAAAAAGTCAAAGCATAAACCTAACACTTGTACCATTGGTATATATCTCCAAAATCCATGGGTTAAAAGAAGAAAAACGATGTCATTTTGCAGCTATTCTCAAGTTTTAAAAGACACTCTATACATGACAATGACAATGATAACAAGAGTACTATCATCAATTCTCAAGAAAGAAATTAATGCTTCATACAAGCAACAAAACAGGTAGAAAAAAGAACAAAGATTGAAAAATAAGAACCTAAGAACATAAACAAACCTTTGCAGTATCTGTCAAAAGCTCGATGCTGGCTGGATAAGCAGCATAGTACTGGTCAGCATTAGAGAATCCTGCCCTCTTTCTGCACGATTGGAAAAAAAAAAGGATATCAAAAGGTTCTAGAAGGCTCTGCAAAAAAGAGGGAGGGAAAGAAAGGCAGTACGTGTTGCTTGTATAGGCATAACTGATGAGAGTGACAAAGCAATAGAAGCCAGCATATGACACCATTCGCCGAAACTTTTGGATCCGCAAGATTCCCTTCCATTGCTCATAGAGGTCCATTAAGTAAAAATGGGTTCAGGAGGCACTGATATGAGAAAGAATTTTGCTTCCGGATCCAATGTCTTTGTTGTTCAAACTTACAGAAGGAAATTAAAACATCAATACAATCAACAGTGAGAAGACTAAAATGACAACTTGAACCCAGAATAATAAAATCAGACAATAAAAAATACAAACCTTCTAACTTTTGTATCACAGAGATGTACTTAGAAAAATTTAGAGAGAGAACTGCAGGCCTTATTGAGTGTCCACCAAGTTAGGCGGGAAATTTGTCAAGGGTGTCAAACTCACTTTCCTACCTAGGATTCTAAAGGGGTCAATAAACTCGGATCATAGAACCAAAATGTAGAATCGTAAGATCCTACAATTTATACAAGATTATTAAGATCTGTACTTATAGAAATTTATAATAATCTTTTGTTAATATTTAGTGAAACTCAAACGTTCTAAAGTTAAAATTTTGCATTTTTATTAAAGTCAATATATAATTTAGTAATAGTCTCTCTTTATAATTTAATTGTTGTGTTTTTTAAGGTTTACAGTGACGGGATTGATCTCTCCTTTATTACTCAAGAAAGAGGGATTGCATTAGTGCTGACATCTCTATTGTAATAATAGAAGAATTTTGTTTATTAGTGATGATAACTGAAGTAGATATTTTGAGTTATCAATGTAACTAATATTTTGGTTTCTTTTGAACTGGAGAAATGTAACATTGTTTTTTTTTATATACTTATACTCGATGAATCCCACTTCAATGGTGAACTATCCAGAGATAACATATAGAGAGAAAACTTATTATTGCTCTACCAAGGCATAATTCCTCTACCAAGCATCACACCAATATCTTTTGCTCTTCTAAGAACACCGTGTTGGTCACTGCAAGCATCAAGATAAAACATGATGCTCTCTAAGGAAGTTCCATACCAGTTTTTCATTTCTCAGATGCTGTCTAAAACTGTACACAAAAAATCATTGAGGATAGGCAGGCAAGGAGAGGAGCGAATAGGAGAGGGGGAGAACAGGAGAAGGAACAAGAATTGCGATCAGGAGCGGAGGAGAGGAGAGAAGAGTACCAGGGAAGAGGTGGCTCGGCCCGCGGCAGTGGCAGATGAGCGATGAAGCAGCTGTGGAAGAGCTCAGTCGGCGGCGGCGGCGAAGGCAGCAGGAGAGGAACGCGTGGCGGCGGAGCGGGACAGAGACATAGGGGAAACGTCGTGCAAGGGCCGCACGGTGACTAAAAGCAAAGGGTGCGGGTGGTGGCCTCGACGGCGGCGCAGAGGAGGAGCGGGGCGAAGGAAGCGAGGGCAACCTCACCAGCGGTTGAGCACACAAAATGACGATGAAGCCCCTTTTCCGAGACGTACCAGTGATATCTACATCTACCTGTGCGGCCCATAAGATGGATGCTAAGCGCACAGTCCACGCGTCGGTAAGTGACGCGACGTCCATATGTGTGGAGGAGCAGCCGTGAATCAGATCCGGAGGGAACAAAATGCCATCAACTTTTTTTCTTTTTGAAGAAAAACCTGTGTTAAAATTTTAACCGAGGGTAACAATTTGAAGTTGGGAAGAAAAAAAAATTATTTTAATTTTTATAATTTTGATCAGGATCACTTAAATTTTTATGATTTACAATAATTCATATATTTTACAAAAACATAACATATAAATCAATCTCATTTAGTCTAAGTTAACAAAATTAAAATTTAATTACGTCACATATTCAATCATAATAAATTATTAATATAATGATATATATAATTTAAAATTAAAAAATATCTATTTTAACTTTTTATAATTTTCATCATCAATTATATCTAAAATAATAATTATATTTTTAAAAACATAACATATATATCCCTCTTGTCAAGTCTACGTAACATATAAGTTACATACGTAACATATTGACTCATAAAAAATAATTAATATGATAATATAATAATTTAAAATTAAAAAAAATAAAACTATCATTAATGGCAGAATGATGCATCATTGTGGAAGCGAACACCAGTAGCAACACCAAGACGTTGCTGCTTGGTAAGGTGTCAAATACACGTAAACTTTTTCGTGTTGACAACAAGCTTAGGAATTTCTGATCCAGCCTCAATTGGATGTGCGTCGATCAGTCAGATACTAGGCACATAATGGTCTCCTGATCCCTCTTCCTCGTGGGTGTTTTCGTCTCCACCGCCTCCCACTTCATCCTCTCTTACGCTTCCATCAATCATAACTACAACGTAATGATATAACTCTCTCTCACCTTCACCTACGTCCTCTCATACTTTTGCCTCTTCGCTTTCATCCGTCGCCACTACTTTCGTCACTTTCTTTTCTTCTACAAGAGATTTCTTTTAAACTTAAATTATACGTATCATTATATTAATAATTTATTATGAATCAATATATCATATAAATAAACTCTAATGTTTCTTAACTCATACTTATCGAGATGAATTTATATACTATATTTTTAAATATATATGAGCTATTTTAGACAAAAATAAAACCATAAGAGCTTAAATGATTTATGATTAAAACTAGCTAAAATAATTTTTTAAACTTAAATTACATATATCATTATATTAATATAAGTGTGACAATAAATAAACTTTAATATCTATTAACTTAGATTTGATTAAAAAAATTATATATTATATTTTAAAAATATAAAAAATATTTTAAATATAAATAAATCATAAAAAATTAAATAATTCATGAACATAGCCACCCAAGCTAAAATCAACCTTTTACACAAAAAAGAATGAGAACATACGACGAAAGGGAACCATAGCTTGATCGAGGAAGACGGGAGGGGGGGGGGGGGGGGGGGGGGGGGGTGGGGTGGCGGGGGGTGTTGTAGAAGATGTTTTGGGAAGGCAGGCGAGAGGGTTCGCCATCTTTTCTTAGGTGCTTATGTGTTGCATGTCATCAATCTTTCCACCATATATCTCCTTTCTTATATTTGCTTCTGGATTTACCCTCCTTCACGCTGCCTGGCGCGAAGCCGTGTGGTATTTGGCTATACTGGTGGAGCGAGTCGTAGAACCCACATGTGGATTCCGTCGCCTCAAAGGGTAGTGGATGGGAGTAACAAAACGTTGGCGTCCAAGTCTCATCAGTATCTTAGTGTCGATGACTGCCATGTACTCGGCCTCTGCTCCGGTAGTCGGGACCGGCATGGCCTTCTCTCCCTCGGCACCTTCACCTTCCACCACGCAGCCGCAGTCGCAGCCGCTGCTCCCTCACAAATTGGACACCATTCGATCCATGGACGAGCTCAAGCAAATCCAAGCCGCCATCCTCAAGACTCCCTCCCTCCAATCTCCTCCGGTCCTCGCAAAGATCCTCTCCTTCCGTGCTCTCTCCTCCCCCCAACACATCGCCCACGCTCGATCCCTCCTTGCTCACATCGATAACCCGAGCCTGCTCTTGTACAACACCGTCTTCCGCAGCTTGTCCCGTAGCACCAGAAGCTCGGTCTCCGCTTCCATAATGTTGTACGAGGACATGCTCCAAAAGGACCTTCGTCCCGACAGTTTTACCTTCCCTTACCTTCTCAAGCTCTTCGCCAATTCTCGAGCATTGCAGGCCGGGGAAGCCCTTCATGCTGCTGCCATCAAGACGGGCCTCCACGCCAATGTGTACGTTAGGAACAACCTCATGAGCTTGTATGCTGTTTGTGGGAAGGTCCGGGCCGTCCAGAAGTTGTTCGATGGATTTCCTGAGAGAGACTTGGTTTCTTGGACCACTTTGATATCAGGGTACACGAAGGCGGGCTTGGCAAAGGAAGCGGTAAAAGTGTTCGAGGAAATGACGAGTGAGAAAAACCTGAGAGCGGATGGGGTGGCCATGGTGGCGGTGCTGTCGGCTTGTGCGGAACTCGGGGATTTGGAACTGGGGAGGAATCTGCACCGGTACATCGGTGCCCGTGAGGTCGACATGGATGTCTTCGTCGGCAATGCTTTGGTGGACATGTACTCCAAGTGCGGGGACGTCGATTCGGCTCACCAGTTGTTCAACAAAATGCCTGTTAGGAATGTCGTCTCCTGGAACTCCATCATCTCCGGGCTTGTTGACAACAGGGAATTCAAGCAGGCTTTGGAGTTGTTTCGCCGAATGCAGGGCGAAGGCATCGAGCCCGACGCCTTCACGTTGGTCGGGATGCTCAACTCGTGTGCGAGCCTCGGAGCGCTCGAGCTGGGCCAGTGGGTTCATGCCTACATCAGCAAGAACGGCGTCGAGGCGGACGGAATCACGGGGAACGCCTTGGTCGACATGTACGCCAAATGCGGAAGGATAGATCGGGCCATGGAAGTCTTCGGCCGCATGGCTCACAAAGACGTGGTCACCTACACCAGCATGATCGTGGGGCTTGCCATGCACGGCCGGGGAGAGGAGGCGTTGGAACTCTTCGCCGTCATGTCGTCAGCCGGCGTGAAGCCAAATGAAGTCACTTTCGTCGGCGTCCTGTCGGCGTGCAGCCACGCCGGCTTGGTCGACGTCGGCCTCCGCCACTTCGAGAGCATGTCGGCGGCGCACGGCCTCGCCCCGCAGATCGAGCACTACGGTTGCGTGGTCGACATGTTGGGACGAGCAGGGCGGCTCGACGAAGCACAAGACTTAATCTCGAGCATGCCGATGGAGCCGGACGCCTTCGTCTGGGGGTCTCTGCTGGGAGCTTGCAGGAACCACGGAGACGTAGCACTGGGTGAGACCGCGGCGAAACGCCTCCTGGATGTCGAGCCTCAGGAGGAGGGAGCTTATGTCCTCATGTCCAACCTCTACGCCGCTGGAAATCGCCGCAGCGACGGACTCCGGATGAGGAAAGCAATGAGGGCGAACAAGGTGAGGAAGACGCCGGGATGCAGCCTGATTGAGATAGACGGCGTGATTCACGAGTTCAGGAAGGGAGAGGAGTTGCATCCACAGGCGAAAGAGGTATACGCGATGGTGGATGAGTTCGCCCGTCGCCTCCACATCGACTCTCCACCGGACGAAGCACGTCACCACAGCGAGAGGTTGGCCGTCGCACTCGGACTGATCGGTACGAGGCCCGGCACGCCGCTGAGGATCGTCAAGAACCTCCGAGTGTGCCGTGATTGCCACAGTGTGATCAAGTCCGTGTCCAGACTGTACAACAGGGAGATCGTCCTCAGGGATCGCTACAGGTTTCATCGGTTCAAGGATGGGCGGTGTTCCTGTAATGAGTTTTGGTAAACAGCAGGTTGTACAACACAGTGGAGATTAAAGTAAGATGCACATTACCGCTGCAGAAGAGGCGGGTCATAACATCGAACATGTGGCGGGTCTGGTGATTTGCAATGCCTATCTCCACACAACCCCATGCAGGTTGCAGGTTGCAGGTTGCAGGTTGCAGGTTGCAGGTTGCAGGTTGCGGATCAAGAATAGAGTGAATGAGAAATTGATGTAGCAGAAGCGACTGTCTTCTGCAAGGAGCTCCTCTCCGTTGGAGACGAAGTCAAAGAGGACGGGAAAGAGATTTGGAGCAAGAACACAGAGAGAGAGAGAGAGAGAGAGAGAGAGAGAGAGAGAGAGAGAGAGAGAGAGAGAGGGTTGGAAGCGATGGGAAGAACGAAGCGCCTGATATAGGGTGAGAGGAGGGCGTTATGGTTTTTAAGGGGAAAAAAAAGTTTTTTTCTAGCGAGATTGCTATTTATTTTTGTTACTGCTATTAAAATAAAAGCCCCTACGATCATCTTCGATGATGATGATGATGATGATGATGATGATAAAGGGGAGGAGGAGAAAAATAGAAAGGAGAAAAGGTGATAGGGAAAGAGAAAAAAAAAATTGAAGTGAGTGATAAGTTATGGATACTTATGTTCATTGAGAATTTTAAAAAAATTAAAAATAAGATTATAAAAAATAAAAAAGATTTTAATAAAGTTGTCACTCCAAAATTAAGAAAATTAATCCCCCATCGTTCTTTGTAATTAGCATACGAACCCTAAATTTGACTTTGTTGTAGCAAACGATACAAGAGTTTTATATTTCATTAAATAATATCCAAGACATTATATTAGAGTTCAAAATCTCATCCAATAAATTCTTGGGGTTATCAGTTATCTTACATATAAAGACCGTGTGAAAACTTCCACTTTAGAGAGAAATGAGATGTTGAGTTCATCACTTATCATTTTTGTTTTAAATATTGGATTGATGAATTACATCATAGTTACAATTATGGAAGAAATGCCATCTCTGGCTTTTTTAGCTTTTTTTTTTTTCTTTAATGCTCCTAGTAAGGCTTGTTTGCGTCATCCCATCTGTTATAGGGTTAGGCTTAGCAGTTATAGATGATAGTAAATACTCAAAACACTTCAAGGATTTATCCTAACATTTAAGTTAAAAGGAAACAAAATGAAAAAAAAAAAAACCAACAAAAGATGTACTTTTTTAAAATAAGAAACAGAAAACTATTTTAAATTGTTGATAAAAGTTGAAGAAGAAAGGTCCAGACCTTGTGATGTAAAAAAATGCTTGGTCATGAGAAATTAGGGCTCAAACTAGTCTCCAACTTTCTTCTGGATCTGTACCTATCTGTGCTTGTACCTTCAAAACAAGTGAAAGTTCTAAGAGTGAATTTTTTTGAGAATGCAACTTCTAGTGATAGAAAAAGAAGGCAGCATCAGAAAAAGAGAAGACCAAACCATAACCTTCAAGTCATATCTGTTCCAACACCATTCAACTACTACCACAACATTTCCAGCCAAATCACAACAGTTGTGACAAAATCAATAAGCTAAAACAATATACAATACCTTTGTTTCATCTAAAACACAACTCAGTAACAAGGCCATACATATCCAGCACATAATATCAACAACAGAGTCAAACAAGCATGACAGTTTGACACAACTCCTGCATGTAACAACACTATGTTGCAAGGAAAATACTATACCAGTACATCGGTAAAGCAAAGTCTTCCAGAGGACAAAACAGCATTTGAACAGTTCAATAGATACAGAAACTTAGGTACAATACTGCTTAGAAACACATGCTTGCTGTTGGTGATGTAGCTGATGACGAGCCTGGGCCGGCCACCTTAAGCGGAAGAGACTTCCAGACTCTTGCCTCATCGTCACTGCAGTTTCTGCTTGTTTTGAGACCTATGACTGCCTGGTTCATGTTGCTTGGGTCCTTGGCTGCTGCTGACTTAAGCCGGAGCCGCTCAGCCCTCGAACCAATTGTCTGGCCTAAGATTGAAGCTGCTATGGTTAGTGCCATAGCTGTCTTGGGCATGATGACTGACTTCCTGAGCATCGCAATAAACGGCACGGCTGCATGGACTGCAGCAAACCACTGAGGTGAGAACTTTTCGGTATGCTCTCTCCACACACCAAGGGGCACATTCGCAGCCATGCCTAGCAAAGCAATCGCCAACATTTTTGCAGGCAATGGCTGAGGTCGGAGGGACTTCACCAGGGCAGTACGAGCTAATGCTGCTCGGGCAGCCACCACAGCAGGGGGGCATTTGAGTTTAATTCCAGGTGGTGGCTGTAGTACCTTTGCTACAAGAGGCAAGACACCGCTCACTGCTCTAAAAGACTTTGCAATTGGGCATTGCCCTGTTCTGAGCCACTCATGGCTTAATGATTCATGTGATGTGCCGCCACCTTCCCTCTGAAACATGTGTACCAAAAGAAAGTGGTTGGGCACAATAAAGTCAAATGAAAATATATATGCATGTAAAAGAAATTTTGCATCATTTTCTCTGAAAGTTCAAACAAAAGAATTTGGTGACTCGATCACTCTAGAAGGGAACGTCAACTCATATATCTTTCATCAAAAAATTTTAATGTGAAAATTTATGAAATTAACAGTCCAGATGATCACATGTGATGATTATATATTTGGACTGTCAAGTAACTAATGTAGCTAATAAAAAAGCAACTTATTTAAAAATTCAAAATGTGGAATGAATGAAGCAAGAACAGGTTCCTGACCTGTCGAGAATGACCCTTCTTGGAGGATTTCTTATTCTCGTTCCACTTTTTTGAGAAGAAATCAAAACCAAAGGGTCCTCCTAGGCCAAAAGCTGAGAGACCAATTGAGGCAGCTTTCCCTCCCAGGGGGTTAAACTGCATGACAGGCTTAGGTTCCACATTCTCCTCATGCATATATGATTTGCCTGAAAGTGGGACAACTCCATTTTGTCCATGGAAAAGCTTGAATGCCATATCGAAACTGGGTCCATCTTCAAAGATTGGACCCTTTGCTCCTGGTATCTAGAAAGAAAAATAAAGGAGATTACAAAGCGGGAACACATGTCATCCATGTAACTACTATCGTAGCATGCAAATATAGAGCATAAACTTACTGGGAAAGGAGAGTTAAAAGATGCTGAGAATGAAAAGTTTGTTGGCTCATTAATATTCCTCAGAAATGGACACCTTTGTGCATCCGGATGAGAGTACAAATTCTCAGATGACCATGATTCACATAGAAAGCCACTGAAGAGCTCCATCTTTGAGTATGTCTTGTGAGAAAAACAACAATTTGTTTCAGATTCTGTTACTAGCAGACAATCTTGAAGGACAAAAGATAACAACACACTTCATAAAGTGATCAGCTTTGAAACTTCTAAAGATGTTAGATGCTTACACAAAATTGAGAACAACAACAGCAATCTTTCTGCACTGTCTACGGAAAGACAAAAGAAAACAACACACTGCATAAAGTGATCAGCTTTGAAACTTCTAAGTCTAAAGGTGCTAGATACTTCCACAGAAAATGAGAACAACAACAACAATCTTTCTGCAATGTTGTAAACACAATACGTTTGGGTTGGGCAAGAGCTAGGGGTTGGACTTCTATGTAAATTGCTTGGGGCAGAAATCAACGCTAGGGATCAGCTTATCCCTACTGATCTAAGTGCAAACTAGTTCACATTACTGATATACCATATATGTAGCTTCTTACTATATTAAATAAAAGCCATTTCACAATAAATGGCAAATCATTAACATGTGGAACTTATAAAACATGTTGACCAAAATCTAACCTAAATACCTCTTGTTCAAGCTCACATGAATCTCAGATATCTTAGTCCTATTACAAAGAACAAAAAACAAATCATATGTGCCATTCCTAGCTGCAGGGAACACGACTGTACGTGTAAAGGAAAGTCCTGTACATGAGATGTCTCCCAGTATTGGGTGGGAGAATCAATATATGTAATCCTTACCCCTGCATGAAGTCTCATAGTTTACTCATGTTTTTATTTGCATAGGTAAATAAATAAGGACCATAACAAGTCATTCTAGAATCCAAGAGACGATTAGCAAATAAATATAAGGAAAGAAATAACCACCATACATGTACAACCATATGTAGGCATTATGATGAGACTGTAAATGGAATAAGTTGGGTTCAATCAGAATCCTTCATAATAATATTATTCTTCTCCTATCCTATATGACAGTCCCATAGCTAGATTTTGTATCCAAGCATATCATCACTAGATCATAAACTCTTATTGTGGTATATCAATTTTCTAAAAACATATGCAAAATACTATTACTATTATTTAAAAGAATAAACCATATCAAATTATGGTTTGCCACTCGATTTACCTATTACTCAAATTATTAGATAAGGTCCCTAACCAAATTATTGGATCAAAATGCTAGTAGTATCCAACTAAAATTGGATGGATTATCATTCAATCAGGTCATATCAAACTGATTAATAGGTCTAGATACTGTATTTAGTATCTTACAATTCTATCACCTGTATGGGGATAAATGGTGCCACAAACAGTGAAAGCAATCATAAAATGGATAACACACTGCATGAGGCCCCTGTAATGCAAGCTGTAAATTACCCCCCACAAGGGGTGGGCATGTTTTTACCAGTCAGATTTGTAGTTGGAAAAGAGCAACCTTATAAGAGCATCAACAATCACTCTCTAGCAAAAGGCAAACATGGAACCAAAGACCCTATGAGATGGTAGATATATTATATTGTATATCTACAATATTAAAAAGAAAATAAACTTCTCTAGCAAAATAAATCCAATTGAACCAACAAGAGTTGTTTACATCACGAATATAATTAAAGCACATAATGATAAAATACAAAAGACGAAAAGAAACATAGGAAGTTCAACCGAAATTTCTTTCATGGAGATGTATGGAAGTTCAAACATTGTAGTTGCCGAGAAGGAAATCTTCTAAAGAGAAATATCAATGTAAAGAATGTGGAAGAGCCTGGCTTCAGGAGTAAAATCAGAATCATTTTATCTGTAACATGAGCCATGGTGAGTACTGAGTACCGATTCCATAATGTCTAAATTGCCTGCAGAACTAGGACATGTGGCATACCTAACCCACAGAAATAATGAGTCTAAATAAGTTCTGGTCTAGGTGCAATGCTCAGATACTACAGGCTAAACATTCAGGAAAATTTTGATTGCCGTAATAAATATGTTTCAATTGTTTCATTTGAAAGAGCAGTTGCAGTAACAAAAGAACACTAACCGTACAAACAATCTACCCACATTAATCACTGTGATGGACTTTCTTAATGTTGAGATATTTACCAATTTTACACGTTGGTTATACGCATTCAAGAAAGCATTTTCTTCTTAGACACATTCAACTTAAATGGCATGACTGACAACCAATGCTTGAAATTGAAAAGCCAATCCGTAACTAAGATAAGAAAGTTAGCTACTTCACTAACCAGTACCCATTCCTTGCTACAATATAATCTTCACTATTGGATAATTTTCGTTTTGAAATTATACATGTCAAACAGTATTCCAGCAAATGCAATCTAATTTATTACATCCAATCGTATTTCTCGATCTGATCCATGCAAAAGACTTGAAACAACTCAATTATAACCATGGAACAATAACTTATCAATCAACTAGGATAAAACTGCAGGTACCTATATCACCATTTACAAAAAGGAAAAGAAAATCCGTCCCACAAATTTCATGAATTTCTATCCCTGCAGATTCAGAATAAAAGTCTCCAAAGATTAGCAAAGCAACAATTCAGGCATTCATTAGAACACAATCACAACACTGATATGAAATCAAAAGTTTCAACTTCCTTCTGCATGGGCACTTCGAACTCCATAAACTAGTCAAAGATCCAAACTTTCGTGCCAATTTCAATCCAATTCAACCATCAAACATCAGAAAATCAAAAAAATAGGGCAAAAATACTTATGTTCAAAATCGCTACCAAAAAAATTCAGTAAGAAGTATTCCTGGACGCACACAAACTCAGGATTCAAAGAGACGACAAAGATCATTCGGCGTCAAATGAAAAGATGGGAAAAGAACGCAATCAAACAAAACCAAAGACCACAAATTGGGGGGAAACGGTAGGTTGCCTCGACGGCGGAGACCTGAAGAATAAGCCTTTCACCTTTGATCCCCGTCTCTTCGGAGCGATGGAGCGACGAAGACCGAAGAATCGTGTGGAGATCACAAGACGCCCGCGCCCCGCCCTTCCCCTTTGTAGGTAGGTCTTCTATGCGGAGAAGAAACCGGTTAAGGCCGGTCGCCAACCCACTCATCTACCCGTAACTGTGATCTTGGCCTCGGTTTGATCACGACCGTCCGCTTGATTGCCACGGCTGATGCTAGCCGTGGATCGTATATGATTTCTCCATATAAATCAATTCAAGATTTATATCAAGGAAATTATTTTTTAGTAACAAAATATTTACTTTCTGATCACAAATTGCTTGCAAGTATCATGATTTAACAAGGCAACCAAAATATTTATTTTTATTGACATTTTCTGATTGGTAATTGTTCTATAAAAAAAAAAAAAGAGGATATTTTTCCCTCAAATTGGTCAACTCAAAAGACCAGCAGCAGAAAATTAAATTGATCGAAACTTGTCCAACCATGCATCAAATTCTTGTTATTTTCCTAACCATGATTCATGAAGCCAATCCCAGATATCTCTTGCCATCTAAATCTTATCCAAACCCTCTGTTAAATGTAATATTAGCTGAGCTAATATTAGCAATAACCATCAAACACCCACAGAGAGACTCGTTTCTGCAGCTAAGTATCAGATGTGGATGTGAGCCAACATGATACAGATCAAAGGATCAGAAGTGTGGCTTTTGGACCAGCACAACTCCAAGAGCGACAATGGAGGCATACACAAAATTGGGGGTTCTCTGCGCCACCTTGCCGACGACCGGAACCCCCTCGGTGGCCCTCTTGGCCAGCAGCGCTAGTGTCGGCACCAACACCAGTCCGACCAGTAGATTTTGCCCAACCGACCTCACAGTATCGGCCGTAAGCTTCCTCATCAGCTCTGCGAACTCTTCGCGGTCGAGCAAGCCGTCCAGGTTGATGTCGTACTCCTGCACGAACATAAGGCGTGGACTGAACAAGTGTAATGATGGAAGGAGGAGGAGAAGAATTGCGAGCCGAGCTGACCTCAATCATGGCTTTCAGCTTCTCCTTCGAGGGGGGGTCGTTGTGAGGCCCCGGGAGGAACTTGTTGATGTCACTGCAAGAAGCAAGCAGCGGGAAGAGGGTCATCATCGATTCTTTCCTTAGAGAGAGGGTCTGAGAGAGAGCAGGGAGATGGTACTTGTAGGCGTAGAGGACGGCGATGTAGAGGTCTTGGAAGGTGAGCCGGTCGTCGTGCGAATCGGTTCTGATGCGGTCGAAGGCCTCATCAGCAATCTTCCTCAGCTGCCTCTCGCGCCATCCGGTCCCTGCTCCTGCTCCTGCTCATTCAGAGGCGAACAACTCTTACAAGGAAATCGAGCGAGGTTTGGGATGAGACGAGGGAGAGAGAGGGCACTCACGTTGGAACTTGCCTCTAATGGAGGAGGAGAACTGACCCATGGTGCAGTGGATGGCAAAAGAACCGAGAGAGAGCGAGAGAGAGAGGGAGAGAGGGAGGAATGGGGAAGAGGAGGCGTCGGAGATATGTTACCTTAGAGCCAGTGAACAGCTGACACGCGGCAACTATGGCAGCACGGGAAGCTAAATATCTGAACCGTAACAAAACACGATCAAATCCAAAGAGATAAGGAAAAAAAAAAAAAAAAAAAATATATATATATATATATAGGGATAAATTTTAAAAAAATATTTTTTAAAGATTTTCTCGGCCTCCTATTTGAAGAATTCTCCAACTACGTTTTTTCTTATCTTTTTATCTAAAACCCGAAATACTTCCAAGGGTACACCAATTCATATTTTTATACAATACGAGAGTAATAAAAAAATATTATATTATATTATGCTTATAGTGTGTGTGTTATAGTGTTCTCTAACATGTTGAAAACAAAAGTACTGTGTTACACCGTTTTTTTTTTTTACTGTATAATAGTGCGGTGCTTTTCTAATATTATTGAAAACACTATACCCCAACGTAGAATCACTATAAACATAATATTTTTATTAAATTTTATAAAAAAAATATTATTTAGTGTGTTATATTATTTTTTAATTACTAAAAATATAACATAATATAAAAATATTATAACTAGGCCGTTCATTTTATAAATTGATCCATGGGAAAAAGGAGGAAAAAAATATTCTAACTATTAAACAAAAAAGTTAAGGAGGGAAGATAATATTTTAACTAATACACCAAAAAAAAGTTTGAAAATGGGAGGCTGACCCCTGGGGAAAAACCTAAGATGTTTTCTGGGAATTCGGCCTATAAAAATTATTTTTTATAAATATTACTAATAATAATATTAACTAAATAGGGTGTAAAAAGAAATGTTTTGCATAGAAAAAGTTATGTTTTCAACTTTAACCGATAGGATAAATATTGGGTCGATCCAAACAATCTTGTCATGTCAGTCCCGAGAGTCACGTCGGTACTTGAGGTCCAAATCATCTTGATTACGTCCGCACCTCGAGGTCAACAGTCCTCAATGGCGTTTACCATAACGCCCCGCCCCGGTACGATGGTAGTCGGGCTAACGTGATCTCGTGTTTCCAACCACAAAGCCCATCAACCGAAGCCCCAGGAACTATCGAGGTCAGTGCCTTACGCAGGATCGTACTTGCTAATCGACCGAAGGCAACACTCATATTAAAGACCTCGATACGATCTTGCTCCGATTCTCAAATATAAATTCCCTCCCACCGTAGCTAGTTGAGGGGGGCTCTTCCCTACTCTAAGACCCAACACTCTCTCAACATCTCGACTTTCAACCTCCACCCCGTATTATTTTAGCCATCGGAGAGGTCACGTCGGACACACAATAGCTTGACCGAGGCCTTCTTGTAGGGCCCGTTTGAAAACTCGAACGATGCTTCGACGAGAGCCTGACCTAAGAAACCAACGTAGGAATCTCCTCCAAACCCCGACCGAGCCACGTCAGTCCTCTACCCTAGCTTGAACAATCCTACGCGTGCAAGTTGAACGATATCATGCCGACTCTTTGTTGATGAGACAAAATTGTGTAACAACCAATAATTGAGATCATCAATGAATAGGAGGCAAGACTTTGCACTAGAATACAGTTGCTTTGTCAACACAAAATAAAAAGGGGAAGAGAGGAGGAACAGATGGAAGAACTCATCTTTGTCATCTTTTGCACGTTTGCACTCAAGTTTTGTCTTTGTTCGCATCACACATCCATCATGTCCATCTCAAGTTCAATCAGCCTGCCCAAAAATATATGTTTCACATATGTTGATAAATTGGTTGACCAAAGTCATGCTTCTATGACCTAATCGATTTTTCGATAAAATAAACCCATATACCCAAGAAAATTATAAAGGGGATCAATACACACAAATAAATAAATAGATATTCTTGATAAAAGAATTATTTCCGCCTTATAATGCCGTAACAGTCCGTTTTAATGTTACATAACTGTTTCGTTGGACGCCTTTTTATTTAACGGGTTCTTAGCTTTGATTGGGACGCACACTGCGCTGTGAGCGTGTCGTTTTCGCGGCGAGCCAAACATCGAACATGTGGCGGCCATCGTCCGGAGCGAGGGCGTGCCACCGGTGCAATCCGTCCCCTCACCTTCTCCTTCCCGAGTCCACCTTCAATGTAACTCGTCCGTCGTCGTCAACGCCTCCTCCTTTAATCCACCGCTCGCAGAAACCAACTTCGCTGTATCTTCAGGCGTCGAGCTTCTAGTTGTGGCCGGTGAGCAGCCATGAAGTCCCTCCGCCTCGTCCTTTCCCGTTCCCAAGTCTCTGTGCCATGTGGAATATACAGCAGGCCGAAGCTTGGCCATGGAGTACTCGGAATCCTCTCGGCGGGGCCGAGGCTTGCTTCCTTCGCACGCATGAATGCGAGCTCCGGCGCTGCCGAGACTACCTCGATCTCGTATACTACCATTGTTCCGGCTTCAGCGGCCAAACCGGGCCTCCGGAGGGATCCCGTGCTCGATTCATCAGGAGACGCTAACGACATGGAAGAGAAGATCGAAAAGGCGAGCGCTTTCTCCTCTTTGGCTCGACATCGCTAAACGATTTTGGAACAGGAAGTGTTCTTCAGTCGATAAGAATTTTTGTGTTGCAGCTGATATATAGGTGCCGGTTTTTCGCGTTTCTCGCGGTGGCTGGTTCTCTGATGGGTTCCGTAATCTGTTTTCTCAAGGTATGAACGCACTTGGTAGACTATTTCTCCGTCCTGTGGTAGTTCTTTAAATTGCATGAGAGGTGTTCGTTGTAAGGTCATCACTAACTCGGGTTAATTAGTGGCGAAAGATACATGAGCAGGCATGGAGTAAAAGGTGTAAACTAGGCCATGCTATAAGTAACCATACTCAATGCTACTTATAAATGAAAACTCACGTATGTGTGTAAAATATAGATATCTATAACAGGTCTTTTTTTAGCCCCAAGAAAGGTACCTCCGATTTATATAAATGTTGATTTTTCATCCTCTTTTTGCAGTTGTGAATTGAATATTTTTTGGCTTTAATTTGAATACTAATTTATATCATGTATTCCATTAATCAATTTTTTTTCTTTACTATGTTCAGGTGGCTTTAGTTGTGGGATTTATTAAGTAATACTCGCTATGCAATTATCATGGAGTTCTACAATGAATTGATGAATGTTGCACATATTGTTTACCAATACAACGCTCTGGCCATTTGGCAATCTTTAGTTTGTCAAAAAAATTGTAAATGCTTTTGCCATTGTAGAGACATTGACTCATCTTCTGTAGAGATCAGCTGAGATAAGGCCAATAGATTAGTTTCTACATTTCGTTTGGGAAATGGAGACCATTTCTTTTGTTATATTTAAATAGCTCATCTGAGGGTAGTTCAGTTTGATTATACTTAATTGGAAATCATTTTTTCTGTCTTCTCATTGTTCTAGCTGGTGTTGAACTTGTTATTAACTAAAAAGGGCAATCTAGATTCTAATTCCAGAGGTCCCTGCTGCTGCAAGGTCTGAGAAAGTTCAAACCTATACAAGGTTAACCTTGCATGAAGAGATGCATGACTAGGACCTTTAGCATCCATGTTACTGCAGTCCAACTTGACCATTGGCTCCAAGTCTTTGAAGATTATATATATTATACTAATATCAACTTTTCTTCACTGTGTTACTTTCTTTCTTAATCCATTCTTTATGATCACATTCACATGGTTATTCTAATTATGTTTGTACAGCTTTCAAGCAGTAGCATATGTTATTATGTGCTTTGATCAAATGGTCGAAGCAATAAAAACTAGAATTATGATATTTACCATTTAGCTTCCCTGAATCCCTGTGATCAACTTGTTTGGTTATTTAACATCTTGATCTGTTACTTGTGTATCTGAACTATAATATTAATTTAGAAAACATTTATGTTTTGCCGTTAATTTGAAACAAAGGTATGTTGGTCCATCAAGATTCCAATGGATGTACAATAAATGACCAAGATTGGACAGTGCATGGCTAGCTGAAATTGGTTTTCAGTTGCATGGAGCTGTATTCACTGGCAAGATATTTTGCAGAAGCTATAACTTATCATGTTTATTCTCCACGAACAGTTTCTTACATGCTTAAAACAGTCAGCAAAAGTTAACCAGACCAAGTGCTTGTACAGGGTTGCACATATGTGATAGATTCATTCAGAGAATATTTTTCGAGTGGTGGGAAAGTAGTTCTGATGTTGGTTGAAGCCATTGGTAAGCCAATGTACATTTCAAATTTATATTCTTTGAAATAGACTGGAATTACTTCACACACTATATAAAAGGAAATTATCAAATTACCATTCTTAGTTTATTGATTATAACATTATTGTGCAACTGGCTATAGACAACTTTTAATTCTTTTAAGATTTTTCCCTTCATTTATTCTAAATTATGTGGTGGGTGTTAATTTTTGTTATTGTCTAGTCATTAACAAGTTAACTTACTGGTGTAAATTGTGCATTAAAACGTGTCATTGTCCTTGACAAGTTAACCTCTGGGCTGCTTATGATTAATATCTATCTTAGATTATCTCCTAGAACACATTATCTGAATATGTTATTGGACATAGTGACGCCGATCAACTAGTGCTGAAATAAGCAGGCCTGAGTTTAGATTATCTTCTCCTGTAACACCGGCATATTTAACACTTGGTATCTTGTAGAGCAGACATCTCAGTCGTACATATTCCAAACGAAGCATGGTATCTTTGTATCACACTTCTTCTGGACAGTCACTGATAGCAGTTTGCTCATTCTTTCCTGGGTTCACTTTTT
Organism: Ensete ventricosum; assembly: GCA_029747655.1. Lineage (NCBI taxonomy): Eukaryota > Viridiplantae > Streptophyta > Magnoliopsida > Zingiberales > Musaceae > Ensete > Ensete ventricosum. The sequence continues at coordinate 56,735,436 of JAQQAF010000009.1, forward strand.
TCCTTTCATTTTAATGTTACTTGAATTTTCCATTCTTCCTAAATATAAGTTAGTTGTCTGAACACAACCCGCTCTGTCACAAAACATGGGTATCTTTAAGTTTTAAGTTGGAAAATCTAACATGGCCTCTTGTTATCTCCCTGAACACATTTTTTTAACATGTAATTGGACATAGCCTGTCAATCAACTGATGCTGAAAACATTCATAAGATTTGCTGAGTTGTTTCTTCATTCACATGCCAGAAACTAATACAGCTGTGGATTAATTACTTGGTAGCTGAAGGCTTGAAGCACATAGCGACACATATTATGCTGATTTGATCCTCTGAAGAATTGATGCCATTGCAGATGTCACTAGTCTATCACTAACCTTCATGTTGTTCCACTTCAGATATCTATCTTATTGGAACTGCGATGCTCGTCTTTGGAATGGGTCTCTATGAGCTCTTCATCAGTAATCTTGACATTGCAAAGATGTCATCCTATGGATCCAACCTTCTTGGGTTATTCAAACTTCTGGTTTGTCCCGTTACTCGGTCATAAGTTTAGATTTTAGATTTCAGAACAAATTGCTAAATATCATTACATTAGTTTCTGAACCATTCCAGCTTTAATATGTTCAGGAACGACCGAGGTGGTTAGACATACAGTCCGTCAATGAATTAAAGACCAAGCTGGGGCACGTCATAGTGATGGTACTATTGGTCGGGATGTTTGAAAAGAGCAAGAAGGTGACAATATCTTCTACAGCAGATTTGTTATGCTTCGCGGCATCTATTCTGTTCTCTTCGAGTTGCCTTTATCTTCTATCAAAGCTTCACACCACCAAACGAGGTATGCATGCCTGAGATGGCAATTTAAGATGTATTCGATCGTCTTGTTCTGTAAGACCAACATATCGTTCACAGTTATTCTATTGTTCATGAGACATAACTCAGATGTGCTGTCTCATTATTGGGGGGGTGTGGCTCCTCAACTCGGCCCCTCCGATGGTCAAGTTAGTGAGAGTCGGAACTCAATGAGAAACATCGTAATAGTCAGATGTGTCTGTCCTTTGGTATTATTCATAGGGTGGCTTTTATTGGGGTCGTCGTACGAGGATGTTTAATGGCTGTTGGTGCCACCGTACTGTCACGAACGGACATCGCTCAACCGCAACATCTTCGCCCCATGAACCGTTCGTTGCTTTTTCTTGCTTGTACATATGTTTGACAGCTTGTTTTGCCTTGCGTTTAGGTGTTTTACCTAAGAAATGTGAGCGAAAGTAGTGTAGAAGGGTGCAGAACGATCGTTCGTTGCATAGAGCCAAAACAGTCCTGTTTTTTGGTCTTTTTCGTGTGCCACGACAACCTTTCTGAGTTGTGTGAAATGTCAGCCATTTCAGCACCTTGGAACCCCCTGGGTGGCACCAGGCTGGATGGGGCTCCGGGTATATGTCGGGCGTAGGCGTTCATCAACAATTGAACTTGTCTTACATCCGATACCTTGGGAACCGTCGTTTGCGGACTTGCGACTGTTCCTACAACCCACTAAAGTCCTATTTCGCTCTCTTTCTCTCTTTTCTCAACTGCACTCAAGGTGTTCGACAAAATTGCTTGTATAGCTTTCCGCTTTGCGAGACGCCGGGACGTGTCCATCGCTCGCTTCTAAGCTAATCAACTTCTTCTTTGCAGGTCCTATGTGACCTTAAGAGGTTGTAAGAGGGTTGACCCTTTGCGGACAGATAACTCTTTGGGCGTTTCATGACTTAGGCAATCCCAGCTAAGTCCGGAACAGTGGGCAAGGTTGCTTCACGACTTAGGCAATTTCAGCTAAGTCTTCAGGAGTGCCGCAAGGGTGCCACACGGCTTAGGCAAATTCAGCTAAGCCCGTGACAGTGTGGTATCAGAGCAGCCAAGCAATTCGTACGAACATCGAAGAAGATTCACAATCTCGCCATGGTGAAACATCATGGTGAATCGAGCAAGATGGGGCAAGCGGGACCCTTGCTCTAAGCAGCCGCAGGTGGGCTGCAAGTGCAAACTCGCTCGCAAACTGTTGGAGCCGCTTATGAGGAGCGCGACAGTGAACAAGACGAGCGTGAAGTTGGGTATTCTCCACGAGGGGAGGAGGCGTCATCTGGAGCGCCAACCGGGAAGAGGGGCCACAGACAGAGACTTACAATGGCGGAAACCCGCCTTGATGTTCTTGAAGCGAGTGTGGAGGAACTCTACCAAGGCCAAGGAAGGCTACATGGGGTAGAGAGCTCGCAAGAAGAAGCTGAAGCTCGGATCGAGAAAGTTGAATCCCTGATTGATCAACTGACAAAGGACACCAAAGATTCCGTACGACATCTACATGAAGTTGTGGCGGAACTCACGGCTAAGGTGATGGTGTTAACAAGGACTCTCGATGCGGGAGGGAACAGCACCCGCTCTGCGCCACCACAACACTTCAGAGCACCAGAGCCGTAGTGCTACGGAGGTGCTAAGGATGCCAAAGAGCTTGAAAATTTCTTGTTTGACATGCAACAGTATTTTCGTGCTACAAGGCTCGATTATGAAGAAACCAAAGTTGCTATAGCAACAATGTATCTGAATGGGGATGCAAAACTTTGGTGGCGAACCCGTTGGGAAGAGAGCCAGCAAGGTCGATGTCGAGTGGATACATGGGGAGACTTGAAGCAAGAGTTGAGAACTCAGTTCTTGCCCGAGAACACAATGTTTGTCACAAGAAGGAAACTGAGACAACTCCGCCAAAGTACAATAATCCGAGACTATGTAAAATAATTTTCAGCACTGATGCTGGATATACGGGACATGTATGAGAAAGACAAGCTATTCAGCTTCCTTGATGGCTTGAAGCCATGGGCACAATAAAAACTACATCGGAGGAATGTCACCGACATAGTCGGGGCTATTGCAGCCGCGAAAAGGTTGACTGACTTTGTTTCTTCAGAGGATTCGAGAAAGAAGAAACACTCTTCGGGAAATCGCACATCTAAATACTCTCGAGCAAAGGAGTCTGGGGGCGAGCAAAAGAAGAAGAATTTCCACAAGGGACCGGGCTCAAGAGGTAGAGTCACAAAGTCTAGTGGATGCTTCTTATGTGGAGGACCGCACAAAGTGAGGGAGTGCCCACAAAAACAGGCACTCAATGCTTTAACGGCATGATTCTACCCCGTAAGCCAGACAAGGGCAAAGCTATCGCCCTTAGTTCGAGCAGTTCTGACTCCAGTAGCGACAGTGAGGCGTCGCAAGGACCCAGGATGAGAGCAATGCGTTTGTTGAATGCGTTGCGGGGTCAAGTGGGGGAGAACACAAAGGCAAAGCCACTAAAGGCAAGAAACAACGAGTTGATGTATGTGGACATCAAGCTTAATGGCCGAACAACCCGTGCAATGGTGGACACGGGTGCGACCCACAATTTTATTGTCGATCGCGAAGCTAAGCGACTGGGATCAATCTTGGAGAAGAGCCCAAGTCGAATGAAGGCGATGAACTCGGAGGCCAAGCGGATCTCCGGACAAGCAAAAGGGATCCCATCAAGATCGGGACATGGAGCGGGAGCACAAACTTGATGGTAGTGCCACTAGACGACTTCCAAGTAATTCTCGGAATGGAGTTTATGCACGCAGCGAAGTTGGTGCCAGTACCGTTCCTGAACTTCTTGTGTCTAATGGGAGGTGACGATCCATGCATGATTCCAGTTTCTCGGGGAGGAACCAAGGACCTACAACAAATATCGGCTTTACAATTGAAGAAAGGGGTACAAAAAGGTGAATCAACCTTTGTAGCTGCTATGAAGCTAGAGACACCTGATGGGGAAGCCATTCAGGAACTTGCTGTTGTGGCGAACATTCTGAAGGAGTTCTCAGATGTGATGCCACCATAGTTGCCGAGAACTCTACCACCACGCAGAGGCGTGGATCATCGGATTGAGCTGGAGCCAGGAATTAAGCCTCCAGCGAGACCACCATACCGCATGGCCTCTTCGGAGTTGGCAGAACTGAGGAAGCAGTTAGATGAACTGCTAAGCGGTGGTCTCATCCGCAGTTCCAAAGCACCTTTCGGAGCTCCAGTCCTCTTTCATAAGAAACAAGATGTGAGTCTCCGATTATGCATTGATTATCGAGCCCTTAACAAGATGACGGTGAAGAACAATAACCCTATCCCGCTCATCGTGGACTTATTCGATCAATTGGGCAAGACAAAGTACTTCTCTAAACTCGACCTTCGGTTAGGGTATTGACAGGTGCGCATTGCAGAAGGTGATGAGGCAAAGACTACCTGTGTGTCCAGGTATGGAGCATTCGAGTTCTTGGTGATGCCTTTCGGCTTAACCAATACTCCGGCCACATTATGCACTCTAATGAACCAGCTGTTTAAGGAGTATCTGGACAAGTTTGTGGTCGTCTACTTAGACGATATCATCGTCTATAGCCAAACACTTGAGGAGCATGTTAGACACCTCCGAAAATTTTTTAAAGTTCTCAGGTAGAACACCTTGTTCGTGAAGAGGAAAAAGTGCTATTTCGCCCAAACGGAGATTTTATTCTTGGGGCATCGAATCGACAATGGTTTCATCCGAATGGACCAGTCTAAGGTGCAAGCTGTGGCGGACTGGCGAACACCAAAGAAGGTGCCAGAGTTGAGATCCTTCCTTGGGTTCGTCAACTATTATCGACGCTTCATAGCTGGGTATTCGAAGCGCGCAACTCCGTTGACGGAGTTGCTAAAGAAGGAGCAGTCCTAGAGATGGTCGGACAAATGTGAGGCGACATTTCAAGACCTGAAGACTGCTGTGTTAGAGGAACCTGTACTCAGATTACCAGACTATGTGAAGTCTTTTGAAGTCCATACAGATGCTTCTGATTTTGCTATTGGGGGAGTTATTATGCAAGAGGGTCATCCGGTGGCCTACGAGAGTCGCAAGCTCAACGAGACCGAGCAGCGATATCCTGTGTATGAGAAGGAGATGACAGCGGTGGTCCACTTTCTACGAGTGTGGCGACACTACCTTCTGGGAGCACCATTTGTGCTAAGGACAGACAATGTCGCATTGAGTTACTTCCAAACTAAAAAGAAACTCTCCCCAAAGCAAGCACGATGGCAAGACTTCTTGGGTGAGTTCGACATGGTAATGGAGTACAAGCCCGGAAAAGCAAATGTCGTGGCCGATGCATTGAGTCGGAAAGTGGAGCTAGTGAATGTTATATAGTTGGAGGGCGGAGGCCAAGCAAGTCAATTGCGCTCCAACTTCCTTTCCAGGATCAGGGATGGACTGTACTGAGATCCTCATGCAGTAACTCTGATGCAACTCATCAAAGAGGGCAAGGCACGACGATTTTGGGTCCAGGAGGGACTCATCTATACCAAGGGGAACAGAGTTTATGTTCCACGAGCGGATAACTTGAGGCGTGAACTCCTGAAAGAGTGTCACGATTCCCTTTGGGTTGGACATCCGGGTATCCACTGAACAATGGCTCTCGTGGAGAGGGCCTTCTATTGGCCGAAGATAGGGACAGATGTGGAGGAATATGTTCGAACATGCCTTACTTGTCAACAAGACAAGGTAGAGCAGCAGAAGTCAGTGGAACTTTTGGAGCCGCTGCCCGTACCAGAAAGGCCTTGAGAGAGCATTTCCTTGGACTTCGTATCAAGCTTACCCGTGGTAGGGGGACTTGGATCGATACTCGTGGTAGTTGATCGGTTTTCGAAGTATGCAACATTCATTGCTGCACCCCTACATTGCTCAGCGGAGGAGGCGACTAAGTTGATGATGAAGAATGTGGTGAAATTTTGGGGAGTCCCACACAACATCATTAGTGATCGAGATTCTCGGTTCTTGGGACGATTCTAGACCAAGTTGTTCAAGTTGTTGGGATATAAATTATACTTCTCCATAAGCCTCCACTCTCAAACGGATGACCAAACAGAAAGAATTAACTCGCTCTTGGAGTAATATCTCCGGTACTATGTAAGTGCCAACCAACGAGATTGGGTGAAGCTGTTGGACATAGCCCAATTCTCCTATATCTTGCAGCGGAGCTCTGCATCCAACAAGAGCCCATTTGAGATTATTACGGGACAACAACCATCAACTCCTCACACCTTGGTTATTAGTTATACAGGGAGTAGCCCATCAGCCTATCACTTTGCAAAGGAATGACATCGCAATGCAGATATTGCGCAGGCTTACTTGGAGAAGGTGACCAAGAAGATGAAGAAGTGGGCATACTTGGGGAGGCGACCACAAGAGTTTAAAGTGGGCGACATGGTGTTGGTGAAGCTCCAACCAGCATCACTCCAGTTCTTTAAGCACAGAGTGCACAAAGGATTGGTGCGCAAATATGAAGGGTTTTTCCCAATCATCAGCAGAGTAGGCAATGTCTCATACAAGTTGCAACTTTCAGCATGGTTCAGAATTCATAACGTCTTCCATGCGAGCAACTTGAAAGTCTACCACTCAGATCCACGAGACGATTCTCGAAATGTTCCAACTCGACTACCCCCCACTAGAGCCTCTTACGAGAAGTGAGTTGAAACTATTCTGGCGGATCGCAAGATAAAGCTACCCAATGGAGCACAGCAAATTGAGTACTTGGTGAAGTGGCAAAAACTTCTTCAAACAGAAGCCAGTTGGGAGCCAGAAGATGCCCTATGACATGAAGAAGCTCGCGTCAAAGCCTACCAACAAGCATCGACGAGGGCGTCGACAGTTTAAGTGGGGGAGAATGTCACGAACGGACGTCGCTCAATCGCAACATCTTCTCCTCGTGAACCGTTCGTTGCTTTTTCTTGCTTATACATATGTTTGACAGCTTGTTTTGCCTTGAGTTTGTGTTTTTACCTAAGAAATATGAGCGAAAGTAGTGTAGAAGGTTGCAGAACGATCGTTCGCTACACAGAGCCATAACAGTCCTATTTTTGGGTCTTTTTGGTGTGCCACGATAACCTTTCTGAGCGGTGCGAAATGTCAGCCATTTCAGCACCTGGGAACCCCCCGGGTGGCACCAGGCTGGATGGGGCTCCGGGTATATGTCGGGCGTAGGCATTCATCAGCAATTGAACTTATCTTGCGTCCGATACCTTGGGAACCATCGTTTGCGGACTTGCGATCGTTCCTACAACCCTCCAAAGTCCTATTTCGCTCTCTTTCTCTCTTTTCTCAGCTGCACTCAAGGTGTTCGACAAATTGCTTGTATAGCTTTTCGCTTTGCGAGACATCGTGACGTGTCCGTCGCTCGCTTCTAAGCTAATCAACTTCTTCTTTGCAGGTCCTACGAGACCTTAAAAGGTTGTAAGAGGGCTGATCCTTTGCGAACAGATAACGCTTTGGGCGTTTCATGACTTAGGCAATCCCAGCTAAGTCCGGAACAATGGGCAAGGTTGCTTCACGACTTAGGCAATTTCAGCTAAGTCTTCGGGAGTACCGCAAGGGTGCCGTACGACTTAGGCAAATTCAGCTAAGCCCGTGACAGTACGTGGGCATTAAATGCTTGCTGGCACCTTAGTGGAAGTGGATCATACTTTAAGCGTCGACGCCGTTTGGGTTGCGTCATACCCTGCCATGCTTCTTGATTGGCGGGACAGACCGACGATCTGTCCGCTGATGACGTCTGGGTTATATCATGCCTTACCATGCTTCTTGGATGTTGATGCGACAACCTGTCCTGAGATCACGGTCAGAGTTGACTTGGCGATGCCCAGCGAGCTCTATTGTGACGGTATGATTTAAGGGTGCCCAGCTGGCTCCACAGTGGCGATATGGCAATCCTCGTGGAATTGTGGGCTCCTCAACTCGGCCCCTCCGATGGTCAAGTTAGTGAGAGTCGCAACTCAATGAGAAACATCGTAGTAGTTAGATGTGTATGTCCTTTGGTATTGTTCATAGGGTGGCTTTTATTGGGGTCATCATACGACGATGTTTAATGGCTGCTGCCACCACCGTACATGGGCATTAAATGCGTGCTAGCACCTTAGTGGAAGTGGATCATACTTTGGACGTCGACGCCGTCTGGGTTGCATCACACCTTGCCATGCTTCTCGAGTGGCAGGACAGACCGACGATCTATCCGCTGACGACGTTTGGGTTATGTCACACCATACCATGCTTCTTGGATGTCGATGCAACAACTTGTCCCGAGGTCACGGTCAAAACTGACTTGGCGATGCCCAGCGAGCTCCGCTGTGACGATCTGACTTAAGGGTGCCCAACTGACTCCATGGTGATGGTACGATGATTCTCATGAAATTGTGGACTAATATATGTCATATCAAAATATCATCTAAAGATCTGACTCTTAATTTTGACCTACTATGCTAAGATCTGCCTCTATTAAAAAATTATTCTCGTTAAGCTCTATCCTGAGCAACTAATGGCTCACCAATTATATTCTTATATATTTTTTCTAATAACATAAGGTATGAATTTTTTTTTTCCTTCTAGACTTACTATATCTTTCTAACACAGTATCATCTCCACAAAGTTATATTTAGATGTAAAAAGTTATATTTAGGAGTCTGACGAGCCATGTAAAAAGCAATATTCTTACACAGTATCATCTCCACAAAGTTATATTTAAAAGTTATATTTAGGAGTCTGACGAGCGATGTAAAAAGCAATAATACCTTATTTTCTTAATCAATCTTCATATCAATTTTTTTAAGTTAATCCAATATTCTTTTAAATATATTTAGATGCTCCATTAAGTCTCTGCTTTCCTCTATCATTAATATATACAATTTTTTTTATCTAGATATAACTTTCCACAGTAAGACTAACAGAAATAATCGACTATATCCATATTGAATCATTGATCACCGGATCTTTTTTGGCTCTAATATCACTTGTTTGGAAGAACGAGGAAAAAAATAAAAAAAAATCAAAAGAGAAACCCATAAGAGATTAATGAATAAAAAATCAAGCAAAAAAAGTCAACACAAGATTTAACATGGTTTGATCTACGGAGAAAATTATTTTTTAAATATTTGAAATTAATTACAAAGCCCTTAAATTATCCTTACTCAAGCACAAATTTTCTTAGAGACTCTCTAACATAAACTTTTCTCTCAATTCTTTCTAGAAATCTTATCGAGAAACCCTTAAGGAATACTCAAAAATGTCTTCCTTTATACCTCTCTCATAGAATATTAAACTCAAGATATATTTATAAAAATAAATATTAATTTATTAAAAAATTCAACTAATATTAATACAATAAAGACTCTTAAAAACACTGTAATATACATACGAAGACATCATTTAGGACGGACAAAACCGGATGGTGGATGCTTCTGTACTCAAAACTCATCAGTCCTCCATCGATGATGAATCCAAGGCATAGCGGACACAGACCTCACAGAACACCGATGGCTAGGGAAGCCAATCCTGTAGACGTCTTTTAGATCTATGCTTCACAAGAACAGTCTACATCTCCTTAGTATAAGAATACAGTCGGATGGAAATGGTTGGATAGGCAATCAATCCTGCAGATGTGAGAAGGAACGGGAAAGTCGAGAGACAGAGATCTTAGAGAAGAGGCAAGTAATGGGATAGACACGAGAGGGATATAGCCCAGCAATCGACTGCATCCTGTCACTAAATGGAAATGCTGAATCATGAAAGTAATTAGTTCCTCGAGATGCAAACGGAAGTCGAATGCTTATCCTCATGGTTCAACTTGCTCAAAGCAAGTTCTTGTTTATAGTTTCTTCCAAAGCAAGAGCTGTCCCTCACCTTCTCTGGCATATCGAGTTGGAGCAACATGAGAAAGCAGGTTGAGATGATTACTCCCAGGATGAGAGTTTCTGCAGGCCCTCCGTTCCTAGAGTTCAGAAAATATCAAACCTTCATCTGGCAAACAAATGCTGCAAAAGTCATTTTTTTAGTTGAGTTCATCAATCACTTGTACATTTGCATATTTGTAATGAAATAAAGTAGGTTTATATCTCGAATAACTTGACTAAGATCTGATCTCTGACTCCCGTCACTTGTGTGGAGCAGTTAATGGGTGGAGAACGTAGATGTGAAGTGTTAGTGGTGCAAGAGAAAGCATGCCTGCATGCATGCGTACCATTTTTAAGACTGTTTGAGGTCGGTGTTTTACGAAGAGAAACTTCCTCCTCAAATCACATAACCATTGGGAGGTGACAGATGAGGAGTGATATATTAGAAGATTGAATTGTCAGATGAGGATGAAGGAACAGCTGCAATTGTGATAACTGTGAGCTTCCATTACTGTGTGTGGAATGGAGGAGAATCTAAATCTTTGGTGGGATATCTATGACATGATGTCCTAACAATTAAGAACAACATATGTTTCCTCAAAAAGAGATCAGTCACTTACACCTGGCTCTATTCTTGGAACTTTTGCTTTCACTGAAGAAAGGAGTGCGTGTGATGCTGACATCAAGCACATATTTTAGAGCTGATAGTGCTCAAGAGTACACTTATGATCTCAAATGTTGGCTTCACCAGTATTCAAAGGAACCACCAAGATGTTCTGCACCTCTTCTTTTATCAGATGATAAGAACAATAATGTCTGGATCTCTTGAAGATGATGTCTTGTGTGTGTATGAGAGAGAGAGAGAGAGAGAGAGAGAGAGAGATAATATCTGCATGAATAGTTAGTCAAAATTGAATGATAAGCTTGACATGACAGCCTTGTTAGAGGGCATAGCACAGTGTTTTCCTTCTCTTCCTCCACAGTTGTGCTATCTGCATGAATAGTTAGTCAAAATTGAATGATAAGCTTGACATGACAGCCTTGTTAGAGGGCATAGCACAGTGTTTTCCTTCTCTTCCTCCACAGTTGTGCTACTCTGTGACATTATTCCTTTGATTAACACAACCTAGTACTGAAATGACAGGATTCCTTGGCAAATGGGTGCATCAATGTCAGTACCATGAGAAAGCCTTGTTTTTCCCAATGTTATGCCATGATAGAAGTATTCCTCCAGGAAAAAAAAGTATAAAGCAGATGCTTCACTTGTACTCACCACACCACAGAGATGTCATTCACAAACTCTGGAAAACCAGTTGTTACTCTCCAATCAATCATTGCCTCAGCTGGGAGGCCATTTCCTTTCTTCAACTGTAGCCGTTGCCTTTCCCATCTTAGTGCAATCTAATCAAAGGGCCTCAGCATCATTGTACTCAGATCTGGAAGTCTCCTACCACCTGAGTATTAATGGAAAAGGATACCTAATTATCTTCTCAGATTGCCTAAAAGGATCTTACTTTTCTTCTGTTGGGGACCCCTCGATTGAGACTGTATACCCTAGCTTCGGTATAAAAAGGAAGGGGAAGATGCAGATATAGCTGCAACTCATTCCACCTCCTGTCTGTAGCTGATCGGAACCCTAATCCATGGCTCCAGTAGTAGCAAAGGCCATCATCGCCATCCTCCTCATGCAGCTCCTTGTCATGGCTGAAGCAAGAACCCAAGAAGGCCATGCACCAGCCGGCGAGATCTTTGAAGGGAGCCATGGAAGCCGACATCCGATGGAATGGCTGCCGCCCACCTCGCAAGGACACAGCCCTGGCGTCGGCCATTCCACCCCTCCCACAACACCTGAAACCTAGTCCTTTCTACCCTAACTAATAATACCACTACTGCCTGTTACGTTGCATGAAGTAGCCTCTCTTTCGTGTCCATGAACTGAAACCGAGTGTCTTCTACCTTAGTTTTCCTGTTGTGTGGTTCCATTTCCTTGTGAGGATGATGATGTTTCTACTGCGCGCAGATGATAATTGTGGTTCCATAACCATGCATTCCCATATGCTGTAATATTTATTATATGCTGCTACTATATGTTGTTCACATCTTTTCTTCACTGGTTTTTGTATGCATGATTTGTTTCAGCTGTTTTTTTACCATCAATAATTAACTTATTAATTTATTAATCCTAAATCATTAGGTATAAGCTAATGAGTTTGATGTTTTCATCAAGATCAAGAGTGAGTGCATTTGAGATGTAGCTCAATGGTAGCTCCACGCGATCAACCGTCCGTTCTTTTCTATTCTCACTCCTAATCATCCTAAATGTTAGAATAACAATAGACATAAAATATTTAAGATCAAAGATAATAGATTTATCTGAACTCATTCGATCATATACTTACACGAAGAGGTAAGTAAAATTCCAGGATCGGATGCAACACAGGCTCTCATGTCTCAAAGATAAAGGTCATCTCTTCTTCCTGGAAACATCTGATGCTGATGGCTTTAGAACAACTCACTCCATTTCCAAAGCTGGACCGACAATTGTGTGTGTATTTGTCACCCACCACAACCTGTCTGCACCAGAAAGCTTGTGATGACAGAGACATGCATTCATTTCATGCTCCAAAGTTTAGGGTTAGGTGCTCTTGTCCCTCTGCTGGATCGTATGATAAGGATTTTTTTCTTTTTTTCACGTATTCATCTTTGATAATTTTAATTTATAATAAATGTCCCTAGACACATTGACATAGCGATCCTCTAGGTTAATTACTTATCCATCCTTGACAATTTTAATTTATAGTGTGATGAACATGTAAGCATAAAAATCATAATTTATTATTATTATTTTAGATAAGATTTTATTATCATAAATTTTTTTAGTTCTCTAATCTAGGGGCACATCGTCGTGAAATCTGAGATAATTATAATAGTATTATTTTACATATTCATCCTTGACAATTTTAATTTATAATATATTCCCTCCACACATTGACATGATTCTCCTCTAGGTTAATTACTTAATCTAGGATTAATATTAGCTAATATGACACTCCTTTGTCCAACATGTGGATTAGGTTTAGGATCAACGTCCGTTTTTTTTTTAATCTTTCTCGTGCTTGAGATGTCGAGAAGCCAAAAATTTAGATCGAAACACTATTAAAAACTTTGTACTCGACAAAAACTCCTCTGATAGATAAGTTAATAAGGAATTCAAAGGATTAGGTGCAGTAACTTAGGTCTAAAAGTGAGCTAAAAGCCTTCTTAGAATGCACTAGGGAGCCTTTCTATAATGTGATGGGTGATCGCTAGGTTAAGGCTATAATAAATTATGGTAAGAGTTACACTAATTGTTTAGTCATCAATAAATTATGAGATCATGTGCTAAGTTATTGCTATTGTCACGAACTATCGTTGCTCAATTGTAACATCTCGCTCAACGGATCATTCGTCGCTTTTGCTTACTTATACAGATTTTTGACAGTCTATTTTGTCTTGATTTTATATATATTTTACCTAAGAAATACGAGCGAAAATAGTCTGTAATGCTGCAGAATGATCGCTCATTGCGTAGAGCCAAAACAACCCAAAGCAGCTCTGTTTTAGGTCATTTTTGCATGCTACGACGATCGCTCTGAGCAGTCCAAAACGTTAGTCATCTCAGCCCCTTGGAACCACCTGGGTGGCACAACGTTGGATAGGGCTTTGGTTATATGTTGGGAGTAAGCATTCATCAAAAGTTGAACTCGTCTTATGTCCAACACCTTGGGAACCGTCGTTTGTGGACTTGCGACTATTTATACAGCCTTTCTAAAGTCCCTTTTCACTCCATTTCTCTCTTTTCTCTATCGCACTCAAAGTGTCCAACGAATTGTTTAGCCCTCTTTGCGAGACGTCTGGACTTGTCCGTCGCTCGTTTTCAAACTAATCAACTTCTCTTTTGTGGGTCCTTCGGGACCCGCACAAGGTTGTAAGTGGGTTGATCCTTTACGGGCAAATAATGTTTCGACCTTTTATGACTTAGTCAATCCCAGCTAAGTCTAGAACATTGGTCAATGTTGCTTTGCGACTTAGACAATACCAACTAAGTCTTCAAGTTTGCTGCTAGGGTACGGAACGACTTAGATAAATTCAACTAAGTCCGTGATATTGTGGTATCAGAGTGGGTAAGCAATTTAAATAAGCAGTGAAGTAGATTCGTAATCTCGCTTTGGCGAAACACCTTAGTGAATCGAGAAAGATAGGGCAAGCCGAACCCTTGCCCCAAGCAGTCGCATATGGGTTGCAAGTGTAAACTCGCTCACAAGCTATTGAAGCCGCTCATGAGGAGCGTGACAGTGAACAAGTTGAGTGTGAAGTTGGGTATTCTCCGCGAGCGGAGGAGGCACAATCTGCTGCGCCAACCAGGAAAAGGAGCCACAAGGAGAGACTTACAATAGCGGAAACCTGCCTCGATATTCTCGAAGCGAGCTTGGAGGAACTCTACCAAAGCAAATGAAGGCTCCTTGGGGTAGAGAGCTCGCAAGAAGAAGCTGAATCTCGAATCGATAAGATTGAGTCCCTAATTGACTAACTGACAGAGGACACCAAGGACTTCGTACAACATCTACATGAAATTATGGCGGAACTCACAGCTAAGGTGGCGTTGCTCATAAGGACTCTTAATGCGGGAGGGAACAATACCCGTGCCGCGTTGCCACAAAGCTTCAGGGCACCCAAACAACATTGTTACAGAGGTGCCAAAGAGTTCAAAATTTTTTTGTTCAACATGGAATAGTATTTTTGTGCTATAAGGCCCGATTATGAAGAAACCAAAGTTTCAATAGCAACAATATTTTTAAATAAGGATGCAAAACTTTGGTAGTGAACCTGTTGGGAAGAGATCTAGTAAGGTCGATGCCGAGTGAATACATGGAAAGACTTGAAGCGAGAGTTGAGAACTTAATTCTTTCCCGAGAATACAGAGTTTATCGCAAGATGGATACTGAGATAACTCCGTCAAAGTACATCAATTTGAGACTATGTGAAACAATTTTCGGCACTGATGTTGAATATACAGGACATATATGAGAAGGACAAGCTATTTAGCTTTCTCGATGACATGAAGCCATGGACACAATAGGAACTACATCAGAGGAATATCACTGAAGTGGTCGGGGCAATTGCAGCTGCAGAAAGGCTAACCGATTTTATTTTTTCGGAGGACTTAGGAAAGAAGAAATAATCCTTAGGAAATCGACCAACGAAATACTCTCGAGCGAAGGAGTCTGGGGGCGAACAAAAGAAGAAGAACTACTACAAGGGACCAAGCTTAAAGGGTAAAGCCCCGAAATCTGGCGAATGCTTCTTATGCGGAGGACTACATATGGTGAGGGAGTGCTTGCAAAAGCAGGCACTCAATGTTTTAATTGCATCAATACACCACCACAAGTCAGACAAGGGCAAAGTCGTCACCCTTAGTTCGAGTAGTTCTGAATCCAGTAGCGACGATGAGAAGTCGCAAAGACCTCGAATGGGAGCAATGCGTTTGTTGAATGCATTGCATGATCAAGTGGGGGAAAACACAAGTGTAAAGCCACTAAAGACAGGGAGCAGCGAGTTGATGCATGTGGACATCAAACTAAATGGCCAAACAACTCGGGCAATAGTGGATACATACGCTACCTATAATTTTATTGCCGATCAGGAATTTAAGCGACTTGGACTAATCTTCAAGAAGAACCCAAATCGTATAAAGGTTGTGAACTCGGAGGCCAAGCGGATCTCCGGGCTAGCAAAGGGGATCTTCATTAAGTTCAGAACATGGAGTGGGAGCACAAACATGATGGTGGTGCCCTTGGACGACTTCCAAGTGATTCTCAGAATGGAGTTCATGCACATAGCGAAGTTGGTGCCAATGTCGTTCCTGAGCTCCCTATGTCTAATGAGAGGTGATGACTCTTGGGTGGTTCCAGTTTCTTGAGGAGGAACCAAGGATCCACAATAAATATCGGCATTACAATTGAAGAAGATGGTACAAAAATGTGAATTAACCTTTATAGCCGTCATAAAGCTAAAGACACTTGACGGGGAGGCATTCAAGAACCTATCATGGTAGCGAACATCCTGAAGGAGTTCTCAGATGTGATGCCGATAGAGTTACTGAAAAATCTACCACCACACAAAGGCGTGGATCATTATATTGAATAGGAGCCAGGAGTTAAGCCTTCAGCGAGACCACCATACCACATAGCCCCTCCCGAGTTGATAGAACTCAGAAAGCAATTAGACAAATTGTTGAGCGGTAGTCTCATCCACAATTCAAAAGCACCATTCGGAGCTCCAGTCCTCTTCCAGAAGAAACAAGATGGGAGCCTTCGATTATGTGTCGATTATCGAGTCTTAAATAAAGTGACAGTGAAAAATAAATATCTCATCCTGCTCATCGCTGATTTATTCAATCAACTAGGCAAGGTCAAGTACTTCTCCAAACTCGACCTTCGGTCGGGGTGTTAGCAGGTGTGCATTGCAGAAGGCGACGAAGCGAAGACTAACTGTGTGACCAAGTATGAAGCGTTTGAGTTCCTAGTGATGCCTTTCGGCTTAACCAATGCTCTGGCCACATTCTGCACTATAATGAACCATTTGTTTAAGAATTGTTAGACAAGTTTGTGGTCGTTTAGACGATTTCGTCGTCTATAGCCAAACATTTAAGGAGTATGTTGAGCACATTCGAACAATTTTCAAAGTTCTCAGGGAGAACACCTTGTTTATGAAGAGGGAGAAGTGCTACTTTGCTCAGATGAAAATTTTATTCTTGGAGCATCGAATCGGCAATGATTCCATCCGAATGGACAAGTCTAAGGTGCAAGTTGTGGCGGACTGGAGAACACTAAAGAAGGTGCCAGAGTTGAGATCTTTTCTTGGGTTCGTTAACTATTATCGACGCTTCATAGTTGGATACTCAAAGCATGCAACTCTACTGACGGAGTTGCTAAAGAAGGAGCAGTCTTGGAGATGGTCAGACAAATGTGAAACGACATTCCAAGACCTAAAGACTGCTGTATTGGAGGAACCAGTACTTAAATTGCCAGACTATAGGAAGTCTTTTTAAGTCCATACAAATGCTTCTGACTTCGCTATTGAGGGAGTACTTATGCAGGAGGGTCACCCAGTGGCCTATAAGAGTCGTAAGCTCAACGAGACCGAGTGACGATATCCAGTGCATGAGAAGGTGATAATGGTGGTACACTATCTACGAGTGTGATAACACTATCTTCTGGGAACACCATTCATGCTAAGGATAGACAATGTCTCATTGAGTTACTTCCAAACTCAAAAGAAACTCTTCTCAAAACAAGCACAATGGTAGGACTTCTTAGCCAAGTTTGACATGATAATGGAGTACAAGCCTGAAAAGACAAACATCGTGCTGATGCATTAAGCTAGAAAGTAGAACTAGTGAATGTTATACAGTTAGAGGGCAGAGGCCAAGCAATCAATTGTACTCCAACTTCCTTTCTAGGATTAGGGATAAACTATACAAAGATCCTCAAGCATTAACCCTGATGTAACTCATTAAAGAGGGCAAGACACGATAATTTGAGATCCAGGAGGGACTTATCTATACCAAAGAGACCAAAGTTTATGTTCCGCAAGTGAACAATTTGAGGCATGAACTCTTAAAAGAGTGTCACCATTCTCTTTCGGCTAGACATCTGGGCATTTACTGAACAATTCTCATGGAGAGGGTCTTCTATTGGTCGAATATGAGGATTGATGTGGAGGATAATGTTTGAACATGCCTTACTTGCCAATAAGATAAGATAGAGTAGTAGAAGCCGGTGGGACTTTTGGAGCCACTACCCGTACCAGAAAGACCATGGGGGAGTATCTCCTTGGACTTCATATTAAGCTTGCTGACAGTAGGGGGAGTAGGATCGATACCCATGGTGGTCAATCGATTTTCAAAGTATACAACAACATTCATTGCTGCATCCCTACATTGTTCAGTAAAGGAAGCGACCAAGTTGATGATGAAAAATGTGGTGAAGTATTGGGGAGTCCCACACAACATCATTAGTGATCAAGATGCATGGTTCTTGGTACGATTTTGGACTCAGTTATTCAAACTGCTGGGGTCCAACTTATACTTCTCCACAAGTCTCCACCCCTATATGGATGGCTAGACTGAAAGAATCAACTCGCTCTTGGAGTAATATCTACGACATTACGTGAGTACCAACTAACGAGATTAAGTGAAGCTGTTGGACATAGCTCAATTCTTCTACAACTTGCAACAGAGCTTTGCATCCAACAAGAGCCCCTTCGAGATTATTACAGGACAACAATTGTCGACTCCTCACATGTTGGCTATTAATTATACAGGGAGTAGCCCGTCAGCATATCACTTCACAAATAAATGGCATCAGAATGCAGATATTATGCTGGCTTGCTTGGAGAAGGCAGTTAAAAAGATGAAGAAGTAAGCCGATTTGGGGAGGAGACCACAAGAGTTTAAAGTCGATGACTTGGTGTTGGTGAAGCTGCAACCAACATCACTCCAGTTCTTTCGGTACAAAGTGCACAAAAGATTGGTACATAAGTATGAAGGGCCCTTCCCAATCATTAGCATGGTAGACAATGTCTCATACAAGTTGTAACTGTCGACATGGCTCAAAATTCACAATATCTTTCATACGAGCAACTTGCAAGCCTACCATTCAGGTTCGCAAGATGATTTTCAAAATGTTCCAACTTGACTACCCCCATCAGAGCCTCTTATGAGAAGCAAGTTGAAACCATTTTAGCATATCACAAGTTAAAGCTACCTAACGGAGCAAAGCAAATTGAGTACTTGGTAAAGTGACAAAAAATTCCCTGAACATAAGCCAGTTGGGAGCTCGAAGACACCCTATGACATAAAAAACTATCATCAAAGCCTACCAACAAGCGTCGATAGTTTAAGTGGGGGAGAATGTCACGAACAAACATCGCTCAATCGCAACATCTTCGCTTAGTGGACCATTTATCATTTTTGCTTGCTTGTACAGATATTTGATTGTCTGTTTTATCTTGATTTTATATATTTTTGTCTAAGAAATACGATCGAAAATAGTCTATAACGCTACAGAATGATCACTTGCTACGCAGAGCCAAAATAACCCCAAAAGCTCCATTTAGGGTCGGTTTTGTGTGTTACGGTGACTACTCTGAGTGGCCCAAAACGTAAGCCATCTTAATCCTTTGGAACCATCCGGATGACACAAGGCTACGTTTTTTAGAATATATATTATTTTAGATATAAGTGAACTATAAGAGTCTAGTCACCCATAGCTCTGGAGTTAAAAATTGACTTTAATATATATTTATTTTATTTTATTTTATTTTACTTCAAAATCATATTTTATGCCACTTTGTGAATTTCTAATAAAATATGGTAAATACGATATAAACCTGCCCTCTTTTTTATCATCATACTGCTCAACACTTGCAAGATCACAACCGCTTGATCTTAATCTGACGGGCGGGATAAAAATGGCCCCAAATGTCCCAAACCTCACTTCCCGATCACCCAACAGCCCACATTTTTTTTTTTTTTTAGCAAGACCATGAAGGCGAGATGGAAATCTAAGCCATGGATCTTGTTGCCTTACTATCAACGAGATTTTAATTGACTTGGAGACTCTTTTACACGTAAAATTATAGAAAGAGATTTTAAACCCTCAACCTAAACATTCGTGGGCTCATTTACAAGTAAGTTCTTAAGTTTGATTCAAATGTAGTCGTTGAACATCAATCTAACTCCAAGTCAATTTTAATTGACTTGGAGACTCATATATGTTGGAAGACGGTTGGGTTGATAATGATAAGATAGTAAGCAGTTTTGACAGCTTCGTACCAGAAAAAAAGAAAGGTACATTAATATGAAACAAAACAAGAAATATGATTATGTTAAGATTAAAGGAAAAAGTATTATAAATAAAGAGGATTATTTCAATGCTATTGATGAAGAAATTGATAAATATTTTACGGCTTATCAGAAGCTTTGTGTGGAAAGATTATTGGGTTTGGTAGGAGGCCATGCAAAATTAATTAGTTGAATATAACAAAATTGAGATTTTATTATTATATACAAAATTAATTAGTTGAACATAGATGAATGTTCTCAATTGCAATTGATGTCAGCTTCAGATCCCAATTGCAAAAAAAATTGACTTTAGAGGACAAGATATAGAATATAGTGAGTTGGGAAGGATGTTCCAAAAACTGACATTTTTACAAAGCTAATGATCATATAAAAAGGCAAATGTTTCAAGTCTTTTACAGGAAGATCATGGACAACCCCCATTTAAACAGATTTATACAAATCACATAATGTACAGAAATTTGTGCTGATCACAGTAGACAAAGATCCTGAATCCTAGGGTGTCATGTTAACCACCTGGACTGAACTAAACATAGATCACAAAGAAACACAGGAACAGCAGTTGCTGTCTTTTGGTGGTTTACTTAGATTTGGGGAAATAAGGAGAAATAGGTTTTACAATTTCCAGCATCCCAACTTTGTCTCTATCTTCAAAAAGAGTCTTCAGCTTCTCATCACAGGGAATCTCCTTTTTATTTGCTGGGTTCTGCACAAGGAAAAATAACTCATTAATCTAATTAAGAACTTGATCTAAACGTGCATTGACCCGAATAATCGATCAAAACTTGTTTATGAATGAGAGCAGCCACCGAAACAGTGCAGAAGCCTCAAGCCTGCTCAAAGCACTTCATATACTCTTGACGCCTGCTGCTGCTGCTCCTTCCAATTTGTGTCGAAAATATGATGATGAGAACTTTGCACAATAGGTTGTAGTGAAGGAATTCATCAACATCATGTAGCAAGTAAGAATCAAGCCACTTTTCCTTGTCTAGCTTGCTTCATATTCTCAGCGATAAATAAGATAAAAGAGATACATTTAGTTCATTGACAATTTTATATCTCGGCACCATCACCAAGGATTTGTCTAGTTTGACAGCATTAGGTTCATGAAAACTTCTGGCTAATTATAAATTTCCACATCACCTGCATAAAATCTTACTGAAAAAAGAGATGAAGCATCCAAATACTTGGCTCAAAGTGGGAAAAGAAACCAACAATAGAAACATAAGCCCTGTCCCATACATAGAAGAAAACAATGTGATATGGCTAGTCAGTATGTATGTGTAAGCGCCACAACAGAGATATATTCCAATTGTTGAATCAAAGATTAAAAGAGCAGAAAGCAACCATAGGATGAGTAGAGGTGTGCATCAGACTATGACTGAAACAAAACAAAACAGACAAAACCTGTGGCAATCTTCTCTATTCAAACAAAGCTCACCTGTGTTCTGAGTATGCCCTTAACCTATCCATGTCATTCAGAAATGGATGAATCACATTCTGTCTGTATCCCACTTCACCCTCTGTATTTTTGATATGATATCCAAGGTATTGCTTGTGAGTTAATTTATGTGCTTTGGATAAAACCAAGGTATTTCTGAATGACCCCCAGAACAGTAGTCTCCCACGTCTAGGAGCTCCATCCACCCACGTCTGGGTGAAGTCAGAAGGGGCCGGCAGAGCATCGCGGGCTCAAAGCATAACTCCCTTTACCATTACTGGCAAAGGTACATATTATCCCACAAACACCGGAGTACAAAAGGATGTGTGAACAATGAAATTGGTATACATCGGAAGCACATGCGAAACAACGAAACATGCATGCGCCTATACAGAATCATACAGTGGGACATAAACTAACGCTTAAGAGCATGAAATAAGTGAGAGCAATCGTATAAAACTCACTTCAAGAGGGAACTCTAGCATGAATTGAACTTTCACATGAATGAAGTGAGAATAGACAAAAAACTCTGTTTTACGGCTTACATAGTACTACTTGAAACAAATGTCTAACCAGCCTATCGAACTCCAAATATTTCAAGTCTAGTGTCAAAAGAAAGGTTTCTCAGTCTAAATTCTCAAAAAGTAAGTTTTATATAAATCATAGACTTCAACAGGGAGTTCTACCTAATTTAGTGACAAAAGGTTAAAAACTGCAAACTCTGTTTTACAGATTTCCTAGTATCACTTGAAACAAATGTTTAATCAGGCTATCGAACTCCAAATATTTCAAGTCTAGTGTCAAAAGAAAGATCATTCAGTCTAGATTCCTACAACAATAGTTTCACCACAATCAGAAATCAGTACAGTAATCTAGAGCCAGAACAAGGCAGAAAGGTCAGAACTGAAATCAATTTTCCGATTCAAGTTTTGGAAGCTTTGGAACCCACAAAACAGATTTCGGATTATTTTGGAATGCAAGGCCAAACAACAATGATAAAATGTCAGAATAAGGAAAAGAAATAGGATAGAACACTTGCCTTTGATCTAAGATGAATGGATTTTGAGCAAACAACACCCTAAGCCCCAAATCAATGTTTGTTTCCTCCTCTTCCTTCTCTTTTTTTTTTTGTTGTTTTCTTTTCCTCACCGACTCAAGTCTTCTCAGGTCTTCTTAAGGAATGAAGAGGCGGTGGAGATGCAGAGGCGGTGGAGATTTTTATGTAGAGGCGGTGGAGATTTGTTGTGTAGTGTATTTTGCACTTTAGTCCTTCTATTATTAATATTTACGAGTAGGTCCTTTGGATTTTACAAACAGGTCCTCAAATTTTTATAACTAAGTCTTAGCAATAACATAAACTATATTTCTTCACAAACGAGGGATGTTACACTGAGTTACTGGTCTCGACAAAAACTATTTAACTGGTCGGTTACTAGTCTCGACAAAAACTATTTGATTGGCCGAGTTACTGGTCTCGACAAAAACTGTTTAACTGTCCGAGTTGCTTGTCTCGGTAAAAACTGTTTGACTGGCCAAGTTACTTGTCTCGGTAAAAACTGTTTGACTGGCTGAGTTTCTGGACTCGACAAAAATTGTTTAACAGGCTGAGTTACTGGTCTCGACAAAAACTGTTTGACTGGCCGAGTTACTGGTCTCGGCAATAGTTGTTTGACTGGCCGAGTTGCTGGTCTCGACAATAACTGTTTGACTGGCCGAGTTGTTGGTGTCGACAAAAACTATTTGACTGGCCGAGTTGCTGGTGTCGGCAAAAACTATTTGACTGGCCGAGTTGCTGATCTCGACAAAACTATTTGATTGGCCGAGTTGCTGGTCTCGGCAAAAACTGTTTGACTAGCCGAGTTGCTGGTCTCGACAAAAAACTGTTTGACTAGCTGAGTTACTGGTCTTGGCAAAAACTATTTGACTGGCTGAGTTACTAGTCTTGACAAAAACTATTTGACTGGCCGAGTTACTGGTCTCGACAAAAACTGTTTGATTGGCTGAGTTGTTGGTCTCGACAAAAATTGTTTGATTGGTCGAGTTACTGGTCTCGGCAAAAACTGTTTGATTGGCCGAGTTACTAGTCTCGACAAAAACTGTTTGATCGACCGAGTTACTGGTCTCGGCAAAAACTGTTTGATCGACCGAGTTACTAGTCTCGGCAAAAACTGTTTGACTGGTCGAGTTACTGGTCTTGGCAAAAACTGTTTGACTGGCCGAGTTACAGGTCTCGGCAAAAACTGTTTGATTGGCCGAGTTACTGGTCTCGGCAAAAACTGTTTGACTAGCCGAGTTGCTGGTCTTGGCAAAAATTGTTTGACTGTCCGAGTTGCTGGTCTCGGCAAAACTTGTTTGACTGGCCGAGTTGCTGGTCTCGGCAAAAACTGTTTGACTGGCCGAGTTGCTGGTCGTAGCAAAAACTGTTTGAATGACCGAGTTGCTAGTCTCGACAAAAACTGTTTGATTGGCCGAGTAGCTGGTCTCGGCAAAAACTTTTTTACTAACCGAGTTGCTAGACTCATAAAAAACTGTTTGACTGGACGAGTTACTTGTCTCGGCAAAAATTGTTTGACTTGCCGAGTTACTGGTCTCGACAAAAACTGTTTGACTGGCCGAGTTGCTGGTCTCGGCAAACACTGTTTGATTAGCCGAGTTGATAGTCTCGACAAAAACTGTTTGATTGGTCGAGTTGCTGGTCTCAGCAAAAACTGTTTGACTGGCCGAGTTGCTGGTCTCGGCAAAAACTATTTGATTGGCTGAGTTGCTGGTCTCGGCAAAAATTGTTTGACTGGCCGAGTTACTGGTCTCGGCAAAAACTGTTTGACAGGTCGAGTTATTGGTCTCGGGAAAAACTATTTGACTGGCCGAGTTGCTGGTCTCGGCAAAAACGATTTGACTGGCCGAGTTACTGGTCTCGGCAAAAACTATTTGACTGGCCGAGTTGCTGGTTTCAACAAAAACTGTTTGACTTGTCGAGTTATTGGTCTCGGTAAAAACTATTTGACTAACCGAGTTACTGGTTTCAACAAAAACTGTTTAACTGACCAAGTTACTAGTCTCGGCAAAAATTGTTTGACTAGCCAAATTACTGGTCTCGGCAAAAACTGTTTGACTGGCTGAGTTGCTAGTCTCGGCAAAAACTGTTTGATTGTCCGAGTTGCCGATCTCGGCAAAAACTATTTGACTGGCTGAGCTGTCGGTCTCCGCAAAAACTATTTGACTGGCCGAGTTACTGGTCTCGGCAAAAATTATTTGACTGACCGAGTCGTTGGTCTCAGTAAAAATTGTTTGATTGACCGAGTTACTGGTCTCGGCAAAAACTGTTTGACCGACCGAGTTACTGGTCTCGGCAAAAACTGTTTGACTGGTCGAGTTACTGGTCTCGGCAAAAATTGTTTGACTGGCCGAGTTGCTAGTCTCGGCAAAAACTGTTTGCCTGGCCGAGTTACTGGTCTCGGTAAAAACTGTTTGACTGGCCGAGCATTGGTGCTCGGGTTCTGGACTTCGAGCATTGTTGCTTGATTTCTGGACTCGCCGAACAATGCTACTTTGGTTATGGACTGGCCGAGCACTATTGCTCAGGTTCTAGACTGTCGGGCACTACTGCTCGATTTCTAGACTGCCGAGCACTACTGCTCGGTTTCTAGACTATCAAGCATTGCTGCTTGACTTCTGCACTGGTCGAGCACTGCTGCTCAGGTTCTGGACTGGTCGAGCACTGCTGCTCGGTTTATGGACTGACCGAGCATTGCTGCACGGGCTTTGGACTGGCCGAGCACTACTGCTCGGCTTCTGGATTGGCCGAGCACTGTTGCTCAGCTTCTGGACTGATCGAGCACTGTTACTCGGGTTCTGGACTGCCGAGCACTGTTGTTCGGTTTCTGAACTGGCCGAGCACGGCTGCTCGGGTTCTGGACTGACCGAGCATTGCTGCTCGAGTTCTAAACTGGCTGAGCACTACTGCTCGGCTTCTGTACTGCCGAGCACTACTGCTCGGCTTCTGTACTGTCGAGCACTGCTGCTCGGTTTTTTTAAATTGGTCGAGCATTGCTGCTTGGGTTTTGGACTGGCTGAGCACTACTGCTCGGGTTCTGGACCGGCCGAGCAATAGTGCTCGGGTTCTGGACTAGCCGAGCACTGCTGCTCGGGTTCTGGACCGGCCGAGCAGTAGTGCTCGGGTTCTGAACTGGTAGAGCAATAATGCTCGGGTTCTGGACTGGCCGAGCACTACTGCTCGGTTTCTTGACTCCCGAGCATTACTGCTCGGGTTCTGGACTGACCGAGCACTGTTGCTCGATTTCTGGCTGAGCAATGCTACTCGGGTTCTATACTACCGAGCATTGCTACTCGAGTTCTAGACTGGCTGAGCAATGCTGCTCGATTTATGGACTGGCTCTATACTAGCTGAGCAATGCTGCTCGATTTATGAACCGGTCGAGCAATAATGCTCGGGTTCTGGACTGGCCGAGCACTACTGCTCGATTTCTCAACTTTCGAGCACTACTTCTCGGTTTCTTGACTCCCGAGCATTACTGCTCGGGTTTTGGACTGGCCGAGCACTGTTGCTCGATTTCTGGCTAAGCAATGCTACTCGGGTTCTATACTACCGAGCATTGCTACTCGGGTTCTATACTACTGAGCATTGCTACTCGGGTTCTAGACTGGCCGAGCAGCAATGCTCGGCTTCTGGCTTGCTCGAGGCGTAGCTCGGGCTCATGACTTGCCGAGATGCATAATTCAGGCTGATAACTCGGTCGGCGGGAACTGTGCCAGGTCAACTGACACAGTGTCAAATCGGTCGACTGACACAGTGTCAAATCGACTGATACTGTGTCAGATCGGCTGTGCTGTGTCAGGTGCCGACGTGGCCAGGTGGTGCCGAGGTGTCTTGGAAGGGTTGAGGTAGCCGAGGTGTCATGGCGCTGATATGTCCGAGGTTGCTGGTAAGTCCATTATTTACCCTATCACATTCAATGCATGTTCAGTTGAAGAAGAAATTAGTACTCGAAGCTAGCAACTTCAAGCAATAATCGGGTATAATATAGATCAAAGAGGAGGAAGCGGGGATCAACCTGAAGCTGGTGGCCCTTGATGTACTCCCAGATCTTCTTGACGGCCTGGGTGCGTGAGATCTCCGTGACGCCAAGTAATTTACTCATAGCCAGGGAGACGGGGATCAGCTAGAGGCTGCCGCTTTGCTTCGGTTTCGCCGCCGTCGACGACGACGACGATACCGCCGAGGGAGCGGCCGCGGAAGCCTGTGTCCCCACCCTGGCCGCCGCCGCCATGGCTGCCGCCGCAGCGACAGTCCTGCAACGATCGAAAACCCTAGACATGGCTCCTCGGCGCCTCTTTCTCTCTTAGAATGTGATTTGGGGGGCGCCAAAAGGGGGGAGAGGACGAAGGCTACTGCAGACTCGCGTTTACCGAGTTGACGATATCAACGGTCAGGATCATATGGGACCAGATGAGCATCACCTGGGCAGCTGTCTTACGCCGGGCCCCACAAACTGTGGAGCGGATTCATAACCCGTATCCGAGTTGTTTCTACGAACGAACGTTGTTTGTTCTCAGTAACGTCAAGAATCGAAACGGATCGGATCGCTAATCCTCGTGCCGAAATCCGACCCGAGACCTTTCTCTATCTCGTCACCGTAGCCCGACGTGCGCGCTGCGTGGCCGAAGCGGAAGCCTCGAACGCGCCCTCCGTCCTCCACGGTCCACCGCGCTCTTCTTTTCTCTCCACCCTTATCCCTTTCCTCATCCTCCTCCTCCCGCTCACACCTCCCCTCGGTCTCTCGCGTGGTGGAAAAGGCGATAAGAGGTTAAAAACTCCATCCGCAGCTCGCACTCGTTCGACCCTAACACTCAGCTCCAGCCGATGGCGTGCTTGGCGCCGCAGTTCAAGTGGCCGTCCTCCTCCGACGCACATTTCAGGCCCTCTCTTCATTCCATTCACCGTAAGTGCAGTTCCTTTGATTCCTCGATGCCAGAATC
Source organism: Ensete ventricosum (assembly GCA_029747655.1). Classification (NCBI taxonomy): domain Eukaryota; kingdom Viridiplantae; phylum Streptophyta; class Magnoliopsida; order Zingiberales; family Musaceae; genus Ensete; species Ensete ventricosum. The sequence goes on from JAQQAF010000009.1 coordinate 56,762,488, forward strand.
ATTTTTATAGAAGCAAGTCTTTGTTGCTTTATTAGATTCCCTACCTCTTGCTTCTCGAGTATTAAATCGTGGGTAACTTCTTTCGATTTGTGTGGTACATTGGGTGCTTGTCATTTTTCCTGAGTGACATGCGATGGTAGAATTGTGGCCTGTTGGCTGTCGATTCCAAGATTGAGTCTTGTAGTTGATTTTTTTGCCCTCTTGTTCTTCCCGAGCTATCCAGACTTTAATTGTTTTACTAAATGAAAAGGGACTCAGATTGTGGAAGTCGTAATAACTTCTCCAGGGAGTTTTCCTGATTTTTGAGTTGTGTTCTGTGACGGAGCCCATGCATGGTTCGATGATATCTTCACGATAAACCAGACGTCTCAGTTCTTCCTTTGTTGTTCAACATTGATTGAAAAACATGGTTTTGATGTTGGTGTCGATCTTCATAGTCAGTCACCCAGAGCAGTGACCGTCTTCTTTACCTTCTGCAAAAATCTCTAGCAGGTTTATGCAACTTGATACATTTTATGTAAGATTTTTAACTGGCATAACCCAACTTAGAAACACTTGGTGAGTTTTCACTGGAAGTACAATTCGGTGTCCTGGTAGCTTATTTTTCAAGAAAGGATCTAGGATTATTGTCGTAATATTTGTCAAGAAAGTATCTTCATAGTTCTGAAGTCAGCTAAGGAAAACTGCTGCTTCATTTACTTTATTGTAGTTAGCATCTGAGAATGTTCCTTCTGTGGTCCTTGCCAATGATATATGTAACATCTCGATTTAGTTTTATATCAAAAGTGGACAAAGACAGATTGACTTAGGCCTTATGGGTATATTCTTATTAACTTGGGCTTAAGTATTTTGGACCATGTCTTATGAAGTCAGATTGTAAAAAATGATATCACAGTCAACCTAATATTGGACATGGGGAGAGAAATTGAGTAGAAAAGACACCATGGATGGGGCAAAAGGCCTATCACAATGTGGAGTTGTCATTAGTAGGTAGGCGTCGCATGCATAATGTTAGTGTTTTTTAGTTCTGGATTATGTTGGTGAGGACTGAGGACATTAACCGATTATAACATCCTGATTTAGTCCCACGTTAGAAGTGAATAAAAACTTGAATTGATTGAGCCCTGGGTGTACTATTGAATTGTGTAGATATTTTTAGCTTTATGAGTCAGTTATCCTATCATGCTGGGTCCGAAAATGTAGGTGTGATTTCATAAAGAAATCATAATCAGAACAGCATGCAAAATACTTTGATAATTTAGTTTCTTATATGACTACTTATTTCCTTTATTGATTAAAAAAGATCCTGTCCACTTCTCCAAGCCACCAGTAAACTGAAAGAATTAATGATTTTGGAACATTTGAATTGGTGGGAACTTCATATCTGGAATATCATGATTTTGCTGAATGCTGGTTTCTTATTGTTTTCCTCTATTTTACTGCTTGCTACATGCTAGATGTACAACTCTCATTATTCTTTTCTCAATTTTTTGGGTGCAGCAAGGGCTAGAGATTCTGTTTCGAGTAGAAGCCAGTGTATTCTATCTCCTTCTACAGCTGTAATTGAAATTGAGCAGATACCTACTCTGGAAGCTCATTCAACTGATGCTATTAGACCCTTGAAATATACAGCAGCTGTTGGCCCACCTAAAAAGGTTAGACTTGGCTCTATGGAGAGTCCTAGCTCATATACCAAAAGTCAGAAATCAAGACTAAATTTAACATCATTAATTCATAATTCATTTAATACTGGTTTATTATTCTAGAGGGTCGAATTGAGAATGTCGCATATAAAAATGTGGTGAATGTCTGATCTAGTAAATTTTGCAACAAAATTTGATAATTATTCTTCAAAACAGAAACCTAACTTCTTGTGATTAAACGTCAAACTAAAGGAGATCTCATTTTGACATATATCATTCCTTATTGCAGTTATTTATTTAGACTAACAAATCACATTAGGGACAGATAGCAAATTATTTCTCTACTGTCCAGTCAATACAGGGTCTTTATCACTGAATTAATATATTTGACTGAACATACTGATTCCTGATTTAGTTCTTTGTGAGGAAGTAAAAGTAATGTACTCTGGATATGCTATTATGCATAATTGAGTTATCTTAAACGCTGATTCCAATATGGTTTAAGAGGCAGTGAGGGAGCATGAATACATGAATTTCCAGATAGCTTATAGAATGCTGTATAGCAGTTCAATAGTTGTACTTATTTGCACATGAAAAAGTTTATCTAAAGCTTATCTCCTTTTCTGAATGTGCATGTAGGAACATGTTCCTTTATAGACTAACTAAATTAGGTCATTTTGGCACATCCTATCATCCTTATCTACACTTCTCATCTTAATTCTGTACAGGCAAGTATGGTAGCAACCTTGGCTCCTGAAACCCTTCTCACAGATGAGCAGTCATTGATAGCAGCAGCTGCTGCTGAGGCAGTAACTCTTGCTAGAGCAGCAGTTGAAGTTGCTAGAGATGCAGCACAAAAGATCAGAAAGAATCCATTTACAGAGTCGGATAAGTTAGATCATTTCACATCAGAAGCTAACATGCACAGGCTTGAGAGAGTCAGATTCACTGGAACAGAATCCATCAAAGTCATTAGCTCTCTTATTGCTGAAGTTCAACAAGATAATTCAACCGAAAACCCATCTGAGATTGATGTTTTCAACTTAGTGCACGGTGAAATTGAAACCCAAGAAATGTGCCATTCTAAAGGCATAGCTGTGAGATCAGGGCGTCAAACAGAAAGAAGAGCTAAAAGAGCAAGAGCAGCAGTGAAGACTGCTGCTGGTGTTATTAATGTGAAGTGTGGAGCATCTGGAAAGAAAAAGCGTTCTTCTTTTCAGGAGATTGATTATTCAGATCCCTTGCGTCACCTGAGAGGAACAGCAAGCACATCAAAACTTCTCTCAGCAGTGGAAGAACTAGAGTTGTCCAAAGGGATTAAAGTAAGAATCACTTCATTAAAATTTTGAATATGCCTCCCTGATTTATTTTTCATTTGTTGGTTTGCTAAACTGGGATATAGCCTTTATGTATGAAGACACAAGTGTTACATATTTTATGGTCCGTATCCCATCATTTCATAGCTATTGATCTACTTTGCATGCTCTCAAGAAGTCTTTTTCTTTTCTTTAGGAGTTCACTAATAACTGGGATGGCCACTTGTTAATGAAGATGCAAATACTTGCATAATAAATGGTCATCCTCCCGTCAATCTGCAGCTGTTGATGTACTTTGTATATTCTCAATAAGCTCTTGAAAACATCATACTTCCGTGGACAAATTTGTTGGTCCCATCCTATTTTGCGCCCCCCCCAATAAATTTAAAACAGAGATCTTTTACTAATTGAACCTACCTCTCATACACAAAGCACTTTTGATCACCATAGCTGTTTACACCCGAGCTTTTTGCATATGGCAGCTGATCTAATAGAGACACTAATACCCTGTTGTTTTCTTTTTTGTAGAATAAAGTATGTGGTTTTCATTTCAATATATGTCTCACTGGAACAACTTCTTGTATAATATTGTGGATTTTAGAGTGCATGTATATGAAATAGAATTGTACATAAAGCACTATCGCACACCAACTGAAAGTGCTATGTCTATTAACAATTGCCTTCGACAATAAATGTAAGCAGGACCTGTTAAAGCTGGAAAGACTCCAGGAGGTGCTTGTTGGACGAATTGGTGGTCAACCAACATTTGCTCAATGGGCAACTGCTGCTGGAGTTGATCAGAAGACACTGAGGAAACGCTTAAATTATGGCACATTTTGCAAGGATAAAATGATTAAGAGCAACATACGCCTTGTTATTGCCATTGCAAAAAACTATCAAAATGCAGGGTTGAGCCTTCAGGATCTTGTTCAGGTGCTTGCTCCTATTGCCCTGGAACTATTTTGTCATTATAGAATGATGTGCATCTTCAGCATCTTGACCTTGAGTCCAATTCACAGGAAGGGTATAGAGGCCTAGTAAAGGGTGCTGAAAAGTTTGATGCTTCAAAGGGGTTCAAGTTTTCGACATACGCACATTGGTGGATCAAACAAGCTGTTCGCAGATCTCTTTCGGAACAATCTAGGACAATCCGTTTGCCGGTATGTTTTGCTAATAACATATTCATCTCGACACAAAATTAGGATTAAGATTATGATTTATTTCTTGGTAAAAAACTGTTAATTGATATTAGATTTTGAATAACTAATTGGTTATTGATTTTGACTTCATAAGTTGGGAAAAGAGCATAGATGTTTTGTTTGCCTGATTAGTTCACACACAACAAATTTGAACTATCATGGTATGCTTCAGAAGATATTTCTGGTGTCTCAGCATTCCTTTTAATTTTCATTTTGATCTTTAATAGCCAATTCTAAATTGATAGCAGTTATGCATTCTTAATAATTGTGTAGAGGCACTTGATCTTATTCTTGTCTTTAGTTTATTCTTTTGGAATTCTGATATGTTATATAGATTTACTTTATGATAATGTAAAGTTTGAACTCTTTGTGGAATTTGTAGATCCTTCTAGAACAAAATAAAAATGAGGAATATAGCTTCATGCATGAATATTTCTGAACTCAACAGGTTCACATGGTCGAGGCAACTTACCGAGTACGAGAGGCTAAAAAGCAACTCTACAGTGAGAATGGGAGGCATCCGGATAATGTGGAAGTTGCAGAGGCAACAGGGTTGTCTATGAAGAGGCTTGAAACAGTACTGCTTATCCCAAAGGCTCCAAGATCTCTGGATCAGAAGATTGGAATCAACCAGAACTTAAAGCCTTCGGTTCGTCCTCATCTTAGAGCATCTCTCTCTTACGTTTTGGTGATCTGGTTGTGGCTTTGTTTTGTAGGAAGTCATCGCCGATCCTGAAGCTGAGACATCAGAGGAGATTCTCATCAAGAGATTCATGAAGGCTGATCTGAATAAGGTGTTGGACACTCTGAATCCTAGAGAGAAGCAGGTGTTGAGATGGAGGTTTGGGCTGGAAAATGAGAGGAAGAAGACACTACAAGAGATAGGCAAGTTGATGGGTGTCAGCAGGGAGAGGATTCGGCAAATCGAGTCATGTGCTTTTCGAAAACTTAAGAGAAAGAAGAAGATGAGGAATCTGCGGCAGTATCTGATGTCATAAGCCTCTCCAAGTCCATGTCTGTGCATTCTTTTCTATTCCTTTAGGCGCGCCAACTGAGTTTTAGATGGTCTGTTGGCAGTTTCATGCACAAGTATAGTTCATCACAAAGCTTCAATCTACTTTCTTCATAACCACCCTTTATTTACAATAATAAGAGTACCAATTCCAAGTAAATGTTTCCGTTCCGATTGCTTTAGTGGAATTTTCTGCTACCAAAATTCTAAGTATTGATACATAAAGTTCTTCTAAATACTATTTGAAGTATACATAAGTATTGATGTCTATTTGAAGTATATTTTATAGGGAAATGGTATGATCCTCCAAGGCAACGAGATTAAGTGTATTAGAGGACTTGAGTATAATATTAAGACATGCAAATAATCATATTCACAGGGATTAAAAGAGACTTTTGCATGGTAATAAGCCTTGAGTGATTTTTTGAATGAGTTCGATCATGGATAGAGTCACGGATAATTAAGTGGAGATGAAAATAGAAAAGGAATGTTATCCTAAAAATATTAAGATGTGTAAGTAAGATTGAAAGATGTATTTAGATTGAAACTTCTCGTTCTTATCAATCCAAATTAAGCTCATATTAAGTTGTATTAATATTAAAACTATGTTAAGAAAAGAAAAAAAAAACTAAGATGAGATCTAATGGGACCTCTTGGCTATGTCTCAAGCAACTCACAAATCAATACTTCCTTGCTTGGCCTTATCCTCCTCACCAACCTAACCCCTTTATTTAATTCTTCATTTTTTCTCTCTCAATTGTTCAATCCAACTCTTATCTAGTTATACTTAGGGTTTTAGTTTAATAGTTTATAAATTATTATTTTTATAAATTTTGAGTAACCTAGGGTTTGAATTAAAATCTAATTTTCTTAGCATATTATCGATAATTATGTTGAGATTCTATGACTTCTTGAATGACTTCAATCCAAATCTAATTTTCTAAGCATGCAAAATTTTATTATTTTCTATAAGAGGGTTTTGTTCGTTCGAATTGATTTGATACTGTTAGAGATATGTTAGAAGGATTCTTTATCGTTTTATAGGATTTGAAATTTAGAAAATATTATCTTTGTACACTAAGATATGAGGTTTATAAGTTCAGATAGTTTCAACTTGATTTTAGCATAATAGAATAAATGATGATAGTTGAACTATGTGAGCAATTTATGATTTGGGAGTGCATAATATTATGATGTATAAACATATTTATATGTGTTATGAGAGTGAATATATATGTTATAACGTACCAGTTCGTATAAAAGGACAAAAAATTTGATAAATCTATAACCATAAAATGAAATAATTTTTAGAAAAAAATCCATAAAATTATTAAAAAAATAAAATTATTGAAATAAAAAATCTATGTATCTAAAACAAAAGGGTGACCCCATTCTTACGACAAGAATGAAGTTGTGATTTGATTGAAAAATCTATCTTATGATAACATGTTTTCTATTCTACTAAATTATAATCACATTATACATGAACTGATGAACATGATTCATTTCCATCCCACGGTATATAAATGGGTGGGTTTCCGTTTCGTCTATAAACTCTAACTAAGTCGACGTGGCCATGTTACACGACATGAGTCCGCCTAAAGAGCGTGCACTTAATCACGTGCGTTGCACGTGACATTTTTTCTTCTTCCTCGTATTTTATTTGAGGGTTTTCTAGGTTGCTTGAGGTCGACCAGATCTGACATCTCCGACGTGAGAGAGATGGCGACGATGGCTTCGAAGCAGCGGTCGGCGGCACGGACGTGGCTGCGGTGGTTCCTCCTCTTCATCGGCGCCGTCGTCCTCGTGCAGGTTCTTATATATGTATCGATACGCCTTCGTCCGTCGCCTTCCCTCTCTATTTTTTTCAGATTTCGCCTAGATGATCGGATTAACAGCAAAAGAAACCATCTATTCGTTGATTTCTACGGAAAGAGATCAAGCGTCACAACCTTGTTATTGCCTGTTTCCGATGGAACGATATCAAGTGTCCATGAGCTTTTTTTTCTCGATTTTCTACTGCTTTCTGTTGTCGATCTGTTTGACAGTTTGTTGTTTGCTTGCGCATATCCACCAAAAAAAAAAAGGAACCTTTTGGTTTCTTTTTTTTCCTCTCTTAAGGCTCGTTTGCTTGCCTTGCATAGTATTTATATGGGATTTATTTCCCACTTAATTGGCCTTCTGTTACACTTTTTCCCACTTATCTGCTATTTGGGAGCCATATGCGTAGAGTAGATAACTTTGAGTTGGATACCCTTATTGTAGATTGCAATGAGCGCTTGTGGGAGGTCCTCTGTCGAGTTCTCATTATTTTGGCTATTCAATTCTTTATTTCAGGCTAAAGCATCTAAAGATAGTCTAAAGGAAGTAACACACAAGGTCTACTTCGATGTCGAGATTGGTGGAAAACCCGCTGGTATGGATGTGACAGTTCATGCCCTATGAATCCCTGCAGTGTATTACTATTCACCATGATTATAGACAAAATTGAACCACTGTTGTTTCTGAGCTAATAATATTTGATTAAAGAAAGCTTTCTTTTGTTATCTGGACGAATATAATTACTTTTCCAAGGGCTATGTTGGTCCACCTTGCACCTATTTTTATGGCATGACCATGTGCTCTTATTTGCATATCGTATGTGGTACTTTGTAGTCGTATGTGTATGTTATCATCTATATTTCTTGTACGAAGCCATTAGGGTCAAAGTTTCTCCTAACGAGTAGCTTCAGAATGCTTCAAACTAAGTAAACGTTAGCGGAAGCTTTAGCTTTTTCCTGCTTCTTTCTGTTTATTCAGATTTCTTTTCTGGAAACTTGAAGGCAGTCCCTGGACATAGACATCATATATTTGTAGCTTGGCAAAAATGATTAAGAATATTTGTGGTGCATTTATTACTAGTCAATAAAATTGCAGGTTGATCCATCTTCATGGGGTATAAGATGACCTTTTATCAGGAAGATGCACCAGTCTAATGAATTTCTTAATGCATGGCATAATGTTGCCAAAGCATGATATACGTGAAAAACTAACCTTTAGCAATTGTCTTTTTTTCCAGAAATGTGCTTGGTGGATTTGTTCTGAATGACAAGTTATTCAGCTAGGATAATTAGAATTTAGGCAATTTAGCCTTTAGCACAAGGAAAAGGTTTAAGTCCACATAGAATGCTTATGTAGTTTCTCTGAAATGGAGCTTTTGTATGTGGGCAGGAAATCTTTTGTTGTTATCTTGAATGTTCTTGGTTATACTTACAAGTCTCACTTAGGTGTTGGAGGGTCATGGCCTTTTAAGAACTGGCAAGTCTTTTGTCCCCACAGTGCCTTTAGGATCCATCTTGGAAGGACAAAATCATACAGACCATAACACAAAGCGCATAATATCTTGTGAACCCCTGTGTGCTGGTCAGTGTGTTTGGATATATTGGCAAACATGTGCTTCATCAGTGGTTGAGATGCTGAGTTCAGAAACCTCATGCTTCGATTGGAAAGCATGTGTACATTTCAATTGGAAAACACATGCTTCAAACTTGTTTTCTTTTGTTGCTATCTTGCTGCGAGATTTGACTATGAATTGTAAAGTATTGCTGCTGATACTAAATTTTATGGGATATTTAATTCCACCAGGTCGCGTTGTTATTGGTCTTTTTGGGAAGACTGTGCCTAAGACAGCTGGTATGCATCTGTCAAATGCTACTTTTATTGGATTATTGTTTTATTATGTTGATTTATCTTTCTTGTACGCTTTTTACCTTGTACCTCCTATTATGTCTGATCTTGATATGAAATAATGTCACCTAACTTGTTTGTTTCTGTGTTTTTTTTTGGTTCTGCTGCTTCTACAGAAAACTTTCGGGCTCTATGCACAGGTATGCTTGCACTTTGTTTGCCATGCTTCAGCTTTTCTCAGTTGTTTTTATTGCTTGCTTGTGGACTAATTTGTTAAAAGAATGGAGTTTAAGTTGTCTGAATATCCTTGTTTATCTAAAGTTTCTGATAATTTTTTGCTGAAAACATAGAAACTTCTCTTAGTATTTGCCACCAAATATGAATAATTGGGCGCATAGCCAACCTGCAACCAGCTGTTTTCAGGAACCTCACTGGTGGAAAGATTCAAGTAAAGCATGCAAGTACAGCCAATCCTTGCAGAAAAAATTGGAACAATTTATTACCCTTTTAGGTGTCACCGGCCTTGCTTTAAGTTTAAAAATAGTCCAAGAGACATGAGAAGAAACAGGGACCATTGTTAGGAGTGTTCTTTTTCATCCAAATAAAAGCACTCCTAAAATGCACCAAATGGACTAACGAATGTACATAAAAGCTCATGATCTTGAAATAGAATTGCATTTCTATATGGAAAGGGAAGTCCTGCATCCCTTATCATGTTACAAAACAAAAATGCAGGTTTTTTGAATCAAGAAGCTCTACCTTTAATCTTGCTTGACATGTGCTACTGGTACTAGATAAACATCATCCTAGCAAGTGCCTAAAGAAGTACAATAAATAGTTTAATCTGTATTTTAAATGAACTGTAAATATTCTGATGTGAAAGATAAGCGACTTCCAAAGATTCCTTATATCATCTCATATCTGTTATATGCACTACTATAGGTGAGAAAGGTATAGGCAAAAGCGGGAAAGCTCTTCACTACAAGGGGAGTACATTTCACAGAATCATACCCAGCTTTATGATCCAAGGAGGTGACTTTACACTTGGAGATGGGAGGGGTGGAGAATCTATCTATGGATCAAAATTTGCTGATGAGAACTTCAAGCTCAAGCACACAGGACCAGGTAAGTTTGGCAACTATAAATTCCTTAATTCTTGGGTCAGTTTGCCAATAACTTGGCCCTATTACGTTCATCTATGTGTGTAGGACTTCTGTCGATGGCAAATGCTGGCCGTGATACCAATGGATCTCAGTTTTTCATCACCACTGTAACAACTAGCTGGTATTTGTCACACACCAAAGTTCTCCTCTTATAAGGTGCAAGTAATTGCTAAATTTTTGCTTCTTTTTTCTCCATAGGTTGGACGGTAAGCATGTCGTCTTTGGGAAAGTCCTATCCGGCATGGATGTTGTGTACAAGATCGAAGCAGAAGGGAGGCAGGACGGATCACCGAAAAGCAAAGTTGTAATCGCTGACAGCGGTGAACTGCCTCTGTGACAACTTCAATCTTCGTCTAAGATCCCTATCTACTTGCCGTGCAGCTTCCGATTGATAAGTCTGTTATTGTTCTCGACATTCTGCTTGGACATTACTAGAATCCATCATTACAATTTGCTAAGTTGTGGTTTTCTACATTTTGACTGATCTACTGAATCATATCTCTACATCAAATCAATGTGAATCTTTTAACTCGGTCTATGTTGGAATTGTTGGATGCTGGCAAAATATATACATTGTGGTTGTCTGATTTGGTCAAATTTGTAGTCCTTTAATCGAATATATTGGTGTTAATCTTGACTTGTCAACTGGCTGCCACCAAGATACTGACATAGTCAGAGAAAAGCCCGGATCATCTGTTTCCTATCGCCGTCAGTAGATCGTGACTCAGGGGAAGATGGTATGAATCGATCGTCGGAAACAATAACCCCCCGACGACAAAACCTGTTTGCTCCCCCCCTCCCTGATCGTAGATGATTATCGCTTGATTGTCCTTGGCAGTTGCCAAGCGACGTCCCTATAGTCGTTCTTCACTAATGAGGCATCGTAGAAAATTGTATTGGTCGATTGTTCTCATAGCTTCACTCGATCCTTCCTCGACTCCAACCACCTCGTTCAACCGTTACGTCTAGACAGACATCCGACAACAATCTTATGTCTTCGGGACAAAATAAAGTCGTGTCGTTTTACAGTGACATCAAGACAATAACAATACCTATATAAGATTAAATAAACACATGATAGGTGAGATTTTTGCAAAAGGAACCATAATAGTCTGATAAATTTTATTTTTTTTCATTTAGGTCCCTGATGCGAAGTGCGCGGGAAGTCAAAAAGGGGGAAACTTCCAGGAAGATGCGATGATAAGCATACGAATAGGATCACGATTCCAAGTAGAAGAAGCAGAAGAAGCAGAAGAAGCAGGTAAACGCGAGACCCCCCACCATTTGTCGTTGTCATTGTCGTGGTTGTTTTCATCGACTACAAAACGAAGTCAAGCAGACTGATGGGATTGGAAGATTTGCCCTCTTCTTCTTCTTCGTCTTCTTCGCCTAAGCAGACGATCCCTTTCGCTCCCGATAACGTCACTTCGATTACATTCCTGTTTGATCAGATGCACCTCTCAGTCCCGGCGCCATGAAGAAGTCCGAGTTCTTTAACATCATCAAGGTCGTCTCTCTCTCTCTCTCTCTCTCGTCTTGTTTGTTGTATCAGTTCTCGATCGAATTAGATGTGGGTGATTGTTTCGGGTTTTGATGAAAGAGGAAAGGCTGTAGGTTTGTGATTGTTACATGTAGGAGGTGTTTTGGTCGTGGAAGCTGATGGATCAGAGCTCTTTTCATTCAACGTGTAATTCCTCAGTCAAATAGGAAGTTGCTTTAACTCGTACTTGGATGCAGTGACCACGAGAATCGTAGTCATTTAACTCTAATTGGATGGTTAATAGGAAACTACTGCAAGCCTTTGTATTACTTGATACAAAATGTTCCTTATTGCTAAGAATTCTAGGAATTTGTTCTACAAAAGTGCTGCTTGTGAATCTTAAGCCTTATTGCTACCTTTTGGTGTCATAAATCTGGTGTTGAAGTTCATATTTGCCGATAGTTTTCTTCTTTATATATTCTAGGAACTGAAATTTCCGTGCTAAATCTCTTGATTGTATTCTGTTTTTTTGCATGCGTGTTATCCAATTTGTTGAAAATCTGGGTAGTCAAGGAACAGTTGTGTGTATCTTAATTACTTTCTTGGTTTTAGGTTAACTTGTCTCTTCATTACTTGGATGTCACTGATTTATCAGTTTCTATCTACTAATACATGTAGGATTTATTATGTTGTATAAGGTCATTGATGATTGCATTTGAAACACCAATTAATGTACAAAAACTGGAGATTTAGCATAAAGGTTTAGATTAACTAAGAGATCCAAACTCCTGTGAGTACAAACTTGTAAGGTAACAGCTTACGAATTTCTTTACCAGATAATTAAAGTGCAACAGCAGTTTCACCCTATACAATTCATTTATCTTTATGCAACCTCAGGTGAAAAGTTCTCCATAAGCCTAATCTTGAAACCATGCAGTGACGTGCATGCTCTTCTTAACCAGGAGGTAAAAGTCAAACACGTAGAGGCTGAGAGAGAGAGAGAGAGAGAGAGAGAGAGAGAGAGGGAGAGGATGGGTATGGGAGAGGGAGGACGAGGACACCTAGCTCTTCATCTCTAGTTGTTTGAGATACAGATTATCCATTGTGCACAGCTAGTAAACAATATTATATTAGGTTCCTAATGACCAGTTTGAAATGGTTGAAAGAAAGGAAGGCATACATGTGCTGAAGGTGGAAGAGAACATGTTGCACAATTGTAGGCTAGTTTTTGAAAGCACGCTTTGTTTCTAATATGTTTGTGGAGCTTGAATTTCCATTGTGTGTAGTTGCAAACATATTAGGAATTTTTCGTTATTTGCTTTTAAACATACTAGTGGTCATTACAAAACTCTGTTTCTGAGAGCGTGGCAACTATTAATTCACAAAATTGTCGTTATTTTTATTAAGAACATACTAGGGGATTCATTACAAAACTCTGTTTCTGAGAACCTGGCAATTGTCGAATCACAAAATTGTCATTATTTTAAGAACATACTGAAGATGTCATTACAAAACTACATCGCAGGTGTCAAGTCACACAATTGTGGTTATCTATCCTTATGAGTCTAAGGAGATAAAAGTCCTATGAGCACTTTGTCACCAATGGATTTGTTTAATTGTATGTACCTATAAGAAGCAAACAGAATTGCATGCCACCAAATTCCAAGATATCAGTGATAGTGTATGAGACTCATGCCAATAGGGTCTGGGGAGGGTCAGTATACACATACTTCCCTCTAAATATAAAGAGATTATTTTCATGACTTGAACTTTGGTCTCCAAAGTCGTAAAAGAGCAACTTTGCTGTTGTATCAAGGTCTATACTCTTCCAACATACGAGTGACAAGTCATATAAAATCGAGTTTTGATAGTCTCATGCTTTAGCCTATGGCTAGGTACCTGAGTTTCAATTTTGGTGCTGGTATAATATGGCTTCAAGGATTTCGCTTTTAATGCATTGTAATACTGGTAAAGAAATAAGATTCCTATATTTGTCATTTGCTTATGTCTAGAACAAATATGTTAATTGAAGTGCACTATATCCTTGTGCAGACTTGAATACCCGCATGTTCTTTAGTTATCCTTGCTGTTTTTAAGACTCTATTCATATGCCTTAAGCTGTTCAAAATAAATCGTTGTATAATTTTTCCCCTTTTTAGCTGAATTCATTTCTTTTCTGTTTTTCGTGGTGGTTCCATTGTTTCCTTTGTAAATCATGGAAAATCTCTGGGACTACTTTTTTTTGTTTCAAACTCTTAATACTCTATTTACTCGTGTAAGATGTACCGATGCTTTCTTGCCCATATTTTTAATGTCTTATTTGCTGAAGAGTGTGGCATGCCTCAACAAGTCATCTGCTGATACTGGGAAAGGACAGAGTAAGTCGTCGAGTACTAAAGTATCACATGGATTCCATTTGGTGAAAGGGAAATCAGGTCATGACATGGAAGACTACCATGTGGCTCAATATAACTATGACAACAATCATGAGCTAGGTCTATTTGCTATTTTTGATGGCCATATGGGAGATAGTGTACCAAGTTACCTGAAAGCCAACCTTTTCAATAATATACTTAAAGAGGTATTTGTACTTCCTTTTTCACCATCCATCTTCTTCTAGTTTGTATTTTTTATCCATCAGTAGGAACATTGCCTTGGTACATTTTACAATCTGAAATGAAAGATATTGTACAAGATGATCATTAATGTAGGAAGTTGCACAATGACACATTCCCCTTTTACATAGTATATTTAAGCTAACCGAGTTCTCTTTTATTTGAAGAGTGTATATATTTCTGTCAATTATTTTGTATGGAGTTGACAATTTGACTTTCCATTTCATTTCTAATTCTTCAATATGATATGAGACATTTCTTCATTGTTACTGCAGCCTTTGTTCTGGAGTGATCTGAAATCAGCAATAACGAATGCTTACTGCTCCACAAATAATTCTATTCTTGAAAATTCAAAACAGCTGGGGCCTGGGGGTTCAACTGCAGTGACAGCAATTTTAATTGACGGCAAAGACTTGTGGATAGCAAACATAGGTGACTCCAGAGCTGTCCTGTGTGAAAGAGGTGCTGCTAATCAACTGACTGTTGATCATGAGCCCCATGTTGAGCGAAGTAGGATTGAAAAGCAAGGGGGTTTTGTGACGACTTTTCCGGGTAAAATTTTCTTCTATATGCTTTGAACTTTATTCGACAGGATAGACTAACTCTAGCACTATTGGTTGGTCTGGAAACTACATGCTGTGAGCAGGTGATGTTCCTCGAGTCAATGGCCAACTTGCGGTTGCAAGGGCTTTTGGTGATCAAAGCCTTAAGGCACATTTAAGTTCCGAACCCGATGTAAGACACGTGCCAATAGACTTCACAATGGAGTTTGTTATACTTGCAAGTGATGGACTGTGGAAGGTTAGTGGTCTCAATCCTTCAACTGCTCCTGCATTATGTTAAATGTGCTATAATATTCTTTTTCATGCTCTTTATTTTATATATATATATGAGGACAGAACTTGTTGCTCCTTTATGATATGATGATTAAAGTTCAAGTCTTGAAAACTCACTCTCTAAGTCTGTGACAAACTCCACGTTGACAGATGAACACTTTACATATATATATATATATATATATATATATATATATATATATATATATATATATACACATACACATATACATATACACACACACACATATATATATATATGAAGTAAAAGTTGCAAGCATGGACTAAATATCAGCAGCTGATTGCATAGCTCAACCTCATAATATAGAAGAAAGTCACTTCAAAGTGATGCATGGTATAATTCGATAGAAGAATCCATATTCATATTCTTTTTGTGAAAGGTCTTTCTCTTCCAAGGTTTTTGGCCAATGATAAACACCTTATTAGATTTTAAATGGCATCAGGAAGAAACTCATTAAGTGTTTTTGCATCGGGAATGTTTCTAGTTCTCTCATAATGAACTCATTAAGCAACTCTGGCCGATGGGTAAATTTCACTTCTTTTGCAGGTAATGAAGAACCAGGAAGCTGTTGATCTTGTAAAATCTATAAAGGATCCCCGGGCTGCTGCAAAACGTTTGACGACAGAGGCCTTGGCGAGGAAGAGCAAAGATGACATTTCCTGCATCGTGATTCGTTTCCAACGCTGCAGCCCGTGATGCCATTTTATCTGGACATAGAATTTAGTTGGAATTGGTTGGCTGGAAGCTTTCTTACTTGTATGCAAACTAAGTTGATTCAGTTTCCACGTTGATAGCCTTGTCAAGCCTAGATGTTGAGGGTGTCATTGTGTCACATTTATGTGTATATATATGTGTTTTAGGACATTAGTAATTGTTGTAATATTTGGACGGACCACACATGGGATTTGAAAGAACTGATTTTTTTTTTTTTTTTCTTTGGTGTATGTGGATATATTGTTGTAATAGTCTAGTTGGGATTTCAAAAAAACCTGGATTTGAGTTATTCGTGGACATGGTTATGTGGTTTGCTTAGTTTCACTGTCAAAACAGATATATATTTACATTCTAATGGGTGTTTTTCATATTATTATTTTTTAATATGTATCATTATTATATATTTTAAATATTTATGCCCATTGATAGGATCTCAAAATATCTATTTTAAATATTTATGTATTTTTTATATTATATTATATATTTATTTAGTGAATTTGAATTTAGAGATGAAAAATGTAAAAACCATTAATTTATGAAAATATACAATTTTAAAGAAATAATTATATATCGTTATTTGTTTATATTGATCATCAACTAATGCATATTATATAGAATGATTTTTATGACTATATATATATATATATATATATATATATATATATATATATATATATATATATATAATCTAATTTTGAAGATATATTCATAATAAAAAATAACTTTAATGGCTAGCAAAAAATATAATATATTATATGATATTAAAAGACGTTGGACTCCACTCCGATGTAGGTAGAAATAATTTTATATGATATTATTTTATTTTATTTTATTTTAATGAAACAAAAATAATTTGATAAAAGTTCATTTTAGATTCTATAGTTTTAGCCATTAACTATTTAAGTCCTTATGATTTTTTCGTGTTTAGAATAATCCTTATATTTTTTAAAACATAGTATATAAACTCATTCTGTTAAGTCTAAATTAACAGATGTTACAGTCTACTTACGTGGTATGCTGACTCATAATAAATTATTAATATAATAATACATATATTTAAGTTTTAGAAAAAGTCTATTTTATCCTCTATAATTTTAGTATAGATCATTTAAGTCCTTATGGATTTGTTTATGTCTAAAATAATCTCTATATTTTTAAAGACAGCAAGCACATAAGCCCCTCTCATCAATTATAAGTTGACAAACATTAGAGTCTGCTTACGAGACATATAGACTCACAATAAATAATTAATTTAATGACATGTAATTTAAGTTAAAAAAATATATCGTCGAGGAAGAGGAAACGACGAATGAAGGCAAAGAGACAAAGGTAGAAGAGGCTATAGGCGAAGGTGAGAGAGAGCTATACCATCAAATCGCAGGCAAGATAGATGAGAGCGTAGAAGAGGACGAAGTAGGAGGCGATGAGGATAAAAACACCTAGGAGGAAGAGGGATTAGGAGACCATTGTGTGTCTAGTGTCGGACTGATTGATGCATATCCACCAAAGACAGGACCGGAAGCTCCTAAGCTTGTCACCAATATAGGAGAAGTTGTGTGCGTACAACACCCTGCTAGGCAACAGCGACTCGGTGTTGTTGTTGGTAGTCACTTCCACGATGATGCATCCTCCCGTAATTAATGATGATATCAATTTTTTAAATTTAAATTATATATATTATTATATTAATTATTTATTATAAGTTAATATATCATATAAACAAACTCTAATATCTGTTAACTTAGACTTAATAGGAGGGGCTTATATGTTATGTTTTATATTTTTAAAAATATAAAAGTTATTTTAGACACGAACAAAATGATAAGGGTTTATATAATTCATGATCAAAATTACAAGAGCTAAAATGAATAATTTTTTAAGCTTAAATTATATGTATTATTAAATTAATAACTTATTATGAGTCAGCATGTCATGTAAATAAATTCTGACGCTATTAACTCAAACTTGACAAATGAACTTATATACTATATTTTTTAAAATATAAAAATTATTTTAAACATGAACAAATCATCTTAAGCGCTTATTATTATTATTATATATATATATATATATATATATATATATATATATATATTCATCTTAATTGTCTTAGAGATGGATCCTTTTAGATTTGTTTTGGACATTATGTGACTGTCATGTAACAAGTAACCATTTAGTATGCATGCATTTATTTGGCATCTGGCATTTGTTTGTTGTCCACATACACCCACGGAAGGACCCTTTGATATGTGCCACTTAAATGTCTTCCATGGCATTTATATATATTGAGCATGTAGAATCACTATGCAAATGGTTTACCATTCCAAATTTTAAGTAATAACTTATGAAAAACAACATAATATCTTGTATATTTCAACGCCACTACCACATTAAATTAAATCTATAGTGTACAATGATGAATGAATCAAGAGTCTATAAAAGAAGTCAATATAATAAGATGCATGTTTGCACTCCAAATCCAAACTATATCATATAAACTTGATATCACATCCAACACTATATCATCACAGGGGCACCTTCATCTATGGGCTTATGATAATGTCAACTATATACATGCTTCAAATCCATGCCGAAACACTTAAGACATTCTATTATGTTTAACAGTATTGAAAAGTTTCAATTCTCACATTGACTCTATCCATCTTCTTTGAGATCTTGAATCTTCCTGCATATGAGCCCTTGAATCATATTCATAGGCATCAATCATATTTGTGAGGACCAAGACACGAGGATCTGATGGACAGGCCAGATGTGAGAATTGGAGGTTAGAACTTCTCCAGCTTTCCGTAGAATCCTGACTCTGTCATGATAGAGGATGGTTCAGACTATGTACTTTGAGAATGCATCGTAATAATTTATTTGTGCTAGCTATAGAAAGATTTATCTTTAACATAGTCGTTACGAATTCACATTATACCACAATCACTGTGCAGCAGCCACGAGTTGCCTCATTGGGTTGAGCAACCTTGCAAGTGGAAGAGGAACATGTGCCCTTATCAAGGTCCCGTTCTCCATGAATTCCTTCAATAGATTAGGAAAATGATATTTGTCAAAAATTTAATACAATATGAAGTAATTGATGAAGAAAAACTCAATTTTTAAAAGATATACACTCAATTTGTAACACTTATTTTAATATTATGAGAGACATTTTCATGTCCAAGTCAATTAGATGTGCGAAGCATTTCATGAGGGGTGATATCCATGTGATGTTATTTCAGTAGGCTGGGCATATGTTTGGCAATAGTCAAGCATGATACTTACAGTTCTCTCTATCATTCCGACCTGATGTATTGAATTAAGAAGATCCCCTTTGTCATACGGAATTAAAGCTTCAACTGGTACCAATGAGTCCTGTTAAGATGATCCCAAAATTAATGGCTAAAATTGACCAAAAACAGAGTAAGTGAATCCGGCAAAGACTAGATCCTTAAGTACAGGCATATTGATACCTTAAGCTTTGCTTGAACTGCACTGCAGAATTGCTCCAACCCATCACCACTAATAGCTGATATGCATATAGCTCCTATTTGCTCTGCTTCAGATTTTAATCTTTCAGGATCATCAGCCTTGTCGATCTGCAGTAGACAGCTCCTCATTACAAAGTTATAGAAAACATTCCATAAAACTGCAACATCAATAAAGTATAAACCCAACAATTTATATGGAAAACATGCCTAAATAGGAAATAAGGGAAGCATGAATTTGTTTATATATGACTTGATTAACCTACTAATATCATGAGCTAATGAATTTTAGTCCGTGTGGCTAGACCCACTATGCACTAGTTATTGGGTAAATGACTTCTGTTCAAGTAAATATCAAGTCATCAACCTATAAAATTTTGGTGTTAGATCCCAAGCAAACACGAATAGCAACAGATCCAATGTTTATATACCATTGATTTAGCTCAACACAAACCAAGAAGAAACAATATTGGTATTGGTCTAAAAGATGAAAGATCCAATACGAGGGGAGCTAGATGTTGTACCTAGGTCCAAGATTTAAAAATTCGGAACAGTCCATACCAACCACTAATTATCAGCTGGTACACAGACCAAGCAATTTCATTCAATACCATACCGATTGTACCACCCAGTATACCATCCTGATTATTTAGATGTACATGGATCCAACCACCACCACCACCCTTTTACAATTCTAAACAGCCTTTTTTTTTAAATCCTAAACTCCTGATAACAAATATACTGTACAACTAATTGAATCTAGGTTAGATAGATCCACATGGATCCAACAAAGATCCTCACAGGTATGATAAAAAAATGTACAGATCCAAACAATTTCCAGGTGGTTCTCAGATCTATTCTAGATTTGCACAATTTCCACCAAGATCCTCGTAAAACCTAGCTCGGACCTATCCAAAATCCACATCGATGTAGCCTAGATTTACTTAGACCTAGGTTCAATTCATGTAGACTAGGCCAAAATCAACATAGTAGAAGCTAAATTCACACAAATAAGTGAATTTCACATAAATTTAAGCCATATGGAACACTTATGTAGTGAAAATACTATATAAGTATAATATATATATATATATATATGTAGATTTGTAGACGAGATCTACACAGATCTAGCTACATCTGAATAAAAAAGACCAAGATCTTCACAATCTTGGTGGATCTAACCTAAATCTAGTCAACATCCATGTAGATGTAAACCACATTTCCACTATTCAATTGTAAATGTTTTGATTGTGTACCTAAATTTGTGCCTTAACAAAGGTACAAAATACTAAACCTGATGAGGCAATACATCCATCACTGCAGACACCACAATCACTAATGGTGCTTTGACTAAAACTACCATTGATTATAGTGAAGTAATAACAAGCTTAAAGTTGCATTTGGCCAGTGAATTTCATAATGTAACCAATGCATAAAGATCCATCAAGAAATTAGATAGGCTCTCAAGATTGAATTGAATCACTGGAAAGCTTCAAAGCAGAAGCAACAAGCACAGAGGAACTTGGCAGGTGGCATTTAAGTAGTCTATCTATAATGAGAATAAGGGTTGAGGGGCGAAGTGATGATGATCCAAAGTTAGTTGTTGGCATTCATGCATCTATATGCACTATCAAGTGTACAAACAGAGGATCCAAAGTTAGTTGCGTTGATAGTCTCGTTTTGGTCCATCTTAGAACAAACATAAAACTACAGTGGTAACGATGATAACAGGAAGTGCTATAGCTAGTGATGGACTGCAAATAGCAGGATTGCCAAAACGAGACTATCAATGCAAATTCAGGCCCAAGCAGAGCACTGAATATTTTTTCAATTCTTTTGATAGGAAGACAATGGTGGAGCCATGTTTCTGGAGGAAGTCAATTGTACAGGAGAAATCAAGGATAACTATTTTATTTCAAATTTTATAAAAGAACTTATCAATGAGATTGGTCATCAAAATATAATATAAATTATTGTTGATAATATTTCAAATTACAAAGGTGTAGGGCATATTATTAAATAATAATTTTTAAATATTGTTTGGACTCCACGTGTCATTCGTACTCTCAATCTAGTGTTAAAAAATATTTATGCAATAAAGAATATTAAATAGATCAGTTAACATATGATGGCAATTAACATACGATGCATGTAGTTTTATGGATCTATGATATTGCAGGTGATGTTGTGATGATAAAAAGTTTCATTATGAATCATTATGTGAGATTAGTCAAATTTACACTGAAGTTAACATGTTTTACCCTAACAGTTGTTATGATTAAAAGGTTTAAACTTAAAGGTGAACTTCTATCTATTATTATTAACAACAAGTGATCATGTTACAGGGATAATGATATTAGTAAAGCAACATTTGTGGAGGAAAAAATATTTGATGATGCTTGGTGGGACAATATTAATTATGTTCTTTGTTTCACTAGATCTACTTAGATTTTATGATACGGATTAAACATGTCTTCATTTAATATATGAAATGTAGGACCATAAGATTGAAAAAAAAAAAAAAATATATATATATATAAAGAAAAACATGTCTTCATCTTTCTATGATGTAATTTATTGAATTCCTATTCGCTGTTAGACAAAGAGCAATACTCCACTATATTGTTTAGGTCATTTTTTGAATCTCAATATCTACTAGTTTTGGTTTTCTAAGTGATTTATATAATTAAATATATTTATAAAATTATTTTTTATTTTATATATTATAGTGAGAACGAATCCTAATCGAGTACCCCACATAAAGATTCACAAGTCTCTTGATAAAGACTAAGACGTCTAAGATGAAAAGATATTATGAAACTATTGAGAAGAGAACATGTGTCACCAAAGAATAAACTAATTTCTCCAGTAGAGTTGATACTTTGCTGATTACAATTTTTTACACGATCATTACGAGATAGATTCTAACAGTTGGTGGGGGTTGTATATAATCCATCTACTCCTTTACTTCAAGCAGTAGCTTTGAAGTTATTTGTAACCTTCCTTTTCATCACGTTACAAGAGAAACTAGAGTACCTATTTTTTCGTGCCCTCTCTTAAAAAGAAACAAAATGACTCCTCAATGTGGAGAAGATTGGTATTTATTCACAATTTTCATATTGTTTCCAGAAGAACTCGCAGTACTTAAAGGGAAGACTAAGATGTAGGATATTGTTAGAGATAAATTTAATTTATTTGAAGATGTTAAGTACTTGAAGTTGCAAATTTATCCTTAGATGAACCAGAGATGAAAAAATATATTTTTATTGATGATGTTAATGAATCACTGAATGAAGGTGATAATGATGTAGAGAATGAGTTTAGTGATAATTAAATATTAATTTGTATACTCAATCTTTATTTTGGATACTAATATTTGGATGATTTTATTGTTTCAACTCGTATAATGATATTTATTTGTTCACATTCCTGAGTTTATAAAATTTAAGTATAAATATTATAAAACTCATATTAATCAAATCTTATATATATATATTAAAAAATACGTGTGTTCTCGTTATGTCCATGTCCTATTTTTTCTTTAAATGGCATGTCGTCGTGTCCGTGCTTCTTAGTTTGCACCTGCAATAACTAAAAGGTAGAAGAGACAGTAAAGAGAAGAGGAGGAGGCAGGGGTGCTGCCAGTGGCAGCCACTGACAATGGGCAAAGAAATCAGGAGAATAAAGAGATTGAGAGTAAAGGTGGAATAAGGAATATTACTAGTGGGCACAAGGATTAAGAACAGAAGCGTAAAGAGAATAAGGAGAGTAAAGTTGGAATAAGGAATATTACCTGTTGCTAATGCTACCTCCATCTACGAGGAAGTGTGAGACTGAAGGAAGAGTAGAGGGGGATAGGAAGACCCTGCCCATGACATAGTTTTCAATCCCTTGATACAAGATTTCTGTTCTATCAAAATTTTAGAAAATATAACAAGGATGTGTATTTATGTTTTACCACAGGAAAGGGCCAAATCCCAACCTATCATGATCAGATCAGTCTTCTCTTGTTTGGAAAGATGGGAAAGTTTCAAGGTAATCGATTGGATGGCTGTCTAATGAAATGTAGCCGTCCAAATGCTGAATTCTTTTTAGACCAACATATATCTTTAAAGTAAGTTCTCTCAACACTTCAGGCTCTAAGAATAAAAGAACAATCCAGTGAACAAGGCATCCTCCAATGCATGGTCGAGGGTCAAAATACCCTTTAATCTGAGAATCACTTCTCATGAAGATAGATTTCATCATCACAAAAAAAAAATGGGAATCAGGAGATTAAATAGCTAATCTTCCAATTATGAGCCTAAAACCCATTGGTAAAATGAATTCCATATGGATGTCCAATAGCCAAAAAGCTCCTTAGATATTAATCTATTCCCAGTATTGAAAACAGAAATAAAAGTCTATATGAATAAAACTCGCTAAATCAGAACAAATAAGATATATGCATACCTTGTTCCACACAACTAACTTTGGTATTGATGCCACATCCAACTCTGTAAGTACTTTATCAACAGCATCTATCTGTTGATTAGCTAGTGGATGACTGGAATTTCACATCAGGAAGATAATAATACAATATGTAAACTGCCAGATATAAGTACAAACAGAATACAAAATATTATATCGAATTCATACCTGATGTCCACAACATGCACTAAAAGAGACGACTCAGATATTTCTTCTAGTGTCGCTCTAAATGCAGCTACCTATGCAAGGACATTTACACAATATAGAAAGAGACATTTAAATTTAATGTACTCAACATGTCATTGAATATCAATAAATTGCAATGTATTAATTATATTGAGTTTGCTTATCACTTGATGGCAGTATCAGATGTCTCTTAGAAGACATCCACGTAGTTTGCATAATAGATGCACATTAAGCAGTAAAGGATTCAAGTCTTGT